>SMMW01000001.1:18982500-20182500 GCA_004794655.1 Marisa cornuarietis
GAGAGAAAACTCTCGCGGGAACACCGAACATTTAATTGTTGTCCCCCCCCCCCCTAGCTAACTGCAGATTGCGACTCGCCATACAAACGTCAAAGCACAGAGAACTCTTTATTGAGAGAAAACACACGGGGCCAGCAGGCCGCCCATATCGATCACTTGCAAGCTATCAATACAAGACCGTGCTCATACAACTGAAACAGGTGCTGCTTCAGGCGATAACAATTAAAAGTGGGTCGAATAACAGCTCAAAGCGGCTGCAGCAACATCAGCATCTGGCCCCGACTGGGGAAACTGGCGAACTCTTACCTGAAAGGGCCGCCAACCAACCGGTTGGCAAACAACGCGAGGTCCCCGGTGGGCTGTGACTATCTAAACTCAGGGAACTCTTTTTGGTATCGGGCTTTTTGTTTAGAGGAGTTTATTAATTGGGTAAATGTTGTTGAACATTTGACCAAGTTTCGCAAAGTTTTGATTGACTGCCACAGGAAACATGGGTTTGGTGGCGAATGTTCCGGACATTGAAACTTCCGTCTACATGCTCAGTTCAAAGGTGAATGAGACTTTGGAGGAGGTTGGAGGTTTGACATTTCGGAACTTTGCTCAGTTAAGAACTGTCTTAAGACAATGGCAGCTTTTCTGTAAAAAAAAAAAGATTATTATGTTTTTTCCTTCTTTGGAATGCAGCGAGAATGCCTTGAATCTTGGTCAAATTATTTACCCCTGCGTTCAGCACTTTTAAGATAAGATTTTATTTATTCCAGAAGGCAATTTAAGTCAGCTCTATATGAAAGCACAATAATACAAATGGTAAAATGGGCGTAGAGAAATCGTTAGCAGTTCAAGGTCGCGAGTACACATCCTTTCTCGAAGAATCACCGTATTACTGTACTTTTGTTGCCATAGAAACAGACGCTTCCACCACAAGCTATGTGGCAGATCTACCCAATGTAAGCTGGCGGAGTAGCCTGTAATAGCTAAATCAGTTATTTCATTTATCCAGGTTTCAATAAATGCCCGCAAACAAGTAACCCTGTGTAATCGGAAGTTGCGTACCCACGCTTCAAGCTCATCAGTCTTTCAGGCGGTTACGATGTCTGCATCTTAAATAGAATGAATGCAATGTATCTGACAAAAGCCCGAAAAGTTGTTTTTATTGTGGCTGAAGTCTGCCTGACGCACACAGTGGAAGCAAAAACTGACCTTTGACACCCACCGGCGATAAAAGATGAGTGAGCCTGGCGCACACTGGTGGGGTTGCGGGGAAGCTAAAATTCCTCTGACAAACAGAGGGGAGTGAGGAGTCCAGATCTGAACTTTTTGTCAGTCAGTTCTGTTCCCCGACTCCGTTGCTAACATGGTGGCCATTGTACGCACGTGTATGGCTTCTTGACAGGCGGCAGGCTCATCTACTGACAGACAACCGTGTGAAGACCCTGCCGTGTGGCTGCAAGCGACAGCAGACCTTCTTCCCTCCCCCTCTTCCCCCCCCCCTCGTTAGAATGAAAAGCCACGCGTGCTGGAGGTTCCAGCGTGTCCACGAACTGGTTGAAGTTGTCTTCTCTAAGACGAGTTTCATCTCCATGCATACGCCCGGACTCTAGTAGTCATGGACTGGAGTTAAATATGAAAGCTAACTTGTGAGTAGACGAATCTTTTCGCAAATTAAAGCAGAAATGAATCAGAATCAGGTATGGATTTCATTTAAACCAGCTAGCCATTCCACTTGCCTTTCCCTTTAAATTACTTTTTTTTCTGCGTGCTACTATTCCTATTGTTTGTCGTAGTCGTTATGGACCCGTCTCGCTGTCCCTTCCTCTCTCTCTCTCTCTTCCGTGTGTGTGTGTGTGTGTGTTTCTATGATTAAAACACATTACACATTCTACCCAGCATCATTCTATTCCCTTCACTATTCAAATGCAGTATTCGATTTTCGTTGTATAAAAGGACTGCACTTTAAAGATCGCAAACTCTGCCGAGGGAGACAACTCTAGCAAGGGACGCTACTGCATCTCGCACGAGGAGACCTCTTCAAACTTCCGGATAAAGCGCAGCGATAAGACCGTCACTTCATTCCTCGCTCACCATCGAGATCTCCTTGACCCATTCGTCGATCGACGATCCCGGGTCTTCTACACGCGGCTGCGATACTTTGCATGTTAAAGGACTAGTAGGGAGACAATTGCTTCTAATGACTGCGTGAAGCTCGGCACAAGATACTATTTTTTTCAAATCTGGGTGAATACCTTCTTTCCCTTCTCTCATATAAACGTCTACACAGTCACCATACGTTTAAGTTGTCATAGTCTTAACCAGTTGGAAAACTGGAATCACATGTTAATGAGGAATATCTGTGGGGAAAAAACATTTTGGCCTCTTTCTATGCATTCTGAAATTTGGAGACAGGCATTTCGAGAAGGAAGGGGGTATTCACGCAGGGTTTGCAAAATAATATCTTGCACTTGGATTTAATAATAATAATAATAATAAATGATTTTTATAGCGCATATTCACACTCATAGAGAGCATGCTCTTAGCGCTTAAAACAAGGAAGAGACATGGACTACATGGATAGAACACGAGGGCGTAAGAATAAACGACAGTACTGACGACAAACAGAAAACAAAGATGGAAAACACAGAAAGGCACCAAGTAACAGAACATAGAAAATATAGGGATTCTGCAGAAAAAGATGGGTAGAAAATTAGCAAGAGCAGAAGGGGGGAGGGTAAGAAGGACGAAGATTGTGTGGACTGTGTTAGGAGTAATTAAAAACATTATGTGGTCCCACTTGTTCTCTAAGGACATCCATGCAGGTTGGATACTGGTTTCTTAAAAATGTCTACGACTGTCAAGCAATAGAGACCCATCCTAGCCCCAAGACTGAATAAAAGTAGAGAAAATGAATCTGATTATCAAATGCCTATCGATCGTTTAGTGAGGTATACACAGCACCTCTAAAGTTAATGCCGGTTACCGTGGTTGCGAGGTCAATTAGAAGGTTGGCGGCATCTTTCATCTTTGTTTGATCAAGGTCATCGTTTGTTCGCTCGCCTGGCAGATAATTGTTATCTGCAGAGAAGGGCTGACACCAGGGCGGCAAGGGCTGTACCTGCTGTCGGATGCTCACAAAGGATTCTCTTTAATCAGTCTGAGAGAGGGATTTTCAAAAGCAATGGGCACGCGCTCTCGTGTTGAGTGCACGCGGGAAAACATTTGCATAAAGAGCGTCAGGTGGGCAGGTGCGCAGCCAGGGCTGCATAACACACGTGGATGACATAAGCAGACAGGTGCCCGGACGCCCACTCATACATCTAATTACCCACACACAGACTGAAATGCTTGCACATGTACAGACACAAATACTCACAGACACATCTTCACATATATATTTACATACCAACATACATATCCATACAATGTAAATGTATATATATATAGAGAGAGAGATGCGCGTGTATGTACACATGTTTATACACACAAATAAATATACATCCAACCTTCCACTCCACATGATCAAGCTGGAGCGCAAACACAGACATACGCACATATACAGGCATCCACACTCCCACTCACCCCCCCCCCCACACACACACCCACAGACACACCAATTCACGCACTTACGCACCACGCACTCAAACACACACACACACACACATCTGTGCATGCAGTATTCTCCTTAATATTTCCTATCATGAGCTGACTGAACGAACCGAGCTTTAGCCGTTCAATAAATCTCTGCAAACAACCGTGTATTTTACTCTAAACCAAGCGAATCCCACAGACATGCTCGGGCGGAACAGAGGAAGCAGATGCTAGTTGCAGCAGCAAAACACCAGAAAGTTGAGTGGAACTCTGACCACCAGCTGACTAGTCGCTGCCTCATCTCGCCAAGTACCACGGGGCGCCAAGAAACGAATTCACCCAATATAAAAGAACCAATGAAGTCCATGAAAAAGTAGATGATGATTGATGATGATGATGATGATGATGATGATGATGATGATGATGATGATGATGATGATGTCCATTTGTAATGCGCAGGTATCCATTTAGAAGAATGCTCATTGCTCAGCAAAAACAAAATAAATGTAAAAATAAAGTAAATAAATAGATAAAACACCAGGAAAGTAAAAAATAAAGACATAAAAATAAATGACAAAATAAATAAATAAATGACAAAAGAATGCAGGAACGACTCAAGTTTGAATAGCGACAAGAGAAATATTTCTTTATTTTAAAAAAAATGAATTTTTTTTCAGAAATTCCTGGCCGCTGCGTCATGCACAATTACAATGTAAGCATTTTTCTACAACAATTAATGTGGTGTTCTGTGGGTAACATAAATGTTTAATTACTGATTATTAACTCTAATTAGTCAAAAGTTGCGGCCCTTTGCTCCTCGAGGAGTAAAAAGGAATGATGATGAGTCAGAAGTTGTGAGACCTGGTATGAGATGAGTTTACATCTTGGTGCACCTCACAATACTGGCCACAACACCAGCTTGCAGTCTGCAGAGTTATACTTAGCATTACAATACATTTGCTACAGAATAATTTGTTTTATATTTGTGACCCTAGGCAATAAGTCTTCTAGCGATAAGGTCAATGCAGACTTTGTTTCTGTCCTTATTATTGATGTCTTTTCTTACAGGCTATGTCCAGGAGTCGTTACCGCAATACAATGTCAGTTTTCTTGCGGCGGGATGAATGGGAATCTAGTTGATTCTTATGCAAATATAATCAGATAATAATCAAAAAGAAACAGGGAAATGAAAAAATGTTCTCCACACTAGAGCAGACATTGTCCCGAATTATTGCTTATTTAATGGAAGACATGTCACGTAGCGTGGCAGGTAAAAATAACTTCACAGGTGTTGGTTCGGAGCTGGAAAGAGATAGAAATGCAGTGTTGTTGATGAGGTATTTTAGTGGTGTTGATGAGGCATTGCAGTGTTGTTGATGAGGTATTGTAGTGGTGTTGATGAGGCATTGCAGTGTTGTTGATGAGGTATTGTAGTGGTGTTGTTGATGAGGTATTGTAGTGGTGTTGATGAGGCATTGCAGTGTTGTTGATGAGGTATTGTAGTGGTGTTGATGAGGTATTGTAGTGATGTTGATGAGGCATTGCAGTGTTGTTGATGAGGTATTGTAGTGGTGTTGATGAGGCATTGCAGTGTTGTTGATGAGGTATTGTAGTGGTGTTGTTGATGAGGTATTGCAGTGTTGTTGTTGAGGTATTGTAGTAGTGTTGTTGATGAGGCATTGTAGTGGTGTTGTTGATGAGGTATTGTCGTGGTGTTGTTGAGGCATTGCAGTGGTGTTGTTGATGAGGCATTGTCGTGGTGTTGTTGAGGTATTGTAGTGGTGTTGTTGATGAGGTATTGTAGTGGTGTTGATGAGGTATTGTAGTGGTGTTGTTGATAAAGCATTGTAGTGGTGTTGATGAGGTATTGTATTCGTGTTGTTGATGATGAGGCATTGTAGTGGTGTTGTTGATGAGGCATTGTAGTTGTTGATGAGGTATTGTAGTGGTGTTGTTGATGAGGTATTGTAGTGGTGTTGATGAGGTATTGTAGTGGTGTTGTTGATAAAGCATTGTAGTGGTGTTGATGAGGTATTGTATTCGTGTTGTTGATATAGCATTGTAGTGGTGTTGATGAGGTATTGGTGTTGATGAGGTTTTGTAGTGGTGTTGATGAGGTATTGTAGTGGTGTTGTTGATAAGGTATGTTGCGGTAGTGCCGATAAGCTATGTTGCAGTGTTGCTGCAGATGAGGTGTATTGCATTGTTGTTGTTGATGAGGTATGCTGCAGTATTGTTGCTGATGAGTATACATGTTGCACTGTTGTTGTAGATGAGGTGTATTGCAGGTTGTTGTTGATGAGCTATTGCAGTGTTGCTGCAGATGAGGTATGTTGCAGTGGTGTTGATAAGGTATGTTGCAGTGCTTTCATCTGTGTCTGTTAATAAGGGGGGAACTATATTTCAAGTAAATTTTGCTTTTTGAAAATTTGAAATTATTCAGGCTTGGTGACTGATATGTGACATTCGTCGGTAGTCATGGTGACATTCCCAGCGGTTACTGTTGTTGAGATGCTGATGGTGATCATGCTGCTTGTTCAGGAAAGACCACGCCATGAACGAAAGTCGATGTATTTTCACGATTGCCTACCTAAAGTATCCCGTAAAATAATTTTATTTTTGTCAACAATCTGACAGGATATATCCTCTGCCTAATCCTCTTTATAGCAAGAATATTCATTTAATTTCTTAGAGCTTACCCCATTACTATCCCCTCTCCACCCATCCTCAAACCTCAAATACTCCCTGCATTAGGTCGGATAACGGGAAGACTATTCTAAAAACCTTAGGTTCTACCTTCGAGATCGAGAAACGAATTGGAAAGATATTTAAAATGTCACGAAGACTTATTGAGACTTCCACATTCTCTCCGTACCACCTGCTCAGCATCGTTAGTATTTCTTGGACAACAGGCAGATGATGTAGAATCGCACAGCTCTCTATAAATAGTCGCTGGTCCTAATTTTTGTTTTGTCCACTTTTTGTGTGTGGTTTTTTTTTGTTTTGTTTTTTGTTTCTTTGTTGCTGTTGTTTTTTTTTGTTTGTTTGTTTGTTTGTTTGTTTGAACATTTTCGTCTAACAGATCATTCACTCAGTCAGCTGTCTGTGAGTTCATCTCGACTGGATAAATATTGTCGACCATTTATGTTTGAATAATTTTTTAAAACCTCCCTTTCATTTCAAACAAAATTCGCAAACATTGGACAATGTGTGCGGTCAAAAAAGGCCCTGAAGTTTATTCTTAACGGACAAATGTTTTACGAATTTGGGAAATTGTTTACATGGCGATGATATAAACGTTTTCTATAAAAGGAATTTAAGGATTGACATATTTTGGTTTCCCACACATTCTAAATATAGGCTTCATTGTTGTTGTTTAGAAGGAAAGTTCTTCTACAGTGGAGGGAATCATACTGTGTGGAATGGGAAGATACGGATATAAGGGATATAGGGAAAAGGGATGGCAGGGATGTATACGAGACTCAGTCGTTGTCTGTGTTTGTGGAGTCGTAGATGGTGAAGACTGTGGCTGTAGGTTTTATTGTCTGTTTGCAATCTTCGTTCTGTATGGTTGATGATGTTGATTGTGTTGATGATGTCCATGGCGTTATCAGCAGTTAGGGGAAGGGCTGGTGTATCCACAGTAAAATCCCTCTGTTGCATGTTTTTGTTAGGTTTAATCAATTTTGATTTTAGGTTTGGGCTTATGTTTATTTTCTGCTTTCCCTTGGAGTTTCTCTTGTAACTCTATATTAGGTTTTAATCATGGCTGAGTTGTTTAAGAGTACGAGCTGTTATACTTTAAAGAAAAATTATTCAAGTTCTGAAAACTATTCTGTTATTAAAATGGTACAATCATTGCTGACGTGTCCTAATATGAACAAGTATAGTAAAGATTACAATTCATGTGCACATATAAATGTGTATTCAAATGTGTACCGCTATGTGGATATTACAATATTACTTCAACGCGAGAACACACATTGAACTCAGAAATGGTGTTTCGTTTGGGTAACAAAAAGTGTGCGGAATAAAACTCTTGATTTAGAATGTGAGTCAGAGCTCATATCCACAAACACTCCATTTTTTAGTCATAACCAGGGTGAGCCGGGGCCTACATTCTGTGACACTAAACATTGATGTTGGGGGGAAATTAATATCTGTATCTACCCGTCTGGAGTCTGAAGAGGGCTATCATTATTTTGGACAAATCTGTTTCTGCCATTGTATACACTCACAACTTTTTTTGCCAAGGATTTGGAGATCTAGAAACAGATGAGCATTTATAAACGAGTTTTTTGTAATAAAAATAAATAGTCGAGATTAACAGTAAATCAATGAGTTCCAGATTATGATTATGATTATGATTATTATTATTATTATTATTGGCGCTACAAAATGAAATATCAACATTGACACCTTCCAATTTAGGAATTCCCGCGTGATCTCGTGACGCACGAGAGAGTTGCTGAATGACATAAGGTCTAATTGCCTGCGGCTGTTGTTGCAAAGCCCAGTGGTCATGCATAAAGGTGTACGAGCTTAACGACCACACCTACCTCACAAGCTGTGTCCGGAGCGAACACCTGTGATATTATTTCTGACATATTATGTTACGGGATTTTCACAGGGTGAGAGACACTTCGAGACGGGACTGGTACATTGTGTGGGGAGATTTCCCTTGTTCATTTATAATAATGTTAACTAGATTTATTTTGTTCAAACATTCCTTACAGCAATAAGTTGTGGACAGAGCGAAGAAATCACAAATGACATCAATAAAAAAGAAAGAAAAACAAAGAAAGAAAGAAAGAAACAAACAAACAAACAAAGAAACAAACAAAAGATTAGCACAACACAGATAAAAAGAATAAATTACATTCACAACTAGTCAACCAACCTTATCGGTTCAGAAGCTGGCTTATTCTGATAATTTCGATGACAACACCGGTTCCTATGATATCACAGAACAGAGCTTGTGGTTTGCTTCTTCAAACGAAATTCACAATCGTCCTCATTACCACCCAAACACCTGGGCTCGCTTGACACGAAAAAAACATTACCTCCATGCAGCCTCAGAACCCTCCCACACCATTATCATCCCTCAAACAGCTTTATCAACTTTTGTCCTTCAATTATCTTAAGCACTGGTCAGACTTTTTTTTCACACTCCAGAAGGAAGAAGATTTCTCTACCCCCGGTGTTCGTTGTCATCGGTGACTCAACGATTGTACAACAAACGTCTACCATCTACTCCAACGATCTTAGCATCGCCGTCCTCGCCCTGTCGACACCCATTCAAGAACCAGGACGAAGACAAGCCGTTGGTGTCCGGCGCACATGCGCGCGCACACACTCACGCAAACGCAATGGTTGCGGGACGCGGGTGCTGGCTACTGCAGCAGGTGAGCCCCACGCTGGAAGGTGAGTCTATGTTTCTATGCCGCCTGTTGCTCGCTCTGCTGGGCGTGGCGACAGCATCAGCGGCGTCGCTCTCCATGCAGCAGCAGCAGCCCCACCAGCAGCAAGCGTTGGCAGTGACGTGAGCGGCCTTGTACAGCGAGGCACGGCACAGCACGGCACTACGACAGCAGCCACCCTCCGCACCATTGCCTTCTCGACGTGCGTGCGTGCGTACATGTGAGTGAGTGAGTGAGTGAGTGAGTGAGTGAGTGAGTGAGTGAGTGAGTGAGTGAGTGAGTGAGTGAGTGAGTGAGTGAGTGAATCTAGTCTCCGAAAACGAGGACAGTGATGCTCATCCAAACATATCAGCCGCCGAATCTGCTCTCCTCGCTTCGTGGCTCCGGTGATGCTGTCTCGCAGCAAGTAGCAGATCGGATTACAGATTTTGTGGCATCCTATAAGAAGAGGATAAAACTGCACAGCAGTCCTACCGCACAAGGAGAGCTGCTACTGTGCCTTTAGTTGCATAAAACACATACGCCATTTGCAAATCTTGCTTAATACCCTGGTCGGCTTCTCAGCGCCATGGAAACAGTTGATAACACGGGAAACAATTCCTCAGAAGACGATTCCTTAGAAGAAGCAGCAGCAGAAGTAGCAGAAGAAGAAGAAGAAGGACGACGACGACGACGACGATGATGATGATGATGATGATGATGATGATGATGATGATGATGATGATGATGATGATGATGATGGGAAAAAAAGTGACATGAAAACGGATGCAAAAAAGTGCAGAATCTGCGTAATGAGAAAAAAGAAAAGGGGAAGACAATTTACCTTCCCTCTAAGCACAATAAATGTTTTTTTCTTGTTTTGTTTTGGTTTGACTTGTTTAATTTGATGCTGGTTTATTTCCTTTAGTTTGATTTGTTTCGCTTTGGTTTTCCTTTCGCGGTTTTTTTTTTGGGGGGGGGAAGAAGTTTGGTTTTGCTTTACCTTTGTTATTGTTTGATTTTGATTTTGAGTTAAATTTCTTTTTAGTTTCAAAACGCAATGTTTTGCATGCAGTAGTTACTGTGTTATTAAAAATGCATACAGGAGAAAAAGCTTCGACATCGAGGAGGTCTGCGTTCAGCCGAGGTAAATGGTTGAGTTAGGGAAGGGGAGACAATTAGCATCTTGTTTCGTTCACTGCTGCAACTAGACACAAGTGCAGCTCGTGCTTTTCTTTGCTCGCTGTGTATTATGTTTCACAACACAGTTTCTTCGAACAGATTTTCGTTAAATGAGGGCTTATCTGTCATTGCTTGCGGAGGATTCGTTAAGACGATGCCGATCACTCCCATTCCCCGTGCTGGGTTTTTTTCCTCCCTCTGCAAAAAGTCACCTCCCACGCAGCAATTTGCCATTGTTAAGCTTCCACATACTTGGCAAGGCAATCAAAATGCTATAGCTCCGGGCATGCGCACTGCTTTGCGCTTGAATTTCCACATCCGGTTCACGTCCAGGTTTTTGGTGCTCAAACACTATGTTTAATATGTTATATAAAAAAGAGATTATGCTACTGTGTGATTTGAAATACCTTTCAATTCTTCCAAGTGATTCCATTGAAATACCATTCCTCTAAATGTTCGTTTTTTAGTGCCCAGAAGTTTTGTAAAGAGAGAAAATAGGCTTTCGCTGGGATCCTGGACATCATTATCTTTCGTCTTATATCAAGGTAAACCCACTCATTTGAAAATAATTTTGCAGTCTTGTTCGCCTTTAACTGTGCCTGTAGATGAGCACCTTCTCATAGGCAAAACTTACTCTTGTACAGCCCTACGGGTTTTGTCTGCTCATATGGTTCAAGATCATCTGCAGGACTGGATCTGCTAGAATGGCTTGCATTCAGATGCGGCCATGGGCAAACACACTTTTCCTATACCAGTACGAGGTATGTTCACAAAAGGTGTTGGAGGCACTTTCTGAGAGTTTGAGTGTGTAGACCACTAGACTTCCTATGATCAAAACTCCATATTCATATGTCCATACATGTCCAGAAACTAGAACCACTATCCAATGTAATCGCATCCTTGAGAATATAAACTTGTTTATTCATCCTTTTTCCTCGTCATACACAGAAATAGAGTGAATAAATCCATCTGGTTTTTTTCTTTGTCTCATATTATTTTTCATCATTGTTTTGGAAAATGTTTCTCGATTATCTTTTCTTTTTTTGTTTTTACGGTTTGGAATATAAGATGAAAGGGTGATTGTTCTAACGCTCTTCTTAGCAAAATAAAGAGCGACAGTCCACCAGCATGGCTGGAACGACCTGTCAATGTAGTAGTTAAGTCTCGCCTAACAGACCTTTAACGCCTGGAATCTCCTTATGAAGCATCGACTTAACTCTCTAAGCTGGGAGGTTGATTATTGCGCCCTCTGTTTCACGTCCCTGTATCTAGCTACACGAGAAAAAAATAGTCTCGACAAAACAAAGTTTCTAAACAATTGCGGTTGTCAAAGATTTCCAGGGCAATAGAAACTGTTGCAGATCAAGGCTTTGTCCCCTACCCTCCCTGTCGCTTCAGCATAAGAAAAAAATGAAATGGAAAGCAGAAAGAAAATGAAGAGGGGAACAAGTCTGGGACAGAAAGTAGGCGAGCAAATTGCACAACCGTGATGTCACAATGCTCGATGGAGAGCCCCGGACAACGGTTTCCTGGTGGTTTCTAGCAGTCTCAGAAATTTTTGTTCTCTGACCCAGTACCCCACTGAGGGCAACTGTTAGGGTAGTCATATAAACCTCTGTAAATGTGCCCGCTGTGTACAAAGTTGAATGCGATTAACTCACGAAGTCTGTATTTTACGGGACAAGTGTTTGAGGGAAGGGAAAGCTTCCCGTCTGTGGTTGACAGCAGCTTTCGGGATCTACAAGATCCAGGAGTAGAGACAGCAAACAGAGAGACAGCGGGTAGTCAGTCGGTCAATGAGACATCTACATCAGAAGATACCCGCGTGTGTGTCAGCGTGTCTGCTATTTTCCAGCCTGTGCTGGTTCAGCCTTTGGCATATAAAGAGGTGTGTGTGTGTGTGTGTGTGTGTGTGTGTGTGTGTGTGTGTGTGTGTGTGTGCGTGCGTGCGTGCGTGCGTGCGTGCGTGCGTGCGTGTGGCCAAACAATATGGCAAAAGTAATTATAACGCACATAATGAACATTTATCACAGTGTCGGTCGATTTGTCCAGCGTATTTTCAATACCGCCGATCGCTGTGCAAATAAATTAACAAAGCCTTTTAATTGGGCCTTCATTCGTGTAGTATTGCAATGTACCCAGATGTAGGAAGTTAAAGTACATCTCATCTCTGCCCTTTGTTACACAAACAAGAAACGACACACTGCTGGGCTCAAAATACTCCTTTGAAAAGAAATGTCTTACTGAAAGTCTCCGATCAAAAAATATACTTCTCGTCTACCGTCTACATTCTTCAGCCATTAAAAAAAATCTCAACATCTTTTTACACGAGAGTACACGAGGTAGGAAATTACAAAAAAAGAAAAAACCAGCAGCACAGATTACATTAGACGCACCACAGGTATCCTCCGACAAAAGAAAAAAACCAGGCTGGTTCCAAGCATCTAATTAGTTCTCAACGAACAATTTTTTTCTGTCTTTATGAACAGGTCAGAAGGTCAGCAGTGTTACGATGACGAGGTTGCTTTGAGGTTAAAAGTCAGGTGGACTGCAATGTTTTTCTTATCAATAATTAACGTTCAGTGCAAGATACTATTTACTAAATTTGAGTGTAACATTTCGCAACTAAAACGTTTTGGTACCTAGTTTATAGGTTGAGATTTGAAGAAAGGGCGAATTTTATCTCGTTAAACACTGTCCTAGGGAAGTCCTGTGACTGTATAACGCAGCCTGTTGTATGTAACATCATCACATGACCAACAAAGTGACTTCGATGATTGCTGACGTACGTTAGAAATAATGTTCATAAGTATAAATCTCCATGCCGCCTCTTTAACAGTCTAGGGAGGAACAGTCTATTGGCATGGAGAGGCAGTTATTGTAGTGTTGCTAGGTGACACGAGTAACAGGCTAGGGACTATTCTGATTTCTCCGGTGCTTGGGGAGATGTAGTTTAGGTAAGTAAGTCGAGGCTTCCCAGGGAAACACGAATATTCGGAGAGAAATCTTTGATGCCCTAAATGGCTGTGAAGATCGGAATTGTATTACCATGCCCTCCACATTGGAGTCAGTACTGTGAGGTACAAAGATCGATGGCAAGGCATCGACCGACCTAAACAGGCATGACTGATTGCTCACTGAATCCCACCTGAGATCGCGCTCTCGACGCCAGCCTCCATCGTCGTGCCACCACAACCTTGTTTTTTTATTGTTTTTAACCAACATCATCTTTATCGTCATCTATCCTTTAGTTTCTTAGTTTTGAATTAAATGTGTTAGCTATTGGTCGATCCTTTTTGTTGATTGAAAAAGGCGCAATTTTGCGTGAGCGTGGTCGCACGTGCATGTGTACACAAGCTCCACACACAACCACCACATTTGGAATCCTTTTTGAAATGTTAAATTCCCTTCCGTTCTCGAGATACGCGCCTACAAAAATAACCATCCTGCACAGAAAGAGAGCAACACTTGGCGTCACGTTTGTACACTGATACACAAACAGTCCCTGCTCTCATTGGCTGTCGTCTTGACAACATTAACATATCCATGTACCGCAATCCTGACTTCTGTGTCGTTGACTTCTTTCTGTGCATCCTGATGTTTGTAAGCCTGTATCTCGAGAACAAAATGGGTAGATCAACCCAGATTTTGGTGAAATAGTATTTCGCATTAAGTGAGGTCTACCAATCATTATTTCGCACGTTATTAGACCTTTTAAAGTTATTCTTAGAACTAAAAAGTACAAGTTTTCTTTTCTTTCGGTCTTTCTAAAACGCAAATTATGATAAGAAGGCTGCTAGACATGTCAGTAAAACAAAGAATGGTGGAGACTTGCAGACAACTGAAAGATGTCCGTGGATTACAAGGTAAAGACGTCCGTGGATAAGAGGCGGCTGATGAATGGCTGGTCACGAGGAAGGGTGGGCCAGCTGTGGAAAGAAAGCCAACAGACTTGGAGAACAGGGTCAAGGAAATCCACTTAATGGTCTGAAAGCCCCGGCTGCTGGCAAAGCAAAACACGAGGGGAGGCAAATATCTGCAGTTATTCTGCAAGAGGACCCCTTGCCTGGCGCACTCTGGGCTTCACAATAATTGCATTACATTGGAAAATGTTTTTATTGTTTTTACTAATTTGCTATTTTTTTACAAGTATTTTTAAACTAAAAATCTGACTGGTTGTTACACATTAATGTGTTCTGAAATCTTTTCGCTGTTTCGTAATGTGATGTTGTAATCCAAACGCAAATATATATATATATATGAGAGAGAGAAAGAGATAGACTGTTAGTATATGTGTGTGATAGAGAGATAGAGAGGAAGAGATTCATACTTTAGTGCTTCAAGAACATATTTGCAGCAAGGGTGTTTTATCAAATTAACTACATAACATCTTAAAACTGCTGTAATACAAATAATATGAAGACCAACTATACTCAACTTCAGTACACACATACCAAGAAACTCTACATATAATTATACACACACTCCAAAACAGGATTTGTGAAGACACTTTCTCATTCTTTCACACACTCTCTCTCTCTCTCACACACACACACACACACACACACACACACACTCTCTCTCTCTCTCTCACACACACACACACACACACACAAAAGACCCTACTCAAGCACCACACCACACAGTGTGTGTGTGTGTGTGTGTGTGTGTGTGAGAGAGAGGGAGGAAGAGAGAGAGAGAGAAAGAGAACTCATCGATCGACGTGACTTTACGTAAAGGCGACTTTGCCCTATCCCCCTCCCCCTCCCCCTCCCCCTGCTGAGGACTTATCTGCACGTTCTTGTCATTTCTCAAGCACCGAGTATTTTTTATATCATACTGGGGTTTGATGCCCAGCAACCAAACGTCTGACTCGCAATTGAACGTCAGGTCGCAGCAGAGCAAACTCCAATGATGTTGACACGCTAAGAAAAGAAAAATTTATGATGTGGATATTCACAGTGAAGGAAAATTTATTAGCTCCTACCGACCCCTCCACACAGTCAAACCTTATTGGCTTGTGGATGGTGGCCCAGCAAAGCATAACTTTATTGAGCCCATCGCTGTGGCTGGATCTTTCCCAGCCATGGCTGCAGCACAGGGACTGTCAGCGCCCTCTTGTGGCGATGATGGAGAAGAATTGGCGCGGAAAGGGACGTGACTGGGTTGACCACAAAGACTGGTAAGGCAGGATTATTTAAGGAAGGAATGGAGAAAGCGCGCGCAGGGGTGTGTGTGTGTGTGTGTGAGAGAGAGAGAGAGAGAGAAAGTGTGTGCGAATGTGTGACAAATTTTGTCCGGACGTGTGAGTGTTTGTATGCACGCACGCACGCATGTGTGTGTGTGTGTGTGTGTGTGTGAGAGAGAGAGAGACAGAGAAAGTGTGTGCGAATGTGTGACAAAGTTTGTACGGACGTGTGAGTGTTTGTATGCACGCACGCACGCATGTGTGTGTGTGTGTGTGTGTGTGAGAGAGAGAGAGAAAGTGTGTGCGAATGTGTGACAAAGTTTGTACGGACGTGTGAGTGTTTGTATGCACGCACGCACGCATGTGTGTGTGTGTGTGAGAGAGAGAGCGCTTTCAAGCAGGTTCATATGTATCTTTACATGTTTATATGTGTCTTCATCTACATGTGTATATAAATAACTCGCTTATCTGAGCACATCTATTCACCCTTTACCCATTTATTCATCGATTCCTTTGACTGGTACGATCTTCATTTTGCATGCAGCTTCTGTTTATAGCGCCGGCTGCTTTGTCATGATAATATTATATATTATTATATATTATGATATATCTTTAGCCGTGTGATAAGAGCAGTGACCTCGAAACCCGAATGCGCATATTCTCGCCCGTTCGACACCTGTGTGTGTGACGCAGCGTACTTCGTCCGGTTGAACCAGGTGAGAATAAAATAGCTGACTCCCCAGTGAACGAGAAACGCAAGACAGCGAGAGAGTAATGATGGTCAAGACCCTCGCAAAAAATCTGACCACGAAATAACTTTCTCCCCATTCCCTGATCATGGGACTTGACCTTTTTCACCAGCCATGCGGGTCCCTCCACCCACCATACTGGTCGATGGGTGGGTGAGGAGAGGAACTGGATGAATGCAGTGGCTGATATGGCTGATCACAGGTGATTGTTTTCAGCGGTTGTAAGTCTTGAAGAGTGTGGCCAGTCCCTTTTGTTTGATACCGAGCTGGTCTTGAAGCACGATGTTTGAGTGTTGTACTGGGTCACGTGGTATACCAGACAAGCTCGTGCTGTGTTACTTTTGCCAGAATGGGCTCATGGTTGTCCACCAGACTGGCGAGCGTGTTTCGTGCCTATTCGTTAGTCATACGTTCCGTGTAGAAGATTGGGAGCAATTTCCTCAGGCACTTAGTGTAGAGTCCCTGGAGTCCTATTCAGCCTGATCGTTGCTGCTGTCCCTGTTTCAATCCTGATGCGGATTTCTGCCATGCAGCTGCCATCTTTGGACAGAGTACTTGAAACTGTTGACCTCGATCTGTTCTCCGTTTATCTCCATGAATCTCAGCTTTGCCGTCGCCGTTGGTGCCACCCTTGACTTTATACCAGTGCTGGTTTCCATTCCATATGAGTCCACACTGTCTGCTATTCTGGTGGTAATCTTGCAAGGCGTTGCTGCTGTCTGCCGTTAGTTTGATGTCGTCTGCAAAACATATGTTTCACACGGCTCTTCCGCCGATGGAGAGAGAGATGTAGTTATCATCAAGGGCTTCTCGCACGATGCTGTGTATGAAGAAGTCAGACAGCACGTGCGTCAGAGTTCATCCTCGACGGACACTCGCTGGTCTCTGAAAAAAATCTCTTAGTTGGTTATTGAACAGTACTGCACTCATTGAGCTCCTCGTGAGGGACCCTCCTCGATGTCGAATTTTCGTATAACACGCCACAACCCTTCGTGTCAGGCTCCTTCTTAAAGTCGATGAAGCTGTATAAGGAATTCTTTCCCTCTAAAACACACATCAGCTGCCTTTGAGATACAATAAAAGGTCAAGCGGTTGTCGCTATGACAGTGAGGTTTGGTTACAGGGGTTCGGATCTCGTCTCGACTACCCTGTTCTTTCTTTTAACAGGTCCGGCCGTTTAGCCGAGATCCAACTTTAGTCGCACCCTCGGCGAAAAATATCGATTTCCCACCGTCTATACTTTTCAGATTTCTTTTCTTGAATCCTTATTTGAATTCCCTCATCTGCGATGAACGATCAGAAACAATGAAGCAATACATTAGCGATCCCTGAAGGTTTATTCTGACGAGCAACTGAATCACATTTTTAGTCTTCGATCCTTTTTTTCTTTTCTTTCTTTCCTTTATTTCCTTTTTTCTTTCTCTCTGTGATTATTCTTTTCTTCAAAATATGAACAAACCACTCAAATGTTTTTCTGCTTACTTACTGTTTTTAAGACATCAAGACCTTAAAGTAATATTCCACTTCTGCAGAAACAGCAGGAATAACACAATTAACACTATTCTGCTCATGCAGTAATAACACAATTAACACTCTTGTGTTCATGCAGAAATAACAAAATTCTCCCAACCCTTCCTCCCCAAAATTACGCGCCAAAACGAGGCTGATTATTCTGGCAAAGAAAAGTGCCAGAAGTAAAGGCCAAGTGGAGAATGTTCCAGAACGAGAGGCTATACAGTCGATGGTGTGAACTAAAGACACAGAGACTCACCAAGAGCGGACACTCGGGCGGTCAAGCTGCTCCTCATTCCATCCCCCGCCTCTTCATCCCTCACCGATTATCATTTTTATCAGACGAATATTCCAATCAGGATTAATGAAGTCCGCTGAATCATTTTGTTTTCTTTTCCGAAAGATTTTCGAAATTTATTAATGCTGCGTTCACGAAAAGCAATATTACATGGAAAACACATTTTTTCGGTATTAAAAAGTAAGAGTTTATTAAAAGTTGCATCAAAACTCGCACAACTTGCCATACAAAGTCTGCTACAACCTGGGACAGATCTTTGTAAAATGTATGAGATTAAATTCTTTCATGCTTGCACAGTGAATTAAGACTGCATACAAGGCCCCTGTTGTGTAAGAGGATGAACAAGGGTACAGAGAGATTACTCGAGTCCATGGCATTGATTGTAGATGATGTCATGATGATATGCAGGGTGTACTGAGCAAGTACATGCAAGATGGAGATGGCTATCTTCTAGTGCTCATCCTTTATCATTGTGCAGGACACAAACAATGTTTATGATACGATGCATGACGAGCAACAAAAAAAAACTCGGAATCTCTCTGTTGGGCTTTCCGTTTGTTCTGCTGAAGAACTACTGGTCACTGAAAAATATACTTTAAATACTATTGGCTATATCGCCAAGAAAATACAGAGGAACATTTCGAACTGAATGTCAAAAAAATAATGACGTGAAAGCGAGAAAGATCAGTAGACGAGGTCCTTCTCACAAGCAAGCAACCTGTACCTCGTGTAAAAGAAGGTCGGGTAGTTTCAACACCTCAGCTGGTGTCTCTGGAGGAACTGGCAGCTGTGCTAAGGAAGCCAGAACAGCTGCTGCACAGTTGGTGCCTGGTATAGATCAACTAAATACAGCCTCAGGAAATCATAACCTTTGCTCCACATGGACAGAGTCAGACATCGACTTCTGTAAAGATTAGAAGACAAAGTGAGTTCGTTCATGTGTCTCCCACCGTAACACCTACTAAGGACTTGTATTAATGGACTGCTTGCAGACGATTTTTTTCAGTGAAGTCATAGAACGAGGATGGTTACAAAAGAGCTTCCGGTTTAGTCACGTTTCAGTTTAACTACTAGAACGAGGCTGATTACGAAATAGCTTCCGGTTTATTCACATTCATTGTTAAGGCACGCCGAGACTAACAGCGGAGAACTTCGCAAGAGGCTCAGCGTTGGTCTCGGCAGACAGACAGCAATCCACCTACACACGTCCGTGCACCTACAGATCGGTAATCTCATGGCCAACGTGTTTTAAAATCAACACCTTGATTTTTCTTTGGAATACAAACTCTTTTCTACTGTGTCCGCTAGAAATAAAAAAAGAAGAGGATTAGACTTGTATTACATAGACTTAGCTTGTGTGTGTGTGTGTGTGCGTGTGTCACTCCTCTGTATTTCACTATAAACCGAAGCTGCCAATCCACAAACAGTACAACAAAGATGCCCGTTCGGGTAACGGTCTTTTCTTTGTCAAAGAGGGGAGTGAACAAGGTGCCGCGGCTGCCGCCTGGTTTCAAACTCTCAGACATCGCTGTCCTCTTTTAAGGAACCTCTTGCACAAACGGCTACCATTGTCTCCACAGGGAGACTAGTCACAACCTTCCACGAGATCTCCGCTGCATCGTCAGCGGAAGTTCCCCGACTAGTCCCTGTCACCGGGACTCCATGGAGTTTGTTTATATCGACCGCCAACTTCTTCTGGCTAAGAATATCTGTGAAGACTGTTGTCTACACGGCATGAACAGCTCAGCAAATGTCAGCAACAGACTATCGCACGGCGACAAAAAAGACATGTAAGTGAAAGGTAACGCCTATCACAACCTCGACTAAGTAAACAAGTACGTAACGGCCGAGGCATATCACCAGCAGGACCAGTAATCCATACATCCACATTTGACCCCATAACCTTCAGTACGAGCGAACGAGAGACCCTGCGCAGACCGGTTGCAGAGTTTGCTGATTTACGAAGGCGAAAGGACTGTAATTTATGAGACTGTGAATCGTAACTTCCTTCACAAAATGTCATGTTCATGTGGTGTTAGCCGCTTTAACAAGAAAGTTTGAAATAATAAAAGAGAATTGGAACAGTTATCTCAATTCATATAAATTCTCTTTTTTTTCTTTTGTCATTGTTTGCTATCCAGATAGAGACGATGAACTGTGTACACTCTTCCTGATGTGTGTGTGTGTGTGTGTGTGTGTGTGTGTGTGTGTGTGTGTGTGTGTGTGTGTGTGTGTGTGTGTGAGAGAGAGATTGCAACCATCGGGCACGGATAATTTTTCATATGTGCGTCTGTTGATGTGGCGCCTTTCTTGCTGTTTTACCCATTCAGACAATTTATCATAAATCTTTATCTCTCCTGTCAGAGGCTGCGCTCCATTCCTTCTCGTTTTCGAGGAGAAAATAAACTGCTAGAGCCAATCAGAAAAGCCCTGTCCTATCGATCTTGTCAACGGAAAGACCAAATCTTGAAGCGAGAAAGAATTGCGTTAATAATTTTCCGCAGGACGGATGTCCAAATAGCTTCCACAAAGAAGGATTACACGTTACACGGCTGTCAACCCCTCCACCCCCACCAACAAAAACGCGTTTATCGCGACGATCGCAGAAAACAAGGTCTGCCTGTTTCAGACATCAAGGTCTCATCAGGTCCTCTGAGGTCAAAACTAAGAAAAGACATAAAGCAAACCGCTTCCAAGCCGACTGATTTGCCAGCACTCCATCTGAGCCCCGGATGTGATTCGGACTGTCTCACCCATTACTGTGACATCATGTCGTCGGACTTTGGAGCACGCTAACAGAACCTAATGGATCAGGTGCTAAACTGTTTTGTCTATCGCTTTCTTGGAGTCGGAGGTCGCAGACGTTTCGATCCTAGTGCCTGATGGGTAGACAACATGGCGTCAGATTCTGGGTCTGTGAAGAGAATGTCTCCTGCTCTCCTGCCCACGCTTCGTTCTGTTGTTTATTTAGTTTCTTTCCTTCCTTATTTTTTTCTTTCTTTGTTTTGGTAAGGTTGTTCTTAGAAATATAGATATTGGTCCAGTAGTGCAATGGTTAAGCACCTGTCACCGAGACAGTGAGGATCCGCTGTCCTAGGTTCGAATCTCGAGAACGCCGTTCTTTCTCTGCCTCTGGCGCTATTTTACGGCTGCTGTTTTGTAGAGATGTAACCTTGGTTACCGGGGCATCGCAAACCAATATTTCGTCATTTTCTTCCCCTCAGGTCTCTTCTTGTTTTTGTGCCTTCGTGGGAGAGTCTCCAACAGCCCTTTCCTCTCTCCATCTTAAAGTGCACCTCCCAGTGCGCGCCCTCCTCGACTTTCAGGGACGATGACAGACTCGCCTAAGCCTGGTGGTTAAGCCATTCGACCAAGGAACAGGTAATTAGGGCTCGTTCCGGCATGTGACTAGAAAACTCCCCCTTACCCAGTCCACGGAAATTTGATTTATCAGGGGCAGTTAAAAGTGGCGGAAGGAGTGGGATGGGCTTCGTCTTGTTTACATCGTATCCTGGACGTAGTGAACCTTCTCAGTTAAGTGTCCCTTTTGTATGGACGTTGAGCGAATGTTTTGAAGGCCTTCAGGCAACTTCAGAATTATTGCTCCTTTTTCATGTTTTTAAAATAAAAATCTGTTTCCTAGTTTTCTCCCCTTTTTATGTCTTGGTTCTTTGCTACCGTTGATATGAGTACTTTGACCCACACCTGCAGTTTGCGGAGACTTAAAGGGAGTCTCAGAAAGGGTTTAAAATAAAGTCTATATGCATAGTGCAACAGAAACAGTGAGTAGTTATTCCCATCTTGAACAATGTCGTCTGCTCAAGCTTGCAGAAGCTAGGCATTTGTAATAACGGGAGTCGTCACCGACGTTTAACAACTCCAATATTGTCACCATCTGTTCAATTCAGTTTCGTTCTTTGTGCTACTTTTTCGTGCATCGAATAAATTATCTTCTCCATTTCGTAGAAATGTCGTCTCTTTCGATTGCATAGTCCTGCATGTTTAAAACTGCTCCTGACTATTTACAAGAGGTAGTCCCTCCTTACCTGCAGTCACGTGGTCTGCGCTCTGGCTCCCAGTCACGCTTCTGTCTCCCTGCAGTGGAAGACACAAACAAGAAGCGCACTGGAGCCAGGGCCTTCACAAACGCGGCACCTAAACTGTGGAATGCTCCGCCATCGTCATTGTCCACCATCACCTCAGCAACCACGTTTCGAAAAAAAACTGAAGACCCATCTGTTTATTTAAGATGGACTTAAACAACCAAGCAACACTTCTGTCTTTATTTTTTTACTTTCCTGGTGTTTTATCTATTTATTTACTTTATTTCTTTTCTTATTTTTTATTTATTTTGTTTTTACTGCGCAATGAGCATTCTTCCAAATGGATACCTGCGCATTACAAATGGACATCATCATCATCATCATCATCATCATCATCATCATCATCATCATCATCATCATCATCAGATAAAGCTGGACACTTGAAACGGTCTAGCGATGTTCACAATTGGTCCCATAACATTTCAGAAAGTCTTAGCTCATCTGATCCCAAAGATTCCAGCCTCATTTTCTCTTCCCATGACCAACAGGCCTCCCTGCTTTGTCGTCCTGCAGCTCGAAGCATCCCTGCAGGTAATTCGCTACGGTCTCTGGTTTTCAACATCTCACTTCTCCTGCCTGAGGAAAAAGAGATTAGCAGCGAAAACCTCTCCTTGGCGTAACACCGCTGAAGGGAAGAAGACAAATAGACTTGTAAGAGAATAATAAGAGAGTGACAAGAAGGCTTACTTCAATACATGTATTCTACTGCTGTTTAATCAGAGTAAGATTGAACTTGATTAAGGTTTAGACACCCTCAGGAATGCTGTCAACAACTCTTTTTCTTTGCCCAGGGTGAAAGCCATCAGGAATTTTTTTCAAGTCTGTAATCCTTCTTTTTCAGTTCTCGCTGCTTTCTGAATAAGCATCACTGAGAAATTGCTGTCGAAAGTTTTTCATTAAAATCCGAGCTGCCTGGCAGCAAAGCTGAATTAATCTGGCCAAGAACCGTATAGCTTTTAATTACTTGTTGAAAGAATTCCTTTTGCTATCTAGTTTTTCCTTTAAATGATCGGTTACAACTTACAGAACCATTTTTTTCGCATAGTTACATAGAACGGGAATCTGTGACATTAGCAAAGCTGAGTGCTCTGTAAGTAGTGGCAATATGTTTGACTGTGATGTGTGTCTATGTCATGTGTAAACACGTGTAACATGTTTTATTTAAAGAGCGATCGTGTAAAACATTTCTCTTCATGTACTGATAGGATGAGAGACATGAGAACATTTCTCATGCGTTTTTGATGTGTGTTCTGACGAGTGTTATGATTCGTCTTCTGATTTGTGTTCCGACGATTGATGTAAAATGAGTGAGCTGATGAATGTCCTGGTGAGTATTCCAAGACTTTTGAAGACATGTTATGAGATTTGTCATTTCCCAAGACGCATTTTAGACCTGTTCCAAGACCTCACATGTGTTTTGATGTTTCTCTTCTGACTACTGAGGGCCTACCACGAGACATCATCTGGTGGCCTGACGAGAATTCATATACTTTAGCCGTTACAAAGCAGACTTAGAGGTGGGCTTGCTCGTTTCCAAGCTTTAGATAGATGATACATTCTAACATCTTTTTAAGTGAGTGAGTGAGTGAGTGAGTGAGTGAGTGAGTGAGTGAGTGAGTGAGTGAGTGAGTGAGTGAGTCCAAAAACACGCTCCAACCACGCTCCGAATCCAATAATGATTTTAAGTTATTATGGGGTGTACGCTGCCTCCGATCAGACTCATCATCCTAGCCGCTAGTAACCCAGCCGCCAACATACCCAGCTTTGCCCCGCTGCCCTTCCCCACCCCGACCCCCACTCCTTCGGCAACTCTTGGCCTCTAATGTTTGACGCCACAGGGAAATGTCACTTAACACATGGCATTGACTGTTGCTATAGAAACCCAGATTATACTAGGATTGTGCAATGTATCTCCGTCAGGTCGCAGTGTCTGACAAAGACATAGTAGGCTGTACTTAACCATATCCTTGACGGCTCGCCGCCGCCAGCCAGCGGTCCGTCGGTAACACGCACACACACACACACACACATTATTAAATCAGGTCAGATGATGGCTACTTTATTCTCTGAAGGCGTTCATGAAAATCACTTATTTTGCCAAACAAATGATCGAGAACTCATTTTGTGTTATATGTAGGGACACTAATACCCTGTATTGCTGGCATTTCACTCGTTTAACGATGAATGGTTGGACTGCAAAATACATCCTGCTGTGCGAGAATGAATAAGTAAATAAAGGAGGGAAAAACTCCTGGCCCCTTCAGGGAAAAACTAAATTACTCATCGCTGTTTAGTTTTGTTCCCTATAGCTTTTATTTTAACAATTATAAAATAATAAGTCTGCCACTGGTCAATACTCGCAGTGTCATTAAAACCATATTCTTTCCCATTATGGGCAGATGTATACTGGATAGCCTAGGTCAAACATTAATAAAGGATTCCCTTTAGTGCCGTTCTGGATAAAAGTTGAAAAATCAGAGAACATTCAAATACGAGTTTATATGATAAAAAAGAAGATGTACTAAACAATTTCCTCTCAAAACGTTGTGTTAAAGCGACTGTTTATCAACAGTTACTTACTAAAACACAACTTTGGGGAATGTAAAGAAGGCTGCGATGTTGTGTCATCTCGGGAGGTTACTGAGCTGTCAGTGCGAGAGCAAAGTGTCAGCCTCGTCACAACTCTGGCAAACTGGAGATTGTTCCATAAAATGTTTAACCAGAGCACAGGGATGAAAAGCTAGGCTACTTGCATAAGGCCACGGACTTGTATTACTGGACTGCTTGCAGACGATTTTGTTTCCAGTGAAGTCATAGAACGAGGCTTTGGACGACAAAGCTTCCGGTTTATTCACATTCATTGTTAAGGCTCGCCGAGACTTACTGCGGAGAACTTCGCAAGAGGCTCAGCGTTGGTCTCGGCAGACAGACAGCAATCCACCTATACACGTCTGTGATAAAAATGGCGCCACAGAGGATAATGCTACAAACAGCATAAGTTATTATGAAATTTAATGTAGCTATTGCATGCTGCGATATCGCAATTGCTCTGGAAGAAGTTTCCGGGTCAAGGATCTCTCTGTGTACAAGATCAAATAAATGCCAGTGAAAAACTGAGTGAACATCCTTCGGGTCGAGACAAACACTGACACTTGTTCTGGAGAGTTGAGTCTCTACACATCCTCGCACACACACACCAAGTGAGTGCCCCTCACGCGTCCTCCTTTCTCAAAGGTAGAGGGGAAGCCACGAGAAGTCTGTTTACATCCTTCCCTGAAGATGCGCCTTTCCACGCATGGAAAGCTTTCCGCGATTTTCGCAGATTGCAACCGCTCCATCTTTGCTAGAGAGAACTCTCCTTTTGATCATCCAACCATCCCCTTGTCGTGTCAAAACTTTCATCTTGAAATGCTCTCAAATGAAAGGTCTAAAAGAGGACGGAAAGGAGGTGCACAGTGGAGACTACGCTGATAGGGACTGGACGATAAACAGCGAATCCCTCCATTACTGTCTACATATAATATTATGCTCCTCGCCAACAGGCTGTCACTGCGAAACAAGGTGGAGAACTTTCTTGA
Organism: Marisa cornuarietis; assembly: GCA_004794655.1. Lineage (NCBI taxonomy): Eukaryota > Metazoa > Mollusca > Gastropoda > Architaenioglossa > Ampullariidae > Marisa > Marisa cornuarietis. Next base: position 19,008,092 of record SMMW01000001.1, read on the forward strand.
ATTAAATGTTGATAGAACAAAAGGGATGACCATAGACTTCAGAGAAATTAAAGAAGGTGTGTTTTTTCTATTGTTATATCGAGCAAAACTTTTGATATTGTGACACCTTCAGGTACCTATCAGGCACTGTTTTTGACTGCCAGCTTTTTTTTTTTAATTGGTGTTTTACGCCGAGCCAGCAACTAAGGCTATATCACGGCAAGGCAGCCAGCCCTGTAAACAGATGCCACATGCAGAGAAAGAACAGCGTGCCCGAGACGAGAACTGAACCCAGAACAACCAACCTTCACTGTATTGGTGACAGACGCTAACCGTTGCGCCACCGGACCGCCTGACTGCCAGCTTAAATGGGATGTAAACACTGAACATACTATTAAAAGTGGCCAGCAAAGACTATACCTTCTTTGCAAGCTGAACAGTTTTTCAGTCAGCACTTTTGAGCCGTTTTTGTCAGTCATTCATCGAAAGCCGTTTATATTTTTCCTTTGTGTACTGGTTCTGCAGTCTGTCTGTCGATGACAAGAACAGTTTGAACAGCATTGTCAATATATGTTCAAGGGTAATTGGTGTCAGGCAGAGGGACTTAGCTTCCCTTTGTGATCAGCAAATTGTCAGAAAGGCGTCCTGCATTTTGTCCATGCCAGAACAGATACTAGCAGGCGAGATTGTATTATTGAGCTCAGGTAAACAGTAGGCTGTGTCTGTATACAGAAGTAACAGGCAGTTTAGCATGTGTACCCTCAGCAGTCCAACTGTTCAACCAGCTGCGAATTGTCAGTTGTGTGTCTGTGTGTGCATGGGTGTGTGAGGATGTTGGTGTGTCTTAAGAATGGTCAAGATGTAAGATTGCATATTTTTTAATTTTTCTATGATGCAAAACCTTATCTTTTCCTCATCGTTATTTTGTAACTAGCATTTGCTTTGTTTATTTTTGTACCTGAGTATAATTGTCCACTGGGATTAATAAAGTTGGTCATTGTCATTGTCATGGTCCTGTGATGTTGTGGAAGCCACTAATGAAAACCGACACAGTAGGTGGGAACATGAGGTGTCATCATCGTGTCACCATCTGTCACTGGGCACCATAACCCCCTTGCTGTTGTGTGTCTGTCCTCCCCAATCCCACTCCCGCGTGGTGAGAGCTCGTCAAACTCGTGCATGTCATCTCATTAGTCACTGTGACTCTTCATGTCATCTCATTAGTCACTGTGACTCTTCATGTCATCTCATTAGTCACTGTGACTCTTCATGTCATCTCATTAGTCACTGTGACTCTTCATGTCATCTCATTAGTCACTGTGACTCTTCATGTCATCTCATTAGTCACTGTGACTCTTCATGTCATCTCATTAGTTACTGTGACTCTTCATGTCATCTCATTAGTCACTCTAACTCTGCATGTCTTTTAGCATTTTAGGCCGACACGTGATTGTACGCACGCGCAGCTACAGTGCTCTAGAAGAGTGACATTCTTTGCCTGTCGGAAAGAGAATTCGGCGTGCCCGCTCATGTGTGAAATGTTGCAGCTTTACTGTCTCCGGCGGAGGAGAGCGCTCTCCTGCCCGCCCCGTACTTGCCCCACGCATGCGCAGATCCACAGAAATTGTCCTTTAATGGTGACCAATCCAAAAGGAGACATTTAAATATGTTGACTGTTGGGTGTTTACGGTGCAACTGCTTTAGTGCATAAGCAAGAGTGTGACTTTCTGTGATAAGGAATTGGGGTCGACTTTTACTGAATTATTTGCCTTAAATATACTCATTTCATTTGTCTGGGTTTTATAATTAGTTTCCTTTTTATATTTTTTGTAGAGATCTTTTGTTTAGAGTATAGGATACGGTTTGAGTTCTATTTTATACAAAAATGCTTGGTCAGACAAAACGGATAAGTTTTTCTATTGGAAGAATGTGCATGCTTTCGTGTAAGACAAACTGAAAGACAATCCGCAAGTGGAGCAAGAGGGTAGTAAAAAAAAAAAAGTCGAAATCCGCTGGCATAACAGTGAGGATCTGGTGTCCTGGGCCCACATCTCGTCTAAGATACGCTAGATATTTCTGTCGCGATGTAATGTTTAGCTGCTGGCACCACAAAGTCCACCCCCGCCCCTGTCAGCACCAACATGTTGACACCCCCCCTCCTCTACTATCCTGCCGACACGTCAGCCATTGTTTATTCGCCTTGTGGCCTAACACCCTGAAAAAGTTCTCCCTCCTTGAAGTGACATGAAATGATTTCCCAGCGTAACCTTTTTAAGGATTACTGATCGTTTCTACTCCCTTGAGACAAATATTTCCTCTGCCGCCATTACCGAGTCAAGTGTTGTACACGCTTAACACAGGCGGCGATAACGAAGAGAGGAAGGGGACAGTTTCTCAAAGAAACAGTTATTGTGCGCAATCTATCAAGAAAACCGTTTAAATCTCTACAATTCATTAGAGAAGCAAAAGGGGAAAAAATAAAATCTTTGTAGAATCATATTACAGTCATCTCGTCTCCGTTAGTCCTTAACTTTTCCTGGCAAAGGTTTCGCCAGCGGCATCCAATTATCACTGCCTAAACTTTCTGATACATCTCTCTCATTCACACACACACACACACACACACACACACACACACACACACACACACACACACACACTGACTTCTTGTAAGGAAGCAACAGCAAAGAAGGCCATAATTTGACAAGCATTTCTTGTCATCTCGCAAGCACAGGAAGAATAATTGTCGGACGAAATTAAATTCATGCAATCGACTGCGGCTAGTGTGTTGAAGAGAGCTAATCTAATTGGCTGTCCTTTGACAAAACGTAATGCTCCCTGAGGGCAAGCAGGTTTCACTCGTCTTTTTATAAATAATAATAATAATAACAATAAATTATTATTATCGTCTTTTTATAAATAATAATAATAATAACAATAAATTATTATTATTATTATTATTATTATTAAGACAGCTTAATTTTGACCAATTTAAAAATCATTAAGATCTACATCTGCTTGCTAAGTTACTAAACGGTCTTGTACAGTAACAAAGGGAAACACTTTTTCTGGTGACTGGGCAGAGATTGTATCATATATTTTTTCTACAACCCTAGGTTAAACCTCTCTTATGTTCTCAATATACCAGCTTACAAATATCGCAATGGAAATTTTTGTTTAAAAGGTTAAAAAAAATAGGTTGCATCGAAAGAGCTTGGATTATAGGTTAATTAGTTGTACCGCAGACAAATGTGACAAAAAAAAGATAAACTGTGGTAATGTTTGTATATCGAGAACGGAGGGGAGTTAATAATCAACATTTAGAGAAATAATAGCTGGTATTTAGCTCAATCCCGAGATTAAAACAGCTTTGCGAGGTACAAGACCTTTCAGAGGCGAGTTTCTCTTCGCCCTGAAATTTTCTCAGAAGACGAGAAGAAAATATGCACCCACATACGTCATGCAGTGACAGAAGAGTAGAGGATATGTTCATCCCTTACACGCGCGCAAGCACACACACACACACCACTAACAAAACTTCCTCTTCTCACAGTTTCTTCTACAAGTCCTCTCTTCTTTCCAGGGTGTCAGGAGCAGCTCTCGGTCCCCGAGCTGAACCCCTAGTGACGTCACATTGTCACGTGTTGATTAATGGCGGCCATTTGCTGGCGTCTTATGCGGAGATAATTCAATCTGCGTTTGCGGTTTCCCCCCACCCTACCCTTTTTGCTGTTGAAATGTTGTGTTTACGAGGGCAGGCCTCCTGCGCGACTCCTTGGAAGCCGTCAGTGGAAAATCGATGGGAGGGGGAAAAAAAGAAAAGAAACGAAAAAAAAGGACAAGGTTCCTGTCAGAAATACTGATCGCATTGTCTCCCTTGAGGCGACCCAAATACAAGTTTCTTCGTCGCCATCGAGGGAGACATCCCTCGCCCCATATGCACATCTCGATAAACACGACCATCTGAGTGACAGATGTGAGGAGAAATGGAAACATGCAAATATTCAGAGTATATATATATACTTAAAACACACACACACACACACACACACACACACACACACACAGGCAAACGTGTAGAGTAGGGACAACACGCAGACAGACATAAGGCAAAGGACTGAACTCATAATGTCCAGGTTTGAAGACCTTTCACGCATTGACCAAAACTCAACTATTATGGGATTAATATGTGCAAGAAGACTGTGCAAAGTTACATGTTTTTAAGTACACAGCTGCATCGTGCAACTCTGCTGAGAGATATGACAGACCGATCCCACCAAGTGTTTTCCCAGCGCAGAGTAAGCGTATGCGTGTGCAGATGTGGATGGAATTTCAGAGACAGAATTTCTGAGCAGCGTGAGGTGAAATCATGTGACCTGCTGTTATTCTCTTCCATCTGAGCTGACCAGCAATGGATAACTTACTCTGAGCTGCTATGTTTAATTCAGCATGCAGCATAGATATCATTCATATCGATCTGTGTCATATCGGGGAATTAATATGACCACAGGGACTATGAGGGCATGGTCCTCGGGAAACACAGGCTCATGAAAGTAAAAAGCAGCAGAGAATCAGACGATGTCCTTCGTGCCAGTCTTATTTCTTACGTGAAATAATTAACATTTTCGCTCTCACATAATATTCGTCTTATTCTACCTACACATGAAGTAGAATTGATGTATAAAGTTTAAAAGGTTAAAATATTATTGAGAATCATTCTAATAAACGTAAACGTGTCACTTTCAAAATAAACTAAGTAAACTTAGAAATAAAGCAGAGTGTGGCGGTCTGTGGTGGTGTGTGTGTGTGAGAGTGCGCGAGAGAAAAAGAGAGAGTGTGTGGAGGCAGGGGTTGCAACCCTATCAAATCTACAGTTTGTACGATTCCGACGAAATTTATCAGCAGTATTTGTTTTCTGTAAGGGCTCGGTCACAGGCCTTGTTTAGTACATGTAGGTTTACTCGAAGAATGCTCATTTTGGTGCTCGTTTTTCTCCGTTTGAAGATATTGCCATGGGATCAAAATGGAAGAATACTCAGTTCTGCGACGTACGTTGCAACGTCGTATTTTGAGACGTTACCAAGACAGACAGACAAACAAAAAACAACAGCCAGCCAGCCAGCCAGCCAGCCAGACAGACAGACAGACAGACAGACAGACACAGAAAGAGGCTGGGAGGCTATTCTCAAGGCGCCTTCACGCGAAAGCTCACGCTCCCGTTGCCGAACCTTAAATGTGAGGGAATGGACACCATGAGTACAAATATTTTACTTGTCAGCTACATAGACGCCACGTGAACACGCTTGACTGAGAGACACCGACAGATTGAAAACTGGCAATAACATCACAGCAGGAAGAGTTAGTGACAGAAAGCAGCCCGCGTGAAGCCGGGTACCTCTGTTTAAAATAAGTAAGAAAAATCAACCACTCGTTTTGGAGCACCGCCAGAACACGACAGAGCAAGATCAAAGGAGTTCATATCTGCCTTTCCGATTATTTTTATTATAACAAAAGGGTAAACAGTTCATAATCTAGTGACTGTAGGGTGCAGTGAAGGTAAGTGGTTCATCGGGTTTAGGACAAGGCAGAGTACAACCCTGTCCATCCCCAACCTTCCCTTGATAAATTCGTCCCTCTGCTGAGTGGGCTAAGTGAGGGCTGGGGAATATTTCCGAGCCACAGGCCTCGAACCACCAACCATTTACTACATGGTAAAGTTTACTAAAAGCAGTCTACAGAGCATCGGATTTTTACCTTCCATGATAACCGCAAGAATATTCAAACCCAACTGACAATAAAGACCGCAAAAAAAAAGAATGGGCAAGAATTTGATGGCAAAGACATCGCATTTCCATAAAGAAAACCTATGATAATACTCTAAATGCGCCGATAATTTTTAATACGACAGCATTTCTGCTTTCTTTGCCCCGCGGCGCTAAATTTCATCCTCCAGCGAAAGCGGGTCTGGTGGTCTTTGAAAGGAGTTGCCGGCAGTGCACGCTGCTTTAGCTGCTGCCGTGGAGTCGTAGCTTAGGAAAGAGCTTATTGAACGCCCCGAAGATTCGCATGGCTTCCAGTAAAGACTTGAGTACATTTGACCAGACCCGATCGATACGATTCATCGACGGTCTAGTTTCGTAAAATATGGTCACGGCGGTTGTATGAAGTCCCGGTCCCACCGCAGCGTGCGCTTTTTTTTTTTTTTAAGTGAAGTGTTTACGAACTCGTAAGTCGAGCATTTGATACGTCACTTACGAGCTCGTAAGTCGAGGCCTAACTGCGCACTTAATGATGGCAAAAAATAAAAAAAGCGCGAGAAATTTCTGTCACAAAAAATTTTAAAATAAATAAAAAGGAAATAGAGAAGGAAATGAAGGAGATTACCGGACATTGCGAAATGACAGTTTGAGGTAGTTTGCCGAGAAGAAATTTTAGTTGCAGTGCATCGATCTGTCTTTCTAGCTCTCTCTCTCTCTCTCTATCACTCACTCTCTCTCTCTCTCTCTCACTCACACACGCGCGCTCACTTTCTCTATGTATCGATCTCTCCTTTTGTTTCGTTCGTTCTTCCTTGTATGTCCTTATCTATGAAGGTATCCCACTCAAAAAAAAGAGACTTGAATAATTGTTTTGGATTGATTTAGAACATATTTTACCTTCCTCTTTAACATCCCTTTCTTACCATTTTGATTAATAAAGCCCGGATATAAAGTGCTTTGGAGCGAGTCTAAAAATTTGAAAGAAATTGAATTTTAAATCAAACGCCTTTGATTTGTTTTTGACAATTCTGGTGGCAAATATGGCGCCTTTTGGACAATTTGTGCGCGTATAAAAAATTTATTTTTTTTGTTAAATTCATAACTTCTGTTTGTTTGCAGATTTGCTGAATCGACACCTGCAAATGATACTCACTGAGAATAAACCAAACATTTGTCAAATAGGCTTACATTTTGTGATATATATATATATATATTGTAAAAATGATCGGGAAAGCTGTACTATTAAAAATTTACAGCTTTTATTGAAAACAACATCTTAAATGCTTGGTAATAATCTTCCTACTAAACAGCACCTCATTAACTCATTCAACACCATCGTAGCGAATTCATTCTGATAGAGACTTTAAAGGTACCCACGCATCGAACTTTTCAAATGCGAACTAAACCCATTTTAGTCATCTAAATATTCAATAAAAGAATGATCAAGAATCTGCACATTGCTATTTTTAGCGTACGATCTCTGACGAGAACGGCGATGTTGATGGCGAGAACTGTCGTCTGCTTATAGAATGTTCGCAAATCACATTAGTCAAAGAATTGTCGTTTGCTCTGCTTAGAAAATTCACGAGAAACAAGTTTGAGCATTTGAAACAAACTGAGATTAAATGTGTTTTGCCAACAATAATTTGATAATTTTTTTTCTTAATAAACACAAGCGTGGTTCAGATAATGAGCTCAGTGATGAGCCGAAATCAGTTCCAGAAGAGGTCAAACCGACGCTTGCAGTGAAGGTTGCATGCATAAATAATTCTCCAAAAATGGCGGATAAGCATCTCCAGAACCGCAGCTACCTCTGGAAGCAGAAGGACTTCAACAGCTGCATCTAACCAAAGACTTTATACACTGTCTTTGCTGTAACTATCAGCCCGATAACTACAGCAGGCAGGCATCAGCAGTAGCATCTAACAAACATGAGCCCACAGTTTCTTCGACACCAAAAGCAGACTTCAGCAGCTGCCAGTAATTAACTACAAACAGCCATACACTCCAAGCACACAGACACAGGCTATAGTCATTCGTCCCTGTAGTTGGGGGTGGGGAAAGAGAGTACATGGATAGACGTGGCAGCTGACATGGCCTGCCACTTCCGCCAATTTTGGGTGATAATGACCAGGACGACCAATCCAGTCTTTAATGTTCGTAAGCCAATTCTTCCCCTGGACACCACGGCGTCGACCACCCTCCCAGGTACCTTGAAGACCAGTCTTCCACAAGATGGTGTGCTGTCTTCAACAAGGCACGAGATTTCATGTGCGGCGTGCATTATGCTATGTTCTGAATGGACTGCATGTACAATACCCGGTGTCATAGCGACCGGAACAGCAGGCCATGGAAATGATCCCTCATTTTCCCCAGGGCCTTACAATGGAGTTAGCCGGATAACTAGTACCGCCCTCCACGTGAACAATGCATCTTATAACCCTTTAACTTATCACTCTTATCAAGTTATTATTAATCAAATACAGTGACGTGGCCAAACTCACAACATCAACTTGCAGCTTTTGTGCCAAGTCAGTAATCACGGAGCCAGACATCTTGTTCTTGATTACACGAACAAATCACAAGAGGACACGTTGATAGGGCAAGCAAACTGTTCTAGACTAAAACCGAGTGAAAAATCAAATTAAGACGATAACGTTTACAGAATTAATTAAGATGATAACGTTTAAAAGATTAAGATAATAAAATTTACATAATTCAGATGATAAAATGTATAAAATTAATTAATATAGTTCCCAAGGCCATTACAGTTAAAAGAGCAAATATCAAAGGATTTCTTGGTATCCATTATAGTACATAAATAGGCAGTACAACTGTACAGTAACCAGCAAAACACCTTGAAATATACAATATCCAAAACTCTACAATTATGTTGGAATAGATAACGGGATATTAATTTATATAGCGTGCGCATAAGTGGAGCTGGAGAAGTCATTACTGGAAGTGAGAGAAGGAAAGAGGATAACGAGGTTAACGAATATAACCACATTAAAAAAAAAGTAAAAAAAAAAAAAGAAAATAAATAACTAAAAATAAAAAGGTTGAGTTCTTTGAGGGCAAGAACTGCTCATTAGGGGGTATCTAACAGGGATCTATACTAGCTTTAGTAGCTTGACAAAAAAAAAAAAAAAAAAAAAAAAAGCGTGTTTACCAACAGATCTTCCGTAGGCGGGTTCACATCACACATCACACTTATCTCACTTATCACACTTATCTCGAGGGAAGTCAAGTGCAGCAAGAGCCTCCCACGCTGTATTTGACCGTCCTTTTACACAAGGGAGGCACTTAATAAACTTCTGTACCGGCGTGGCAACAGTCGAGAGGTAGAAGCCAGAGTCGGGAGTCCCACCCACCTTCCAGGTCAAATTATACCCCTAGTTTCACAGTATGTTTGAAGGATAACATCATGTTGATGGTCACATCAGTTTTTGAGATCAAAAACTCAAGATACTCTTGATGAGGATGTTGATGGCAATGACATTAACTCTGTCAGTGACTGGATTTCTCTGACCCTGTGGTCCGTCGATAACTTTGCGAAGAATTTTCCATTTCTGGACCGACTGCTACTCACACTAGCTGTACAGTGTGACTCTTACTCCTGACTGCTACTCACACTAGCTGTACAGTGTGACTCTTACTCCTGACTGCTACTCACACTAGCTGTACAGTGTGACTCTTACTCCTGGCTGCTACTCACACTAGCTGTACAGTGTGACTCTTACTCCTGACTGCTACTCACACTAGCTGTACAGTGTGACTCTTACTCCTGACTGCTACTCACACTAGCTGTACAGTGTGACTCTTACTCCTGACTGCTACTCACACTAGCTGTACAGTGTGACTCTTACTCCTGACTGCTACTCACACTAGCTGTACAGTGTGACTCTTACTCCTGGCTGCTACTCACACTAGCTGTACAGTGTGACTCTTACTCCTGACTGCTACTCACACTAGCTGTACAGTGTGACTCTTACTCCTGACTGCTACTCACACTAGCTGTACAGTGTGACTCTTACTCCTGACTGCTACTCACACTAGCTGTACAGTGTGACTCTTACTCCTGACTGCTACTCACACTAGCTGCACAACGTGACCCTGACTTCTCTCTCTCTCTCTCTCTCTCTCACACACACACACACACACACAATCACACACACACACACACAATCACACACAATCACACATATACGCATATACACACAAAGCAGGCACGCACTCGCGAGCACACAAACAAAACAAAACCAAGGTAAATGGCACACAGTCGAGCACATGAACAAACTCTCTTCCAAACATCTACCACATTATTTAATGAATGCAAGAGTTGAACATAATCGTCAAAACTCGAGGAAGTCTGCTGATGTCTAGAACGACGAAGGCAGTGATAGTCGTCATGATGCTGCAGGCTGGGGTGGAGTGGCGAGAGGAAACAGAGAAAGATCAGTGACAAGAAAACACATATGAACACACAATGATACCTAAGAAAAGACACAAAAACACAAACACAAGAAAAGACATGTGAACACGGTGGAAACACAAGAAAAGACATATGAACACACAATGAAACACAAGAATACATCAGTGCTAAATCGAATGGAAAAAAAGATAGTCTGGATTGAAAGTAGTGTGTTCTGAACGATGCACAACAGATGTAGAGTTGTCTAAACCAGGAGACGCGGTCTTTTATTTATTTTTGGAACAAGGCTTCTTCACTATTCACCGTTTCTTTGCAACACTGGTTGCTTGTTTGTGCATGTGTCACCAGCCAACCCTCATCATCAGATTTCCACGACTTTCTTTTCCCTCCTGCTTCTCCAGCGGAAGGCTGCTCGCTGATTATTTCTGCTCCAGAAACTTCAAAATATCACATTTCTCTCATAATCATCTTTCCAACAACAGGGTCTATTTCCGTCACTAATATCTTCCCCCGAGTTTTCATTAAAAAAAAAATAAATGGTGAAGAAGGTCACTTGGTTTGAGACTCCACGCGGCGCTATAGTCCATTACAAACCTAACAAGCATACGTGCTGCGGTCAAATAAAAACAAAGTGCGAGGTTCACAACGCCCCCTTACCTCAAGAGGGCAGCACGCATGTATCATAAAGATTCTCGAAAAGGGGATCGAACATGGCCACACGTGACAGATAACGCGGTTCATGGAGAGGTCACCAGATCGAGCGCCCGCCGACGCCTGAAACCATGCAGGGGAGGTTCATGATTATTTCCTCCTATTGACATTCGCCACGATCATCACCGTCGCTGACAAACACGTGCCAGGTGCTCACCACGTCAGCATGTCAAATATGAGGATATACCTGATACATCAGCTTCCCTCCTTCTTAAGGGTCTGCTGGAGCATAATATCGTGTCCAACTAACTGGGTGACTTCTGAACAAGGTAAGAAATTCCTAATTTTGAGTTAATTAATAGCCCGTTTTGTTCTCGAGATACAGTACTGCAGAGATAGCTAAGCACATAAAGAAGTCAAAAACAAAACAAATACACATCGATATGATAATGTGTGGCACGTCTCAAATGCGCACAAGAGCAGGAGGAAACAATTAAAGGGACAGACAAGAACAATGGTAAGTTACACTTAAATGATAGACTCTGACCTTCTGAGTCATGTCCAATCAAAATTTCGGGGGAACAGCTTTCTTATAGGTGGTTTTGCGACCCCATAACAAAAATGGCTTACCTGTAGGCGGAGCTGTGCAAATTAGTGACGTCACTATTACGTCACTCATCTTCTGCTTTCTCTCTCTCTCCTCGCTAAACTCTCCTTCATCTCCGAATCCTTCCTCCAATTCTTCCGAGAAAAAATATCCAGAAATGAACAAAATTTTTCCTGAAGTCGCCTTCCCCATCTTCTTTGAATCCTTCCTCCAATTATTCCGAGAAATAATATCCAGAAATGAACAAAAATTTTCCTGAAGTCGCCTTCCCCATCTTCTTCGAATCCTTCCTCCACATTCCCGTACAAACTCAAAAAACAAATCAAAGTCTTCCACTAAACTCAACACAAACAACCTTGTCACTTCTCAGTAAATTCTAAACTTCTTTCTGCTGTACTTTCCAGACTCTGCACCTCTCAACTTTTCCTTGAAATCCACAATTGCACCACAACTTTTCCCAAAATTGCCATGCACACTCGCCATCTTCAATCCTCTCGACTTTCTATCGTCTGCTAACATGGAATCAAACGAACAAACTTTCCCCGCACCAAATATCACATGACTAAAACCAGCCAATAATTTCACACAACTCCATGTCAATCACCATAACGTCACTCGACCAGTCCTAAACATTTCTCCTCTGCTCAATTCACTACAATATAACCTAACCCTAACCCTACCCCTTCCCCTAGCCCATACCCATAAACCTAACCCTAACCCTAACCTAAGCCCTAACCCAAACCCTAACCCTACTTCATAAATCACACACAACACCAACCGACGCCCAACCTCACACCCCTCTCAAATATCGATCCTACCCGCTCTCCCCTCCCACAAAATAGCACAGCCCGCTGTGACGTAGTAAAACCACCTATATGAAAGTTCTGGGGTAACAAAGCAATCGTTTACTTACAATCGTGTCTAAAACACAGGTCTCAGGTGGGTCAGTTGACCGCCATGGTGTGTTGTCGAGGGACGTTAGTAAGCTGTAGTGCGCATGAGCTGACTGCCAGTCTCCTGAGTTTGGAAGGTAGGGAGGTTGTCAACAGGCCGACATTCTGGATTTGGAGATCGTGCAGTGAAAAGTCGAACCAGAGCACAGTGATGAAAAGTTAAGGAAAGTTGATAACACTGCCGCGACAAACAGTAACGTAGAGTTTCAATGTAGCTACTGCTTGCTTTGATATAGTTATCTTGGAAAAGTTGTCGGGCCAACGATCTTTGTGAGTATACAATGCCATTCCAAAACGTGTGTGAAGCTCCTTTGGTTTCACTTGTGTTAACATAGGTTGTAGTAGCAGTAGAATTTGTACATATCCTCGCACACAAATGAAACTGGTGTCCCTCATGCTCCCTGCTTTTTTTTCCAAAGGTAGGGGATGCAGCCCAGGTAAGTCTTTTTGCAACTCTCCTGTAAAGTGTGCTTTTCCGTAGACTACAAGCTTTCCGTGATTGTCGCAGATTGCAAGCTATAACTCAAGGCCAGTCGACAGAACTACTAACAGCATCTCAATGTCGCTCGACTCTTTTCTGTTCAAAAGGGTCTGCCGCAAAACTGTTAGCACCACTGGACACTCTTGTCCAGAGGGTCCACCCACGTCACGCATTCGGTTCCCTTTATTTTATTTTATTTTTTCACGAATACGGGCCATCTTCACAAATCAGCCCTAATTTGTGTTTCAGACGCGATTGTAAGTAAACGATTAATTTTCAATCCGAAGTTTGTATTGGACGTGATTCACAATATCAGTATCTTTCGTTTAAACCGAATAATTTACCATTTCCCTTTCCTTTCCCTTTAAGACCCCACATAGGCGTGCAGTCAAGAGCAAACGAAGCAAAAGAACATACGATGGACGAATGTCTCGTATTGACAGACGTGCAAAAGTCAACCTTTACATGTCTATTCCATAGACCTCGTGGACCTCTACAGTAATTTTGGCGGCCATGCCCGTAGACTGAGCATGCGACAAGTCCTTCGAACACCGACTGCTTACCCATGTCCCCTGAACTTTCGGCGTCTGAGGGTTATGATTAAACTTTCGGACTTTGGCTATTGCAAACCGTCGTTTCGGGCATCGTTAGCTGTTTAAGTATTTTTTTTTGGGGGGGGGGGGATAGGAGCAATGTGTTTCCCCATGGTGTATTGGATTATCCTATCTGAATTTTCTCTTTACATTTCTCCGTCGTCAAAATATTGAGAAATATGTTCTGGGAATTACAGTTTCACTCGGGTGCATGAAATAAACATTCAAAGCATCCCCCAACATAGGACATGATCCGTTTGACATGTTTATTACACTTAAAAATCTTTGTTTTGGGATGTACTGGCCACACACCGGTCCCATCAAGATCGAAAGTAATCCGGTGACCAAGCTGCCTTATGACCTAAGTGTGACAGTATGGGGTCAAGACACTCGCAAACTGTCACCACTACAGTGAAAAAGTCCTGGGTTCAGATCTCGTCTCGGGACACTCCGAATGTGACACCTGTTCGCAGGACTGGCCGTCGGGGGTTTTCTTCGGTTTCTTCCTCCCTATTGCGAAATCGCATCAAGGTAGAAGCACTTTTCTACTAAGCAAGCCAAACAAGTGTGACAGTCTAGACAGCAACTGCAATACTGGTGTAATATGTCCCATGGAGGTTATGGTATGCGCAAGTTTTATTTGAATATTTTGCTTTAGATAATTTGAGGCTGTGCTATATTCATAGGCCTTTATCAACAATGTAGAACACCAGTGTGCATTCACTTGTGTTCATACGTAAGGCACACGCTCTTTTTCCCGAAAACAGATTGGCTTTCCGGGTCAGGAATATGAAGTAGCAAGATTAAAGAAAAATAGAGAATGACAGCTGATTAATGGAATTCTTTGGTCTGGCGGTTACAGTCAAAAGAAGTGAACGTTGCGCAGGAAATGGCATTTGACACGGAGGAAGCAGCTAAGGCTACATCACGACCACCCAGCCGACCCTGTAAACAAATGCCACATGCAGAAAAAAACCTTGTGCCTGAGAAGAGATGTGAATAAAGGGAGAATCTGCCTATTGGTGACACGTTTGTTTGTTTTTGGGTGTTTTTTTTTTGTTTTTTTTTTGTAACCAGTGCATCATCGGACCCCATAGGCCGTGTGGAGCAAGGGAAGCAACCGTTACCAGCTATCATAATGCTTATCTTTCATTTTAATCAGCTCTTTGCACCACATGTAGTAGGAACCTTTTCTTTTAATCTAAATAAAGCAATCCGAGGTAAAATCCGTTGGTTTTTACCTAATCTGAAAACCGTGAAGATGTGAGAAGGAATTATTGGCTTTAGAAAAGAGAATTATGACAAGTTGTCAAATGCCCATTGTGACTGAAGTTAATAAAACATATTTTGAGGCATTTATGGTTTGCTTAGATAGAAAAAATGTAGGTGTAAAAACTGAAACAATACAACATTTTAAAGATAAAAGAAATGCACCAACTTTCTCTCAATAAGTCTCTGGAAACAGTCTCTGCTCTGTACAGGATCATTTGATGCTGTCATTTTTCCATCATGACATTAAAATATTTGGGCTTCTGTGTTAGACCCTAAATTTAAGGCCTGCTGTACACTAAATTTAAGGCCTGCTGTACACTAAATTTAAGGCCTGCTGTACAGAGTACAGAAAGAAGACTTCAGAGAAAAGAAGGGCCAAAAGAGCAGAGATGTTCATATTTTTGAAAGAGGGACAAGTGACAAAGTATCTTTATTTATGAAAGTTATGCTTTTTCTACATCTAGCCTTCAATCTAAGTAAAAGAAACTGAAACAATACATTACTACAAAACAACGGCATTAAAATCACAAAAAAGAAAATTTAGGATATGTACAAAGATGGGTGTTGATGTCTGAACTGACAGGGATTACTATTTTTTAACTAATGAATAAGTAACATGTAATACATATTCATTTTGTCAATGTTAGTAATTGGTGCTTAAGTTGGGTGGGAAGCCTCTGTAAGCGATCAAAGGCTTCGGTGTAGATGCTGTAGGACTCCTGCTTTGAACTTGTATAGACTGGATTCCATTTGATGGAGGTGTGAAGGAAAGCTGTTCCAAAGAACACTACCTGAATATTTCAGACTCGTGAGAGAGTGAGAGACAGAAATAAAGACAAGAGACCGAGAACAAACACCTAAGGAACTATAAGTATGCATACAACTCAAACACAAGCAATTAAACAAAAAATCATGAATACTGATTGCGCTGGGGAAAACGAATCATATACTTGTGGTTTTTCCATATTTTAAAAGTTACCTGTTGATAAAATAATTCTGTTTCATTTCTGAATGACTTGCTTTCATTGGCATAAGCATGTGTCATCACTAAAATCACAGAAAGTAAAAGGCTGTACATTTAGTGGAGCTAAAAAGATAGCTTTGCTGAGATTACAGAACAGGGGAGGGAATACACTGTGACTGGTCAACTACTAAGATGTTAGAGTTTTCACACACTGGCACATTCACATGAGATCTGAAGCACACTGCAATTATCATATCAACCTGGAAAAGTCAAGACTGCATGTCACATACAATATAAGCTCCAAAATGAACATTTTCTCCACTGATTAAACAATTTTTTAACTACCATATTAGCCTTTAACATATACAACATTTGAAAGGCACTAAAGAACAGTCCCTAACTCTTTATCTTGCCACCATCTAACACAAAATGTTGGGCGAGAGGCGAGCAGGGTGGTACAAAAAGGTACGTAATCCTTAAATGCGGATAAGTCATTATGCCACAAAGTGTGAGAAGGAGGAAGTAGGTTTGGCAAAATGCTACGTGGCAAGATAAAGAGCTAACTGTACACAAATGTTAAAAAAGCAAATTACAGCTAGCATCTGAAACTGAAGTCACGTCTTCAATATTCAAAACCATCTGTAAATATCCCATCACAGGGCACACTTTACAAATTCTTGTCAACAGGTGGTGTATGAGTATTCATCTTTCTAGGTAATCATGTCATTATTTTTCAAGTTTATATCCAGCATGAAAAATATCCTCTAATTCTTGGGTTTTAATTGTACATCAGTAATAAAAGTAGGGGAGCGGATAGAGTGGTTAGAGTGCTGCCATCCGAACTGAGGCACACCAGTTTGATACCCATGTAGGACAGCTCACTTCCCCTAGTCGACCCAGCTGGCAGGAATGGGTACCTGAGTCTATAAAGGAATGGGGAAGGTAAGGCAGCGTGGGAGAGATGGGCATTGCCCTGATGTAAAGCTGGGCCCGATGAAAGTGAGGTCGCTATCACCTCACTCCCTATTGCCCTTAAAAAGGTTATGGAATGACCTTTATCTTTACCTCCACCGTTTTTTCAGTAATAAGCATGAAATTTTGAGCTCTTTGTTATGTTTAGATGATAAAAGCACAGCATGAAGATTACATATATACACACATTTGTATATAAGTATGTACACACACTCGTAAAAACACCTCATTTACACCTGGCATCTGAATAAGATTTCAGATTCTATTAACACAGAATGAGTAAAATTATAGTTCAACACTGGTTGACCACTTATGCACAATGTCCAGCAGGCCCAGAGGAGAAGGGCCTCTATGTCTGGCAGCCAGGTGAGTCCAAAGGGCCAGCCCTACTCCAATCATGGCCACCCAGCTGACTGTGATGCCCAATCTGTGTAACATCTGCAATATATATCAATGGTTCATGTACTCTTCTCTCGTTCAATGTTTCACATTTTCTTTCCTTTAATGACCACTTTCCTTCAAACTCCTAACTGAACTGGGACCACTTTCAGGCATGGTAACCATCCCACTTATTTATAGTTCTTCAAGTCTGTGGCCACCAGACTTTGAGAATTTTACCATCAAGCAGTATTAATGTAGTAGAGTTAGAAGTAGAGTTACGTGACATGACAAAATATATTTGAGCTAATCTAAATTACCACTGGTGTAATAAACTAGAACCTGCACCAAACAATAAACAAATCTCAAGTACGAGTATCAGTAAAAGGGAGACCAGACATAATAATATATTAAACGAAGCTAGTGGAACTTCTTGATCAGTTTATGACTGTGCACTGCAGATTTTCTATTTTGTCTCCCTGCTATTGACAGCCAGTGCAGGGCCATTGATTTAGAGGCAAGGACAACTGGCTTTAATCCTCCTCCCCTTCATATCTTTTACCTTTTATGTGGAAATAAAATCACTCATGTCTCTGTTAATGTCCACAATCCATCTTTGCCAGGTTTCATGTTTGAATCGGTTTTTTTAATGTCATTAAGGAAGATGAAGTACTGTAGTAACATAATTTCCAAAAACATAAACACACGTGAAGCTATGTTACAGAATAAGTCCTTCTGCACAGACTCAAAGAACATCAAAAAAGATGAGCAAGAGTCACTGACCTTGTCTTGCCAGGCACGGCGGGCCACACATTCATGATAGCGGGTGCAGGTGAAGGTCACCTACTAAAGCATTCATTGTATTAGCACAAAGTTACTGCCGTGTCTAGTAAGCTTGCTTGCACCCAAAGTTTTTGAGTGACATTCTTAAAACACTCTTTAACTCCACATTTAATGTGTCTGTCTGCCCACAGGTCCCTCTCGTCTATATCCACAATGAATATATCCAGAAAAAGATGGACAAATATGATAAACTGTAAGCCCGCAAACATACATCTACAAAATATGCACAGCTATGCGTGCACACACACACACACACACACAGAAACATACTAACATTTATAAATTTATAGCATATTTAGAATTTGCAGTTTCTGTGCATACTCTCTTTTTAAAAAAAACTTTTATTCCTAAGTATTTCAAATATGTGATTAGCTGCTAGACTATGTACCCATTCAGATTTTCTATGGATTTCATCTTGCTTACCATAGTATACAGAGGAACCCAAGAATTCGGAAACATTGTGTTCAAGATTCTGTCAAGCATCTTCCGCAGCAGAAATGACTTTGTGTTGACTAAGGCACGCATCTGGTGACAGAGTTCAGCAATCAACAAGGGGCCCTAAGGATTAGTTTATTCAAATGATCAAAAATAGTAGACTAGTATTTTGTTCATGCTTAAATAACTATCCAGGATACTGTACAAGTGTCACACTGATGATGTACAATCAACCATCAGTACTCTCGAGTTTTTCTTTCATGGTTTTTCATTGATATTTAACAGTTTTTTAAGTTTTGCAGCCTACTGTCAACACACTCAACTAGGAAATGTAAATAAAGCTAAAATAAAAAGTCTTAAATGCATAAAGTATATGTATTGTTAATCTATTTTATCACTATACCATAAATATGCACCCAATTTTTTTTATGTAATGCTTTAATTTTGCAAATCGTATCAGTGCGTTAAAGAACTGCAGACTACAAACTTGATGTCACTCTTTTTCTCTTAACAAGCCACCAGCTTCATTCACATGTTAAATATTGTTGCAGTACATTGTACAATGTATATAGTGTTACACTGTCTTTTGTGAGTTTAGGGGTTGTGGGTGGGGTGGAGCCTAAAAATGTTTAAATTTGCAGAGTCTTGGATCCTTAACCCTTGGGGATAATGATAGCAGACTGTACGCTGGAACGTTTTAGGATGAAAAAACACTGAACTTTCATGACTTTTTTTCCCATAGTAATCATTTCAAATACTGTAATACTGATACAAAGATAAAAACTAGTATAATAAGCATGCTGCTCAGCTTATCTATTTCATCTATCATCATGAAAGTTTAATAAGTTTAGAGTCTCCCATATAAGGATCAAAACAATTAATTAATTTGATTTTTGTGTGTTTTGTAAAAATATTGTCATTGGGATAGGTGTTTTATGCTGAGCCAGCAACTAAGGCTGTATCATGGCAAGAAAGCCAGCCCTGTACACAGATGCCACATGCAGAAAAAGAACAGTGTGCCCGAGACGAGAGCTGAACCCAGAACAGCAAACCTTCACTGTATTGGCAACAGGTGCTAACCATTGCGCCACCTGACCACCATAGAAATATCATGAATTATACCCAGTAGAACATAACTATTCTGATAATGACAAAAATTATAAATTATGTCCAGTCAAAGCACTACATTTTTACGAAAAGAAACAGCTTCTATATAGTGACTCACTTCGATATAGTTATACATAGCAAGGTCACAAATGGCTTTGGCATCTGGATTTCTGAACTTTGTATATGCAGGCAGGGCTTGTGCTGTCAAAAGAAATATTAATCTCTCTCGAAATGCAAGTTTTAACTCTCTCTCTCTCCCCAAAACATATTTTATGAAGTTATGAAAATTGTTCCCAACATTTAAACACTTTTGCAGTCTGCAGCTGATTCTTACACTTTTCTGAAAACCAGAAAGAATTAATCAAAGCCTAATGACAGGAAATGTCAATGAGCAATGTAAAAACAAAAGAAAAGGAAAACAATATGCCTGGACTCAAATTACATCAATGTTACCTCAGTTTCACACCTTTCAAATTTAAATATGTGAAAAGAAGTCATCTCCATACTAGTCAAATATAAATATATGAAATGTTCTCCTTACAGAAGTCATCTCCATACTTGTCAAGAATGTCAGTAAGCACCAAGCAGTCTTCAAACCCCTGAAATCATGATTTCAATGAGTTGGGATCAATAAATGCACTTATAGCTATGCAAGACATGCACACCTGGAGATACCTTTGATACAAAATCCCTCAATCACCCACTCACACACCCACCTACACACATATGCATGCACATCAAATAACAGATTTTTCTTTTCAAATGTCAGTTTAGAAATTCTAGTCTCTACCTAGTGGTGTTTAATTTCTAAAAATTTGCTCATTTTTTTTCTATCTTTGTCTTGTCTGTTTATATTATAGGAAAGGACAATCAGGTAGACTAAAAGGGACAACACTGTTTATAAACAGATTATCTAGCTGCTAATAAACAGAGCATCTTACATGTGTAACTGTTAATAAACAGAATGTCTAACAATTGTAACTGTTAATAAATATTCAGCTACTGATAATATATGCTGCTGATGCATATTTTTCATTAATGATCCCAACACGGATGAGAAAAAGACTTAAGCAAATATTTGTAACAAAAATAACTTTGGAGAAGCACAGTCTGAATAAACCTACACAGTTCATGCCTTGACCATAGAAAGGCACCATTGCATGAGCAGCATCCCCTATGAGGAGGGCCTTGTCTCCCACATGGTATGGAGAGCACTGTAAGTAAGCCAAGAAGTTCTTTGCATTCCAGAGTTTTAAATTAAAAAATTATTTTCATGTCTTAAGTAGACTCCCCAAGATTAGATCTCAACTCAGTACAGCGATTCTCCCCACACAGGTAACAAGTACTTAACTATTGCATCACATGACGATTTCTATCTTATAACCATATCTATTACAATCATAAATATTCCAGAAATAAGCTTCCGTCAAATGATTTTCATGCCTTAGCTCTGGAATACATGAATTTGTGAATGATACAGTTAGGTCTGATAAGCTGATTAAACTGATACTAAAAAACAACATAAACTAAATAGTTAAATTTTTGGTGCCTGATAATGCATTTGAATTGAGATCTGTTTCAGGTCGTTGGGAACTGACCATGGCTCTGTGATTCCATTGAAATACTGTACTTTGGAATAATGCAGTTACAAATGTTTTGACAAATGAATGGCAGAATGTAGTGTTTTCTCGCAGGATTTACAGGAATAAATAAAATTTTAACACAATCCTGTCATAATGAAAATAGTAATCTTCAGTAGCACCTGCCTATTTGCTACTGGCCAAGTTCACAGCAGGAACTATCTACTGTTGCAATAAAATGTATCTTGAATTTTACTTTCTTTTTATGATATCATGATGTCATTTTCTACTAACATAGTCTTGCAAGAGTTCACTTTTCAGCAGATGCAAAGATTATTACAAAAAAGTATTTGTAGCTTTTTAGTGTAATTTAACTATGTAGCATGTGTTAAAAAAAAAGTTAAGGGGCTCATAGGCATGAAGAAATGAGACAGTAATATCATATATGATGTATTCAATTCTGAACAGCTGCAAGTAATCTAATGTAATGCATGTAATGTAATGCTCCTTTCTCCACTCTCTCTCCTTTTCCTGCCTTTTGTGCTGATCAGCTGCATACTGTGCTACAGTACTTGTTGCAATTGTTTAGAAGTTACCTTCACAGTAAGCAATGGAGAAGCTTTTGTGCTGAAGAAGATTTTCTTCAAATTTTCCCTGTGACAAAGAAACAGTCTAAATTTTACCAGTCACATGGAGCATAGAACTATGCAGTAAACTGCTGTGAAAGCATTCTGCCTAGCTATAAGTTACAGCCATAAAACTGAGAATTACCTGCTTTTAGCTTCTAGCAACTTTCACTTTAGTGATACGGAATGAACCCATGTATGCCCATGTACTTCTAAAAAGTGTGTGGAAGACTCAATGGTGCTTTTGAGTCAGTGAGTATGAGTTACTGCCAAAGCTTTATCTGAACTTAGTTTTACTCACTCTCCCAGCAAAGGCAGAGAGTCTGGGTAGTTGCTGCGGAATAAGTCCATCAGTTGGTCTTCTGTCTTGATGGCTTCGAACATCTCGAATGGCATGAATAGTGTGGTGGTGTAGGACCTATCTTCATTGGGTAACGCAATCATCATGAACTCGTTTCTTGGCCATATGTGAAGATAATTCACCTCCATAGCAAACTGTGGATGAAAGATGCATCTCCAGCTGATAAAATTACTAATAGCAAAATGTCTTCAAACACTGTTTTTCAGTTCCTCCAATCTTTATTTTGTTCTTCTTTGACTTCTTCTATTTCTTTTATTCTTATCTTACTCTTCTTATTTTCCTAATTAAAATAAATAAAGCCTATAATTCAGTTTAACTCTTTTGGATATATATGGCCTACTTTGACTGAGCCTTAGACAGGTAGTACATAAATAGGCTATTATACTTTTCACACAAATATTACACACATGAAACATGTAATAAAATTAATAATTATGATAGCTGAAGCATTTCCAAACATAACTCTCCACTAGACCATAAAGAAAGGACTTTGACAGGAAGTTTAGAAATTTCGCATCATAACTCTCCACTCTGCCTTGCTCTGTATGTAGAAGATTTTCTCAAAATCCCATTGGATCTCACACCTTTTGGCTTTATAAAGAAGTGGAATAGTTCCATCTCATCTTTGTGTTGCAGTGAATTAAAGATCTGTCAGAGTGATTTTTGTGACTGGTCTGAGTTAATTTACTGTTTCCACAAAAGGGAGTAATTAATCCCCTTTCATTTTGGAGATACGACCCTATAAAGGTTACCGCACACTGAAAGAGGTCAAATACACTAGAACCGTGAAGATATATATATATATATATTTACAGCATAAAGGTTACAGTTATATGCTGATTAGGGTTATCCCTTGTTATGTTTCTATCCTTTGTGATGCCACAGATTTGACCTTTTTCTGTTTCTATAGATGTTTGTAGGGTTGTGCCTTGGTAACACTGAGGGATCGAGGCAGTCATTCAGAATTTGGGGAAATAATATTTTAAACTGGGCTCAGCTCAGTGATTTCAAAAATACAAATATGAACTCTGGCAGACATTTCATTAAAAATATTCACTTACCTACAACAACCCTGTCAAATATATGTATGATAATCCTTTATACTACCATGGAAACTAACTGAAATGCAACAAATGATAGTATTTTGCCATATTATAAGATGAAAAGTATGCGCTTAGCAGAGATTAGACTACTGAGTCTGCAGCCATGTCCAGACCAAGTTTGTTTCACACACTATTTCATATAAATATCTAAACTCACAACAGATTAATTCTATCTCAAAAGCTGATGATGATGATGTCCATTTGTAATGCACAGGTATCCATTCAGAAGAATGCTAATTGCACAGCTAAAACAAAAATTAAATAAATAAAATAAATAAATAAATAGATAAAACAACAGGAAAGTAAAAAAATAGACAGAAGTGTTGCTTTGTTGTTTAAGTCCGTCTTAAAAAGCTGCCACAGATATTGGAAGGTTTAGAGAAAACAAATTTCAATAAATATTGTAAAGGGACAGAGAAAATGAATTCTGATAAATATTATAAAAGTCAAAAACATACATCACCACTTGTGGTAGGAGGGATGGTAAGCTCCATGTAGCCATGGGGAATGTACTCTTGCTGAAAGTTGAAACGGACAGACTTCATCATCTGTTGTCGAACTGCTGAGTGAGCTCCATCACTTCCAACAATGAGGTCAACTTTTCTGTGTACTTCTTCCCCTCCATCTCTGAATTTTTTTTTAACAAAAATCATTTTGCCACTGGTGAATATATTAAGATAAATATATTATCTGATAAAAAGATTGTAGTGAAATAAAATAAATATAAAGCCACTTCCATCATGTAATGCTTTATAATTTAGTAACAAAATATCTCATGAGTATGTTTTTCTTTACAAATGGCCCCATGAATAAACAACTTGAACTTGAACATTTTTCTTTACAAAAGCCATGGTCTGAAAAGTGAATGATAAATTCATCTTGAAAACAGCCTGATTTCTTCCTCATGGCATCCAGAATTACATAGACGAATAAGATAATTAAATATCATTAGCAATATTAAGCTTTAATATTATATCCGTCCACTCTCATTACTCTCTCTCTCTCATCTTCTCCCATCTCTGCCTCCACCCTGTAGCTCTCCTTCTGTGTGCGTGCACACACACAAGTGAAAAGAATGCATGTGCATGATGATATAATCTAGCACATAACTGTGCTCTCAAACATAAAATCCATAACTATTCAATAATTCCGAAGCAAACAGATTCATAAGTTATTATAGTTTTTATGCTTACCTGAGAAACACAACCTCGCCTGTTTCAAAGTCGCACTTTTGAACTTTGTGGCAGAAATAGGTTGTCACATTTGGATGTCTCTCTGCCTCTGCAAAAAAAAAACTCAACCGATGATTGCCTAAGGTAAAAGATGTTCTTGCTTTAATGATTGTCTTTGTCTTTTTGTGTATCCTGTGAACAGAACAGACTTTGTGGCTCAAATCAGGCAATTAGTATTTTTAAATAAACTACAATACGCTGATTTGAAAGTAATGTTCACGTCAGTAACTCTTTCAAATGAAAATTACACATCTGCATCTTCAGAGTTAAACTAAGTTTTCAAATCAACAATTGCAATAATAAGGGTATTGTATTATATACAAATTACAAATCAGTAAACAGACAGATTTACAGACATGAAGGAAATCCAACAATTCATATTTATAGTCATTACTTTTTTTTTTGTTACACAAATTTTACTAACCATTCAAAAGCAGTTCATTTAGTAGGCGTCTATCCACAGACATAATATGCTGCAAAGAAAATAGATTTGTTTAAAGCTAAAACTGTGAAAAAAACATGCTCATTAGTTGAAATTTTCTAGCAAATTATTGAAAGTCTGTAAGCAAATCAGGATTCATATTGTTCTTGCGAATGCAAACATTATGGGGATAATGGCATAAAAGCATACATAAAACACATATGCTTATGGCTGATGGCACACTTTTAAATTCAATAAACAAGAACTTCTCAAACTACTGGCTCTGGTGTCTGCTAGAACAACTAATAGTGGTGATCTTATGCAATGCGTATCCATCAATCACAAACCTGATTCCCTTTTCCATAAGGAATAGGCCTGCGTCTGCCGTCAAGATCATGAATCATGCGAGCATACATGGGAACACCATGCTTAATAATGGCCTCCTCCAGCCCCACAAATTTCAGTGCCTCTCGGCCTCTGACAGACAAGGCCAGGTTGATGCTACGTCCATGCACCACCTTTTGTGTTCGTATATCTGTTGAAAACAAATGCTTGAACTGAAACTGCTACAAATCATTTCTATGGCTTCATAAAGATGCAGCAGCTATGAAACCTGGAAGTAAAAAGCTGTCAAGGGTATTGCTTTTGAGTAAGCATATTGAACTGTAACATGTGCACATTTTCATGGTGAATATCACAGGAATATTTATTAATAATAATAAAGTGCATTCCCCTGCTGAAGAGCAAGATCAATGCACTGCATTAAAAACGTTAAACAAGTGATAATACTATCATTGAATGCCATTATCATTTGTGAAAATTAATAAACTAAGATAACCAGTCTTAGTGGCAAACAAAAGTGGCAAAGCATCCAAAGCATAAAAGAAAAGAATGGATATAAAGTCAAAATGGTACAAATCCATTTTGATAAAATGAACATCTGCTGTCTTATAACAAAAAATCTTATGTCAAAAGATAAGGAGAAAGTCTATGGAAAAAAAACTAAGGGACAGGAACATTATGATGGCCAGAGATACCAGAAGTCAGTTCAAAGGCACTTCGCCTTATCTCAGTACAAAAACGTTTAAAGGTCAGTGCCTACTGACACCAAGAAAGACAATGGTCAGTTACAAGAACATCTTTTGCTTAAAAATGAGGAAAGTCAGCTGGCATTGACTTGTTCTTCGACAGTCAGTTCTAGAATGCTGGAGCTCATGATGCCTTGTTCAAGAAATTTACCTGGCCTCATTTCAAAGAGCTCCACCTTGTAGCCTCTTCTAGCCAAGAAACAGGCGCTAAGAGAACCCACCTGTAAAAGAAACATACTGACTGATACACTGACAGTTGTACTGTGCCATGGAAATCTTCAAACAGTTACAGCTATTCCTAAGGATCAGCGCCTCCATGTCAAGTTTTTCCACAAACCTAAATATAGGTCATAGGTCAGTGCTTTCACAATGTCAGATTCTCCCCTACAGCAGCTTAGCCTCAACATCAGGATAAAAGTGTAAAGAAGGACAAATAACAGGTGTCTAAATGCATGTGCCTGAACATGTGCATATATACAAGCACATGTGTGAGACAGAGTGTGAGTGGTGTGTGTGTGTGTGTGTGTGTGTGTGTGTGTGTGTGTGTGTGTGTGTGTGTGTGTGTGTGTGTGTGTGCAGTGTGTTTACGTATGAACTTCTTGTGTGTATGATGCCTATGCAGTATTACACCAAGCATATGTAGGCACACGAAAAAGGAAAGACAGAGGATGCCAATGAACATTATACCGGATGAGCTTTGTCCCCTTGGCACACCGCTTTCTTAAAAATTTCCATGCTGCTAGTCTGGTACTACTCACCTTTTTGTACAGCATACAGGCACATACGTACACAAATTCTCTCTCAATCCCATTCTCTTTCTCTCTCTCTCTCACACACAATTACAATTACACACATAAACAACAACAAAAATCAACCGAAAGGCAAAAAATATACCACTGAACACACACCATGCTTACATAGGTAGCACACTCACAATAACACACACACACACATATGCAGCAGTGTAGGTGTTTCCATGTATGATTTAACACACACGATTCAAAACAACACACAAATCAGCGCTGTACATGTGTGCCCCTGGCTGCCAACCACATCCAGGATATTATATACGGACGTTATCCTTGTCCGCATGTTGAGCACGCTGGTCAACACACTGTACATTGTTTTCACTCAACCGACTGTCTGGACCCTTTATGAACAGCTAGATAAGGACACTATAGCATGATATACAGGAGGTGTGGACCTACTTTTGCAATAGCGGCAAACAAGACACGCAGTATGTTATTTCTCTTTCTAGATCGAATCTTTTAAAAGCCATCGTCACACCTGTAGGGCTTCCTGGGTGAAAATGACATTGTTAAAGAACTTACGAGTCCTCCTCCGCAGATGGCAACATGTTTCTGTGTCGTCTCCGCCATACTACACTGTATTCAATGAGGATGTTCACCACCACGCGTCCTGCATGCAAACAGAGGACGAATGTAAAGTGGGTCGGGTCAAAGGAATATGACCTTGTTACTAAACAATCTGATTGGTCTATTAGTCACGCCCCTACTGGGTCAAGGACGAACGTGTAAGCGGTCCTTTGCTCAGATACTTGCTTTCATCACGTACGGACCTCGAAACCGAAGGATGGAATAAAAAAGTATACGAAGGAATGTGAATATATAAATAAGTTTGTCAGACGTAAGAGTGAATGACAGTTGCTATTCTTTGTGTTTTTCTTTGCATGTATGGAGGATCTGTCGATTCGTTTGTTTTGTTTTGTTTTTTCGCTTAAATCGTGCATGTACAGCGCATCGCATGAGCTCACTTTCATGAGAAACGGGCTCTACAAATTCTAATAATAATAATCACAGCTGTAGCGGGAGCGCTAGGCAGCTTGTATCGCTGACAGTAATTCGTTCCTTCCACCCCACGCTTATAGTCACGCGAGCGGAGCATCGCGAGGTAGACAGACAACATAACGGGTGACGTAGCACCCATGCAGCAATTTCAGTATAAATGGCAGGATAAAGACAGTTCCTGCACCAGTTTACCGAAAGGGGACTGGTACGTCCTGCTTGGAAGAGCAGTAAAAGTAATTAACCCACCCTGAGTACAATTGAGGGCCACCATTTTGCTGAGGCGTTGGTCCTGCTGGTATGCGGCTTTTGTTACTCAGCCCCTTCCCTCTAACCCAGCGTTTCTCAACCTTTTACTTGTGACGCCCCCCCCCCAGACGAATAAAGGTACGTCCGCGCGCCCCCCTTAGCCACTAATACCTATATGAGATATGAGAAAATGACCGCCTTTGCGGCTCCCTTTTCAGCAGCTTGCGCCCCCCAGGTTGAGAACCGCGGCTCTATAACCCACCCCGAGTACGAGAGGCACCATCTTGCCGTTGTAGCGAGACCAGACCTCCGGGCGAACCTAAACCTCCAGGGGTAGTCTAGATATAGTGCCGTGATAGTGTGATACAATCTCCTTCACCTTCTCAAGGCTTGTGATCACCTCTGTCTTTATCAAATTAGCAGCAACATAGAGCAGGACACCATCTTCGAAACGGATAGCAGACTTCTGAATGTTGCACCTACACAAACTTTAAAACGCATGCACACTGAATCTGGCATGTGTACTTGCCTTGCGCATTTAAAAAGCTGACAATTTGGAATTTCTATTAACGCACACGACAAAATGGAATAAAACCAAAATACTTTCCAAAATGTGTGTCTTTGATGCACTCCGTGTTAACTTTTTCTCGGTTTCGCTTCCACCTTTCCAATATTTACCGGTGGTCATATATGTGCACAGACGCTCCAATTAAAGCCTGTGGTTTTCCATCCTCTCGGCTTCCATCTTTATTGCTGCTGAAACCAACTAAGAACTGCCACTGAAGTTTGCTATTAAAGCTGCAGCTATGTGAATAGTTTGCAGCCAAATACCAAAGTGATTGTTTTCACATGGACGTTTGGGTTCGCCCGAAGGTCTGGTCTCGCTACATCGTCAGTCCGGCTACACAACACTAATGTTCTCTACATTTTCAACCAAGCTTGGTGCAGTAAGTAAAGGGCGTGTGAAAATAGGATTGTGAGACAGGCTGAAGTTTTACTGACAGAAAAATGGGCAACAAAAAAGATACAGACATTCATGGACATGTGACCTCATGACATATATATGTGATATCCTTGGCATCAAAGACAATATTTGAGTGGTCTAACATGTACCGACGTGGATATTCTTCGAACAGAAACTTAATTTCTTTGGTATTTCACTACAGATAATAGCTTTAAGGTTCTGCACAATTTTACTTCTAAAATGATTTATACACATTTGAGGTCTGTATACGATACGTGTTTACCCAAAGGTCTCCATATTTTAGCTTCCTTATCTGTTCTCAAGATAAGAAGCCCACAAAACTCAGTATACACAGAAAAAGTCCGATACCCTTACATTATGAATAATAATAGCAGTGGTAGAATTAAATGTAAACTGCATTTCCCTGTGGGGATGCGAGCTTCCCAGTCTGCAAGAGTTCTTGGGGCCCCTTACGGGCTGAAGAATCGGCCCCACAAGGGATGTCATGTTGCACTCCCAGCCTGGCGGGGTATGGAAGCGAGATCTGCATGGGCCTCTTGGAGGTTTTCGGAGGACTACCCGTAGCCTTCCCGCCACTATACCTCATCCACCTGGTTTCTACACCTTCAGCCCTAACATAATCCTGCAAAGCATCTCACAGCCCTTTAACGCCCTGCTCAAAACCCTCATCAACCCTGCAGAAGTCCCACTCAAAGCCCTAATCAACCTGCACACGAAAGACTACAAACGAACCAACAGTCATCCATACAAGAAATATTATAGTGTCCTAAAACAAATGACGCTACAAGAAAGTGCATGGATAAAGAATTGAGGGGTGGGCAGGGTGGAACTGTACTCTTGATTGTGCAAGATATGAATGGTTTCGAAGTCAGATTTGAAGGCCTCTGATGTAGACACGGTGTGAAGAGAAAGAGGAATTGAGAATTTCAAACACGAAAAAGTGGTGCCGGAGGAGAAGAAGCCTTCTGCCAAATTTCTCACTCGTGGTACGTGACACAGGGTCGGGGATGAGGGCAATACAAACAGACCGAAGAGACCGACTCAGGTGATAAGGCGCAGACAGGTATGGTGAGGCAAGTCTGACAAGAGTACCACAGTGTCGCGATCGCTCGAGCTTGTTTATAGTGCAATATCGCTCCTAAACAGGACTAAGACATGTACCTAGTGTGTGGATGTGTACGTATGTGCGTCTACTTTGGTAACTATTGTTAGGAGGGAGGTAGGAATGTAGTAATTGTATGGGTGTGTGGGATGCGATGTACTGCATGTTGTTTAGTTCATTGCTTAGTTTGTTTAGTTCCTGAGCTCCCAACAAAGAAAAATGTCTATCTCTGTCCGATAATAATTATAAATAATAGCTTCGACGATTTCAGTAAAGTCATCTCAGACGATATTGGCGTACATAAAAATTTGGTAAAACGAAAGATTTGTACACAGTTTCGGGTGCTTTAATTCCTTCTTAACAACTACCTCAGGGTAGGGATCATGTATAGTATATGACGAGGACCCTCGTTTAAAGTTCAGTAATTTGGTTTCATTAATTCTGCGTTTCGCCTGCAAAAGACAGTACGAACGGCATCGTTCTGAGCTCTTTGAAGTTTGTCCCGTAGGCAGTTAGAATTCAGATCGAAGAGTAGAAAATCCAGTCGGACAACACAAAAGCAGACATGATCTTTTTGGTGGCAGAAACTGACAGGAAGGGTCAGATGTGACTGATCCAATAAAGCTGGAGAAATATAGATTTACAGACTTACAGACTGCCTTGATGTGAGTCAAAACACAGTGATGAGTCAGTGATAAGACCAAGATCCCAGACGCTCTGGGATAGAGAAAGAGAGAGATATGTTAACTTACATGTTTACTTTAGAGAAAGTAAAGGCAGAGGCACACATTTCAGTTTTGTTTTGCTTGTTTGTTTTTTTTGTTTTTTTGTTGTTGTTGTTTTTTTTTTTTGCAGAGGCTGTTGGAAGAATTAGCTTGGTTTTGTCGCCAATCATTTTACAGTCTATTGCGTGTTGTGTGGTGGTGTACATCTGCTGGGGCTGGGAAGCTTTTTGTGGATTTTCCAATAGCTGCATCAGTGAAATGCGCGTAAAAATACAGCAAGCTCCAATTAAGAACCAACCAACACAAATATATTTACTGGAAAACATTTATCCTTCTGTTAATGTGCAGGTAACATATATTGTTGATTGCTTTATACTCTCTTTCTCTCACTCACACTCACAAACACAAAAGCATGTAACACTGACATCAACATATTTACATATGTATACAGTCATTGATTGAATGTGAATGATATATAACAGCAGTGCTGTAGATAGTATTAAATTGCTATTTTCTTGTCAAAAGCTGCATCATATTGGTTCTCAGAGCACATGTTACCCTACTTGCATTTTAGGCTGTTCTCCAATATTCAAAACTAAACTTTATACTGCTGAGCATCACTCTGCAGTAATTTGTTTTATACAGATGAAAAGAAAAGTTTTGCACAGTTACTATAACCTTTTACTACAGCCTTATTTTTTTCTAGTAGTTTAATTTTATCAGTTGAGCAAAACCTATGTTGATAAACACTTAAAACTCAAAACCTAATAAGAGAAAAGAATAGTTATTCATTTCCATTTATTTCAACAAACTGTCTGCAGTGGAGACTTGCTATTCATTGCGGTAGCTGCACGATAGCCTGGAAGTGTGCATAATGTTAAGATTTTGCTGAACTTTGGTGACTATATGCTGCTTTAAAACTAACCTGCTGAAAGAAGTAAAGCTTGGACACATAGAATATATGATAAGAATTAAGAGAGTGGCTGATGATATCCTTTCTAAATCCAACCACTAAACCAGAGAGACAGTGTACAAAGGAGCACACAGTTCTACATTCTTCTCAAAATTAAAAGAGCTTGGATAATAAACACCATAATGAAAATAATGATAACCAAAGGTGCAATATTCTTAATGACAAGGTGCTTGCTGTGAGCTAGCATTTTTTCTAACAGTGTCATAATTGTGTTTTCAGATCTGTTATGAATGCACCAACTCTTTGCTTTAGAACAGTGTGTTTGTTTTGGTTCAAATGTCTAGATTTAAGATAAATCTGTTAAAGTAATATGGCTTCTCTAAAAAGACTACATTGTGGTACACTACAGTAGTTATAAGCTGCCAATATGCAAGAGAATCCTCATTGAGCAATTTATAAAAGAAAGAGCATGTTACTTGTCAGCTGAGCATGTTATGAACTTAGAAGATCCTGATGATGAAGACCACAACAAAAGTTATGCTACATGCTTTATGTTTTTGGTACATTCTAGTTTTCTCTGTGTCTCTGCTTTAGAATATTTGGTGCCTGTGTTTTTGTTTTGTTTTGGCCAGTTAACAAATAAGGGTAAATCATGCAAAAGAAAATGCAACATGACACACCTAAATAGCCAAAATCATGGTACGCAACAGTAGTGTATTAAGTGATAAACTGGCCATCTTTGTGTGTGTGTGTGTGTGTTGTAGTAGTAGCAGCCACTTGATAATAATAAAAATTAATGTATACTCGTAGTGAGCAGCATCATGACTAAAATAGATTGCACTCTCTGCGCAGACCAGTAAAAGAAGAATGAACATGAAATCACAGAAAGTGGACAATGAGGTACACTGAACAACATAAAGATGAAGAGAAACATAGAGCAATGGATGAAGGTATGAAGGGATATAGGTAGTGTAAACAGTGTGAGATGGAGTCATTACATGATGGTTAGCATGCCAGACAATATTGCAAAAAAGAGATAGGAATAGCAATTCAGGGATAGTACTTAGTGAACAGATATGTTTTCAGAGAATGCTTGAATGTAGCCTTATAGTAAGAGAGGTGAATGTGATTTAGCAGTACAGAGGGAGATGTGACTGTCTTGGTGGGAGGGTAGGATAGAATGTGGGAGTCTGATGAGGAGCAAAGGATTTGAGCAGGAGTGTGGACAGACAAGATTTCAGTAAAGTAGTTTGGGGAGGAGCCATAAAAGAATCCATAGCATAGAGTTGAGAACTTCTAGTCTATTATAGCTTTTATTGGTAGTCAATGAAGAGAGTGAAGTGGCATGACATGTTCAGATTTGCAAGTCCGGAAAACCAGACGAGCAGCTGAGTTCTTGACTTTGTGAAACCAGCGAAGGAGGTATTGTGAACAACCAGCAAGAAGAAAGTTGAATAGTCTAGTTTAGACACAGCACATGAGCAGATGAGAATTGTGGTGGTTGAATTGGACAGAGTAAGGGGAATGGAAGAACCTTACTGATTTATTTCTGTAATATTGGTTTTAATTTAGTGTATATAAACACATTTTTAAGTGATAAAGTCATAAATCTACAGGTTTTGGTAAAACTTTCCATACCTATAAGTGCCAAGTACACAAAGTATATTACAAGCATGGGTGATTCCAGTTTACACATGAAAGGTTACTTAACGTTTCATGTGCACAGTAGCCAAAGCTAATGGATCACAAACCTTTTAAAATGTGTAACACTTCACCTTTAACCATTTCAAGTGGCCTTCCAAATGTCTCCATAATTTGTTGGCAAAATCTACAACAATAACATTACATCAGACTACTGCTGCCAGTTCCCCGCGTTATTGCAAATTTTAAAAAATATTTTATTTACAGTTCATTGACAGTACAATTGTCTTTTACAACTAAGTGCAGTTAGTTCATTCTTACAGATGTATCCGTCACTCTTTATATGAAACTGCACAAGCAGTATGTTTGAAAACGGTACATTTGAAAAAGTAAAGCATGGAGAATCACACAAATAAGGGAAATGTTTATTGTGCTTTATTTTGTTTGTTTCAGGAGTGTTCAGTTCAAAGTCGGCGAAATCTTGTCTTAAAATATTACTAATTAAGTATAGCCTGAAAATGATACAGCTGGTTTAACAATAAATAAACACCTTCGATAATCATCTCAACAAGGAGGACAGCAAGAAACATATTCCCCTACACTGTGTACTAAAATTGTTTCTCTCTCTTTCACTCTCTCTGTTAAAATGTCAAAAGATGAAATGCATTTCTTTTCCACTGTTTTCAACTTGAAGAGTCAAGGCTTAATCTGCCAAAGAAATTCTTCACTTACTTCTTATAAGACTTCATAGGAATAAATCCTGGAGATAAAACAACTAACAAAAATAAACTGGTTTAGCTCATCAAAATAACAGTAGTGAGTGGTAGTAGTAACAACACAAAATCTTTAAAAATGGAGATCTAGCTAAATGACAGAAACATTTTCAAAGAAACATTTGAAAAATGTTAATTAATATATTTATACATCAAATAGCCAAGAGCCCACGAGGATAACAGTAATAAATAGACTTACAATCAGAAAATTTGACTAAACACTTCTATTTAGACTAGAAATGAACTGATAACATAAAACACGTCAAGATATACACCAATGAATGAAGATGAAAAGGCTCGATGCTTGCTGAAAGAAACTGTACGATCCCTCAGACCTGTAGAGCTTGAGACAGGAAAATAACTGCAAATAGCATAAAAGATGGAAGTACAAGACCTTGACTAGGCGCTCTACGCAAGTACAACCTGGAAGTCACCTCGGGTTCACCAAAATCACAAAACGGGGACACATTCATTGTCATGCAGCATTCTTCCGCAAGTACATAAGATTGCCTAGACTTCTGTATATTATTTTGCATATTGTTGCTGGGCTTTAGATGTAACACAGCAGCAGACAACACAGGTAAAACTCAAAGCCACAAGGATTCAACTTTCGTCTTCATAGCAGAAGCTGAAGAAATACACTACGTAATTAAAAATACCTTTCCGAGCGAAAGATGGCCGCCTTCACTAACTATAAGAAATATAAAAATTACAGAAATCAAAATGTACGAGAGTATTTAGAGATCCTAGGTCTACTAAAACATACATACCCAGAGGACAAAAGTACGTAAGATGTTCATCATATCTTTCTTAAGAGGGTAGGACTCGTCCTGAACATTCTGCTGTCAACAAAAAGTGGTATTTACAATATGAGGGGTCGACAAACCCGAAAGACGGCTCACTGGGTGGTGCCTCACACTGGTCTCGGGCAAGACCCGTTCTTTAATCATTCATTGAATCATTCATTAGTTCGCTGGACCCTTGACTGGCACTGATTGTTACGGAAGCACATGGATGGGCGAGCCAACAGACAAGGCCCGCCACTAAGGGGTGTCCTGGGCGATGGTGATTAGGTTCTTCACGGAATGAACAGTCCGCTCCTAAACGTCAGTTCTTCCTCTACCCTCCTCGGCGTTGACCTCCTAAGGTACCTCGATCGCAGGACAGTCTTCGACAGAGGGTCGTGCTTGGACATATGGCCAAACCAGACCAACTTAAGCCGCTTGACTGTTGCAAGTAAATGTTCTTGGAGTCCTATGAGTGTGGCAACAGTGCGCTGTGCAAAGTATTCTGTTTTCGATCTGTAGGAGATCCGGAGCAGCCCTCTCAGGCACTTATTCTCGAATGGTGGGATTTTTTTTCCTGTATCGGCATGCAGAATTTACGTTTCTTATCCGTAAACGTAGGATTGGTACTACGAGGGACTTTCACAGACTGCACTTAGTATTAAACCTATGATGTCATGGGTGCACCGGATCCTGTCCGGCCTAGTCATTGCCATTGTTGCTGTCGCGATCATAATGCAGAAATCTGTCGTGGAGCCGACGTCTTTGGAGAAGATGGCTCCCAAGTACTTAAAGCTGTTCATCTCTTATAATTGTATTCCGTTCGTGTAGACATCTGCTGTGCCGTTGCCAGTGCCTTCACACCGAGTTCTTGCTGAAATCAACCCAAGATCACATTGTCCGGTTCTAATATTAGCCACATGAGCCTCGCACTGGGAGTTTACATAGACACCAATGCACTGTTTTCAATATAAAATAAAATTAAACATTATCAACATATGCCTGAGAATTATTTTGCAATTACAATTCGAAACGTTTTCATACAAGCTATAAGTTATTTTCATCCACACGGAGCTTCGTTAATATGTATTAACACACAGTAGCTGATTGTCAACTCGCGCTAAAAACAGTGCAATAGATGTTAAAACTGCTAAATTTTAAATAAAGCTGCAAGCTACTTAAATAAAGAAAACATTTTGCTCAGTTGGAAGGTTTATCTTCAGAGTCTACCTTGGAAAAACTTACAGGGACATTTTTTTCGGTCTTCATAAACACTACAACAAGCACTATTCTCCGCGCTATGCTAACCATTTCTTGTCTTCTTGCTCACATTGATTGTCTGTCTCACACATACCATGTATTGCATGAAGATTACATACATATGTAAATGGATGTATTCTTGTGTGTGTATATATATATATATATTTAAACACAAATAGCAGTATTCGTATGAACACATCGTTTAGACATGACATTTGGTAATAATTTTAGGAGACCGCTCTGTTAGTCTCAGAGAGAGAGAGAGAGACAGGATGACTGCAGACAAAGACTAGCAGATGTGTACATCTCTGCTACACGCATGTCAGTGGATAAATTTATAGTTCATATGTTCATTTATAGTTCAACACTAGTGGACCACTTCCACAGAATGTTAGCAGGCCTAGACGGTAGTTCCCACCATGTCAGGCAGCCCGGCGGAGAGTCCAGAGGGCCAGCACAAGTCCAGTCACGGCAGTCCAGCTGATTGTGGCGACCACAGTGTGTAATACCTACAATGCAGATCGTGGTTTGTGCACTTTTACTTATCCTTTATCAGTTTTGTCATCAGAAAAGAACTCCTTCCCTCCATAAGTGTCAAATAATTGGTATGTTGGAGCACTTTCCTATCCCGTTAATGAACCACCGATATTACAGCTCAGTGCTACCACCACACTTTTACCAACCTCTCTAACACTATAAAAGTAACGATAGAAAGTTATGTGATGTGGCAAAATGCGCTCATTTCAATTATAATAATAAGAAGAAGAACAAGAACAAGAAGAAGAACAACAACAAGAAAAAGAAGAAGAACAACAAGAAAAAGAAGAAGAAGAAGAAGAAGAAGAAGAAGAACAACAACAACAACAACATTTTATTGCGTATTTTACTGCTGAACAGCAGACTCAATGCGCTTTAGGAATACAAAACTAAAATACACAAATATACAAACAAATGTAAAATGAGCATTACATACACACAGAAGAAAATTAAAACTTAAAAACACAGCATCAAAGCACAAAATGAAGACCTTGCGGTTAAGGCCAGGTGGAGAAAGGTTAATCTGAATACTTGAAGTTGTGTTTTGAATCAGCATTATTACCGTCAAGTACGTTAGTGAACAAGTGAAAAGTAAAGTAGCTGAAAAATCTGCAGTTTTTTTATAGTTTTTACTAGGGGAACTGCATGATTAGTTTTATTAAACAGTGTCCTGCCGAGTTTCCATTGTCACATTCGTTGGAACCTGTAGCGGAATCGTCGCACGGAAATCAAGTATTACAAGATTCAATCATGCTCCCTGCCACCTTTCGCGTTTCAGATACATACAACTATTCCATGTTTTTGAATTTAAATCCATTTGAGATGAAATTTGTGACTAAGGCTGTGATTTACAGTGAACGAATATTTCATTGTTTTAGATATGACTAGGAGAGAGGTACTACAGTTTCTTTTCTCTACCCCGCCTCTCTCTCTCTCTCTCTATGTATAGATACATATATTCACCGACCTTGTCCTGCCAGGCACGATGGGCGACACATTCCTGATAGCGAGTGCGTGTGAAAGTCACCTGCAAAAGTACCCGATGTATTACTACAGTCACTGCCATGTTTTGTTTAGAGTCGTCCTGAGTGATATTTTTAAATCACCCTGTTCTTTCCATACCCTAGGTATAATATGTCTGCCTATTCACCCATCTCTGTCTATATCACCATCTACACACTGAATATGTCCAAATACGTATAAATGTTAAAATATGATAAAATATTTGTACTTGACCACATCTATAACAATTTTATAAAAATCTTCCCCATAGAACAGAAGATATATTTTTTAAGAATTATGATTTAAAATTAAGAACGAATAGATTCCTTTTGTGCATAGCACACACTGCAGTATGAACGACCACGTACCTTTTCAGTTTTTATGTTGACAGAAAATTTTACTTCACTTACCATAGTATACAGAGGAATCCAAGTGCGTGGAAACAAAGTGTTCAAGATTGTGTCCAGCTTCTTCCGCAACAGAAATAACTTTGTGTTGACGTGGGCACGAAGCTGAGGGCAAATAGTGCTGAATACATAAACTGCATTAATTTGGGAATCACTTTGTTCAGATTGGACAAAATGACTGTCTAGTATATTTTTCATGCTTGAATATTTATCATGGACATGACCTGGTGGTTTAGTATATGTACACTTCAACTTCACGTTTTATAAATGGAAAATAATATTGGTTGCAAAAGTTCTCTCAAAGATGGCTATAAAAAGATAAAAAAAGGTAAAGGCGGAGTCATTAAGTCTCATGATAATAAACTATTTGTTAATATAAATTAATCATTACCAAAAACGTACATTACTAATATGAATCTAAAATATAGTAAAAGTATTTGTTTTCGAAATTTGAAACTCATCGTTTACTACCGAATTTAATAATGCAAAAGCTTCTCACAGAAAGATCGAAACAGATTAATTAATCAGATTGATTTTGAAGAATACTTTGTTGAAAGTCGTGAGTGATGTCTCATGTAAGTACTATGATTTTGATAACAAGCGGCTAACACTGTCACTATAAATACCCATTGACTAAGGAAGAAAAAGAAGGAGAATTATGACTATATTAGAGTGATAACGAATTCTTACACGTTAATGTAATAGCATAGCCTCAGAGGAACCAAACTCATCCTAATTAATTTGAATATAAAACAGTGACCCACCTCTACATAGTTGTACATGGCAAGATCACAAATCGCTTTGGCATCTGGAATTCTGTACTTTGTGTATTCAGGCAGGGCTTGCACTGTCAAAATAAATAGTTATTTAATAATAATAAAGTGAGCATTTTGAGTAACTTTTCTTACAATACATAGTCACAGTGGCTAATCTATTTGTTCGAGGAATAAACATAGGCAAACTAAGACCAACATTGCGTATACACCTTATGATGACTTTGAGTAGAGTAACAGCAGATCATGTCACACAGTTCTACTAATGGCAGACCATACCCTATAGTGCTACTAATGGCAGACCATGCCACACAGTGCTACTAATGGCAGACCATACCAGACAGGACTGCTAGTCTCCATCTTACACCCCACTGATAGCAGCCTAATTAGGAATTACCTTTAAAATTAGGTTTATCTGCCCTACCCAGTCAACGCAAAACAGTGATATTATAAAATAGAATCTTCCTTCAGTTTTAAAAATGATATTCATTGCCAGATTTTAAAATATTATGTTTGAGAAGGGCATCCAAGCGTCATGTCACAAAAAGTGAGCGAGTGACTTACAATTTACCATATGCCACTGACTGGTGGTTGGCGATCATGCAGACTGCCTAAACATATGAACATGACCTAGTCACCTGCAAGCACTGAATGATAAGGTCCTAACATTTTTTAGTACTGAAAGTACAATCGACGGCCAAAGCGGTTGAAGGGAACATTGGATACAGAAAATCAGAAAAAACAGCAGAATTTCCATGGAAACATTGTAAACAATTAAGCAGAGAAAAAAATAAAACATCATCTGGATAACGCAAGGTCTTAGCAAAGAAGACAAGATTGACAGAGGATGACACAAGAACACTCCCGGACAGACAAGGAAGTAATGAGGACTGCTAGAAGAGGGAAAAGGTGGTAAAAAAATCTTGTCATAATCACAGAAGACGCAGCAGCGAGATAAGACAGATATGGGGCCTACAAAAATCCTAAAAAAAAAGAGAAAAAGCTGTTAAAACACAAGATGGGAAATCATCACAAAAGAAAGTAAGGAAATAGCGAGATGAAAGGAGCACTTCAAGCAACTGCTCACTTAGCAGTACTCAGCCAACTCAGATCAGATCCTCCAGTACTAGCTAATAAAACAGCAAAGTGGGTTTGGATATTAATCTAGGCCATATTATCGTGACGAAGATAAGATGGATAAAATATTAAAGCTGGAGTAGTAGGAATAATCGTGAAGAAGAAATAATCTTCAAACTGCCAAAACGTGCGACTCTAATAACTGGAGGTAAAACACTTTTACCACAGACATACTAAAATCTTACAGTCGAAACATTTTTAAAAGGCTTATCCTTGTTTTTGATTGTCATCAGACAAGAACAAGTAGGTTTTGGAAATGACAATCATGCAGTGATCAAATCTTCACCCAAAGGCACATTAAAATACAAAGCATAGATTGGAACGGCAATCTCTAGGCCATGCTCATTGGCTTTGAGAAAGCATTTGACAGCATATGCCGTACGCAATTGTGAAAATCATGTAACTCTATTTAATATCTCAGAAGGGTCAATGTAATAAGAGCTATATATATATATACATTTTAATTGTCAGGTGGTTTGCAGCTAACGGACAACATCAACATCAACATGGTAAACACGGATTTGTTCTCTCTCTACTCCTATTCTCACTGGCCAGGGACTAAGACAAGAAAAGAGGAATCCATTGAACACTTACGTCAGTACTGGAAGACTAAAATTATACTGCTACCATATCCAGCCAATTGAACGACACACAGGAAAAGAGCAATCTAAATGAAACTGCATAAAAATATGACTTAAGTGAGCAAAAACAAAAGAAATTAAACAGGACGTCATCACAAATGACAACAAAGAAGTAAAACAATCATGAATTTACTTATACTGGCAGTCTAGCAACAAACAGACAGAGAAAGGAAAATGTTGTGAAGAACAAACTCATCAAAGCAAATCAAGACTGTGTCAGGCTAAAAGAAATCTGAGCCGAAATGTCTAAGTGAAAACAAGAAAATAAAGTCTCATTAAGCACAATCACCAAGGAACTGCACGTATATGACAATCACAATCCAGATAATTAGACATGTCTGTAGTATTAAAAAGATGCACCACCCAAAATTGCTCTTCATTGATGGTCAGAGGAAATGGGGTAGACAGCAACCTGGTGAAGATTAGTGAAGAAAGAATGTAATGAGCAGAATGAGGCATGGAACGACATAACTAAATATATTACAGACAGATACAAAAAGAGAGCTTTCGTGGATGTTCTGTGTACCTCTGAGATACACTAAAAAGACCAACAATATATAAGGACTTTTACAAAATTAGAAAATCTTTCCATATATCATCTCAGCCTTCCTCCGGAAATATAAATTGTTAATTTGACACATCTTTTCACCGAAAGAGATTTTTTAAAAATAATTATTCCTGATATATAAACATAAATTGTTAATTGGACACATCTATTCACCAAACGAGATTTATTATATAATCATTCCGAAAAGTCAAACTTTTCCACAATTTGCAGCTGATCTTTACTCTCATACTTCTCAGAGCACCAGGTAGGCAGAGTGATATCCGGCTAAAAGGGATTAAGCAGTAAGAAATAAAAAAGAGACTGGACTTTAATTACACCAAACGCTACTTCAGACCCACACCACATCGTCTTCTAAAATAGAGAAATATGAAATTTGTCCTCACACAAATCATCTTCATGCTTGTCAAGAATTTCAGAGAGCACCAGACAGTCTTCAAACCCCTGAAATAAGATCACAACGAATTCGGGTCAAAAAGATGAATTTAGAGCTAATCCAAACAGGCAAACTTGTGCACTGGCATCGGTTAGACCAGGGGTGCCCACACCTTTTCAGCTTGCGAGCTACTTATAAGATGACCAAGTCAAAATGATCTACCTAAAATAAAAATGCAAAACAAATTTATTTCTTCTATATTATTCTTCTGTATTCATCTTCTACTTTTTAACGTTATGCGATCAGGTGGATTGGGGGGGACAGCCCTGTTAATAAACAGAGTAACAAGCACTTCCGAGAAAGTTTGAGCTGCTGATATTCTTTGCTGCCGATGCAGATTCACTTTTGATAGTGCTAGCATATAAGCTGGCGGTAGAGTAAAATGCAAGAGCAAACAAATAACTTTTACTTTTTAACAGAGAATATCTTTGAAAAGTCATAGCATAAAAATTCATGCTCACACAGTTCATCCCTTGACCATAGAAAGGCACCATGGCATGGGCAGCATCCCCTATAAGGACTGCCTTGCCTCTGACATGGTATGGAGAACACTGCCAGTAAACAAAGAAGTTATTTTGCATTTTAATGTTTTAAACTACCAAAAAAATCTTTAATGTCTTTCCTAGAAAGAGGAAGAAGAAATTACGCCGAGCAAGAATTACTATACCAGTGGACCCTGCAAAACAATTACCAAAAGCAGAGACGACAGCTGAATCCAAGAAGTAAATTTTCCTCTTATCCATTGCACCACCTGTCCGCAAGTGCCTTACCAACCATGGAGATTACTAACCAGTAAGTGAATTTCCATGTCCAAAAAATGCTTCCGCAACATTTCCTTTGACTGCCCCTCTTTTGCCGTCTTACCTTCTAGTGACGATCGTCTTGAACAGGGAAGTAACTGATTCAAAGTTTATCATGACCCTGATTGGTGCGTGTATTTCATGGTTAAGACCGAATAAAAGACGATTTTGCATGCAAAGCAAGCCGTCACTGTAGCTGTAAGCTAATCACGAATTAATGAAACAGTAACACAAATTAGTCTATTCTGGAAAATTTAAAATAATGGGTTTTATAACGTAAAACAACTGTTTGGTAGTTACCTTGACAGAAACCATCGAGAAGGGTTTCATTGTAGTGAAGATTATCTTCAAATTTTCCCTATGGCAAAGAATGGAAAATCAATAAATTCAATTTTAACAGTCACGTGGTCGGTGGAATCGTACAATCAATTGTCTGTGGTGTGAAAGCATGCGGTATTGAACCACACCCACTAAACTAGGGGCCACTGCTTTTCTAACTCCTAACAAGTTGAACGTTATTAGTCAAGAACTAAGTCTTATGACCACATTGCTTTTATAAGCTAGCGAAGACTCACAAGAAAGTTTACAAAAGCGTCAACAATGCTTTTTGGGGTGTAAACATTAAATAAAACCAGGTGATGGACATCCCCTAACCTTTCGATCGTTAGAGAGTGAGGAGTTCGAAGCTAAACTTTTCTTAGGGCGAGATTTTTTGTAAGGGCGGTGCTTATCTCTTCTCCCTACATCACCTTTCCTCGACTAACTTCGTAGTCAGGTACTCATTACCTAGGTCAGGTGGGGGAAGTTCACTGCACCCCATCGGATTTGAACTTGGCGTCTCCGGATTGAGACGACCGTGCTGTCAGCACTTGACTATCCCTTTCCTTGCTCTTAGCATTACTTGTTAAAAAAAAGAGTGTCTTCAGTGAACTGTACTTACTCTCCCAGCAAAGGCAGAGAATCTGGGAAGTTGCTGCGGAAAAAATTTACCAGCTGGTCTTCTGTTTTGATGGCTTCGAACATTTCGAATGGCATGAATAGTGTGGCAGTATATGACTTATCTTCATTGGGTAACGCAATCATCATGAACTCATTTCTTGGCCATACGTGTAGGTAATTCGCTTCCATGGCAAACTGTAGATAAACGATGAATGTCCAGCTGAAAACATTACTAAGACAACAAGCAAAATGTCTTCAAACGGTTTCATGTGTTGCTTCTTCTGGCGTTCAGTTCTTAATCTTTATTTGTTTCTTCTTTCTTGAATTTATCCTTTTTCCTCTTCCTTTTCGTTTTCTGTTCATTGTTATCTTCTTGTTTTCCTTAATTACAAAGAATGTAACTGCTAAGGGTCTACCAGACAGATTTTTTTCAATGTCTATTTCCTAA
Source organism: Marisa cornuarietis (assembly GCA_004794655.1). Classification (NCBI taxonomy): domain Eukaryota; kingdom Metazoa; phylum Mollusca; class Gastropoda; order Architaenioglossa; family Ampullariidae; genus Marisa; species Marisa cornuarietis. Next base: position 19,051,855 of record SMMW01000001.1, read on the forward strand.
AATATTAGTATGAATGGTTTATTCTCTTTTGATCGTGAGCTAGCAGCCTACAAATGCTTCCACACATAGGTCAAACACGCTGACTATGAATGTACGTGAGTACGTTTAACTAATAATAATATTATTATCATTTACATAATTATGGCTATAATTATGAGATACTTAGGCATTTCCCTGGATATTCACAATGCCATAGCCTTGACCCCTTTCTGTATACGGTTATTTATGTGTATTAGGTTAGGTTTGTATGATGATATTTAGACAAAGGAAGTGCATTATTTACACAAAATTAAAAGAAATAGTATTTTATACAACAATAATCCCAGTATTTAAAAAAAATGCAAAGATCCTGGCAGACCTTTCATAAAAATTATTCCCTCCCCTCTCCCCGTCAAATATATGCATGATAAACATGGATATAATCCTGGAGGCTAACCTATAGGATTTGGCAATATTTACACAATATTAGCCATGAGATGAAAGGGTGAGCTTAGCAAACATTAGATGGATTTGCACTAAAAAGGCATCTTTTACGAAACACAATTTACTTCTAACCCGTTCTTTCTCTCTCTCTCCTTTTATATCTCTTGATTAGTATGTGCTGCTTAATTAGTCAGCCAACTCTTCATCGTTACTATTATCTGTGTTTCTTTTCTGTCTTTCTCTTCCTTCATGTACTTCACATTAACGTGAGCGTATCAAGCGCTTAGCACATAAGCTTCATTCTGCGTTAAATAAAATTAACTTTATTGTTATTCCGACACAAAGAATACAATGAGTTAAAAAAGAATCTAGATAAATATTATGATAGTGTAAAAACATACATCGCCATTCTTGTTACGAGGGATCGTGAGTTCTATGTAGCCATGGGAAATGAACTCTTGCTGAAAGTCAAAACGGACGGACTTCATCATCTGCTGTCGAACCTTTGAGTAAGCTCCGTCACTTCCAACAATCAGGTCGACTTTTCTGTGTATTTTTTCCCTTTCGTCTCTTAAAATTATTTTTTTTTAACAAAAAATCATTTTGCAGCTGTTGAATATCTTGAGATAAATACATATTCTTTGAAAATCTTTTAATTAAATAAATATATAGCTATATTTATTTTTCAAGGCGTACAAAGCAACAAGAAAAACAAATAATTCTCAGGACTTTTAACTCTGATACTATTTACCCAGTTATATCTCTATTCACTCAACTATATTTCTCTCCCTTTACTTCCCCGACGCACCCACCACACACCCCTTACAAAACAAGTGGAGAGAATGCACAGGCATGTTACAGTTTTACACATAATAATACTGTCAAGCAAAAAATTCTATAACAAATGCCTCGGGCAAACCAGTTATTATAATTCTTACTTGAGAAGCACAATCTCGCCAGTTTCAAAATTGCACTTGTGAAGTTTGTGGCGGAAGTAGGTGGTCACGTTTGAGTACTTCTCTACCGCTGCACAAACATAAGTATACCCAGCGCATTTTTTCACAGACACATTCAAGCGATGCAAACCTATAATCCGAACAGAAAATACATATCGCTAAACAGAAATTTCTGCACATACCCTATTAGAAAGAATTCCTATTCATTATCTTTTCTTCGTACTCTAGCAGATGGCATGATCACCCTAGCAACCACTTCAATTCCAGCTCTCCGCTTCTGATTGGACACATATTGACCAATGACCATGGAGCACACAAGTTCGACTTTTAACCCCTTCCCACCTTTCCCTACCAATAGGGCCCCCGGTAGTGTAGTGGTTAAAACACTCACTTGTCACCACTGCAGTGAGCGCCTCAGGGTTCAGATCTCGTCTCGGGACACTCTCTGTATGTGACACCTGTTCGCAGGGCTGGGCGGCGGGGGTTTTCTCCGGGTACTCCGGTTTCCTCCCCCCTCCCTTTCCCCCCATAGTGTGAAATCACCGCAAGGTGGAAGCACTTTCCAACTAAATAAACAACAAACAACAACAACCCTACCAATAAGATGAACTCTCCAGTTTTTGATCCGGCTTTGATCGGGACTGAAAATGAACGTGCAGGAATGATATCGCTTTCATTGTCTGAATGCGTGTGAATGGCGGTAAAAAGATTCTGATGTGAGGAGAGGAAGAGGTTAAGGAGGAGCATGAGTGAAGAACCCGGAGGCGACTGTATTCTTCTCACGACGTTTTTGACACTCACCGTTTCTACGCATGCGCAAATATTCTAATATAGGATCATGAACGTTGATCTACTGGACTGCCAGCAGACGATTTTTTTCAATTAAGTCGAAGAGCCGCGAGAACGAGGCTCGGAAAAAAAGCAGCTTCCGGTAGCGAACGATGACAACAATGGCAGCAGTTAAGGAATATAAACAGCCAGGAAGTGGTAACTCCTGCAGCATGGAAGGATGCCACTGTGCAAGTTACAAATGTTTTGGTGTAAGTTTTTTTCGCTTTCCGTGGCCAGGTATATCAAAAGAGCAAGAAGAGTGGCGGGCGGCTCTCATTCATGCTAAAGGCCAGCGGATTCGGTCCGATTTCCGTTTCCGGAGACGCAGCACGACGATGGAATCTACGTCCATCATCGTGCTGCGTCTCCGGAAACGGAAATTGGATTGAATCCCGCTAGCCGAGACTAGCGGTTCAGAACTTCGCAAGAGGCTAAGCGTTGGTCTCGGCATTTCGTCAGCAGTCCAGTAGATCAACGTTCATGATGGGATCAAACCTTGACCTCAACCGAGTGTTTTCTCTGCTTAGTCATTCTACCAAAACAAAAACCCCTTCATCTAAACCCTAGCTAATCCTAACACTGAGGTAAACACCACTGTATCGTGCACACTTGTTGGGTTTGCAAGTTAAAACACACACACACACACACACGGCACACACACACACACGCACTTACAACAAATAGGTAAACAACTCTGCCTAGTGGAGCTTTCATTTCTAAAGATTAGTTTACTCATTTGTTTATATCTATTAATCACTGTTTACATTGTGTGGCTGTGACACGAGTAGGTCAGGATCTCCCCGACTTGAGGTGAGCTGTTTATACAGTTAAAAGCACAAAGCGGCAAATATAGATAAGCTTTCTGCTATTGGATATTGCCGACGCGCCCCCCACCATCCCGTTGATAAACGTCTTGTAACTATAAAAGAGGATAAAGGTTAAGTCAAGAGACCCAGAGACGCTTCTTTATTTGTCAGCCGGTGCAGACAGGTGTACTACACTCACACTGTTACAGCTTGTTGAAGGGTGAGTCAGTGCAACATCACAAATTTTCTCCAATGAAGCCCTTTCTTTTGTGTCTATCTTGCTACTCTGTCAGGTTTTGAAAAACAAAACTCGCGCCGCGTTTTTCATTGTCAGGGTGGGGGGATCTTCAAAATGAGCAGGTTGGTGTGTCACATTGAGGTCTGTTTGATAGCATGCCTTGTATACTACCTGATACTACTTCCTCTTTCAGCCGCGCAGACCGCCCAGTTATCTACTTCCCTACACCTAGTCGGCTCACCAATAAGCCTAATCAGCCACCCAAACGAAGTCATGCTGAAAGTAATACAGAGTCGCATTAGCTAGCAGAAAAAAAGGCCTGGGAGCTCAGAGTTAGCAGCACTGTACATTACCTATCCTTGGAAATGACCTTGTATTGCAACTCACCCTACCTGTCTGGATGCAGACGACAGCATCAGAGAGACTAGATAATTATCTAGTCTCTCTGGCAGCATGCAGGTGGCTCAGGATGAAGTTCATCGCATATTACTTCTAGTCTTTCCCTCTTTGCTTCAATATTAGTCCTAGACGGATTCCAGGCCGGAGTTGAGGAAGGTCAATTTTTTTCCCAAGAGTATTAGCAGATCTTCCATCCAGCTCCGAATCACCTGATCCTGTATGTCTGGATAGCATCACGAATGCAGTTTCCAGTAGAGGTTGCTATGGTAATGCAGTGACGTGCATAAGAACTACAAGAAGATTGAGCTTCTTATGAGAACAAGAAGAGGGTATTCGAGAAATGGAGACCAAGACTAGTTCTGTATCATTTGTGGTTCCGGTCGAACAACTGAAAGTTGATCTCACTAGTAAGAAATGAAGAAAATTTGCATTTTTTTTTAGCTATTGTCCAATCGGCAGCGGACAGCTGCAATTGATATGTCTAGTCTAGTAGGGTGACCTTCGTATAGTGATGTTTCTGGTCCCAAAGAAAGTAATTTTTACTACCAGAGTTGTATTTTATTATTTAAATATAGCTTAACTGAAATTTCGCTAACCATCCAAAAGCAGCCCATTTAGCTGGTGTCTGTCCACTGAAATGATGTGCTGCAAAAAATGATAACCTTTTGACTAAATTTGTAATCCAAACTTGGCAAACGGTGTTTACTGTGCAACAAATAATTAAAAGTTTATAAGAAATTCAGAATGCAAACATGGCGACGATAATGGTATTACTTTTTTCACTTTTCTTGTTTTACACCTTTAACTCCTTTTTCGGTTCCCAGCTACCAATATTTAATGGATTTAATAAAAAAAATTGCCTATAAAATCTAGAGTTAAAATTTTGTGTCGAAATGTGGTTCCTAAATCTGTCAATTATTACGAGACAAGAACAAAGTAAAACAGTTAATAATTTGCTTAAGTCCCCAATGAATAAATTTATAAATTCCTTTAAATTCATGTTACATCCTAGCATGCACTTCTGGATAAGGAACCAACGGAGGCAAAACTATCATAATCTTCTAATTATAGAATTATCATAAATTGTTTGTGTTTCTTACAGTTCACAATCTTCACCTCTAACGCCTTACACACAGAGTTTTGGGACTATTTCTCTCTGCTAAGCATTCAGTAATAAATCACCTCTTTTACAAAAAGTTAATTTCCTTTTCCTTTAAATATAAGGTTATGGAGTTTATAGGTTATGGTACTCTTCATTAAACATAAGGTTGTGGAGAAGAGCAGAACACCAGCTTCAGTTAAAAACTTTCATACAACTAGTGTGGCTGTGGTGTCTGTTAGTATCCAAGCTGTATCCACCAGCCACAAACCTGATCCCCTTTGCCATAAGGGATAAGTCTGCGTCTGCCATCAAGATCGTGAATCATGCGACCATAGACTTCAACACCGTGCTCGACAATGGCCTCGTCAAGGCCCACAGCTTTCAGTGCCTCTCGGCCTCTGGCAGACAAAGTCATTTTGATGCTACGGCCATGCTCCACCTCGTGTGTTCGTGTATCTATTGAAAACAAACAAACAAACAAACTTCTGGGTGTAACAAGGTGCAGCAACAGTCATGAAAGTGCATTACTGTTAAACTAATATGCTGAACAGAAGAATGCATCTACATCTCTGTAGTGAATGTTATGGGAATATTTTTATAAAGTAAAAATGTGTAATTGTATCACAACGGAATTCTCATTCACGATAACTAAAAATAATGACAACCAACCTTAGTGGCTAACATAAGAAAGTGCCTAAGCGCTTCACCTTGGTGCAAATACAGTAACAAAGGTCTCTAAGAGGCCACCATTGACACTCTCCAATGAAGATAATTTTCGGCAACAGACTATCATCCTTTGATTATATTAGTTGAGGAACAGGAAGCTGATGTTAGTTCTAGAATACTATAGCTAATGATGCCTTGTTAAAAATTCACCTGGCCTCATTTCAAAGACTTCCACCTTGTAGCCTCTTTTAGCCATGAAGCAGGCGGAGAGACAACCTACCTGCAAAAGAGACATCTCATTGATTGTTCTTCTGTGACATGGACATCTAAAAACAATTCCCAGTAGTTACCGTGGGTTTTTGGTGTCTGGGCAAAGGGAAACAAAACATTATGTGCCCCAGCCCCACACCTCCCGGTCACCGATGTGTTTAAAACGTGCTCATTTCTGAAGACAAATTATTAGTGTTTTATTTGCCTTAAAGCAGTTCAGTGTTTTTATTACTACAAACAAGATGTTCTATTCTAGATCACCCAGTCAGATTCACATTCGAATTCACAACCACACTTACATCACCCGTACAACCACTGGTGGACAGATAATTACACGAACGGGACTAAACGCAATAAAAATAACAACAATTTACAGAAAAAATTAAACAGACATAACAAAACAAGTCCAACAGAGGAAATTGACAGACACAGTCATCGTAGAAATTGTTCAGTGGGCCCAGTCAGAATATATGAAATACTGTTAAATGTCACTATATGCGAAACGTCACAATCTGCACAGCAGGTCAAAGGTAACCTCGCCAGTTATCAGAGTCATGAAGAGCAAGCACTCTCTGGATGTCATTATATTATTCCTGGACTTCGAGTCTGATTAAACTGTCAGAAATATCGACATCGCCACAAAGCATAGTTGTACAAGATCCTCTTTGGACCCCGTAATGTTGTACGGCTGTGAAACCTGGACCTTGCTCATTGAGACAGGAAACGTTCCCGATCCAGGCGTTCAAAACCAAGTGCTTCAAGAAGATTGCTCTGAATCTCGTAAAAGTGTCATAGAACGAACAAATTCGTACACAACGGAAATTGTCACCTTAGTATGCCCGCTGGAACCATTGCTAGACAACCTTCAAACGAGGAAAACTGGCTTGGTGCAGCCATGTCGGGAGAGACGATACACTCCTGAAGACAGTTCTCCAAAGCTACTGGAAGGAGGATGACGTGGAGGTAAACAGAAAAAGAAGTGACTAGGAAACGTGAAAGAATGGACAAGTCTCAATTAGAGACCAACTGGTCCCGTGACCGGCCCCGTTGCTGCTGCCTCTCATCGGGTCTCCATGACGACAGGTACCGGCGGGTCGGCACCGCGAGCGGCCCGGCTTGCCTTTGATGATAAAACCAAGACAGTTGGGGTCAGAATTAGATGATGTCGTTGGCATGTGTTAGCCTAGCCTTTGAATATTCCACAAAAACTACATACGAGTAACGCTTGCTCCTTCTTTCACCATGTAGGCACTTTTGTATCGTAAAGATCAATTTAAAAATACGATGTAGGGTTGAGTATTTTGAAACCCGTTTGCTCATCATAAAATTGACTTTCTTTTTCTGTCCATTTACACAAACGTTTATTTAAAACGGACGTCAAGATTTTGCTCTTTTTGGAGGGGTGGGGCAAGTATCATCCTTCTTTCACAATGAAATTAAGACAGGCTTTCTTCTGGAAAGAGCCATGTTCATGCACACTACTTAAAAAACTTTGTTACAAAGAGATAAAGTGATATCCTCTGTTGTTTCCTAAAACTCGCGGCTTATTTCTGCTAAACCAGGAGCTTTCCAATCGTTTCTATCTCTCGAACAACTAATCTAGCTTCATCATCACCAACCTTCTGGACGCATACGTGCTCTTCGTCGTGCATGCTGTGTTCTATATTTAGATGCAAACCTTCCACTTTCGCTTTTGGAGTTTTTCCCGAAGTGTTTTTTCACAAAAGTCAATGTCTATTTCCGGCAAATCTTTTTTCTCTGCGTCACTCGTTCATGCATATGCATGCTCACCGTCATGCATAGTTCTATATTTAGATGCAAGTTTTCCACTTTTCGCTGTTGGAGTAATTCCCCAAAAATTTGTTCCCCAGAAATCGATATCTGTTTGCGGCAGATCTTTTTCTACGCATTCCACGTACCGCATACCCTATTTTTTTTTACACAAGTTTATATTATAGTTACATGTGTGTCGCAAATGTCATGTTTATATATTTTCTTATCAATCGGTGTACATGGTATTGCTCTTGTTTATCGCTATGAGACGTACGTAGTTTCCAGAAAAGGTTTTCTCAGAAAGTACTCATGTACGGGTTCGATGTTCTGCGCACGTGATGCTTAATCAGTCTACATTCCGCATTAAGCCGTTTGGATAATTGACTACACGGCTGTCAAAATACACTGTGTACCGCATTCCATGGGCGGCATCTTGTGTTATGTCAACAATCATTATTTACCGCTTGGTGGCTGCTTACCTCAATACACTTTAGTGGTTGTGCCTTTACGGCTTGCCTGTCCTCAGATCTCAGACAATCAAGAGGTTCTTTCTCTTTTGTGTTTTTCTATTTAGCTTTTTACCCTCTTGTTATTTTTAGCATTAGTTATCTTCGATGACTCGTCAACATGTTTTTCCTTCAGCGTTTCTCACACTGCTTTGTAGACCTCTACATTTCCACACAATAGGAGGCGGTGAGACGCAAAAATCTGAGCTTAAAAATGATATAATGATTTATCTTATTATATTTCTGCTGTATTTTTTTATCAGATGTGCATGTTTCAGCATGAACAAGATTACCTTCGTCCCCTAGACACCCCTAATATCGCTTTCTGAACTATTTCGAAAGTGGATGTTAATTAATCCATATCATGATAAAAAGGACTACTCAATGTGGATCGAGTTACACAACATCTTGGAAGTCTTGTATTGATCATCATTTTTAGGGCACACACACACACACACACACACACACACACACACACACACACACACACACACACAAACGCGCGCAAGCACACATTCACACACATACACCTCAACACATCCATAACGAAAGTTGTGCGAACAAAGATAATATATATATATACATTACATCTTTTCTAGCATCCTAAACCACATCAAAAACTTGTGATAAAGTTTTATACCTGAATATTTTAATTAAGCGACTGTTCGTATCATCATGGCAACAAATAATGGAACTAACGGGATGTAGATATAGTGTAGATCTACTAACAGTATTATTGGTCTATACTACAAGCAGTAGCAGGACACAGATAACTCGTCTTAAAGGTTATTGTGTCGTTTCCCCCCACACACACCAAAAACCAACTGTCAAAGAACTTACAAGCCCTCCTCCGCAAACAGCAACTTGCTTCGTCTCCGCCATTCGATGAAGTACACACAGAATATTTTCTACAAATACTTGCGTAGACCCAGTGAACCTAACAAAACTAGCCAATGACTCCATGGCAACATCCAATCACCGTTTGAAAAAGCAAATAATTCAACGGACTGTTTCGTGGCTCCGCCCATACAGATCTCGTGCCAGACGTTCATATATTTTTGTACATGCATCATAATGACATGTCCTCCTTTACGAGCTCTCTCGAATAGAGAAACAAATTATCATAGAGCCCCGGAGATATGTTAAACCTTCTGGACTTGAAACTTGACCTAGTCATACATGGCTCAAGTCAGGGAATTAAGGGCACATCTCTAAGGTATGTTATACCAGAGGGCAAAAAGTCACCCTATGGCCCTTGGTATGTCGAGTAGGAAGGAGACAATATGGGGAAACGAAGGAAAGGGGTAGGAAACCTGAGTACCCGGAGAAAACCCCCAAAAGGCCAGCAGCCCTGCAAACACGCGTCCCCGAGGCGAGATCTGAACCAGGGAACTTTTCCTTGCAGTGATGATAAGGGCTACACTACCGGGCACCCATGTAATATAGTATTCTCCACAATCGCATGTTCTTTTTAAGTCCAACATTTTCATTTAATGTTATTTTAATGCTAATTTAATTTATTTTATTGGGGATTGATATCTGAGTTTTATGTAAGCAAGACAGTATTTTTTTATCCTTTAAAAGACGTATTAATACTTGCTTTCTAAAAATCATGCGTAAATAATTGCATCTATTTTCATTATTATTCAACTATTTCGGATTTTTCCTAAGTAGACTTAAGCCCATTCAACACAGCGTGGAGGTTATTTACGACCAACCAGTGTTTATTTACACATGAAACAGTCTAAAAAGGAAAAGACCTCACTGGTCAAAGGACCAAGTCTGAAATTCCAAGTGGAGTTGAAGATGGTAAACGCTTGGATGGGTATAATGAAAACAAGATAAAAAAAAAGTTAAAGTAAATAGTGAAGGTACCTACATCCAGTAAAACATCAGCAGCAGATAAACTACCTGTGGTCATATATGCACGCCCATTGTTCCTAGAAACTCGTACATCAACCCTCGATGGTTGTAGATAAACATACTAAAAACTACCATGGAAAGGAATGTAGTAAGTCTCATACCATTCTGCAGTGATGGGTTGCAAAACAGGTGGTTACACAACACTTGGAAAAAGCTTGTTCGGGATAGGTTATAAACACTGACTTCTGCTAAACTTACAGGTTTTACAGATGCAAAAACCTTTCTTGTTAAACAAGGATTAGTCCCTGATATAATGTGTTTGGTGTGTTGACCGGCCGTGGTTTTCTCGCTGTCTTGCGTGCATGCGTTTTCATGTGTGAAAAGAGTAACAGGCTATTGTGTGTTTCTCTGTGCTCGTGCGCCTGTATGGATGCGCGTAAAACAATTTGATCCCCCGCTTCTCTTTTGGAAAGGCGATGTATAAATACGCTGTGTTCTTTTATTAGTATTCTTAAGCTGTTGTTAACGCACTTGCTTTTAGTGATACCATCAAATTCTTTTCAAAGTTAGATGACTGTGAAACTGAGAGAAGTTGAAACAGTGACCACAGAAAAGTAGCAGAGCACAATGCAAGGCAAAGACTGAAACGGTAAGACTATCGTTACGAAATAGCAGGAAGAAACTCATGCAGTAAGCTTATGTGGACCAACCTCTAGAAATTAGACCCATTAGTGAAAGTCAAACCTAATTTATGTAACTTCTATGAGCCTACGAGCGTGGGTACAGAAAGACGGAGACATTTTTATAATCACTGGTCTGAAGTGTATTTGTTTTTTCCTTTGTCTTAGATAAGACAGCACCATTTGGTTTCTTAGGTTACTGCCTACTGACAAGACTTCTTTCCGCTCGGACACCAACCCCGATCTCACTACATTTATTTTCTACATCGAACTAATAACATAGATAAATTCCCCAACATTCTGTAAAACACTCAATAAATCACAATCTTTCGGTTCCAAGAGTAACATTAATTTTATTCGTTCACCCCTTGAGGGGTATGAAGAAATTGACATTTGACACGAACACCAGCTCACCCACACAACCTCCTCATACAGAGCTTGAATGAATGTAAATAAAAGATACAATAACAAGAAAACATAATAGTGATACTAAAGCTAAGAATGGCAATGATGCCCTAAACCATATTACTAATCACAACACACAATTTGTTTTATTGCATAAGTTTTCTTAGCATACGGATTTTTCTGGAGTATAAAAGGCTGTTTAATTTAACTGTATGAGGTATATTTTAAATAAAATTCAGGAATAAATCTTTATCTTTTAGCCTAATATATATAATTCATTTCCAATATTATAAACCTCTATAGTACATTGACTTTGTGCTCGGCGTACTGCAAAACCACTCAGTTTAAACCATCCATGACAGGCCTAAATTGTTCAATAAGTTTTTAAACGCAGTAACACAATGTGTGTAGCACTCTAGTAGTGTACTGTGTTATTCCTTTGTTTTTGTAGAGGGTAGAGGTCGAATGGCTCACAGGACTGTCCCTTTCTCACGTCGGCTTCGTACATAAAAGCCAGCCTTGACCTGTCCCGCCTATTGTAACATCGACGGTTACGAAGTCTCCTGACCGGCTGACCCACTTGGCTGTACACACACACTCGCATACGTACATACGGTCATCACACGCGTACGCACATGCGCACGTATATGCACGCGTACCGACATTTACACACAACCGTCGCACGCCTATACGCGTGCGCGCACACGCACACACACCCATGCACACACTTACACACGCTCTCAAACAGTTTACACTTTATGAAGTCTGGTCTTGGACCCTGGTGGTGGATGGTGGGTTATGCCGCCATGGGGTCAGGGACAGGTCGAAGCTGCATAACCAGACCAGAGAAAGGGATGGTTTCTGTAAAGTTCGACTTGGAAGTGATAAATAGTGTACTTTTGAAGTTGTCGGGGTCTTTTGTAACTTGGAAGTGAGAGAGGAGAGACGGCAGGGCCAGCCGCCGGGTGACATCAAATGAAATCTACAGCATGCGGCAAATTCGATCTTGTGTTCTTGTGCGACTAGCCCACCCCCTATGCAGCCATCAGGGACGTGTTGGTTACATAGAATAGATTCCATTATTCACATACAATTTGTAGGTAAATCGATAAGCAATACTTGAAAACCTTGCATACATCAGAAAGATTAACTATTTTATTCCTTAAACCTTGCTATTTGTAATTAAGCAACAAAAAGCATTTGAAAATGTGCGTCAGATCATGATTGCCATGCCGATTTCAGGTTAAACAGTCCAGATCCATTACTCAAGCAAGAACACAAGTGGAATGCCAGATTGGGAGCATGTAAAATTATCATATATTGTCTGGAACTCTGTACAGCATGCCTGAAGATATCATTCACATCTGTGCATGTCTTGCCAACTTTCAGAGTTCAGTCTATGCACAGGTATTATCATTTTCACACATTTCCATTTTTTTGAAGATCTGCTGGAGGAAGACCATATTTTACACATGGATATACACTATACAGTCTCTTCTAGATCTTCGGTCTCCTGCTTTGTGAATTGCACTGAAGCTTTTATGCTACTACAGGCTGGATGCTGAAGAGTACACAATTCTTCCCTAGAATCACTGGAAAGATCAGAGCAGGCTGGATGCTGAAGAATACATGATACATTCCTAGAGTCACTGATAAGATCAGGAGCAGGCAGTGGTGGAAGAGGTACTCCATATCTGAAAACAGACACATTGTAATGCGAAAAAAACTGAAGCTAACACAAACTCTTTTTGAATAAAAATACATCTCTCTTTAGACATAATTGAATGACAGTGTCACCAGTTGTTAGAAAATGGCATGATATATATATATATATACACACACACATACATTTTTAGTAAACACTCGAAAGAAATTTAAAATTAAGCATTAAAATTACTGTAAACTTTAATAATCCAAAATCTCAGGGTTTTTTTAATATAAATTTTTATATATTCTAGTATATCCTACTCTTATTACAGTGTAATACACCCTCCCATTTCAGATCAGTAGTATTATTTTAGTAGTTTTTCTTCAATGAGTGAGCCACATGTGAAATGAACACTTTACTTATCTGACCACCCTACAGAACTCTGTTGTTTTTTTATGTGCTTGGTACAGTATGTGTAATTGTGTTTGCAAATTTTCTTTTTGGGTCATGTTGCATAAACTATGTATTAAGCTTGTAATCTTATACATAGGTGAAGCTATAGAAATAAACTTAATAAGTTCAGTACTTGCAAAATCCAAGCATTGGATGGATTTTCTTCAGCCCTTCATAAAAATTGCTGAATGCTTCTGCATCTACAGACCGGTCATCAGGATGTCGTGGGTCAAAGTCAAGAAACTGTAGTGGTTTTAGGTCGTTCTTTTCTTTTCCTGCTTTGTGCCTGCAAAGAATCTTTTGAATAACATACATTGCCCAATTGAAGAACTATGTTAAAAAGTAATCTGCAGCTTTGTTCTAATGGTGTATACAACCATCTACATCAGGGTTGGGCAAAGTATGGCCTACAGGTCGCATGCGGGTACAAACAACTTAACATAATAAATTTGGTAAGTGAATGCCATTATGTAGTAATTTTGTTGTCCATTCCATTATCGCTAGGTTTGTTCTGTAGTCACCTGGCATGGGTTTTGGGTATTTTACTGGCCCACCCCATATCTTAGAATTTTGAGATTGGTACGCAAAAAGAAAACTTTGCCCACCCCTTATCTATGTGAACACAAACAGTAGTTGCATCTCAGAGTCTGACGAGTAGTATTATTGGTAACTGTCAAAATTTTGACAAATAAGAATGCAGATAACATCCATGGTAATGGCATAACATTTCCATAAGTGTTGAATTGTTGTGCAACTAGTTCTCCCATTATTTGCAACTTTATCTGCATATCTATCATGGCATATCTTCGAACCTTGTTTTTATCTGTCTGAACATATAATAACTAAATATGTCACAAACTTTTCTTGCTACAAATTCCATCATTCAAGAAACTGCTATTCAAAAATATTAGTAAGTAACGGTTTCATTGCACTACAGTGGTACCTCGAGTTACGAGCTGCTCCATATATGAGCATTTAGAGTTACAAGCAGTGGTTTGAGCAAAATTTCTGCTCGAGTTACAAAAACGTTGTTTTGAGGTATGAACAGCTGAGCATTGGGATCATTTAAAGTAAAGAAAGTGCAATTTAAAGTGTAAGAAAGTGCTGCATCTATGCTTCGTTCCATGCCAGTATCCCTTCCTCCCCCTCTCTCTCCTCAGCCGCGCTCATCTGTCGCCAAGGTAAGATTACAGTATACATTTTATAGATTTTTCTTACTGTATTTTGTACATTTTTCTTATATTTATTTATTTTGTTGTGTAATTTGAAGTTTTACATGTGTGTTTCTTAATTAAAAACATGTATTTTTTCATAATTTAGGAAATTTTGGGGACATGTCAGAGGGCTAGAACGAATTAATCTGATTTCCATTATTTTCAATGGGAATATTCGTTTGAGTTACAAGCATTTCTAGTTATGAGCACGGCTCTGGAACGAATTAAATTCGTAACTCAAGGTACCACTGTATATTGTTGCTAATAATCACTAAGCCATGTAAGTGATTTTTTTTTAAAGCAAATCATTTATTTATATTCCAAGATAATAAAGAGGTTTCCCATAAGGTTGTGTTACCCCAGATAGATTTCATATTTATTGCCGAGACAGAAAATATTAGTCTGTCATTTAAAGCCTGCATGCAATAAATGCTTGCATCCTTAAATTTGTATTGTGTCTGATATGTGCACGTGGAAAGTGAGAGATGCTGTTTTAAGTGAGCATACAATGTCAGACATGGTAATTTACTTACCTTATGATAGTTTCATCAAGAGGTGCTCGTGCAGTTTTTTCATGGGTAACACCGATCCAGCCACATGTGACATCAGTACTGGTGCCAGTGGGAACATCTGGAGTGTTTTCAATCCCTTGGGTTTGTGCTTGTTTGATGAAATACAGCAAAGCGGTAATATGGCGGCATGATTGTCGTTTCCTGGAATGTAAATTTCATGCATACAATAAGGAGCAAACACATTGCTCTTTTACTTTAAGCCACAAATTTGAAGTTAGCTGTTTATTTAGTTCCATTAGTAAAAATGAAAAAACCCCTTCCTTTTGACACTGTAAAACAGCTTTTAAAAACATGTACATAATAAGGTACATTACTTTATTTTTTTCAATCTCAAACCCCAAATTTGATTTCTGCTACTCATTTAGTCCAATAACCAAAATGCAGAAATTCATTTTGATATTGCAACACTAAGCTTTTGGAAAGTAACCTGAGCCCATTTATAGTGATTTCGAGGTCACAAAAAATTATTCCATGGAAGAAAGCCTAAACCCTAAAATATGGATCCATAGTATCTTATTTGATGATGATGATGATGATGATGATGATGATGATGATGATGTCCATTTATAATGCGCATGTATCCATTCAGAAGAATGCTCATTGCGCAGCAAAAGCAGAAGAGAAGAAAAATAAAACAACAGGAAAGTAAAAAAATAATAAAGACAGAAGTGACGCTTGGTTGTTGAAGTCCTTCTTAAGTAAACAAACGTCGAACTTTGATATAGAGTAACTCGCTACGTCATAGGCCGGTCTATGCTATTTTTTCAGAGGTTTAGTGATCGATAGGGTTTGGGATAGGGTTTGGGTTAGGTTTAGTTTATTAGGTATATTTGGGCAATTGAGTGGAGCGAGCAGACGATAAATGTCGCGAGTTACTCTATATCAAAGCTGTGCCATGAAATATAACTGACTTACCCTGCAACACATTCGCAGTACGCTCCCATCATCGTACCGTCGACAGACAGCTCTATATATACATTATAAAAAGCTTGCTTTACTGAAGCGAGAACTTTGCATTTTACCAGCGAAGTTTCCTCGCTGCTATGAGCAACCAATACGTGTTGCACATGGCCGTTTTGCACAAACTTCGCTGCTTGTTTAGTGTTTCTGTTACAAGCTGTCTGTTGTGGCCGATGTGAAATGGCTGCTACGTCGCCAAGAGCCGGTAATAGAAAAAGAGACTTCGTCCATTCGGAGATTCTTTTTGTTTCGAAACGTTCTTTCTCCATGTCTGATGCTAGCAGCGAAATTACCGGAAACACTGCTTCTAGCCGCACCACGCGCATGCGCTCGACCACCACTTTCCGGCTAGCGTACCGCACTAAACAAACTGCGAAATGTTGATTGGATGCTGCTATGTATGTGACAGACCGCCCCCCCCCTACCCCCTATTCCCACAGAAAAGAACTGGGAGGTTACAAAAGACGCGTGCATGACATTGACACAGATGACAGTCACACTGACTGTAATATTTCTCCTGCAAGCGATGTTCTCTCTAACACACGACATTTTTTTTTTACTTTCCTGGTGTTTTATCTATTTATTTACTTAAGTTTTTTTCTTCTTATTTTTTTATTTATTTTGTTTTTGCTGCGCAATGAGCATTCTTCGGAATGGATACCTGCGCATTACAAATGGACATCATCATCATCATCACTTTTATTTTGTCTTACACAAGAAGCAGTTGTAAGTAAATCGAATGGACATCCAAGTCTTGCGATATGCAGCCGACACAAGCAGACGATAATTTTTCTAGCAGACTATCATCTTACGCAATAGACGCTTAATACAGCTGAAATTATTTTTCATTTTGAAACTGTAATTTTAAAACATCATTTTGAAACAATGTTGTGCACAGATCTGAACTTTCCTGTATACCGGTCGCTGACCGACCCCTTTTCCCGCTGGGAAACTGCATGGAACAACTGGACAATGAAGTCATAAAAATGACTTTTGCAAGATGATTTTTGATGGCTTGAAAACGGAGCATGTTGGGAAATGTTATCTCGTGAACTTAACTTCTTCTAGTCAATGGAGGGAAAAGAAAATGTACTAAGGCAGACCTTTAAATGGAATCGAGTGAGAGCTTGAGAACTTCGCGACAGGTTGACCTTACGATAGCCGCTTTCAGGAAACATAATCCCAGTATTAACTCCTATTTTCCTGCTCTCTCTACGCAGATTAAGCATGTATATAGTTTGATTTTAACGATCAAACCGTGGATTCCCAAGAACGGAAGCCATGTCCATTCCATTTCCCTCCTGTGTAGGATTGATTTTCGTGCGGAGGGGTGAGTGCAGGCAGTCAAATTGAAAGCATTCGCCGGTGGGTCCTTCCAGACCTTCGCCCTGCCACATGAAAGAAACCGACATCTTGTACTATAGGCTGTCTGTTCTCTCACTGTCGGGAGAGTACAGCTATTATCCAGACTTCCGCCCACTTCTACACTGCCAGTGACAGATGATGTGGGAAGGCTGAGAGTAATGGGGAGGGAGAAGTCAAGAAAGAAAATTACTGAACCAGTTTTCACCCATTACCCTGATCTAGCTGAACAACGTGAAATACACATCGTGCGAGCGGGCGTGTGTGTGTTTGTGTGTGTTTGTGTGTGTGTGTGAGAGAGAGAGAGAGAAAGAGAGAGAAGCTGGACTTGATGTAGACGAGAGCTGAATTAGGTGCCTCAGTCGCGGGCAAGAACTGGTCCTGCCACCAGGAGCCACCACACGGGCTTCATTGATTTTTCATCGATAAAATACAGTGTATAAACAGAGAATTAATTGTCACAGGATGGTAGAAGGGCCACAGTTTTTTTTGCGAAAGGACACGTCGAAGGTATTCGGCTCGAGTGGATTCCCCTGCTAGTCTTCTGACTTGAGCAAAGGGGAAGAATAGCTTCATCCGCTATCGACAGGAATATAAGAGCGCTTTCTGAGACCTTATCGTCTCCTCATTCTTGTTCTATTCATTTTTGCTCTTGTTTTGTGGGATTTTTTTAGGGTATGGAATGAGAGAAATTGAAAGGGGCTCCTGAAAGCGTGTAGCGTCCTTTCTATAGATTCTGAAGTATAGGTAGTAGAGTATAATCGTGTATTTTCTTCTACAGTCGCAAGTAAAATGACTGCGATCGTGTTTGATCTTCTACATTCGAAAGTAGAGTACTTACCATTATGTACGATTTTCTACAGTCGCGAGTAGAATAATCACACTTTTTTTTTCTCTCTCTCTCTCTCACACACACACACACACACACATTCTTTAGAAAGCACTTCTCAAAGCTGAAAAAATTATTATTTTTCTTAAGTTTCCTGCCCTACAACATCTGCATCCAGGGTGTTTTAAAAATGAGAGAGTCATCAACATGCTGCCTTCAGGATGGATCCCTCTGTGGCATTTCCTCCGCCTTTTCATCGCTTGTTGTCCAAACTGACATAAAAGACCAGCATATAAAAAGGAGACCAGGCCAGCGGTGCAAGCGAAGACCAAAGCGCTGACTCTGCGACGACGCAGTCTCTTTCGTGAGATGGGCTTTGAAAAAAAAATACACAAAAAAACTTTACTGGGAAACAGCAAGAATTTCTCAGATCGGTGTTTTCCTTAAACTAGTTAGCTTGGCAGGATCGAGGGAGCACCTGAAATACAACAGGCATCAAATCGTAAAAGGAACGAAAGCCGTCATATCAAGGACTTCTATGTACAAGTGAAACAAACTAGCAGTTACATCAAAACTGTGTACAGGTGGTACTAACTGCATGGCAGTTGTATCACTCACTTTTACACTAGGCAACTGTAGCAAGCACTTCTGCCTACATGTGACCAAAACTAGCCGATATAATAACCCTTTCATGTCTTCTTGATCAAGTTTGGAGCAGTGGGCTAACTCGTGGCTGCCAGTCCACGCTAAATGTAGTGTTCATGCTAGCTAAACCGTAGCTCACCGTGCATTTTTCTGTATCTCGATGAGAATCTCATGTACGCAGACGACATTCCAATATCAATGAAAGTAGAAAACCGAAATCTTAAAAAAAATATCGATCTATAAACACGTGCATCTGAGAGCTATAGTATAGTAAATAAATCAACGACATCCCTAAATCATTGTACAGAGCATTCCAATTTTATTTATTTAATTCTTTTTAATTAGAAATAGACAACCATTCATCAATTCTTTCGCTAGACTTAAAAAAGCGTTTTAAAAAGATTGCCATGTCTGTTATTTTGCAAGCGCGGGGAACAGGACACAGCTGTGATTATTTGTGATTTGTAGCTAAACTAATGACTAGCAGTCTACTTCATTGTATCTTGTTATGCTAAACTGTCTCCATCAGTGCAAAGGTTTGGTCTGGTCAATTAATTGTCGGTGCTGCTTGTCAGCGTGATAGAGGTAGCCCTGACTTCCTTCCAGCCTATTCTTGCTCTCCGGTCGCCTCAGCGTTGCTATGTTCCCGTTAGCATGTCTCAGTGTGTCACGAAACACATGGCATTGTGCGTGGATACATGAGAGTGGATGGGTGTCTACCCAACTTACCTTTTCTCGTATGTCCTGTTTATAGGGACAAGGACTTGGCGCGAGCTACAGGCTATTGCCATGCTCATGTTCAGTATAATACAATATTCAGATTTTAAGAGTAAATACGCGTTTTCGTTTAAGCAAAGAAAGCA
This sequence comes from Marisa cornuarietis, assembly GCA_004794655.1. NCBI lineage: Eukaryota > Metazoa > Mollusca > Gastropoda > Architaenioglossa > Ampullariidae > Marisa > Marisa cornuarietis. The sequence continues at coordinate 19,071,319 of SMMW01000001.1, forward strand.
ATTTAAATCAAAAGAAAAGTTACAGCTACAATTCGATCAATTTTGATGAGGTCAGCCATGCGCAATCGAAGATGGACAGTTTCACGCGTCAGCGTTAGAAGTTTACTGGATCACGTGACCTCGGCAGTTATTTAACGTTTGTATCACGGAACACTTAGCAAACTATGTATAATTGCGTACCATTTCGAGGATCCTCCAGTGTGCAACAAAACATATGACCTTAGCAATTCAAGACACGTGACACTCTAGCGTATTGTCCATTTCGTCACCAGTCTACCAGGTTTAGACAATGACAATGACCAACTTTATTTCTCCCAGTGGGCAATTTGAATATCGGAATGTGCTTTAGATCAACAATGACAAGGAAAGAATAATAATAATAAATAAATAATTGAAAAATGAAGAAAAAAAGCAAAGCAAAGAAAGAAGTGGGCAAGTAGCATATATCATATATATATATAGAGAGAGAGATAAAAAAAAATTACAACAAGGAAATCAAGTATGCACCTACAACATCACACACACACACACACACACACACACACACACACACACACATCGTTGACAATTCATCTAAGATTGAGCAACTGGACTGCAGATGGCACAAATGATTTCAGGTGTCTGTTACTCTTACAAATAGGCATGGCTACAAATGCTGTGTAGCTTGACCTGCGTGGTTCTTTCTACAGCAAAAAATACCCAAAACTGCTAGTATCAATGCACCTTTATAATGTTAAAAAAATGATCAAAGGATACCGACTGCTCTGCTGTTTTTGGCAACCAGGACGAGCAAGGAGATGTCTTACTTTCATTTCCGCTTTTTTGTGGTCCTTCCGGTGCAATTCCCTACAGGTTAAATGTAGCCCCCAAGATACCGCTGCTAATACAAGCTCAGCTAAATACTTGTTATGCGCAACTCTTCAGAGAACTCTTTTATATTCGTTCTCTTAACGATGTTCGCCTAACGGTATGCTGTGAACCCGACATCGGTCTTTCGCCTCTTGCTGGTGAACACAAAATTCCGACTTGCAGTGTGAAGACGACCCATCATGCATTTCTCTCAAAGCCTGCCAATCTTCCTTCGAGGTGTCACACGTTTGGAAAGAAGCCCGGATGTTCATTAGAGATGCAGGTTCGTGGGACGAAGGGTCGACGTTCATTAAAGCTCGAAATCGTGGAGAGGTGGTTGGTGGGGAGAGGGTGGAGAGGGTTGTTGTAATCATGAAGTGTCCTGGGACCGTTCTAGCTGTCAAACTCGCCCGAATAATTGGTGTCTTTCTGAGCAGAGGTGTCCAGTGTATTTGTAAAGTTCTGGAAAACTCATAGGGTTTCACAGCTTCATATTTGCAGGAACAGAACTGTGCATGTTCCTGCTGCTTTGAAATAAGCCCCCCCCCGTGTTGTCAGGCAACATCTCATTATGGTGTCTCTTTATGTTTATTCACATCTGCGTGTTTCTGTTTCGCAATCTATTCAGAAGACCTGCCAAAAAAAAAAAAAAATAACCATTGCCTCTGTCGTTATTTCTATGAATCTCAGTGCACAACAATTTCATATGATGGCTAGTGACACCTTCAACATTCATCAGGTTGATTCTGACCCAAGCAAACGCTACCGTTCGATATTGTTTGCATGTATTGAAATTGTTTTAAGTCCTTTGCTTCTGCTGCCTCTGAACCACTTGATGGCTAGTCCGGCATCATATGAGGCAGCGCTGGCAAGTGATATCGCGTTAGAGACGTTTTAAAAGCAAAATTAAATCGAAGCTTCAAAGCAGGCAGGGGTTCTATTGGCTGTAAAAACTGTTAGCTAGCCCCGTGGTAAAGAACACCTAAAGCGCGCCTTTTAAGTCGTCAACCTCACTTGAGAAAAGAGTTATTTGTTATGTCAGATCAATAAAACTGCGTTAGAATGATGGGAGGAGGGAAAGTAATGCAACACTCGCGCGCGCGTGCACACACACACACACACACACACACACACACACACACACACACTACACAGTAGTCTCTCTCTCTCTTTTTATCTCATCTCTCACATACACACGCACGCACAGCGGTTAGCGCCTGTCACCAATACAGTGAAGCTTGGCTGTCCTGGTTCAGTTCTCGTCTCGGGCACGCTGTTCTTTCTCTGCATGTGGCATCTGTTTACAGGGCTGGCTGCCTTGCCGTGATATAGCCTTAGTTGCTGGCTCGGCGTAAAACACCAATTAAAACAAACAACAACAACACGCACGCACGCACTTAAGTCCATGAGCCCATACACGAACATAATCACACACGTTTTATATTTTTTCGCTTCTTTTAACTTCTTTAGTTCCTTGGTTTCCAAATAGGAGAGGTAGATATAAACCTGCTCATGTTCCACACTGGCTTATACATTACGAGTAGTAAAATGGCTTCGCGGTAGCTACATCAAGTTCTGTGCGCGCTCGTCTGTTCAGCAGCTTCAAATCAGCGACCTTCATATTCTCACAGAATTATTTATAATCCCGAAAAAACTGTCACGCTAATAGGAAACATATCCAGCATGAGTTTATGTTATGCAAAGAGGAAGCAAGTTTATCGTGTTTTACATGAAAAAGAAGCATGTTTTGCCTATTTATGCAAAGAGGGAACATGTCAGAGAGAGGTTATGCAAGAAGAATCATATTTAGAGTATTTCACACTAAGAAGAAAAGTATCGCGAGAAGTTATGCAGAGAGGGGACACGTTTAGCGTGCGTTTGACATAAAAAGGAGGCATGTTTAGTGTGTAATTAGTGCACTGAATCAGTATGGGTTGCCTAGGCAACGAGACTAAAACATCAGACGACGAAGACGCCCTCTGTGTGTGGCAGTCACATTACTGACGATGATATCTTGCTCACGATTCCTCCAGCCACATCGCGTATAATCACATCACAACTTTCGGGATGTGCAGTTTTTTTTTTAATTCTTCATCAGTCGTCGCCGTTCTTGAATGTCAATGCCAAAATTTACAGCTTCCACTGGAAAAAAAAGAAAATAATAAATTATTCAAGCGGCTAACGCACTGAGCCTACGACATTAGATTTTGCCGCCTTGAAAATTATTGCAGGCGAGAGTAACCCTGTCCACTTCCCAACTGAACAATTTAAGTTTCATCGGCTTTCGACGCATGCAAACGCAAAAATGTTTCTCCGTGTGTTTTGTCTCTGGTTGAGAGAGAGAGAGATAGAGAGAGAGAGAGAGCTGATGGCTTTGCTGGGAATACGCCTGCCACATCGACTGTGGACAACCCAGGTGGTGGGCGGGAGGAACTGATGGCTTACATGGGGGGAAAAAGTATCTGAAACACCTCTCTTGTATTATCCTCAAATCCATCAGCGTAAAAATGCTTGATAAATTTAAGCAACAAGGTTTTTATGTCATAGTGTGAACATAGTGAAAGCAAGCCAGCATGTCAGGATTATAAACTGAAATGGTACTGAGACTTGTCCTGTACTTTTCCAGACGTGTTTACAGTCACTGCTTTCCTCAATACAACCAGCTTGAGGACAACAGGCAGCCCAGGTGTACAAGTGCTGAATCAGGTTCAGACAGAGACAACAGCTAGAAGAAGCCAACACCTTCAAGTACCTGGTGACCATCCTGTCCAAAAATAATAGCTACAGGTCAGAAGTCTACACCAGGGATGCAACAGCGACAGCAACAATCGTCTAAGCAGAATTTGTCGCATCATCGTTATCAGGTATCAAGTATCTTCTATAGTCTCCATCCTGGTTTACCAGTACTAGAGGTGAACTCTGCTTGCTGATGTTGTAAAAACAGTCCCGTGGAACACAGTGTACTGCACACCAACGAACTGCAAAATAATAACAACAAGTATGGATGACAAGAGGGTTCACTCGAGCCCAAACTGACACACCTTCCTGGACGAAACGTGGCATGTCAGTGAATCAGGGAATGTGATTGTGTGAGAAAAAGGAGGATATTTTTGTTCGGCAATAAACTGTTCGATCCTCAGGTTTAAATTATGCCCGAAAGGTAATAATGTGTATAACAAGGCACATGGTAATGTAATGCATCCTGTAGACACACAGAATTCTTCAAACGACACGAACTCTTCGAAGACAGTCCGCTGTAAGGAATATGTAAATTTGTAATGTCATCGCCTGATGGCCTCACAGCTTTTATGGAATACAAATATGAACAGTTTAAATCTGGCATCTTGAACAGTGAGCGAGGTAGGCTCAAGGTGTCCGTTGTCCTTTCACTGTCATATCGAAATTCTCTCAGTTAGTGTCGTTATGACCCTTTTCTTTTTTTTATTTACTGAAGAGCCTTTCGTTCACTGTTCACAGTGCTCTTTTGATGATGATGATGATGATGATGATGATGATGATGATGATGATGATGATGATGATGATGAGGAGGAGGAGGAGGAGGAGGAGGTGGAGGAGGAGGTGGAGGAGGAGGAGGATTGTGTGAGAGAAAGGAGGATAGTTTAGATTATATCATCAAGTTTAAATTATCATCATAATCTTCATCTGTTTTGATATTTAGATGCGTGATTCTGACAGGAAAAGCACCTCTCCTGTTTCTAAAACAAAAAAAGGGGCGATCAAGGGTTTTCAAGGACCAAAATAGGGGCGCTAAGAGGTACTGATTACGTCAATCAAAGGGTATGTTTATTTTTCCTTTTCGTTGCAGTTTTCGTCTGTGCAGCATGCAAATGTGGTGTGCCAGCACATGGGCTTCGGGAATTCAAGGATTTACCCAGTAGTTACATTTTTAATAGGCTGCCGAACGAACTTCTTGTCTCTACTTGCGGCAGTGATGATTGTAGCACCCATCCTTTTTCTCTCGGCCTGAGATCATGCCGAAGTTTCTTCGTCATCAAATTTCTTTTTTTTTTCGCAAAGGATCATTTCTAATGCTGTCGTTTTCCTTTCTGTCATTAAGGAAATTTTCCGGAGCTTCTGTGTCTGTAATGAGGAGAAAGGAAACTTAAAGACAAAATGCAGAGAGGTCAGCAGGGTCCAGAGAAGCAGCGAGAAATCAACACCGCAAATTTCAAGGGATAATCGGGGATAAAGAGCTACAAGGCTCAAAAGACACTTAGAAAAGAAATATCAAAGGCTTTAAAATTATATATATATATATATCTTTATAGTTTCGATAATATGCATCATTTTAAAGTATTTATCCAGAAAATAGTTTTTACCTTAACTTGGATGTCGAGTAACTGGGCCAAGCAATTATGACTTGTGTTTTTAAAATGTCACACCAGTTTTAAGAAAAAGCTGATGCTTGTTCGTAAGTTAAAATTTAGAACCGAGAAACCGTCGTAAGCCTAAAACATGTTATATGCCGTCTCTAATTTCGGAAGAAATACTTCAAAGCAAATAGACCAGAGATTTTTAAGATGGAGCTTTTGCCTTTGCTAGAGTACATGATTCCTTTAACTGTTTCCTATTACTTCTGTTTCAGTGACTTGCACTGTATCCCTTTTGTCGTAGCCCTGTCTGATGTAGTGTCCTAACAACTAGGACAAGCACGGTAAACATCTCAGTAATCCCCAAAAGACACAATATATTGTTCTTTTTTGGCACCAAGTCCATAATCTGTAGTTTAAGGAAGAAACTACTGAACGCATGAGGAAAGCAAAGTGCCTAGTGCTCCACTCTACAGGAGGCTGCTAGCAGCTTTAATGCAGTTGTACGACTGGTCTTTTGCTTTTTTTTCATTGTGTTTATGGTTAAACATTTTGCTGTTTTGCAGAGGATGTTTTTGATTCACGCACAGTCCGCTCTATAGATATATATATATATATATCTTTTGTGTGGCTGAATTCTACTATCAAAAGGTCAAAGAAATATGATATGGATAGCAATATTATTGTCGTTAACAGAAATATGTCACTGATAATAATCCTGTTGTGTGTATATTTGAATATAACAACAAACGTTTGGGTTTTTTTCTCTCTCTCCTCTTCCTCTCTCTCTCTCTCTCTCTCTCTTTCTCTCTTTATCACACATACACATATAAACACACACGCACGCACGCACACATAATTACACATTCTCTCTTTATCACACATTCAGCCCACATTATCTATACTTCTCTGTCACACACATGGATTCTCTCACGTTCTCTCTCTCTCTGTTACTCATATATCCCCTCTCGTTTTCCCTCCCTCACTGTCTGCACCACGCAGCCATCTCGCCCCCACAGTAAAATCTTCGCCATCTTCATCTTATTGCCTGCACGAGAATTCATCCAGGGACTGAACTAACGTCCCTCCTGTGACGTCATCACATGCGGCTGGCGAGAGGCGGTGCCATCAGCTCCCCTCCGAGAGTCTGCGACAGGTGGCAGCTGACTGACCAATCACACGGCCGGACCTCCCAGCACGCGCCTCCTATAAATACCTGAGCATTGCGGCCCCTCCCCCCGAGTATCGGCCAGACTTGCTGTAGATGTGCATCGTCCTCGCTCCTTGACGACGACAGAACCCAGGTGAGTTCTTTCATCTTCACCTGACTCTGATTACCTTCTCACGGGTTTCTATCTCATTCACGTCAATGAGTTCTTCCAGCGACTTCTGTTGTGTCCTGACATGTCTGTTCAGTTCTTAGTTCTGTTGTCCAGAGTTTGTTTTCACAACTACAAAGGGATAATCACCTACACATTCTTTCAAGCGTCCGAATTTGTTTAGCAAATGCTGATCTTATTTACGATTCCGACATACATGCAGGTCAGACTCGTTATCTCGCCACCTTCCGTTGAACACAAATGTTGGGCGAGAGGTGAGTGTGGTAAAATAAGGAGGGGATGTGATCCGGGGTAAATCTACCACGAGGTGTGGCGAGAGGCTTGAATGGCGAGATAATGAGCTGAGACTGTTTTGTCTATCGATCATATCGTTAATAATGGAGGCTGATCTTCTAAAGTCTTTTTAAGTTTTTGAATTAAATCAGCTTGCTACTCTCCCCTCCTCAAACCTACGACATATTTCTTTAATTCTTTTTGTCTTTCTGTGTTTTTCAATTCATGACTTGCTTCTTTCAGTTCTTCATTTTTTTCATTTTTTTCATTTCTTTTAAATGTGCACACAACCAAAAGCGTTAAATAAATTTCCTACAATTTTTTTTTCTTTTTCGACTGAACAGCGACACAGTCTTTCGCGACATCTCTTTAAAACAGGAAATTATCTAAGAAATCTCTTTACTGAATTACTGTCGTTTCTTTTGAGAGACTTTTGCTTCCGGATTAAGATTTGACAAGTTGGAACTTAAAGCCCCAAAACCAAATTAATTTATGCAAAGCGATTTTGCTTTCTTTTTTTTACATTACTGCTCATTATGTCAAAAGCAGAAGCCAATCTGATGTCGTCTATGCATTCATTAGTTTTGCTGAATACTGACATTTGCCATCTTCGATTTTCCATTTGAGATTAGAGACAAGGCGCAATTTGAGCATAAAGTTCAAATGTCACTTTATGTGTGTCAGCATTTATAATTGAGTAGAAATCGATCAAGAGCAGAGAAAGAGTAACAAATCAATTTTCACTGACAAGCCAAGCGGGATAGCGGAGCAAGCAGGACATTTATTTGCTTGGATGGCTTACATGGCCTTGCATACCTGATCGCTTTATGTTCGGTTTTGAAACTGAAAATATTAAAGAACCAATGGAGTATTGTTGAGGTATAGATGGAAGATGTAGACGCAGAATGGATAAAACGTGTTCTGGCAGACTGCACAGAGCTTCCTCAAAACAACATATGAACATCTTTTTGAAAATGTTTCAAATTATAATTTGTAAAAAGTAGAGAATCGTAGACAGAAAGTTCTACAGGCAAGCAGGCAAGAAAGGCAGGCCGTGACACACACACACACACACACACACACACACACACACACACACACACACACACACACACACACACACACACACACACTACACAGTAGTCTCTCTCTCGCTCTCCCTCTTTTTCTGTCTTTATCTCTCACATACACACGCATGAACGCACGCACTTAAGTCCATGAACTCATACACAAACATAATCCCACACGTTTTATATTTCACACACACAGAAAGATACAGGAGAGACACTCCACACGACAGACCGACAAACACATGGACAATAAATAATAAGCCGAGATACCCAAAGACAGGAAGGACAGAAGACACACTCTGATAGGCGTGACAGACATCGAGAATAAGGAGAGTTTTTTTTTGGTTTGGTTTTGTTTTGTTTTTGTTTGTTTATTTATTTATTTATACTCTTTGTCTGTTCCAGCCTCTTAAACATATTTCTTCGTCGCCTCCTGTCCAGTCATCGACTTCCAGCCCAACACAATGATCCGCACACTCCTCGTCGCCTTCATCGTCGCCGCAAACTTGGTGTCCATGGCAACCTCCAGCGTCAGTCCCGTCGTGCCTCTCGGCAACATGGCGCCGGAGCACGCCTGCTACTTCCTGTGCGACATCTGCTTCAACCACTCTGTAAGTCACGTGATCACACTGTCCTACCCTTTTTTGCATGACATAAGCGTGCTCGGAAACTTCCCATAAATATTTTCCTCGTTCTCGTGTCTCTACCCGGTTCAAGAGCTGCACGATACGTAAAAGATGAATCGTCATTCACCCTCTTGTTCACACCTGTGCGACTGGCAGCGGGTACAGGAATAATGACGGTAACAGTAACTTCAGGAATGTTTGCGGGATCTAAAACTTAAAAAAATTTTTTATCTGACGTGGCTCTTGGTTCAGAACAGATGCGAATCTTGTTAATAAAATATTGTCAGGAATTATGCAGGACTACTAGTGTGTCAAGCTCGCGCGCGCACACACGCACTCACACATATGCCTGATGTTACACCAAGCAAATGAGCGTTTTATTAAATAACAAGTGGGCGTGAATGTTCTCTTCTGTACACTGTGTATTGTTTAAACAATATCTCACTAACTCGGTGCCCTAAATGCACTGCAACTTTTCTGAAAACTGATCATGCGTGCTTCGAGGGGCAGTCAAATGAAACGTAACGGACGCAAATTTCGCACATCGCAATTAACGGTTATTAATCCACATGGTTGGCAAGACACTTCTTCCATAATGCTCCCAGTCAGGCCAACAATAGCAGGGGTGCCGTCTCGAGGATCCTTCGGTAGGTAGGGAGTATGAGCAGTAATTATTTTCCCGACAGGATACACTGCTTCTTCAGAACTTGTAGACGCCTCCCGACTGCCTGCGATGGTGGCGACTGGTGCACAGATAAGACCCAGATGAGACCCAGATAACATCCAGGAACCAGTTGCTTAACACAATTTTTGTTTTAAACATATTAAGGCCATAAAACTATTTAGATAATCAGTTGTATAGAAACACAATGCACAACACAATTTTAGATCATTTTGAACTAAAACTGTTTTAATTTTAAGATAAAACTAGTTAAGCCAGACTTTTGTTTCCGCCAGCAGTTTTCGTGTGTGTAATTTGAGACTCATCTAAATGATATAAGAGCGAGTTTTTGTTGAAAACCCTTTATAAATTTGCCTGCCTGCATAGTTACTTCTCCTTCTCTCCATGTCTCCTTCTTGTCTTAACCGCTGAGAGCATGCTCCTTCGTGCACCTGATTATGCTCCATATAAACCCCTCGTTTAGTATTAAATATTATTAAATTTGCATCTTTGGAACAGCTTACAGTATTAAAAACATGTTATGCGGCTATCCCCAGGATTGCAGCGCTCTGTCATTCAGAGAATGCCGGAGAGCCGAGAAATATTGAGAGTGGCAATCTGCCCCCACTGGGCATCAGGGATGATGATGTTGATGATAGCTAGGATTCAGACGGGCTAAATTGGGATTGAGAACACATCGTCGCCGTAATTAGCACTAAAACAAGGAAGTGCAGTGTTTAGCGGAGGGTTTAGGAAAGTGCAAAATCTTATTACTTTAGTCGTATCTCTCTCGACCAAAAAAGACTGCGACCCTGTTTTGCCCAAGATGACATCGAGTGAGCGTGTGTTTTCCAGTAACGATGTTGACACTTCTTGCTGCTAACGTACGTCTAACGGTCATTAGCCGCCATATATCTGTAGCGGGAAACGGAAAGCCATGGGTTCGAAACCCATGCAGCGCAGCACATTTTCCCAGTTGATCTACCTGTTGAATAGCTACGTGACCCGGTTTAAAAGTTTGAGGGAGAAAAAGCATTGATTGAGAAGAAGTTGTTCCTGAGATGTGTACGATCTATAAATAACGTCCTAAAGATCACAGAACTCACCCCCTTTTTATTTTTAATCTGTAGTTTTCGGTGAAATCTGGTTACAGTGCACAACGAGGTCAGAAACTCTCATTAAAATGTCGAATGTTATTTTTATGTCTGCCTCTTCTGTTTGTTCGACAGCCAGACGACATGATGTTCTGTGCAAACCACGTGTGTCAGAAGCTGGAAGGGGGCAACTGCGCCTTGTTGGAGATGATGTGGTTAGGCAACAGGTGCAGCAACTTCCAAGCAGTGGAACAGTTCTGGGGCTCGCAGAACAAGCACTAGGGCCTTCGTGAAGAATGGCCGATGGTCCGCTACCCAGTGGAATGAAGGAGAGACTGTTTCGTAGGGTAATACTTTATTTCAGTGGGGGTGATAATGTAACCCTTACCTTAAGAACGGTTCTGTTCACTGCCGTAGTACAGCACAGGGAACATGGACTATCAGCACATCCAGCGAAAAAAGTTAATTTTAATTTTAAACTCTCAAACTTTTCCTAAGTTTTTGATCAGCCGTATGTCATTCTGTAATTTTGTGGCGCAAATAAATCTGTATCATAACCTAGTTTTGCTGTCATGCCATATTAAAACCGTTGGCATTATACTTTTGACTGCTTGGATCGAGTGATAAAAAATATACTATTTTACGACCTCGTACAGTTTACGACATTATGCGAACTTACAACATTATACGTACATATTATTATATATAATATACATTATACTTATACAAAGTTATTCTGATTCTGCCGAGCGAAGTTACGGCAGTTTATACTGATTTATGACAATCTACTAATTTATGACAATGTACTGATTTATGACAATCTACTGATTTATGGCATTTCAATTTCAAAAACTGCCCGCTTCATCAGGTCAGGCATGACCAATTCGTTTAATGCTAAAAACATCCGTTGTCATTTCCCTTATTTCTCTGGGGGGGGGGGGTAGATGCATGAGATGATCAACTGTTAAGGGAAATTTTCTACAGGAAACGAAATTCATGTGTTAACAGAGGAGTTTGGATGCAAGTGTTTCAAGCATCAGAATGTTTAGATAAATAGCTTCCCTCTGTGTAGCTGATGATTAAAGAAATGTATGATTTTGTAAATGGAATTTAAAAACAAACAAAACATTACCGTCATTCGTATGAAATGACTTTTTCCCTTTTTTCTCAAAAAGTTGTTTTTAATGTTGAATTTTTCTCTCGTGTATTTTTTGTTTTTGTTTTTAGTTGGGGGGGTGGCATGTTTGTCCTACAGTCAGATTAGTCAAGACTAGTTCTGCGCATACTAATAAAAAATTTGTTGTCAAAAGAAGGAAAGAGTTTGCTGTGTTGAACAAATAGTCTGTGTTTCAGATTCTTTGTTAAATGGTGTTCGCTGGTGAAGGCCCTGTCTTGTATGGAAAATTACTCAGTGGTAATGCACACCACGAAAGTCGTTCTGACAAACACATCTGAACTTTCGAACTCAATAACATAGATTATTATGTCGTGTGTTTATTGACTGATTGTTGGGCATAGCATAGCTACTTATTTATTTGTTTATCTATCTGTATATCAACCGGTCCATCTGTGTGTATATCTGTATATATGCATGTCTACCTATCTGTCTGCCCGTCTATCTGTGTACCTGCCATTATAAGGGGAAAAGACTGATATTTAACATGATGATAAATAAATATACGGTGACTATATATGAAACGCACGAACGAAGCAAAAACAAATGTCATTTATTTGACCCACATACTGTACCGTCGCCACCAGATGCTCGTTTTCTTTTCCTTTATCTGTGGTTCGTAAAACCTAGCACGACAGACGTGACTACCCGAGACTATGCGAGACCACGCGAGAGCAAGCTAAATGGCAACGTTGGAAGTACTATAACATTTTATTATGATACCTTCCCCTAGTCGACCACCACTGTGAAAACTGGCTCGCCAGGATATCTCATAGTCGATGTGGAGGGGGGGGGGGTTGGTAGCTGTAGGAGAAGGGGGCAGTGAACTGTTCGTGCAAGTGGCTCACCGTATCTAGGTCATGGCGTACGCAGTATGGGGATCAAATCTTCACATAATAAAAAAAAAAACACGAATCTGCTGGTCGGACTGCGAGATTTTTTCCAGTCATAGGCCCAGGCCGGTCTCGCACCGAGACTTTGTCAACTCGACCACACCACAATCTGGCCTGCATCCAGTCCTTTATTGCACAATCGGGCCCTCTTCCATCACGTAGAGATAAAACACGAAGCAACACAAGACTCTAACATCTATTTTTTCGAAGTTTTATTGAATACGTCTTCGAAACATTATTTATAATAAAATTAAATGCATATTCATAATCAGGAAGTAACAATGGAACATTTGACAGAAATGTTTTCTAGGGTATAAGCATCACACGCTGAAAAGGCAGTAACCCAGTGGTAGGTACAAAAGTCTGATCGTCGCCCATCACGTGAAGTTGACGTACAATGCTACGTCCTGTGACGTACATGACTTGAGACGAAGCCTGTTTGGCAAAAACCTGAAGCAAGATGTAAGTTTGAAAGTGGTTTATGTGTTGCAAAGGCCCTTCTCTCTTTGTTCGCAAAGGATGAGAGAGTAACTCCAAGAGTATGGAGATGCAGCAGTCTGGGACTACACCTTGGGTGTGTGGTTGAGAAGAGTTTGTGTTGGGGAGGGGAAAGGGGTCAGAGGACATGACAATATGTTAATGTCGGGCGAGGGCGCTAGCTCCTTGAGAAAGAGCAGATACGACATGCCGAATGTTTGCAACATAATGGATGTCTTCGGTAAGTGAATCATTTTAATTCTTATTTACGGAAGAAAGAAAAAACTTTTAAAGGGACAGCAAGGAAAGGGATACAACACCAACAGGAGCACAGTCCATCGCTCTCTAACACACACACACACACACAGAGTATCGATCCTATGCTTCCTTTCCCGTTAGCTTGTGTGTATATGTATGCATGCGCGTGTGCGTGGGTGTGTATGCGTGCATCCGTGCTTGCTTAGGGGTTTATTGTGTTTGTCGGTGTAAAAAAATTAGCAGGAAAGATTCGCCCACATCATGAGATCAGCAAGAAAAATATAAATGGTCGCAGACGTTCCCTTAAAGAGGCTCCCGCACTCTCATACTCTCGTAAATCCTAGTCTGCGATCTCTGAACAAAGCGGAGGCCCACCTCGTGTCGTCACGAGCATCTCCGCCCTCGTTATCTTACTGGCACACTAAGTGTCTTCGGAAAGTGTTGGAAGAGATTCTGGTAGTCCCTACTGAACTGCGGGAGCATGAGAAACATCACGTGGAACTTTGGTGAATATTGCAGAAGGCTGTGGGGAAAATATCGGGTGGGCCTGTGAGATTTCCTTCGGGGAAACAGCGTTACACTGTGAGAAATGAGGCGATGTGTGAAATAGTGCTGTGGGATCCTGGGTAGGGATGGGAAGAGGAAGAATACAGCACGTGGCTGGTGTCAATAACACATAAGGTGGCTCCAATAAAGCATGAGGTGATGCCAATAATGGCCCTTTACCTGAAGGAGAAAGAGTACCATTTGCAATAAGGTGCTAAATTTTCTGATATTCAAATCTTCGGAATACCACTTGAATTTAAGAGGAATTTGTGGAGAGTACCACGTGAATTAGGGCAGAATTCGCAAGGAATACTACTTGAATGTTTGAGGAATACAACTTAAATTTGTAAAGAATTTGTGGAAAATATCACTAACTTTGGAGCGATTTCGTGGCGAATACTACTTGAATTTGTGGAAATTTTGTGCACTATTCCACTTGGACTGGTGAAATTTCGTGCAGAAAAACCACTTAAATTTCTGACTATGAATAAAGCTTGATGAGTTGCAGCAATTACACCAAACATATCGGTCATGACCGTGGAGGGGGACCATACCTCCGTGCGGAGGTGGGAGAATGGGGCGGGGAGGGTCTGCGCGTGCTGTAGGGATTTAACGTGTGGCTGCCAGGGAAATCAACATGTTGCTGTGGAGACTGTCGCTGATGGAGGCTGGGGGTGGGGATGATGTGGCAAAGCTGTGGGAGCGGTGCGTGGTCACTTCCCTGTCACTCCCAGCTGGCGACGGAAGAGGGAGAGCAACCTGCTCGCCTGCGTGGGGCTGGCCACCAGAGGGCTGGCCGCGGATTTGAACTTGGAGCAGCGCTGCTCGCATTCCTCCTTCGTGTAGAAGTTGTTGTCGTTCCCGTTGCAGCCGCCGAAGATGAATTTGACGCACTGCTGCTGGGTCTTGTCGAAGTAGTAGCGGTAGATGAGAGCCCGACAGCGACCGGTCACAGCAGGCATGTCGCACTGGTCCAAGCTGCGGTCTAAAAGTGCGAGAAAAACGGAGCGATGATACGGGGGGAGGGTGTAGACAAGAGAGAATGGGGTAAGTAATTTAGGAGTTTGTCCCCCCCCCCCTGAAACATTCCTGAGAATAAACTTCATGTAGAAGCACGCGCGCGCGCGCGCGCACACACACACACACACACACACACACACACACACACACACACACACACACACACGTACACGCGCGCGTGAAATAATCACAACCACAACAAACGTTAACTGTTTTTTGGTCCGAGATACCAATGCCGCATTAAAACTGTTCTTCTTGGATTTAAAAGGGAGAACTTACCAACTTGGGGGTCAGAGAGGCCGACCACAATCTGCTCCGCTGTAGATAGAAAAAAAAAACGATAATAGCTGATGACTGGGTTAACAACCTGGAGGTGACATCGCTATTCAGTGTTTACTCTGTATTACGAATGTACAACAAGTCATCACTCAACATACTTTTGTTATAAAGTTGATGGTGGAGGGATCGAATCCCGACCGGGATCAGTATCTGAATAGGGTATACCTTCGTTCCACGTTTGCAAGGGTTTTCTTTAAGTTTTTAGGTTGTTCATCCCACGGTTTTGGTCTTTGATTAAAAGTTTGATGATTTTTTAAACCCAAAATATACCTCTTTCGTGTTTATCTGTTAGCTTATATTTTTGTAATTTGAAATATACCGGAAGAACTCAGTTCTTTGGTCAATGTATATCAAACAGTCTAAGGTAAAACAGTTATCGTTGCACACATTTTCGAGGGAAGTCACAGTTTCCAAGAACCTGCTGACGATGTTTAATGAGGACTTAATGTAGTTTTCTAGTTTTGTTTCTAGAGTGTTCAGGATTCGAAGAGTGAACACGACATTCTAACCTCTAACCCACCACCTTTTGCAAACACAAACTCATTAATTAATCGCATTATTAGCAATTTTTTAAGCGTGGGTCTAATATGCAAGGAAAGTTCCCGCTGAAAGCTATCAGGGCTTTTCTTAACTGAACAAATTTTACCAAGTTTGGCAAAGATGCTGTATGATTGTCGTGTAAAAACTTTGCCAAACTTTTGTCTATAATTAGTACTACAGAACCCTGGGAGTGACTTCTCCTTTTCCGCGGGAGTGCCAAGTGGGACATGCATCCCATACAGGGCACCACAACTTTGACCAGTCAGAGAGATCGATGACTACTTTCACTACTACTTCAACTTCCCAAGATAAAGCTAAATCATTTTTGTATAAAAATACATAAAATATATACATTATACATGACACAGCTGCTTAAAACAATTTCATTTCTTTAAAAAAAATACCTAACTCTATTATCTATTCTGACTATTTTGTATTCAGTCTTTAACCTTTTTATCTTCTTTTTTTTGGGGGGAGGCTTTCTTTTATCATTTACATTTTCGTGCATCTGACTTGTTCTTTTGACACTTGGGCGAATTCCCTCTAATCGTTTGCTACGCCATCCGGCTTTTTAAAAAAAAAGAATGATGCAATTTAATTTAGAAACTTAGTCTTTTTAGTTTGTCTTATTTTTTTCTTACACGCATAAATTTAGAAGAAAAGTAACTCGAACACATAAACCAGTTGGATGTGTTATACAGTTCGAACGAGGGCTGAAGATTTGTAAGAAGTGGATATTCCAGGCGACACTAGTTGTGTGTTGAAGGAGAGAAGGAGAAAGAGAAGAATGAGTTGCTGTTTTGGTTGGTGGTGAGGTGGTGGTGTTGGGTGTTGTTGGTGTCACATACTTACTTGATGTCGAAGTGGGAACCTGGACCGCTGCCAAGAAACAAAAATCACGAGGTCTTAGCTTCAATGCAAAAACGAAGAGCGGATCGAAGTGCCTCCAGGTATGTGTATGCCTATACGTGTGTGTGTGTGTGTGCACCTGTACGCTGTGCATTTATTTATGCATGTGTGTAGATTAAACCTTGACTGTTAGTTAGTCTATGCGAGGTGACTACATCGTCAGGGAATCGGTCATGGTCGCTCACATATCCAGTGGGTTCTCACATTACAAATGGGTCTGTCTGTGCTTCTCACATTATAAATGGGTCTGCCTTTATCAATCAGTGTTCGGCCCTCTTCTTTCTCTCTCTCTTTACTTTTTTTTTTTTTGGTGTTTTACGCCGAGCCAGCAACTAAGGCTATATCACGGCAAGGCAGCCAGCCCTGTAAACAGATGCCACATGCAGAGAAAGAACAGCGTGCCCGAGACGAGAACTGAACCCAGGACCTCTCTTTACTTGACGTATGTCTCTATCGGTCACATGATCATGTAGTATATATATATATATCATCATTACCAGTAGATGTGTCTCTTTCAGTCACGTTACTATTTAGTATGTCTATCATTACCAGTGGGTCTGTGTGTCTATCAGTCACATGACTGTTTACTATGTCTATCTTCCATTACCCTGGGTCCCTGACTATCAGTCTCGTGACCTATGTCTCTACCGTCTCCTCTAATGTCTACAAACTGCGCTGGCAGCTGTTGACAAAGATTCCAGCAGCCTTGCAATGCGCACTTTGCAAGAATTCAGTCCTCTCCTTCCACACGCACGTGACTCGGCTTCGTAACCTCTGCAATTTAAATAAAATTTCAATAATTCAGTGTTCAAATTACCTGTTCCACATACTGGGTACTCTCCAAAAAGGTCGGAAAACTGCAGAGTGCATTGCTTGTCTTGACACACCTGCGCGAACACACAGACACAGCTAAGTTAAGCGGGTGTTCGTATGTCAAGTGTAAACTGAAGAGAGCGATGGGAAGTTTCTTTGCAACGCGAATGCTCGTAACTCGAACGATCGCATCTCGAAGCATGCCTGTTGATGTTTCCTGACTGCGGAAGCTGTGTTGTGCGACTAAAGACAAGATGATGCGACCAGTAAGTGATGACTGTCGATGAAGAGGTATCCGGACTGTATGAAGGTGACTGTGGTATTTTGTATCAAACGTATATGTATATGAAAAATAACAAATTGTATTTCTTCCGAGTTAGAAATGTAGACTTCAA
This sequence comes from Marisa cornuarietis, assembly GCA_004794655.1. Classification (NCBI taxonomy): domain Eukaryota; kingdom Metazoa; phylum Mollusca; class Gastropoda; order Architaenioglossa; family Ampullariidae; genus Marisa; species Marisa cornuarietis. The sequence goes on from SMMW01000001.1 coordinate 19,088,927, forward strand.
ATAGATCGACAACTTAGTGTTTTCATTAGCACAGAGAACACAGATGGATAGGATGTCGAACGCACGCACACACACGTGCGTACACACTATAATTACATATATATATATATATATCTTTGCGCATGAGTGAATGTCGAGTACAACTCACCTCTTTACATTTTTCAGCTTTGCACGTGCAAATCGCCGTCTTGTAGATCCCAAGCAGGTAGCCATCAGGACAGGATTTGGTGCAACCAGCTACATTTAGGGAACAGAAAAAAGTAAACAACAACAACAAAAAAAAAACTAATCGATATGTCAATGTCAAATTACAAGAAATCTCTAACGAGTGATCGTCGCCTACAGACACATTGAACAGACTCCAAAGATGCGTTCTTCAAATTACAATGACACGGCCTCTTCTCTGGTCAAAGTTTTTAAAATTAATTGTAAGGAGCGGTCACACACACACACACACACACACACACACACACACACACACACACACACACACACACACACACACACACACACACACACACCAGCATGCATTGCTAACGATTTCTCTCTTAAAATTCCTTCACTGTGTAAGTGTCACTTGCATCAAGAGAGGCGCCACCTACAAGACAAACAGCGCGTGCAACAGCAAATGCTAACATTGTGCAATCGCGATGTGTGATTATGCTAATGAGATTAAGAATGACAACTGTTTAAGAGCAACTCGAGGAAAAGGAGGGGATCCCCCTGCGGCGGGGGCTGCGAAATGCTGCTCGGTTTTTTTTCAGGGGAACTTTAGGGTGGATTTAAAAATAGAACACGATACGTATCATATTTTCTTATTTTTGTATGTTTCCTGTCTTTCTGATCCTCCTTTCTAGGGATGGGAAATGTTATTTTCCCTTTTGTTAGCACTCGCAGTTGATATAAGACTGAAAATTGAAAGGGAGAAAAAAAATCTCACTGAGAATTAATAGAGCTGGCGGCCTTTGACTTTGTGGCATCCGCCTGCGGCTGTTTGCTCCATCAGTTAGCTGTGTGCTAATACAAAGCATTCAGCTAAGCTGGGTTTAAAATATTAGTAATTCAGTTGACTGAGCTTTGCATTAGCTCTCACGTTGCGCGACTGTGTACGTGGCCCCTGTCCAGGGTCAATTCTAATTTTACCACTTATTTTATTTTGTGTTTGTTTGGGGGCTTGATTTTTATTTTTGCGTCTGTAGATGTCATTTATGGTGAAAAACACGTGCCTCACACGATCAGTTAAGGGTTCGACTGTGTGTGTGTGTGTGGTGGGGGGAGGAGTGGGGGCCATCGTTTGGTCTTGCTAGAGAAATTAAAGTCGAGATTTCCTCTTCTTTGGCAATTTCTTGGATCCAGCCTCCTGCACTTATGAGTGGGCTTAAGCTCTTTGTTTCTTTTGGGTAATGCCACGAGGTTCAAGCTGTTTAGCTGACATAGAAAGGATGACTTTTTCACAGGTTGCACGGAAAGGAAAGGAAAAAAAGGCGCTTGCTCACGAGCAGAATTTTTTTTTCCTTGCTTGAAGCGGCATTTTAACGAATTATGTTTTTCTTTTCTTTTTCTAAGAGAGGTTTGCTGCTTTGAAATAATTTGTTTGTGTTTTAAGTTGGTATTTTTTTTACTTTTGTGTATCGCGACGGTGAGTGTTTGTGTCCTGGTAATGCGGTGATGTAACAGTCGACAGGTGTTCTCTTTACTCACCTGGCGGACTCTGCGACTGGCTGTTGACTTTTGCTATAACGATGAGAGCGATGACCACACCAAACACTTCCATCTTGTCCGGCGACCTGCAAGATACAACATGGCCTGTCAGGTGGGTTTTTATTTGTCATTTTTGTCGGAACATTTTATAACCATAATAATTGTGCGACTTCAGCTTTATCTTTCATCCTTGACCTTTTTTTGGGAAGAGGGAGGCTTACTAGACATTACGATTACACTCTCATAAAATTTGATAAATGCCTACAGCGTTTTAATGAGTGTTGAGGGGGAACTCTTGCCTTGGCAGTACCATTTAAAATTAGCCAAAACTGTGGCATGTTTCATCCAGCTAAGGCAACTGTGATAAGTACTATACCACCTAAAGCAACTGTGAAACAAGCCACGAGCTCACTGAGGTGTAAAATCCCAATCAGCGTGTGTGTGCAGACAACAAACACATTTCAATCCCAGTCAAGCATTCTTCCCATTCATATCACTTTATAATTTTATATGAGTATATCATTTTATGCATTATATCAACACTAGTTTGCTTGCGGAATTAAAATATTGCCTAATTATAATAATATTGAATTCAAAATTATTTCAACGCTATTTGTGATATGTAAAAAATTATATTAATGCTATTTATGATATTAAGTACAACACTATACCAAGACATCTTATAATAGGAATGAGTAAGAGTTCTAGCAATACGATTTATAGTGGAGCTTACAGCGTTATATCAATACGGCTTATAATAGGAATGAGAAAGATTATCAATGCTGTTTAAAATGATATAAAGTATCAAAACGAAAAGCTGATTTTTTCCATGAGTGATTTAATCCTTGTAATCTTAAGACTAACGTGAAATGTTGCTAGAATGTTCAAGCTTTAAATTAAAATCAGTGAAAAGAATATCATCCACATCCGCACGCTTGCACATCCAAGCACGTGGGGTTAGTCCCTCGCCCATACTTTCACTCTCTCTCTCTCACACACACACACACACACACACACACACACACACACACACACACACACACACACAGCGTACTTACTGTCTCTCTTCGCTGATTCAGTAAAGGCGATTTGTTTTCTCTCCCAGATGAACCGTTGTTTTGCAGACTACAGTAGCCCGCAAGTTCTTGCTTGAACGGGTTTCCTGGTTTTTCTCTTACTTCCAGTGGCCTTTGTGTCGGGTAGATGTTCAGTCGTTCAAACCTCCCCACCCACAGATATCTTCCGTGTGATCCTCAGGGATTAAGTCTTGGGTAGAGACACTGTCCAGCTTAAAAGCTGAGTCGCATTCACCGTGTACGACCTGTGCTTCTTCTTGTTATCCGACGATGAAACGACTGTGCAAATGGGAAACGGTTTTAAGGATGAGATTAGGACCTTTTGGCAGAGTGCACCTTGAGAAATATTCAGTTAGTCTTCGAGAAATGTTTGTGAAGCTGTAAGTTGCTGTAGAATTGTCATGCTTCTAAAATGCGCCTGGCCTTTTATATATACACACACAGACACAAACACACACTTCTACCCACCAAAGTCAGGGTGTGCATGCTTGCACAAGAACAAACAAGCTGTGCTCCCTTCCGCCGCCCCATAACACTCCTTTCTACCTGCTTCCCAATGGATGGGGAGGGGTTAGGTCAGGGTGGGTGAGAGAAAATTCAAGATACTCCTCCCTCCCTCTCTTCTTCTCCCCCCTCTACCCCAAACCCCCCACCATCCCTTTTGCGTTAGGAGCAGTTGATTTGAGACAACCGGCAAAATGTTTACGCCTCTGTGTTGTCCCAATTAAGCTGGGAGCAGGGCTGTCCCCCGTTGATTTTGGGTGAAGACGCCAAACATTGCGCGGCGTCGTTAAGCGAAATGTCACAGTCCGGCTCTGTGCACACGCTACCTCAACCCCTCGTCAAATCCTCCCGAGTACCTCCCCCCCCCCCACTTGCATAGAACTGCACCATGCAAAAGGTCTGGGACTGGGTGGCCAGGATAATCGAGGCTATCCTCTTCTAGCTAGGTTTCATTTTTACCTAGTATTTTCCCCTCTTTTTCTTCTAGGGAGGGAATATCTTAGAGATTACAACTCATTGTGCTTCTTTTTTTTATTGCATGCTATTTCACCACGCAATTGGTTCTGGGTTTTTAATGAGAAGAAGGGAAGATAATGATATTGAGGGAGTGTGAGGAGGCAGAAGATAACGACTGAACATGATTAGCTTTTTTGTTGTTGTTGTTGTTGTTGTTGTTGTTGTTGTTGTTCTTCTTCTTCTTCTTCTTCTTCTTCACACACTCCCGTTAAGTCCGCCATATTTTTCTTGCGATTATAAGAGTTCAAGGACCATTCTTGGCCATACTTCTTTCCTGCAGGATGTTCGCCATTAAAGTTATTTAAGAAAAACAGTGAAGAGCCAAAGAAGTCTGCTTTCGACTAAACCTGGCGGCGGGAGTTTAGGGCGAAGTACACTATGTCACTATGTACACTATGTCACTATGTACAGTGTACACTATGTCACTATGTCCCTATGAAGGTCCCTAAGTTAGTGTTGAATAGCCTTTAGTATCGGACACTGGTGTAGCTCTGTAAAGCGAGACAACATTTATATCTCGAGACTAAGATGACAGCTTTGAAGCTTTGGATTAAGTGAGATGTCGGTACAAACTCTGTCCCGATGTTGTAGCTTCGACTCTCAATATCACTAAAGAGTCGTTTTCACAAGTTTCACACTGAGTGTGGCTGCTTATCGCTTATGTAGAAAAACCTATAAGGGTTTAATCGAGTTTAAAATTATCAGCTTCCTAATTACTTCCTAATTGCTTCCTAATTCTCCACGCAAAGGATTAGATTTTATCTAATTTTATGGGTTTTTTTCTCTTATGTGCCATTTCCCTGGTAAATGCTGTCGTTTGTCATTTACATTCTTTTCTTCTTTCGATACCAGGTACATTGGATCTTTCCCATTCACGTCTATTTTTCAAGGCTCGTTGGTTAGTTTTCTGGAAAGTGGTTCCACCTCGAGGTGACCGCACTATAAAGGGGGAGAAGGAGGAAACCGTAGTTACCGGAGAAATCAGTACCCCCCCCCCACAGCCAGGCCTGCTTGTGATTTCGCACATAGGGAAGAGGAATGATATATTGTTTGGGTGGGCAGGGGGTGGAACCGGAGCACTGATGTCACATACAGAGAGTGTCCCAAGACGAGATCTGAACCCAGGAGAAGTTAAAAATCTCCCCTAACTGGTTTTAGTGTAAGATTAGATGTTTATTTGACACACACACACACACACACACACACACACACACACACACACATATATATATATATATAAATGTATCTCTGACTGTAGGATAAGGATATACATTGGAATTACAGAAATTATAAAGCCTCTTTCTCCTGTGAAAAATATATTATTATATTACCTTACAAGGACTGTGTAACATATTTTAAGTTTAGAACCTTAAATAATAATCTTCCAGTCCAGACTGATTTTGCAATATACCAAGATTATACAGACCCTGTACTAAATATAAAGCCTGTGATATTGGAGAGTTGAAGGGAAGTAGCATTAAAATTTGTCAAAAGTATGTGTACACAAGTTGTACAGTCAGGAATTCAATTCAGTTATCATCAACAGGAAAGACATATTTTAACAAAAGCCACGCTGTGCTTTTTTACAGTTACGGGTAGGAGAAACCAAAAGATTACATGTAGTAAATATACGAAAAGTACATGTAGAAAAAGATACACACACACACACACACACACACACACACACACACACACACACACACACACACAGCTTACATTTACATAAGTGCGTTACTTGAGAGATTTTTTTCTCCGCTCCAATGCTTTGAAGTCAAAGGCAGCTCGGGGTGGGGGAGGGTAGAAGTGTTAGCTCTACTGTCTGACACAAATTGGAATCTGAGTATTGAAGGTATTTGATAATACTTGTAGGGGTTGCAGCCTCCTCAGAGATCGGAATATTTCAGGTAAATGAATAGAAAGTGTATTTTGGTTTCTTTATCTTGACAACATGTGTGCTTTATAACCTTATTCTCGGTATAATAAATCAGAACTTATGACAGAACAAACTTAATCTTATCATAGAATCTCCCTGATATGTGCATGAAAACTACTATTATGTTAGGTTAGTATAGATTACATCTCACAGCGAGACAGAGACAGGCAGAAAGAGAGATAGAGAAGCATGCAAAAACACATTTGAATTCCCTTTGCGTTTGTAAGAAAATTTTCTTCGTTCATTTCCCTATTGACCGATTTCTCGACCGAATCTTTCTGTCACAATCCGTTCCTCCCTAGACCTCCTGAAAAGTGAAACACCAGTGTAACCCGATCGATCACAGTTTTCATCCTTGTACCGAGCGAGAAGAGAAAAGGTTTGGATGGGTGGACAGTCCAGAGGCTGGACGTATAACCTCGCTATCAGTGTCTCCTTGGCGCCGGTTTAAAAAGTTAAAAAAAAGTTTCAATGTGGATTTTTTTGAGGGGGGGGGAGTGTATGGGTCGTTTCCAAAAGAATTAAAAAATGACTGTCTGCCAACAGATGGAAAGGCGAAGAGTTCTTTCCTTTTCCTCTGTTACAATGGTCCATTCTTGTCACCGCATCTCACCAGTGATGCAAAGAAATCGAGATGATAGTCAATGAGAAACAGTCGTTTCTCTTGTTTTTATTCCCAGACCATGGTCAATATACTTGGTGGGTTCCTAGAAACCTTTTCTTCTGCAACAGCGTGAGTCTGCCTGGTCTGAACACGTGACCGGGCACACCAGACACCACACTACTGTCCAAGTCAATCCTTCAAGGCACTCTCATCAGGGGCCCACTCTCGAAGACGACAAGGAACATAAAGTGTGTGAAATTCCCATCCCAACCCTGCTTACTGCATGTCGACCAAGGGACACCATGATAGCTACTGAATCGCTGGTGTAGCCACCAACAACCAGTTCATACCACGAAACATAACAGAAAATAGAGATTTACCACAACAATAATCTGGAATTTTGGAATTTAAATTGAAGAGGGCATCAGTATCGTTTTATTAGCAAAGTGTTAGAACTAAGCAATATGGTTTGGTAAACTGTATGACTGTCTTTTTAAAATAAAAGTATGGTACACAAATTACCATATTACAAAGTGTAGGCCGCGCAGTTTTACTGTTTGCTTTACTAACATGATTACGGGAGATGAAACAACAGAAGAATGGCTATCTATAACCATGTGTTTTTGCACAAAAAAACTTATATTCAGGAGTTTAACTAAAATGTTCGATAAGGTAAATAGGGAGGTAGGGAAGGAGGGTTGGATTTTTTAATTAGGTAAAGAACGAATGCATAATATGTAATTGTAATCTTGTAGATACCGAAAGAAGTCCTGTTATTAAAGGTAAATTGAAGCCTCTATTTGTTTTTTAAGAAAAGGAAATTATATTAACGAAAGGTAAATGTCTCCTTGTGTAATTTATGAAGTTAATGATTGTTTATTTTGTTAGCCCATTCCTTGTAATAAGAAACCTAAAACAAAATTTTAAAAATAAAATGACTATGACTCCTATTTGAAACGATTTGATAATATTGGTGACGGTCTAAATTACTACTGTGTACTAATGAAAATAGTTAAGAAAAACAAACACAGTAGAAACAATCCATAGGATGGGTGTACATCCGGGAGCTTTTGTTGCTTGTTTGAAGGAGGGGACGGGAGGAGCCAGGAGCAGACGGCTTAGATTCAGGTGTAGAGGAGCGGGTGTTGAGAGAATGAGTTTGTAAAGTGGCGCTAAGATGAGTTCGTTTACAACGCAGACAACGATGACGGCTAAAAATAGTGCGGCCGGTGTCGTTGGTGATGTCAGGGTATCGTCAGCACGGGTGGTCCCTCCGGCTCCACACTTGTCAAATACGTGAAGGCGTTAGTGGCCTTTCCTCCGTAAGGTAATCCGACGAATTCTATACGTGTATAAATGTAAGTGACAAGTATGTGTGTGTGTCCCCGCTCCCTCCTGACCCATCACCAGCACCACAATAATCAGTGTGACTATAAAAATGCGGGTGGTTGCGCGATGCATTTAGTCGATCCGACAACGACAGTCGGATAATGTAAATTCGGACCTCGGCTCCTTTCTGGATGTTGAACGCCTGCTCACAAGCTAAGAGTCTGTGGTTTTCTCTGGTTTCTCCTCCTGTGTGTCCGTGAGAGAGAGAGAGAGAGACAGAGAGAGAGAGAGAGAATCACAATTCTTGACAATTCTTTATTGACATGGCTGGTAGAATAAGCAAACATGCTTTTTTTTCATCTAGCCCTCGTAATGTATAGGGGAAGAATACACTAAATTACTAAACTAAAATAAAATAAAGTATAACATTAACAGGGAGTGGAGGGAAAATACGTACAAAAGTGATAATTATAAATACCTATCAATACGGGAAAGAGAGCTTAAACCCATCTTAGCTGGTGGGGCAGGGCTGGTAGTGTAGTGATTATTTGTCGATTGTTATAACCTACTCCTGTTAAAAACAAATACTAATTAATTATCTGTTTAACAATAATAATGTGATTTTTATAGCGCTGTGCCACACCATCAAGGCAGGTTCAAAGCCCTCTACAAAAACAACAAAATACGGTAAAACCGTTATAACAAGGTTGTCAATTCTGGAACTGAGTAAGTATATCACGAAGTATTGGACACAGTCCATGGAGCAAGAGGCAATATAAGTACACTTCTCATCGGGAGTGTAGTCGACATCCTATACACACACACACAGATCCATAAACCCAACATGGCGCGGAAATACAGTGACAAAGCGCAAGGCTGGCAAATGAGAAAACCTGATGATTGCACGATCCACAGATCCCAAACACAAAAGGTTATAATTTGCAGAGAAATGGAGAAAAGTGCTCCCATCGAGCGAAACTCGGGCAAGATGGCCCTAACGAACCACATGCAAAAAAAAAATGTTAGTTGAGTGAAAACGACTTTGTAGTAGTCACAGGAGAATCGAAGACAGAGATAAACACAGGAACACAAGGTGACAGGAGATGCAAAGTCGACGAGGGACGAGACACATAAAAAGTCCTCGACCCCCGACCCCCAACCACCCAAGCTGCGGAATGTCATCAACAGGGAGCAGATTTAAAAAAACAGGTCTGACACAGGAAGCGGATCAAACTGAGGTCACGGGAGATTGCGGCAAGAGAGGTAATGGGGAAACTCTCAGTTTGCAAATATCTTTACCTTTCACACAATTTTGACTGCCCTCTGTCTTGCCCTGTCCACTTTTAGGTCTGCGTACACATTGCTCACCCAGTTTGAACAGGGAAGGAGGGTGCGGAAGTGGAGGCACACCTGAAGTGTGAGCTCACTAGTTGACCCACCCGACGACGGAAACATTCTGTTACATAACATAGAGGTTAGCCTTCTGTCTGTGAAATCTAGTTCTGTTGATCTGTTAGTCGACTTCTGTGGTGTTCGGTTAGTTTAGCCCAGTTGATCGAAGCCCCTCATGCAGTTTGAAACAAATTAACAAAGTGCACTGCATCCTCCCTACAAGTCTGACTGTGTGTCACCACAAGTGACACTGTGAGCTCACCACAAAGTCACATGCGTTCCCCAAAAAGTCACACTCTTCGAGTCCAAAGTCGGACTACGATCAACATCTATAGACAGCTGCACTTAAAATAACGGAAACGTTCGTGCTCGTCACGAAAACAGATTGTTGGAAATCTGAGGGTTTCTGTTGGGATGTTCTTTGATGTGCCGTTGTTGTTTCTTTTGATTCCAGTTGTTTTTTTATGTCCAGTTGTTGTTTTGCTTTGGTGTAATTTTTTCCCGAAGTAGTTATTTTGTTTTGTAAGGGTTTCTTGTTTGCTTGTTTCTATCTTTCTTTAAACACCGTTACAATCTTAAAACACTGAAAGGGGTATAATAAACATTTGATTTCTTTGAATTCCAGTTTTAGTGACGATAACTGACGTAGGCCTCCTCCTCCCACAAACACACACACACCGAACAAAAGCCTCCACAACCACTTCCCCATTATCACCACCACCACCAGCCCATCCTGGCACGTATGTGTGCGTGGGCGGTTCCGACTCTGGAAAAGTCTTGTTTTCCGTCTTCCCATCAAATATCTGTGCCTTTCCCTTTTATTTTTTTAAACAAACAGCTTCAGAGGTAAACGCAAATAATAGAGAAAAGCAGGTTTAGTGTCAGAGGCAGGGCAAGCCCTGTCAATAACTCTCAATCTTCTTGTCGTGTAAACAGAGGAGTACATCGTAAACGCGAAGCTGCTCCTCTTACACTGCGCGCCCTCTGACCCATGTACCCTCAGCTAAGGACACATCACTTCCATGTCAGCTCACTCGTCCGGCTTCTGGAAACTTCCTTTCAAATCTGATGTCCTCCATGCAGGTGGGGGAGTAACTCGAGTCTGCAAACTTCATTCATGAATGCTGGTGGGATGGGAAACCTGTGTTGAGTATTGCCATGGCCTCTTCAGTCCCTGGAAGTCAAGACAGCGCCAGCAGCCGGCCGTCACGGAACCTCCAGGGTAAACAGGTAACACCAGAGGAAGACATCATTAGATCAAATTCAGTACAGGGAGAGTGGGGGGGGAGGGGAGAGAGAGAAATAGTCGGTGGTAGCCTTGTAATCTGTGCATTTTTTCGTGTCAGACTGTTGAACCAGTCTCAAGCCAACGTCAATTTGCGTGCGTGCGTCAACAGGGAATCAACAACAACACTTATGTTTTTGTATGTTTGTATGTGTGCACTGATTGTGAGTAAAAGAAAAAATGTCTGTCTTGGACTGCCTTGGACACACAACGTTTGATTGGATTTAATTTTAAAGCAAAAACGCCAGGGATAAAAAAAAAGTTAGCCTCACTTCGAAACTATATTGTGGATTTTCTTTTAAAATTAATATATTGTTTACAAAATTTTAGGCAAAGGATGTCAAATGTGTACGAAGTCACAGGCAGTATTTGGGTTTAGAGCGCCATAAATGTAGCTTACAAACTTGAAGAAAACCTTATTAGTACAAGTTTAACATAGCAGCCTTTGCGAAATAATCGTGCACTGCAACACTATCATGTCCGAGGCTCGATGCAGTGCTTGGCGAATATATATATATATATAAACATCTCTTCCTGACCTCTGTATGTAATACCTGTGGATTTCCTACTGTCTTTCATTATCTTTCTGTTATTGGACATCATTATCATTCAGCCAATTTTTGTGCAAACCGGCTGGTCCGCTGTTACCTCTCGTTGGTGTGGCCAAGGTGCGCCATCTGTGACGGTTCTTGAGCAGGTCCTGCATTGAATGACCAGTCCACTACAGTCCACCCCTTCACGTTTGTCATCCGGTTCTATCTCTGACTCCGCTACGCCCTCCTTCTACAGACTCTTGGAGGACGACTCAAAATAAGGTGTCGTGTTACTAGCGAATCATTAATGATTAATTTATAATAAAGTCTAGTATTTACAACACAATTTTAGTGATAGATTCTTTGTACAGCAAGCAAAATCAGTCATGTCATTGTATTTAATTAAAATGCTGGACCTCTTTTTCTGGCGAGACATGACAGAATTATAGGACTTTCGTCCAGAATCTGCCGGGGGAAAAACCGAACGGGCCCGAAGTTTATTCCTTCTGTAAAGACATGTGGTGGGAGGGCATTGCATCCGGGACGGCTGGTGTGCAAGTCTGACAAGTGATGGACGATGGGACGTGTAAAACAAGACGGAGAGAAAGAAAGAAAAGAAAGCTAAAAAGGCGGATCCAGGAGGACCGGGAAGAGTCAATCGCGCATGCGTCGTTTTACTTTTTCCATCCCGGGTGGGAAATGACACCAACTGTCCTCGCACGCAGGATTAGAGGGGAGGAGCAAGCGGTGGGAGGTTGGCCGGGGGTATTTGTGGACTCAAGAAGATGCAGCGGATTTCGCGGTTAATGATGATCTTACTTGCTGACACAGACGGCGGCCCCGGCGCGAAAATAGTTTGCTGATTGTGTAAAATCACGTGCTCCTGGTGGTGCAGCTTCTAGAATGTTCTGCCGGATCACCTCATGATTCGTTGCTTGTTGACCAGCGCAGGGAAAAACACGCGAAGCCTGAATCTATTTGTAAAGCTTCTGTACACTGACTGTTTGCTTGAGGATTTCATTTCACATGAGCAATAGTCATTATTAGCTAATAAATGCTTTTTACATCGTTCTTATTTATTGCTTGAAAATGTTTTTAATAACCAATTTTATAGATTATTTTTTCTAGGGAGACATGGAAGGGTTAGGTTTGGTAATGAAGCAAGAAGCTACGTGTTATGAACATTTCAACTGACACCATGGAATAGCGCCGGACTGAGATAAAATAAAACGGACACCTTGACTATTTTCTGACAGCACAGAAGGTCTCACAAATGATTGTAATCATCCAAGCAATTATGCAATCAGCCGAACGGTGTTGTTTTTGAACTGCCAGCTTCTTACAGTCAACAGTGAGTTTTATTTTAACGACGTACATTCCGCAGAGGAATGGTTAATTTTTATTTTCCTCACTTCACCTCGCAGTCAGCAACAGAAGTAGTTAATCTACAACCGCCCGCATTGTGTTTTACGGCATAGTTCATCGAGCAGTCAGCAACTGCTCAGTCCCCCTACAGAGGAGTGGGGGGGGGGCGTCTTCAACAAGAAGCGATAGTAAATCGTTTCCCCTCAGAATCGGGAACTCGAGGTAAAAACACGGACGTGTATAGGGTGGATTTCTGTCTGCCGAGACCAACGCTGAGCCTCTTGCGAAGTTCTCCGCTGTTAGTCTCGGCGAGCCTTAACAATGAATGTGAATAAACCGGAAGCTTTGTCGTCAAAAGCCTCGTTCTAGTAGTGAAACTGAAATGTGACTAAGCCGCAAGCTTTTTAGTCAAAAGCCTCGTTCTATTACTGAAAAAAAAAATCGTCTGCAACCAGTCCAGTAATACAAGTTCGTAGTAAAACGTGTTGTTTTAGATGTTGAAAAACAAGTGTCCATCCCCTCGGGCACTGCTCGTGTTTCTTTACTCCAGCCCACCTCGCCACTGCGTTATAAGTATGGCTCCAGGGGTAAAACAGCATCTGCTTTATAATTTGGAAACAAGACGCTCGTCCTTGAGTTCCCCACATTGCCCCAGCACAACAACTTACCCTCGCTTTATAACTACCGCCCGTGCGTCAAGTGAGGTCAAGGGTTAGCCAGAAAACAAAGGCAGCTATTCGCCCCAGTCTGTCGGCAAGTAGGTTAACGATTTCACAATGCGTGACACTCATCCCTCAATACGACGAGGCAATTTCTAGAAAACTTGCCCTCGGTAATGTCCTTGTTCACGATCGGTCTGAAGGAGAGGTTTCATCTCGCCAACCCCAACAATCCCGTTATTTTTTTTCTGTCGGATCCGAGTGAGGTCAAGAGGTTTAGCGAGTCTCACTGATGAAGTCATGTCAGTCCTTTTCCAACCAAATTCTAAGGGGAGACTTTTAGGCGGAAATAGAGTTAATGCCTTCATATGAAGCCAGCTCCGTCGGGGTTATTGTTTTGACTGGAAATTGGCGAATTGTTTTCCCTTCTTGTGAAATGCGTGCTTACAAGGTCCTTAATCCACCGTTGGTCATTGTGGCTTGCTGGTTAGGAAAAAAACAGGATTGGGCACATGGATTGAATTGCTTTTTCTTGGTTTTCCTTCCTAAGATCGTTTGTGGAAACAATGCCCGTGTGACTGTAGTGGAAATTGTGGTGGTCTTGATAGGAGTATGATGTTGGTAGCGGTGCTGATGAGGATGTGGTTGTAGTCACTAGTTAGCACCTTTTCTGAATTTCACTTAATCTTGCTGCAGGTTCTGTCTTGCTAGCGACCACATTTTATTCAATGCTGTTAACATTATTTATGCAAGCTCAACCGTGATATTTGTTCACATTGTCACCAATTGTGCAAGCTCTGCTCACTTGTAGTGTGTCCAATACCTATAGTATACGTATGCAATATGCAGAGAATAAAAAATCTTTTCTTATTCCTTTTCCTGCTACTAAATGTTTTCTTTCTTTCCTTTTTGTTCACTGAGAGATATTTGCTAGAAAATGATTATGATCACATCAGTAAATTCACCTGGGTATATATAGACAGTGTTCTGGTTCTCTGAGCAGGTGGTGTTAAAGTATTTAAGGTATTCACTGAAAGTGTTAATTACATGATCTTATGTTCTGTTGCCGGAAGAAAATTGTGTTCTCTCACTCATACACTTAAGCATGCACATAATTTATACAAACATGAATACTTAAAATCATACACATGATAAAATAAAACTTTTTCAGAAGTACAAGATTTTTTTTTTTAGTTTAAAACCTTCATACACTTTATGTTCCCAAACTATTTCCACCAAAGTTGGAAAAGATGCCATTTGAATAAACCAATTTATGTTTAAACAAGAAAATGAGCCACATAGGAAAACATTACTATGTTCCTCTTTGATTTCCCTCTGAATTTCCTCAAAAAATAAATTTGATACAAAAGCTCATTCAACATCTGGCACTATTTGGAAGATATTTTTTTGTGTCCAAAAGAGGAAAAAAGACAATAAAAAAACCAGCAGTGCAACAAGTGGTGCGCCAACGTTCAAGTAAAAGAGCATTTAAATATGCATGTTTGCATTTTTATGCTTGTCTCAGTTGTTAGTTTGAAACATTGCAGTTGACTGGCTGGCAACACTGTTAACCTCGTCAGGACTTTAATAACCCTCGAGCAGTCATTAGCACTGCGTCCTTGGTCCTACAAAAAGTTGGTCCCAACATGGCAACCAGCTTCTTCTCTATACATAAACCTGTCATAACAAGCAGCAGAAGGCGAGGCATAAGAACTTTGGCCTTTTGGGAAGGAAATAAAGCAAAGGATAGCCCATTCACAGGCTGCTCTATGGACAGATTGAGAGTAGCGGTTCAACTCAAAGGAAGGTGAATAATAGGCGAGAACTTTCCACATAAAGGTGGGAAAACCACTTGTAAACTCGTTTGTGATTTGGCTTACATTTAACTGGTGCAATTATCCATTGCTAGTTCAAATGAATACCTTCTCTTTTTATAAAAATTATATGTGCAAACACCAGCATACTAATGTACTAACACTTGCTCTCGCATGTGCAAAAACTGCCATAATAATGCAGTAACACATGCTTATCCATGAAAATTTTTGTTTCTCTTAAAGCATTGAGCATAACAGTAGACATCCAACAGACTGTTAGCTGACATGTCCAGACCTTTTGTTCAGAGCAGAATTCTCCAGATTAAAAAAAAAAAGCATGGAGCATACAGCATGTGAATGTTTTTCATCTGAAAGTTTGCATAATTGTTGTGATTCAACCTGGCGTTCTCATGCTCATGGACAATAGCTGTTTTCAATAATTTTTTTCCTCTTTACCTCATTGTCACAACAGACTTTTCCAGCCCTTCTGCTGTGACCTTTCAGTCACTTTTCTGCTGCTGCTACTTCTTCATCGTGGGCTGGTTCCATTTTGCACAATGCCAAAGCTATAAAAGGAAAAAGACCACACCTTGACGTTAGATAACCAAATGATCTACAAGAGGGCAAGGACGATGCATATGAATCTCATCATTCTGACATACAATGGACGAACTCCTGCACGAGATTGTGGCCTAGCATTTCAGTTTGCCAGCATCACCAGCTGACTGGATGTCATTGATCATCAGAAAACAAAAAACACATATCTTCATGCTGATAGCTGCTCTCAGTTACGTTGCTTAGTAACTACACCATGAGAAAATAAGGAAAGTAATAACAGATTAATAAATTTGATAACAAAAAGCCAGGAATGACTGATGTTGGTACCTATAATGTTTATGCCCATACATGATAAATATAACCGCACTGACTTCATGAAATCAGTAACCCCATTGTAAATAGGCTCGTGTGTGTGTATATATCACTAGTATATTCATGCAGTCTTGAAACACATTAACATACAAGTACTTGTGCTCCAGAAGTATTGCTTCTATAAATGTGCTCTGATAAACCTGTGCTAGGTTACTTTACACACTGCCGCACACTGCTTGCTCGCCCGCACATTTTACTTCAAAATCTCACACATCACTTGATACTATTCCATGTACCTTCACCATGGGAAAAATGTTCACATATCATTAAGTCAAAAAAGATTTTGGGTGATTATAAAATGAGATACACATATATTCAAAAGTCTTAGATTACTACAGAATATTATACACAATGTATTCTCAAAAAGACCTGTTTACCATTTGATGTTCTCCCCAAACTAGCTGTGATCTTGGGATCTGAAAAGAATAAATATTACTACTACTCTTTTCTTCATCATTCATCTCTTTCTCAACATTAAGGATTATATTCTTTAATGATTACCTTGCATTTGACAATAGAAACTACCAAAGGGGTTGAGTTAAAACATTCCCTTGAACATTATTCATAGCTATGCAAACTGATTATCCTTTGTTTTGGACCACAAAAATTGCATTGTATTGCACGTGTATTTTAAAGATGAGGACAAAACTGAGCAAGGGGTATGTTTGTCCTGGTGGCAAAAGGAGTACAACAATGCTGCTCTCCGCTGAATAATTATTACACTTCATCCTTTCCCCATAAGAAGACATCCCAGACTACTTTCCCCAATACATGCTTGAAAATATTAAAGTTCTAGGGGAATAAAACGGCCCAAATGCTAAAGTTGTACATAAGGGATATTCTTGATCACCACTGAAGATTTTTCATTTGGAATTTAAGTTGACAAGGGAGAAACTAGTTTGTCACAATTTCCAGTGAAAAGAAGTTACCATCAAATCTTTTACACTGGCATAAACAAACACAAAATAAATTTTTTCAAGCAGACATGCTTTCACACTTATACACACACAAACATATGTCTGTATCCTGTATGCATGCATGCAACTCAAGAAGTCATTTTTTTCAATGGGTATATAAAGAATGGGGTTTCTTTATGACTCGCATTAGTTTAAATTTTAATTATCTCTCAATGATAATTACATTAACTACCACCGCTCTCTGCACTTGTCACTGGAAACAGATCTGTGTGAAAAAGAACACATAACACCTTAGACAATAAAATATGACAGACAATGTAAATCGGGCAAGTCCAGCACACAACAGTCTCTGATAACCGGCACATCATTCAATAATATGTTCAGTTTTAAACCTACATCAACTTCTCAAAAGACATCCATACTTTTTCATATGGGAA
The DNA here is from genome assembly GCA_004794655.1 of Marisa cornuarietis. NCBI lineage: Eukaryota > Metazoa > Mollusca > Gastropoda > Architaenioglossa > Ampullariidae > Marisa > Marisa cornuarietis. The sequence continues at coordinate 19,105,922 of SMMW01000001.1, forward strand.
TACATTACCAATAACTGCAGCATTTTAGCAGTAAGTCTGCCAGCACAAAAGAGGCAGGAAACGGCCGACACAAACAGCTCTATCATCCATGAGAGAAATCAGGATGCCTTTTGCTCTGACATTTAAATTCATGCTGCAAAAATATTTAGGCACTGTGCAAAATGCTGTCTACCTATGGCACATCCTGCATCTAATGTGCCCACATTGCCTAGTATGCATCATATGCTGTCTTCAGACATCCTTTGCACATGGTGTCCACACACAGATATTATTTCCACCTGAAGGAGAATACAGAGCATGCTGTCTTATCCTGTGCAAATGGTGTGAAGAAACCTCAAAAAACACATCTGTGTCTTGTATTCACTGCATGCCTACCAACCTATTTTATGCTAAAACTATGGAATAATAATAATAATGTGAGCTTCTACAGCACAGTACCCCAGCCAAAGCCAGGTTTACTATGCAAACAAAAAGACATAAATCCTGTTGATTTTTCTGTGTAGTTAATGTTCTGCCAGATGACATTCATAGACCAAGATGTTAATGAGTTACAGTCCAGAGTTCAGTAGCACAACACGTCTAAACTTGTTTTGTAGAAGCAAATCAAGGAGTTTTAAAAACTGCTTTCAAGCTGTTTACAAACATTTTATAAAAGCTGTTAACTTAAGACCTAAAGTGTTTAAAATTCAAAATGTGCAACTAAGCCCAGATCTACAGTTTGTAAAGTCATTTGATGAAAGTTACATAAATCATTCATCAGGAATGTAGATCAGAGTGTCAGATGATTGATGGTACCCACAAGATCACCAAGCAGAGAGATATTGTATTAAAAGTTAAAGCACATGCCTGTTTGGCACGGATGAGAGGTCTGTCGCAACGACAACATGTACAAAGGGACTATTATGGCATAAAAGACTGATCACAATGAGAAAGTTTAAATCAGTAAATGAAAAATAAAAACAAAAGGCCACAGGCAATTAACTAGTCCAGCACAATGCCATCAGCAAGTGTAGGTCATTAGAATGGTACTCCAATCACATCACAGCAGAAAAACAATAGAAAGAGCTGCCTCCCTTCAAGCCCATCATGGAAGCCTTTGCACAGGGTGTCAAGCTTACTTCTTGTGTAAAATATTACATGTACTGCCCATCCATATCAGGTCAAGTCTAGAAATCACATGTTCTGTCCACATCACACATCTATACATGACACATTCTGACCACAACATGTCTATACATGGCCCATTCTGACATCAGCACATGTCTGCATTATACACATTACACACACCAGGTCCTGTATTACCTAACAAGCTGATATCATGGTCTATTTAACCCAAAACAAGTTGAGGCCACTTGGCATTCTGTGTACTGCACAGTTCCCACAATTCAACTGTGCAGCAAGATACATACAATCTCTGTGCTCACTGCACTTTGCGCACTCTCATTACACCATCAATGCTTTTACTGCTTGCTGCATGTATTACACGAATGTCCCCATCATAAGTTGTTCCTTGGATTTATATCCATGAGTGTGGATGAGTGTGTGTGTGGGGTTGGTTGGGTGGGTGGATGAAACAGAGAAGTACTCAAGGCATGTAAGTCCAGACACAATCATTTATGAGCCTATGTGCGTGTATATATATATATATAAGACAGGCATATATCTTTATACCTATCAGGTTTTCATCTAAACAGGTGCAAAAGAAACAAAGATCGAGTTCAAATATAATCACATATGACAGATAGCATCAGATCAGGAAAATTATGCCGTGTCCTTGATGTGGCAATTCACATAAAACAAGCAGAGGTACCAACAAGCACCAACGCTGATCTTAGCTACAGATGCTGCTTATTCTGCTACTGCTATTGTCTCCCCTGACCTAGGATCTTAGGGTCATGGAAAATTAAGATTAAACTCTCACGTTTGCAACCATGCAGATAATATCTTCTCAACCTGCACCCACTGTTGTTTCCTCTTCCTTGCAACTGCAGCTGATGCAGGCATGATTTGCCAGTGACATGAAAGCAACCTTTGCGAAATGACGAAACTGGTAATGTGCGTTTCACAACACAAGCAACATTAGATGCATACCTGAGAAAGACATTTCACTGTGCAGAACAGGTCCCAACCATTTGCACATGCACACACGTCCCACAATGATGATGCATGATGATACAATCACATGCTAGTGCAAGTTTCAGTCTCCTACAACACCTTGGCTTGATTCTGTAGCAAAGAATCTGGGTGGGAATCTGGCAAGAGAACACGTAGCAGACTCCTTAACATAGCCAAGGATTCAGTCAGCCCAATAGCCTCCAAGTAGCGACAGGACCACACTGACTTGTAGGTTGTCATTAGCTCCAGCAGCCTGTACACATAAGCAAGCCACTTTCCCAGTCACCTGGCTGTACCGCACACAGATTCATCATTCAGTACACTAGTTTCAATTCTTCAGCATAACACTTTTGGAAACTGTAACAGCAAGGCCTTTTTTTCTGTTACAATCTAATACTTGTTCTGACAAAATCTAGCCTATGAAAACTCATATTATAAAAATAAAATTTTGAGAGTAAATTCTCTTTCTTCACGACTTACCAGATGACATGACCATAGGAGATAAAGGCTACATTAGCTCTTTAACCATCCAAAAGTTGTCTCCCCTGACAGTAAGCTAGTAAATCCCTGGCATGCTGAGCACTCCACTAGTCAGATAGTCATCTGGTACAGTCAAAGAAGAAATGAACTATGTTTGTCAATTAACTTGCATAAAATATCAGGTATGCCAACATCCTAACTAACAGGTAATACTGGTTGTACAACCCTGAACAGTAACTGCACGAAAACTGGCAGCACTGACAGGCTCACCTGTTAGCCAAGTCAGTCCGTGCTGTTGCGGTCAGGTTGTTCACCCCAAAGTTGACCACAGAGTAGCCAGCGCTGCCTTGACTCCCAGGTTTTCGACCTGCCAACACTAACGCCTTGCCAATCCTGCAAAATGCAAGCCATAAATTTATTCTGAACATTTTTCGTCAACATATTTTTGAACATCTTTAGCTCTGATAAGCCTATTCTGTAGCCCAACATGTGCCAAGAGGTTACCTGTTGCATCATCAAAGAGCAAAAGACGGAATGCAACAATCAGAAACTGCATGTAGGCTGTAGGGAGGTTAAGAACTAAAAATACACTTCACAGTTATAGCACAGATGATGTCAAGGATAGGTGTATCACATTGAAAAAAAACCCTTTAAGATCTAAAACTTTACCGATAAGTACTCCCCCAACCCTACATCCGATCACATGCATACATACATCAGCCATACTGTTGCTACAGCCAGCACCAAATACGATCAGCATTAACACAAGCTGCTGCATGGTTACTGCTCATTGTTGTAGACTTACTTGCAAGCCATAGCCATCAGATCCATAGTCAGGAGAAGTTCCTTATTTAGTGCCAGTGCCTGTGGACCATTGGGTGTTGTCTTGGACAGTGCTGTTTGGCATTTCTTAATGTGTCGTGACACAACCTGCCACAGAGTTTAGTAGGTACCTCAACTACTGTCTCACTATGACCATGTCCAATTAGGTATCTCAACTACTGTCTCACTGTGACCATGTCCAACTAGGTACCTCAACTACTGTCTCACTGTGACCATGTCCAATTAGGTACCTCAACTACTGTCTCATGATGACCATGTCCAAGTAATCTCAAGCCATTATCTTGCTCTTCCACCTCTCACTACATGTTTTCTAATGGATTTTTCTCAAATTACCCCTAATTATTGATATAAACATATATGTGTTTGTGTGCATGTGCGTGTATGTGCACATGCATAAAAAAGACAGCCACTACAGCTTTAATCTAGTAGAATTTTATCTTCCATATCTGGACACTTCTTAAATTTATCTGGCTCAATGAAGATTTATACCTTAAAAATATCATTCCTACAAATCTATGATCTATACCTGTAAGGCATCAGTAGATAAGTTTTCCAGGGGTACACCATCTGGGTAGTTGAGGAGGCGAAAAAGAACAGAGCCCTGATCTTCTGGTAAGTTTTGCATATCCTCCCCTAGAATAATGACACAAAAGCAGTCAAAGGTTCTTCCAAAATACTGGATAGAAAATAAGACAGGGCCACCAAGTACTGTGGTGCAGGTGGGTGCATGCATACCCACTCTCACTACCTTGGTTGCTTTACTTATTTCTACCTCTACCAATCCACTTGACCTTAGATTGAAGAAAAGACATTATGCTTGTATTTACCCCACATTTATTTTCTTTTTCCTCAAGGAGTCTGCCTTTACCTCCCCAGTTTCAGAAAAAAGAGAAGTCAAGCAGCTTACAACACAAACTGACCTGCCTGATTTCGTGCTCGCCGGATTGCATATGTCTCTGCCCGACCAAGCTCCACAATAATCTCCCCTGTCACGCAGTAGGAATCGTAAAACACATGGTAGCTGATCAGTTCTGAAAGATGACTCAGGAGAAAGTCCTATAATGATGTGTGGAAAAGAAATCACATTTTTTCACAGCAGCAGAAGAAAATGAAAGTAATATTGGACTTAAGCACTTAAAACTCACAATATCTGTTTCAACACTTTAAAATTTCATTTTGTACTCTTACAAAATTTCAGCAAATATAAACTTTTATATTTTTTTAACCTAAAAATTTACAATGCAGTATGCATTTTGTAAAACATCTATGAATTCTCAGCACGCTTATCCTACCATAGAGGAAACAATTCATCATCTCTTTGACACTGTGCAGCCACAAAAAAAACATGCACAAAAGTCTTTCCATTTTTATAAGCTGTAATACCCAAAGATTAATTGCTAAAAAATTCACACCTACCCAGCGACATTCTGTGTTCCAGGACAGGCCAGCACCTATGACAAAGCCAGGCCAGGCGAAGGGCTGGTGTGTCAGATGGCCTTTGCCAGTCCAGTCACATACCACACACCCCAAGGCCCCCTGACTGCTGCCTGCTTTCACAGCTTGGAAAATGTTGCTTGCTGCAGCTTCTGGGCACCCAGCCAGACTGCCACAAACAGGATGTAAGGTAAACATTAACTCACACCAACAAAAGGCGCCTTGTTACGAAAGCATGCACACGTGCTAAGAAGGCTAGTCATTTTTTTTCTATTTCTATACAAAGGATATCGCTTGAGGAATATTTTTTTGTCAGCTGCCTTTCTTGGCATGGTTTAGTCGGCCGTTTCCTGGCAGTAATTTGTAATTTTCCAGATCTAGTCACTGCCTTTCGAAAATGGCGATTCAGAGATAGAGGTTTCACGTCGGTCCTCAGCGTACAAGAAAGCACTTAAACTTTTAGCATATGCAACACTTATCTGTGTGTTTAGATTCCTTATGGATCATCCCAAGTCTAGATTTGACATAAAAACTGGATTTTTGGCAAGATTTGTGGTGATAAGACCCAGTTTGGTGTGGTAGCCTGATTCCCAACAAATGTTTTTATTTTGATTCCATTAACTTACCTTTCTGAATATCTAGCTGTGAAAAAGAATAAGCTTGAAGTAAATTCAAATTCAGTTAAGAAAATTTTAACTCTACTATTGATTTATTTAGAAAAACAAAAACTACAATCGTACTTTACATGGTTATTTTTTTAACAATATTTTGAAAAGAACGAAAACTCATGTATCCCGAGAAAAAAGGTCTATGCCGAAGGGGCACGACTGGTGAGTTAAGAGTTGATAGACATTTATTTGTGTGCATTTCAAAATCTTTGTTGATGCAAATCCAAAAAGAAATTTCAATTGATAAATACATATTTATGATATATTTTGCTCCTTCAATGAAATTTTTTTTTCATTAAATGATTTCGTATGGATCACATTTTATTCTGACTCAAAAGCCTGCACACAATGGGTCTCTTTATCTCTAACCATTTGATTATAGCACCTATAATATTTGATTATGTGCACAGTCATTCTACATTTATCATCTTTCTAGTCAAACACAGGACCAGTATTTTATAACTTTTTGATAAAATAATTTCTTTCCTGAACACAGCACACATTTTCCACAACTTTAAAAAGCATGCATACTCCATATCAGTGCCTGTGCATGCAATTTTTTTGCCTGAATGAGTTTCTTCAAAGAACATGACTGGGAGACAAGCATGTAGGAGGAATAAATCATGCAGAGAAAATTTTATTCACTGCACCTTTTGTCCTCCATTACTGTTCCTGCCCTGTTCTGGAACCAGGTCATAGCTTGGTACTAGCCCCTCAAAAAGCAGGAAACCAATAAACATGACTCCTAAATACTAGCAGACTTACAAACTTCAGTCAGGAGTGCCATGTAAAGGAGAAAAAAAAGTCTCCCAAAATTACTTGATACAGAACAGCTTGATAGCAAAGACGTGCCAGTTCTCACATTTAAACTTCTAAGTTATTTGTCTTGCATGACCAGAGAAGGAAGACATATTACTGACGACAATTTCTTACCAAAAATGTTCTCTTAATTATAGAAATAAATTTTTATAGTAAATTCGCTTTCTTTGAGACTTATCGGATAACAAGACCATAAGAAAGAAAAGGTTTCAATAGGTCTTTAACCACTGAAAGATGTCTTCCTGACAATGAGCTAGCATGTGCTTGATATACGAGGGGCTCCAATATAGCAAGGGCTTTTTTTTTTACCAACACTCCTATCAAACAGTGGGGACGTCTTAGGAGGGTCTTAACATCATGTCATCTGGTAAGTCTTGAGGAATGAGAATTTACTATAAAAATTTCATTTCTTCATTGAGTGTACCAGATGATATGACAACAGAATACAAATTGCACTGTTGTGAGTAAGCCCAAAAGTGCTTGAGGAGCAGCGTGCATGGAAAGGTCTCTCAAATAGAACTGACCAAAGATAGAGTCAGAACACTGGCAGACAGTGGACATGAGCGACATCGCAATGGAAGGCAAAACTAGTCACAATCACCTGTGAAGAAAGAATGTCATAAGCATCTTTAATCCCCTCTTTAATCCAGGACAACAGGCCTTGGGATAAAACCTCACAATCAGGAAGGATAGGAAGTAAGAGCTGAGCTTGGTTCTGCTGAATCGGCCGTCAAGGTAGATGTGAAAGGCATAGATCGTGTCACCAAGAGACAGGCAAAAACCACACTGCAGCACCAGAAGCAAATAAGCCACAGAGACCAAGATCTTGGAACTGCAGGAAATCTGGGTTGGCTGAGTGCATGAAGCTCAGAGGCTCTTGCTGCAGTGGCTAGGGCCAACATGAAAACCACCTTTTATATGATCCTGCAAAACAGCACCAAAGACAGAGGATCATAGGTCTTGGAATCTAAGTATCTCAGAATCCAGGCCAGGTTCCAGGTGAAAAAGAAAGAACAAGAGGCAGACTGTTCTCAAGAGAGGTTAGCCAAGAAATTAGAAATGTCTTGGTGAAAATTAATATCCCACAGGTGCAGATGGAAAAAAACATAGAAGAAAGCATCGCATTATAGCCTTAGATAGTGATGAAAGAAGTTTCTTCTTGTGGAACAGCCAGAAAAAGAAGTCTGCTAGACAAGGAGGAGTGATATCATCAAGCAACAGGTGACACTCCCATCGCCATGTAGATAAGACTAGCCACTTTCCTTCATGCATTTTTAGAGTAGAAGGCTGTGGAGGCTGCAGTTCTGTTCCCTGTTTCACTTGAGAAACTTCTGCTAGCAACAGTTACCTGTAAACAGCCAGATATAAAGATTCAATTTTTCCAGGCAGGATGGGAGGAGGGGTCAGACAGGGCTTCAGCACATAAAGAAAATGAAGGAAGAAAGCAAAAATCTTGCCTTATCTGAGGCAGATGAACCATTATCCCACCACCTAGATCCCACCTGAGGAAGTTCATCAAACCAATCTTGTGTTCACCACTCCTTGGACCAGATGGCGCACTTATCACATGGCCAGGAAATAGCACAGGATGAACACTGCAGGCACAGAGAGTGCAGGTAGTCCAACAACTTCACTGCTCCACAACTGAAACATTTATCTTGGGTCCTTACACAGAGAAACGCTCAGATCAGTGAAGTAAAAGTTTCTGCTTCCTGTCCTTTAAACGACGTCATCCTTAGCAACAAAGGGACTTGTAGAGTTGGGGGGGGTGGGGGTGTTTGGTGTTTTACACGCAGCCAGCAACTAAGGCTATATCACAGCAAGGCAGCCAGCCCTGTGAACAGATGCCACATGCAGAGAAAGAACAGCATGCCCAAGATGAGAGCTGAACCCAGGACAGCCAACTATCACTCTATTGGTGACAGACGCTAACCGTTACGCCACTAGACTCCCCAGGACTTGCAGAGGGAAGGGTAGTCACCTTGGCATACTGAAAACAGGTAGCGAAAGTCTGTGTGTTCAATGAACAATGATAAGAAAAATGGCATTCGCTGTTCCCACAGCAGACAGATTTGGCTTGCAAGCAAAACAAAACAAAAAGCCTCTGAGGCAGAGAAAAAAACAACCCAGTTCGGGGGGAGGGGGGATTTGGTGTTTTACTCCGAGTCAGCAACTAAGGATATATCATGCAAAGATGCACATGCAGAGGAAGAACAGCGTGCCTGAGATGAGAGCTGAACCCAGGACAGCCAACCTTCACGGTATTGTTAACAGCCGCTAACTATTGCGCCACCGGACTGCCCTAAACAAGCCAGTACAGCAGTGAAACAAAACTGAACACAAGACACTGACAGGCACAGCATGTGGTGTGAGCAGAGAAAAAAAGTGCGGCAAGATCACTACTGTAACCATTAAAAAAACTGCTTTGCTTTAATCTTTATAGCTGTCTGAGAGCTGTTATTCACCATAACAGTGGAGCACCCCACTGTTAGAGAGGAGTTCTCATGGTTAAAAAGCTATTGTAACCTATCATCTTACTTCATTATGTTTTTTATTATTATTATCACGTACAAAGAAAAAACTCTACCTGTTCCATGCAGCTGTACCAGGGCAGACAAAGAAATGGATCCTGAAAAAAATAAACGTTTTAAACCACAAGAAAAACAAATTAAAATAGACTATAATTCTGCAATTGATCACCATGAATTTCTATGTAAAAACAGCTTATCCCAATTTTCTGTTACAATTACAGTAAATGTCAAATGCTTGTACCATGTGTCCTGAATAGTAAAATACATAAAATATATCACTTTTACCCTAATTCAGCCAGTGGTGTGCAAAAGGCGTTGAAATCATGGTCAGCCTGTTAAAAAAATGGAACAGCCATTTATTAATAGAAAAAACAAATTGTAACCAAAAGTCCTGTTGTCCTTAAAGCAATGTTTCTTTACAATTATGCAAGCTAGGAATATTTCGCACACTTGATTTAAAAAGAAACTGAGTCTTACTTTGACGCCATACTCATTGAAGACAATATGGGGGGGTAGCTGCTGCAGGACAGCTGTGGGCAGGTCATGAAGTGGATAACCACAGAGCTGCAGGGTCTGGTCTCGTCCAATGGGCACAAACTTGCCCACTTCACTGATGTCCAGTCTTTCATCCTCGCCAGTCAGGTTAAGCAAAAAACTACTCAGTCGAGGACCACAGCTCACAAAGCTGGAAGCAAAGAGAGGCGCCAACTTGCTTAACACCTGTGCAATCTACCCATCTGATGCAAAAATAATAGGTAGTGTTCGTCCCCTCACCTTGTTTAGGTCGTTGAGGGGTGAGATGTGAGAGACCTCACTTTTCTTGGGACCATTTACATGAGGGCATTACCTATCTCCTCTCCTTTGCTACCTTACCTTCCCCAACCCTAAATGGAGTCAGGTACCCATTCCTGACAGCTGAGTCAATTGGGGCAAGTATGCTGTGCCACATGGGTTTCAAACCGATGTGCCTGTCAGTTCAGCTACCCACTTCTGACATAATATGTCAAGTCACTCAACCAGCATTGGATTTTATCTGTCACACAAGGCACAAGAGGAAACAAATGAAAGAAAAATTTATTATCTCTTAGAATAAAATATGTTAAGATGCCCGTGTGCAGTTCAGATGCATAACATCCTCACAACTGAAACATGCCAGACCCTGTTTTCTATGTCTCACTCAGCAACACCTTTCAACCACATTACTCAACAGGGAACTTTTCCAACTTACTCAGCATGAGAGAAGCAGGCAAGGAAGTCTGAGAAATCAGAGTAAAGCTGTCCTAGTTCTTCAAACTCAACCTTGGGTCCCACCTCCAGTGCTGGCACAAGACCCATCTGTCGCCGATGGCAGAAGTCTACCAGATGCAAAAGCTCCCTGTGGAGACGATGCATCACAGATAAGCAAAAAGCCAAGAAGCAGTTGGCAGAAGTCTACCAGATGCAAAAGCTCCCTGTGGAGACGATGCATCACAGATAAACAAAAAGCTAAGAAGCAAATGAACACTGGACAGCAAGCATATGAACACAGGACAGCAAACATTAACTGCATGTAAGTACTGGCATTATTTTGATGGAACATTTGGTACCTATCATTGCTACAGCCCCAATATAACTGGAATATATTTCTTAGCTCTTACGTTGCCTGAACTAATGCCTAACATAAATTATGAAAAATTAAAAAACAGGGAATAAGTGAACTCACCTCCTGGTGAAACAGAACTGCCACTCTGGGGGTGATTTTGTCTTGAACCTCGAGTACATATAAACCTGCAGAATAAATCCTCTAGTCATCTCCTAACTTATCAAAACTCTTTCTTTATAAAATACTGTTTCCTAAATTCTGAATGAAAAATTCCCTTTCAGTTTGATACACAAGCCTGGAAACATTATCATGCACTCAGAACAAGGTCAAAGGGGTGATATCACAAATGTGCACTGATACAGACCATTAATGCTACATCAGGGTCACAGAAGGGTGTGAGTGTGTGTGAGAAGAGAGAGCATATGTGCATGCATGTTGCTCATGTTTATTAAAACATTTGAATATGGATGCACATATTTGAATATGTATATGTATATTTTATACATCTTTCGGTAAATGATCTGCGTTACTGTTATATTTTTCAACATGAAAAGAAATAAGCTTGACATTTTATCAATTATGAAGTGCATGTGCATATTTGTGTCTGGGAATCTACTAATGACCTCAGCTTGAAAACTGCCAGTTCAGTGCTACCTGATTTATCTTCAGCGATGACAGTGTATCCAAAATTTCTTCAAGAAACAACTGCAACAATTCAAATCAAAACATTGCATAGTGTTCTTACCAAATTGACCACCAAGCAATTATGCTTCATTCAATGTAAACTCCAAACAGTTTTTCAACCCTGGCTGGAAAGATTCATGGAAATAATTTAAGATGTCATTACATATGCATAGGACATCACATAGAATTGCTGAGAGTGATGTCCCCATATTTTTTATCTCATTTGACATCTTTTTCGTATTGTGTGTGTGTTTGATGTGCCTGCAACTGTACATGTGAAATGTGATGTTCCTTCCATGTCAGTGACTTTGATTCCTTCCTTACAGGAAGACATCACAATCAGTGTGGTTCCGCAGGGTTTGGTTCCATGACCTTTGTTGATCAGTGGACTTTTGTGCGTTTGGGTTCATTCATCCTTCTAGTGTGACTTGTGCCTTCTGTGGGATGTGCTGTTTAGAACTATGTTTGCTATGACTGCGTCTTCCTCCCTGAATGCTATGTAAGCTGTAGACTGTGGTTTGTGCTGTATGTAGACGCTACCCTTCAGTGTGAAGTAGAGTGAAACTTCGGTTTTCATCAATAATCCGTCCAAAAACAATCGGCGTAATCCCAAACCAACAAAAACTGAGGCAATTATTTCCATATGAATCAATGTAATAAATCTAATTAATTTGCTTTAGACACTCCAAATACGTACCAAAAACATATTTTATAGAATAAATATACTGTTTAATACTAAAAACATTAATATAAAATGAATATGAAAGACTAATGTAAAGAATAAATTAATATTTAACATGGCATCTTCCTTTCTGAAGACTCTTCTTGGCCTATGGAAGATGGCGAGGAGGGGAGAGGGAGGTGCAGATAGTGTCTGGAAGGGGAATCCCCCGCCACAAGGACCTTAGGTATCAAGGCCCTATCTAGGGTCACTTCCCTTCTTGGTCTTTTGGCAATAGGATCAGGAAACACTTAACAGGAGCAATGAGATCTGAGAACATGTGATTTTATCTTACGTGCGTTAACAGTTTGAAACTGAAAAATGCAAAATAAACACAATACACTGAATACTGTATATGCAGTAATCACTTACACGTAACTGTAGTATTAGCACTCACAATCAATTAAAAAGCATAAAAACACTGGAAAGCAATGGAATTATTTGGCTAGATACATGGGGTGATGCTCACACAAAAACAAACAATGCCACACTGAGAAAAATTAGCAGCAAAGTCATGTGGGCACACCGAATAAATCCGAGGCAACCTACAAAAACTGAGACAAATTTTTGGCGGAAAAAAATCGACGATGACTGAAGTAAATGAAAATCAAGGTTTTACTACACACCTAAGTCATTTTGTTAAGCCGTCACCCTCATTAGCTTAATACGGTGCTGCTCAGTCTTCATAATTCATCTTGTCAATGTCACCTGTGGTTACTGTGATTTGTGTAGTGCCCTGAGCTTGCCTACAGGGCTGGGATATGAAAGTACATAACTTTTTTTATCATTAAAGCTTCTTCAGCACTGATATGTCAATAAAATTTCTTTTTGCATGGGGAGTCTCAGGCTTTTTCTTAATTTCTGTAATCTATAACCAGCTGGAGTATGTGACTTTGGTCAGGCTGATACCTGCCAAACCACACCTACCAAACATAACCCATGTTTAAGACATAAAAATATTCCCACCGGCTTCAGTAGGGACTGGATAAATAGTGTAATCTCGATAATTCCTTGCTTATATTGGAGTATTGTATACAGTCTGTATGTAGATGACAAAATAGTTATAATCTTAAGTCTACTGGTAAAGACATAACAGGCTTCACTCTTACCATGGTAGGAACACGGCCCTGTGAAAAGTCAAGCAGCACACCTCTGTATGGTAGCTCTGGCCAGTCATCAATCTAAGGAAAAAAGGAAATAAGTACCATAAGAAAAATCCTACCTGTTTCACAGGACAAAGAAACTATACCTGTTGGATCAAAATGGCTGCTCCATGTCAAGGTCAATTTAAGAAGCTAACCCTAACAGCCATGTAATTCAGATAATCTTATTTGTGTTGCAGTTCACAAAAAAGTTCATTACAAAGAAGAAATAGCTTAAGATATGGCTGTTGGACAATAATTACCATGGCAGGGATGAAACTTAAGAGTACCTATGTCACTACGAGCAGCCTGTACATTTGTAAATGCTGCCTCTGAGAGGTGTAGGGCAGTGCATGCTCTTTCTCCCCCTGTCTAGAAATTACATATAGTGAGACTACGGAAATGTGTATAGGTGGATTGCTGTCTGTCTGCCGAGACCAACGCTGAGCCTCTTGCGAAGTTCTCCGCTGTTAGTCTCGGTCAGCCTTAACAATGAATGTGAATAAACCGGAAGCTATATCGTCCAAAGCCTCATTCTAGTAGTTAAGCCTAAACCGGAAGCTATTTCGTAACCAGCCTCGTTCTATGACTTCACTGAAAAAAATCGTCTGCAAGCAGTCCAGTAATACAAGTCCGTGGTGTGGCAGTACTATGATGAAGGTTTCATCTAGTGAACACTTTTCATCTGTCCTTATTACATTACTATTGTATGGATTGTCTTGCACATATTTGAAATTATGGTATTATTCACTAATATGATATATAAATGCTATGAAATAAATAAAATGAATGGAATGCAGTTATATTTTGTAATCATAGGAAAAAAGAAAAAAACACAAAGACTCATGAAAATATGTGACCAGCCATAACGAAATGTCTTAACTCAGAAAGCTGAGATTTTGCATAGCATATTTTTAAAATTTACAAGTTATGGCCTTTCTTTTGATACAAAAGTTGTTCTCCTAATCCTAAAATTGAGTGAATCTTAAAGGTTTGTAGTGTGCAAGTACGGTGAAGGCCCTTTTGAGAAAAGTTGGTTCAAAGATTTTCAGCAATTCTAGGTTTTCCCTTAGCAATGGGTACTTCTAATTGTTCACACTGTACTAAATTTTGCATGATGATAAAATCCTTTCAAGTAATAAAAAGTACATAGCAATGACTATTTGTGTGCCTTTTACTACCTTACCCTGTTAGTAAAGGACATGTAAATAGAAAAAAACTATTACTGTATTCTAATTAGCGTGCACACTCCCAGAAACAGCAGAATGCTCAAAAGTTATTTACTCTTATGGCAAAAATGATTTGAAAAAAATTTGAAGAAATCTGCTTTCCTTGACATACCAAAAAACTTGCATAAGACAAAAGTAAAAATTTCTAGAAGCACAACTTTCATGCCAAAATGTGTTCATGCACATGTACTGTTAATTCACTCAGCACTGAATAAACACTTTCCCCTTTATTCAATAAAAAGTACACAATGTTCCACTGGCTTCATGAATTAAAAGCTAAAAATGCTTCGTCACTCAGATAGGTTTTCGCCAATCTTTCGCTTTACGCAGCATGTGTGAACAAAACTCAGCGCCTTTCATTTCGTTACCACGGATATTTCAGTATTGGATTCTCCATTGGACAGCGTCGTGATCAGCTACCAGATTTGTTTACCCCTACACTTTTGCAGACAAATCTTTTAATTAATCTTTGAATCGGTCATTCAAGAGATTGAAAATAAAGACTCTGGGCTTTCTGGCAAGGTATAACACAATGGGGCTATGACAGAGAAAAGGAACCGAAACAGCATTTGAATTTCGTCATTTTCCTGTGTAAATCAGGACAGATCACCTGGGGTACCTCAATTAAAATCTATTTTAAGACAATTTCTAACTTTTATTTTAACATAGCTGTATATTTTCCTGCGAGATTAATAACCAAGGAATCAATTTTTAAAATAAAGTCAAACTGCACAAAATTGACCGTTATCACCTTTCAGGGCCTCTATCACAAAACTGCTCTGAGCGAGTTAAGACTCATTTCGTCGTGGCGGGACACATATGTCTGCATACCTCAGATACACAGAGGAACACACACACACACATGCACACACACACACACACCTACCAACAGCGTAGGTATGGTGATTTCATCTTTTCCTTGATAAAGTGACATCAACTGTAGAAGTGTTGAAACTGCATATCCAAGAGATTCTAATGTTCCGCAGACAATCTTCATCTGGAATAAAACAATCCACACTCAACTCCTCACAGCTGGATGCATACTCAGCTTCATAAATGCAGTGGTGTTATCCTTCCACTGTTTTTCTTATTTTTATAGTTGTTTCATCAAAAAGCATCTTTGTATTACAGTCTTTATAACTACTGAAAACCTGTTGTGAGACCAGGGTTATCACCCTTAGATGTGTATGGGTGATGGTGGTGTGCATTGTGTGAGGACTAGCTTGACAGCATGCATATCTGAAACTCATGTCGGTGACTAAAATGCTCATGAGAGCCCACCTGTAGAGTTTCAACCATTGTTGAACATTCCTGAACAGACCTTGATAGATGTAGTACATTGGCACTGTGTATGCAAACCTGGTAATTCCATACCAAAATTTTTGGCACACAAATACAGTGAAGACTGACTGTCCTAGGTTCAGATCTCATCTTGGGCATGCTGTTCTTTCTCTGCATGTAGCATTAGTTTACAAGGCTGACTGCTTTACAATGATATAGCCTTAGCTCCTAGCTTGGCAGAAAACATTAATTTCGCCCCTCCCCCCTTTCACTTCCCCTCGGACTGTAGAAGTTTAAGAGCCGTGTTGTATGAAAAATAATCAGATGAATTTCAAGGTAAGTTACCTGTGTAACATATTTATTAAGAACTGCCTTTTCGTGACAACTTATCACAGCTATATTTTGTATATGTGTCTCTGATAACTTAAATTCAAAAGAAAAGGAACAAAGAAAAAATTATTTTGAGGGAGCTGAAGCATAAAATATAAGAAGCCCAAAGGCAGATTTGTGTTGTTTTGCTGTTTGAAAGATTATGTGTGGAAATAGTGTGTGCTATTTGCGTTCCTAACTTCGACTTAGAAGACTGATAACATGTCAAAATATCCACTCTGGTCTAACGGATGACAGATGAGTGATAAACTCAAGCTCTGCACTCAGAATGTGGAGCTGTTTGTGGGCCATGTGCAGCCAGAAGGGTACTGAGAACAAAGTAGATTACAGAAACCAGTTATTTGACAATACAGGTGACTCTCCATTTATATAAATCTACAAGCTATAGCTTACAATATAAAAATAAACCACGAAGAGGTAGCTCTTTTTTTTCTGTTGTCAGTCATGTAAAAAGATGTCTACCTGCTTTGGACTGATGGTCAGTTTGTAGGTTCCATAACCAGGGCACAGGCGAGAGCTCACATGACACACTATGTGAGGGGTTTCCCAATCAGCCATGGAGGTCAAGAGGTCAAGCGAAATGTTGACACCCAGTGACTCAAACCTTGGTCGCCGTACATTCCACACCCCTGCTACATCACTGGGGCGAGCTAGGGGATAAAAAGTAAAGACAATGACTGGGATGATAATGGTGAAACTTAATCAGATTTTATTTTGATAGGAGGCAAACAATTAAGCCTTGTCATATGCTTTTCTGTTGACATGGAGAAAGGTATACGCTCTTTTTAGTAATTTTTATAAATAGCTATCTTTAAAGACATGCAACTCTTGTCCACAAACAGGATTACACCTGTACAGTAAAACTTCTTGCACTCATTCAAAATTTTACCTTGATCAGGTGAGGATGAGATGAGAACTGTGAGTGAGTTTTTGATCACAAAAGGTTTACCACCCCCTTGTACAATGCTCTGTGGCTGGGGCCACAGTAAATTCAGCCGCTCTTCTGTCACAATGGGTTTCAACGGTGTGCCAATGCCATTGATGTCTTCAAAGAGCACAAGTTTCTAGATGAAAAGGTAATATTTATTAAGACAACAATAACAGTACTGTCACATTCTTGCATTAAATATAATTAACAGATGTAGAAACCAACAAAACAGTAAAGAAAGAGACATGCCTATATATATATATATAAATTCAAACTGATGATGATGATGATGATAAAGCAATATATAGTTCATTTTTCTGCTCTGCAGTGAGCTCTATGGCTTGAACAAAAAAGCAGCATAAGAAAAAAATAAACAATCATAATTTACAAACTGTAAAAAAAAAAAAGGCATTTGGGAGGATGGGGGGAGCAAGAAAGATGGTGAGCAAAGGAGATACATTTACTGGAGATATTTACAAAAGAGGCTGGTCTTAAGGCAAGGGGGAGAACTGGTGTTTTATGCCAAGCCAGTAACTAAGGTTACTTCACGGCAAGGCAGCCAGCCCTGTAGACAGATGCCACGTGCAGAAAAAGAACAGTGTGCCCAAGACGAGAGCTGAACCCAGGACAGCCAACCATCACTGCACTGGTGACAGGCGCTAACCGTTGCACCACCGGACCACCTTGGGTCTTAAGGAAAGCCTTCAAAGCTTCAAATATGGTTATTGTGCATACTGATAGGCTTAAGACACTCCAGATACTGCAGCCAGAGAAGGAAAAGAAATGAACCCTAAATTTGTCTCACTTTGTGCAAAACCGTTACAGGAGGTCCGCAAGCAGATCTGTGCAATCAATTTGACTTAAAAACATTCATTCAAAAAAAAGGTTGCATTCAAATAAAGACCTGCATGCAAACACACACAAACAATACACAAACACTCACCTTGAAAGTCGGCGTCAGGAGTTGAGGAGACATGGGCTCACCAGCTCCATCCCCATTGAGAAGGCCATCAGTAGATGCCATACTACCAAATCTCACAAGATTTGCCTTACTTCCTGGAACTGGAAAGATTAATAAGAATTATCAATGATGAATATCAAGCTCTTACAATATATAATAATTAATGCATATGGTAATAAATGTTACATACATGACAAGATATAAACAAGTCTTTAGCTTTTTTGTGTTCCTGTGGAACAGAACTTAATGAAAAGCTGGGGTTTTCTCTTAAAATTGTTTACACAGTTCTTATGCCTTGAATATTAGCTCCCAAAAAACTTAAAAGTGTGAGAATTTTTTTCTGGCAAACAAAATAACAAGCAGCAAACTGACCATGGTGCATTCCATTTTCTGCACTGTCAATAACTAGCGTGTTTTTGGGTCGAGGTGCCCTCAGAGCCTGAAGCAGGTCTTCTCGATCTCCAGCCAAATCAAAAGCATTTTGACCAACATACTCCCTGTATCAGCAGCAGAATATACAAGCAGGTTAAGATGCATTGTCACACAATCTTCAAAAATAGAGGATAACTACACTTACTGCAAACTGAAGATCATTATTGTTTACCTGCAGGAGTTGAAGAGACATGGGCTCACCAGCTCCATCCCCATTGAGAAGGCCATCAGTAGATGCCATACTACCAAATCTCACAAGATTTGCCTTACTTCCTGGAACTGGAAAGATTAAGGGGAAAGGGAAGCCGATGGCCAAGTGGTTAGAGCACTGGCGTCTGAACCGAGAGCGTGCTGGTTCAATACCCGATAAGCGCAGCATACTTCCCCCAGCCGACCCAGCTGACGGAATGGGTACCTGACTCTATAGAGGGTTGGGGAAGGTAAGGCAGTGAGGGAGAGGAGATTGGCACCACCCTCATGTAAAAGCTGGCCCCGAGAAAAGTGGGGTCTCTAACACCTCATTCCCCAACGACCAGAAATGGTTATGGGATGACCTTTACCTTTTACCTGCATGCAGAACGTAGAGTGATGTCTCTAAATGACTGATTGAACTTTTAAATTTTTGTAAGTCCAAGGAGTGGGAGGAGAGAAACTAAAGCATCTAGATGTATTTCCCTTACAGCTGAATGTCAGCCTGAGACTAAGATAGTAAATGGTAAAGCAACCAAAACCAGCATCTAGACATCTCTGATACATGCATTAAAATATATGGGATTCTGAAATTTCCTTCTATTATAATAATAATAACAAACATGTGACTTATATAGGGCATGATCATAGTTAAGAAGGAGCATGCTATCAACGCTTGAGACAAAAACAGGACATGGACAGCAAACAAAGAACAGAAGGATAAACAGCAGTACTGATAAGTAATAAAAGACAAACATAGAATTGGGTAACAAACAGTAAGGTTTAAGAGTGAGTCAAACGAATCTGCAGAGGGAGACGAGCAGGCAGCAGATGAAAAAAGTGAGAGAAAGGGTTCATGGATGGATAGCATTATGTGAACTGTTGTTAGGAGCAATACTCATAGAAGAGATGTGTTTTAGTGCATGTTAAAAAGATTTTATGGTGGGTAGGTAGCAGATATAGAAGGAAAAGAGCTCTACTGTTCTGCTACTCAGTAACTAAAAATCCTGTAACCATATATTGTTCTTCTGAAGACAAGGGTAGTTAGAATATGGTCATTAGACAAAAAGTGAGTTTTCTACCTAGGATGTAGGGGAAGACAACATCAGAGAAATAGAAAGACAGAAGCCAGCAAAGAAATTAAACACAGCACACACAGCTTGTACTGAATGTGAGAATGGATGGGTAACCAATGTAGAAAATGATGGAGGGGACTGACATAGTCCTGTTTCCAAGCACCAGACCTGCAGTGGAGATCTGTACTTTCTGGAGTTTATAAATACAGTATGCAGGGAGGCCAGCAAGCAAGGAGTTACGGTAATCATGCCTAGACAGAACAAATGCACAGACAAGAGTGTTAGCAGTGTGTGCAGAGAGAATGTGGCAGATGGCCCTGATCTTACATAGCTCACAATATGCAGACTGACTGTCAATCAAGGGTTATGTCAGCATTGAAGGTAAACCCCAAATTTCTGACAGATGACATAAAGGTGAAATTGGTTTCATCTTGACGTGTTTTGGGGACTGATGAGCAATGATTGATTTCTTCTTCTCAGGCATAAGAGGGCTTCTGTTCTATCATCCTTAAGTTTGTTTGTTTTATACCATCCAGTCTTTGACGTCATTTATACAGGCTTCTACAATGCTAACAGCAGAGTGAGACTCAGTCGGCAGGGTGGAGCAGTACAGTTGTATGTTATCAGCATATGGCAGATGAGAAAAAGAGAATGGATGCATGGCGAAAGTGGCGTCATGTACAAAATGAACAGAATGGGGCCAGCTACTGAGCCTTGGGGGAACCCTACAAGAAACTGGAGAAGGGCATGGTCTTTCACCCTTTACAAACAATCTGGCTCCTATCAGTTAGATACAAGCCGAAAAAATCCCCTTTCTTTGTCTACTGGCGCACAAAGTACTATTACTTAGGGACTGGTGTACCCAACTTTGGAAAAATAATCTTAGTATTCTCACCCAACAGTGACGGTCAAGTCAGGGTCAGCTCCGTATGACAGAAGTTCATCCACAACACTTCTATCCCCACGCTTAACAGCCTCTAAGAGTGGTGTCATTCCTGATGCATTATAGATGTTAGGCAATGCTCCACGAGCTGTGCACAGAAAGGCCCATGTGAGTTTAAACATGCCTTATAGCACACAACAGTTAAACTTAACTACCTACGTCTAATTGCATTCATTGGTCAAGCAGTTTTAGCAGTCTGTTATATAAAGATGGGGCGTATTCCTGATAATTTCATTCTCTAGACCCAAAATTGCTTTAGATGGTGTTTTACAGAATATGGATGATTATGCAAATAAAAAGAAAATTTGCTCTATAAAACATAAAAGGATCAGAATTATAAGACAGCAATAAAACATTTATTAAATATGTTGTTAAACTTAAGCTTTAACAAATTTCACCTATTTCCTAAGATGTGAAAAAATTGGTCTCTTCTAGGAACAGCTATTTGTGAGTTTTCAAGCCTTGCAAAATGAATGCACTTATTTGCAGTCTACACTGGACATGTACTTCCCAAAACAATCCCTAACACATGAGTCAGTATTACTGCAGCATACCCAGATTCCAAGAAAAAATATTAAATTGGTAAATTATACATGAGAAATCCATGTCACTGTTCCTGCACAGCAAAGAAATACCTCATACTTATGGTTGCTTGCGTAAAGCATAAGATTTCAACTCACAGGAAGGCATCATTGCTATTTAAAAATTAACCCTCCTGATTGATCCATTCATATAAAAAGCATGTGGCTAGATGTCACTGTCAAAGCGGGGGCTGAAGTATAATCCATTTATCAGCACTCAGCTTGACTTGTAGCCAAATTTTGGTAATTCAATGCAACCGTAATAGGATGGTCACCTTATATTAATGGGTTAGTGCCTTCTGAGAACTATTAAACTTTATAGAGAAGGCACTAGATGGCAAGTTTTCTTAAAGTAATCAAGCAAAGATGCTGTGTAGATGACTGCTTCCCTTTCATTAGTTCTGATAACCCCATATTGACTAAAGTTGAGAGCAGGAGTGATGACAATGGTTGTAGGTTGATGAGTCTAGCAAGATAATTCCTTGTAGAACTAATGGAAGGCAGCGCACTTACAGCATAGACATTGCACCATGTCCTTGTTGCCATAGCTGGCTGCCCAGTGCAGTGGAGTGCTCTGTGTTTCAGGACTATCTCTAAGATTGACTTCAACTCCTGAGGCAAGAAGCTGACAAACACGCCCCAGACTGCAGAATGAAAATATTATTTATGATTACATTATAGACAATTCTTTCCAAATATTAACCTAGCATTAAATATGAATTCAATCACTTACAGTTACAAAAATCTAAAGGTATAGGACAGTCTATTAATCTGAGGTAAAGTGGAGAAGAAGCTTTATAGACATCTGCAAAACTGAAAGGTGCCTGTTCAAGGCCTGCCCAGACCTCTGAGTGGAAAAAAGTCCTACCTGCCAACCTCACAGTTGCTTAGCAAAAATCCCTGATTTATCAGGGGATGCAAAAGTAGTGGAACGAAAAAGGTTTGGCTCTGCCTTCTACATTCTGTGCCCTGAACACAGCGGATCATTTACACTCGCTGCCCCCAAGGCCACTAGGCAACAGGATCTTTTAAAGGTTAAGTAGGAATTTCCCTGATCATGTAGTTACTATGTTGGAAGACAATCTATTACTTTAAACAATCCACTTATGAAAATATTCCCTGAAAATGAGAAACTTCAAAAACATGTACAAAAAAATATTTACCACAAAATGATTTGCCATTCTAAAGGAAAAAGCTTCCCTCTTTAAAAATATTGACTCTATACTATGCTTATTCCAACATCTCAAATGCATTCAGACAATTTATCTCCCTTCCACTGACTTGGACTGTGCAGTAGCTTGCAGTAACTCCTCGTTGAACACCATGCGCATTTCATTGGATGCCAGTTCAAGGGGCAGCTTGCCTTCATTGTTGGGGACACATGGATCAGCTCCTCCAGCCAGAAGTGCACGCACCTTATCCAGCTTGCCACACTGAAGAAAAAAAAGATACACATGACAAAAGGCAAGCTTTTCATTAAGCTGTTCGAATAAAAACTGGAAGAATGTAAGTAAAGAGTTATAGCTATATAGGAATCTAGTTTATATCATTTTATAGTGATGTTCTGCATAGTGCCTTTTATGATCACTATAAAGACAACATAACATTTCACATACTTCACTACTTTAAAAAAAATTACCCCTATTTATAACTCTAATGTAGCTTTGAGGTTGCCAACAAAGATCTATCACGTTTCACGTTTTCCCCGGTAACTAAATGAACCAAAAGCTGGTTCTATGCAATTACATGTAGTATAATTGCAGTAGCAGTAGGGAACAGCCATCATTTGCCTAGACCTCATGGCCTATTTTAACGTTGTTAAAGATCATGAATATTGTCTGAGTCTGAGTTTTCAACAGATGGAAATATATATTGTTAACCATCAAAACTGTAAAATATTTCGATAAATTTTGGACTATTATTTAAAGAGTTCTTGAAACTGTTCAAATTTGGTGCATATTTAAAGTCAGTAGCCAAAGAGTTCCAACTGGAAGTGACTCTTTTTGAAAAGAAATATTTGTGTTTATTAATGGAACAATGCCTGATAAATATTTTTCCATTTGAATTATGAGTAATATTTGTATGTGGTGGTAAGAAAAATACACGCTTATCGACATTATTGTATCTGTGAAAAATCTTGAACATCTGAATATGATCCTCCCCGACTTTCCTACCCTTCAGAGAGTGGAGTCTTAAGTACCTAAGTCTATCAGAGTAAGACATATCTTTATATTCTACAAGTAATTTAGTAGCACATCTTTGTTCTCGTCTTACTAATATAGACTGCTCTTTAATATTGGACTCTAGATCACATCAGCATATTCCAAATGTGGATGCACAAGTGCTTTGTATAATTTGTAAATGGTCTCTTTATTCAAATAACTAAATACTTTTCTTCTTATGCCAACCATCTGATTTGCCTTAGAAACCACTCTTTGAATATGTGTATCAAAAGATAACTCAGTCAAAATTAACCCCCAAGTACTTTTCATCATTACAAGCTTTCATTATTTGCCTCATCTCCAATTTTTATTCTATAGAGCATCTGTATTATGTTTTCCACATGCATAACTCAACACTTTGATATATTGAATTATGTTCTATTGTTCACTTTTTATCTGGAACTTGCTAATATCACTTTGAATCGCTACGCTGTTCTCTGCTTTGTTATATATCTTTGTACCATCAGCAATCAGCTTAAATTGTATTTAAGTCAAATATATATTTCTATACTAGGGGAAAAAACCTATATTTTAGTAATACCTAGAATGTTTCTCATCTGTTCATAAATACAAAATGATGCATCTAAATAACATTATTATTACTACTAACATTAGTAGAAGTGAATTCCCATTTTGCTTTAGATTACCACTACATAATAATTCAGTGACAATACTAGGAGGCATTATTGACTTATACCTTCACGGCATAATGAAGCAAGGTGTTTCCTTCTATTTCTGGTTCGCAGAGAATTCTTTTTAGATTCTCCACCTCCTTGGCATCTGCAGTCATAAACAAAACGACTACTTACAAAAGACAGAATTATCCTTTCTAGTAATTTATATCACTCTTGTTAAGAAAGAAAATGCACTGATGATTTATATTTGCTCAGCCAAAAGCAGATTTCGTCACATTTTATTTATTGTGGAATTCGCCGATGACCCGGTGTTTTGCTTAAGTTTTATTTGTGTCGACGTGCGTTCATGGATGCGGCGCGTCATATTTCTTAAGCGTGTCTAATTACTAACTTGTCTTAAATACATGTATATATTGTTTCAACAGTTGTAGGACATAAGTCTCTCTACACTTCAATATACATATATTTATGTCACTAACGACTGAGTTTTAAAGTTTGGAAGTTTTAGGTCGATGTCTCACAACATTTTATCCAATCGCGAAGAAAAAGATATACTTTTTTGCATTTCTTGAATCACAGAGCAGATTACGTCTGTTCTATCTGCATCAATTGCTGTTTTCAGCTGCTGTATAATTTCCTTAGAAGAAGCCATTTTCAAAGTTTTTCCATCTAACGTACAACTTTGTTGGACTAACACACGTCACAATCCCACTAGCCGGAAGTTTACATACAAGTACTCTTGAACAAAACGCTTTGATTAATGTTCAATCTATAAGCCTCAAAGATTATCGGTGGTTTACTTTTTCATAGTGTTATATTTATTTATTCCGAAATATATTACTATTTGTTCAATAATTTTGCTCTGATTTGTTCTGGTAAAATCTCATCTCGTTTTCAAACTACGAGGTGAAGGACAGACGCCACAGAAGGACTGTTGTCGGGGTGAAATAGGGAAGACAGCATGAATCTTGTTGGAAAGAACCTTTTGCAGCGACATGGACTGACATTTTGCCGCCTTATTGCAGCTCGATATTCAACAAAACCGGGCACCAAGGAGCACATAGAGAATCTCGTAAAAGAAAAGTCGGTTTTTGTGTTCATGAAAGGTACTCCGGATCAACCGAGATGTGGATTTAGTAACGCAGTTGTGCAAATACTGAAGTTTCATGGTGTTGAAAAGTTCGACTCCTATAATGTACTTGAAAACGAAGATGTTCGTCAAGGTACTGATTACTCGGTTATTTCCTTTGTAATTTGTGACGAATTATTTACCCCTGTCACGTTATTGAAGTAGGCAGGGTCAGAACATCTGTGTGTAAAAGTCATTATCGTGAACCAAGTTTCAGTGATATGTGGTATGAAAAAAATAATGGTAATGATTTCCACATACCTTGCGAGAATTTGGTGAAGTTTAACAAAAGTTTTACTAACCTAAATTGATATGTGGAAGCATTTCTACTTCCAGATATATAGTTTAATGCAACAAATTTAAAACATTACACAAAACCTTCATCTTTGGTGCATAAATGAAGAGTTACCTTATGCAGAGAAAATGAAAGAGGAGGATGTAAGTTAGACTGTTCACTGATAAAGAAAGAGTAAACATTCAAAGGAAACATTTCTTTTAAGATGTTTAAATAAGCCACGACCAGTATTGTATATATTTGTAGTAGGACCCTAGTTCTTTTGAGTGATAACAGTCATAACGTTATATAAAAATATTGAACTTTTTCAAACTTAGTTAAGGGAAACTCCAATAGTGCAGAGGTAAGGACTTATCATCAATGTAGTGAGGATCATGAAGTTTCATCTCACGACACTTTCATTGGATGCAGTACCTGTTTGCACAGCTGACCATCATGGTTTCTCTTCTGATACTTTGGCTTTTCCCCCTTTATCATACCCTAACCCTAATAGTAGTAGTGCAGATTTACCATTGGTTGGAAGTACAAACAAACTGAACCAAATCAAGCTCAGAAAAAGGCATTACTGTTGTGCGAACAAGGGGTTTATTGCATGTTATAGAAGTTGACAACATCATCAGGCCATTCCCATTGTCTGCCAAGTTTCTTTTGGCAAAATCAGTGTACTTTTTCTTGCAGAGATAAAATGTAACATGACTAGTTAAGAACAACATTAATGAGTGATGCATGCATGCATCATAGGAACAACACAATCCTTCTCTCTCTCTCTTATGATACAAGATAGACAAGCTGAGCAGGTTTCTGAAAACATTCTTTGTAAATTTGTTCTAGGAATAAAAGACTACACAAACTGGCCAACAATTCCTCAAGTATTCATTGGTGGAGAATTTGTTGGTGGCTGTGACATCATGTTGGAGATGCACAAGAATGGTGAACTTATAGAGGAACTCAAGAAGGCTGGCATCAGATCTGCACTGATAGACGAGCCACAAAAACAAGCATGACGTGACTTTTAAGTGAAGCAGCTTCATAATTCGTGTCACATGCAATACATTTGCAGTTCCAGATGTCCAGTGTATGAATTTTGATTGAATGTCAGGTTCTTGTTTGTTCCTTGTCATAGTGCAAAATTAAAATCTGCTAAAAAGAATTATTATTGATTCTTGTTTGCTTTAAAGTTTATGCAATAATCCATAGATAATGCATCAGTATATGCAGATAACAAGAGTTTTGTTCCTGCTTGCTCATTGCTTGGGTTTTCAATATTTAATGGACATTCATAACAAATAAAGTAAACATTTAACAGTGTTTTCATTCAGAAGGTTGAGAATACAGAAGAGAATTAAGGAAACTGGTTGTATGTTCCTGAAAAAAATTTGGCTTTTTAAATGTAGGTCATATATACTATTTTTGTATGTTCATCTATTGGAATAAAGAAATAGTTTTCAACCTGACATTCAGCAAAGCGGTGCTAAGGGAAGGACATTGCTTAAGATCAGTCACTGCTACACCAAAAAAATTACCAGTTGGAAAGAACCCTGCACTAAAACGAAAGGAGGGTGGGTAGAAAGGCAGGCCTGTAGTGGGTAGACAACATCTAAAGCAGACAGTTTGATGTAGATCCCATACCTGACAAAACAGATGGGGATTAATCTGGGCTACAAACTAGGACTATATTGTAATGAAAGCCTGTTTTGTTTTGGTTTGGGGTTTTTTTTCGTTTTGTTTTTTTGATCTGGTGAATTTGTGGACACAACCTTCTTAGGGGCACACGTGAGACAAGCTTGCTGCAATAGTTTCTTGTGGCAACACTTGTCTTCAGACATAGGCAAATGTGCAACGATGTCGATGCTGGAAAGTGGATTGGAAGAAAGCTCCAAATGGCACAACTCGCAAACGATGGCTGTAGCCCTACACTTAATGCACTGTCGGATCGGAGAAGGGAAAGAAGACATCTGTACTCGGTTCGTGCTAGAAGTGGCTGGATGTCTTGGTGGTTGGTCTAAGGAACGAATCGATGAAGGAGAAAAATCGATTTAATCGAAGCAGAATGAGAACGAGGGAAAGGAGCAATTACTCCCGTGATTGAACTGTTTGGAGAAAGTCTTTTTTAATATTACGTGTTCTTTTCTTTTTTCTGCTTTTGAAGTCGTGAAATTATTTTAGAAGAAAGATTAGAAACTCATTTTATAGTTTACATGATAGTAGTGGTCACCACACGTTCAGAGCGTAGGTTCGCAGTTTAATCAATGGCGGCAACACCTTAGCCTAACACACGAGATAGAAGAACTTGTCTGGTCCTTCAGCCGCGGAAATCTTGGAAGGAAAGAAATTAAAGCGCTTGTGAGACGCAGAGACTCAAGTTTCAGGCCCATACCCCGCGTTAAGTGTCGTCGCATCTTCGAAAGAAACGAATTTTGCATCCCTCCTGATCCCACCGTGGTTTGTTAAGAAAATAAAAAAAGACAAGAAAACGCGCGAAGCAAAAGAATGTGTGGGGGAGGGGTGTCCATTCCCCTCGCCTGTCAGATTATTTTTGTTACAGGACAGTAAGGGTGTGTCGTTCCATCGAAAGGGGTTCAAGCGCAGACCCAAGAACTATGTTCTTTGCGGCAGCGTCCGAAACGCTCCTGCTCTGCAAAATCAAATCTTAGTTAGCGAGGTTTCTCTTGCCATCATCCCACTTATCCTTCGGTCAGTCCAGTCGAACGTGAAATCGTCTGATGTTAAGAACGCGTGCAACGGGCGAAGTGAGCCGTGTTCAGCGCACTGCTGTGTCACTGCCCTGTCCGTGCTCCCCCCCCCACCTAGGTTTTAGCACTTCAAAGTGTTTTAACATTATTTTTTACTGTTTTAAAGAGACAGCGAAGGATATATTAATAAAAGATCTGTACAGTGCATAAAGGATCTGTTGTTTATACCACTCGTTCTTCGTGCGTGTTGTGTACAAAGGTTTAACATATTTCTGTGTTGTTCACCCCTTCTTTCTGGCATAGGTTTACTTTTACGGACTGTAGAGCATTGACTTCACGTTTGGAATAGTTACATCAATAGAGTGTGTATGTGTAGAATGCAAAAGAAGCAGAAACGTTGCTAACTTCACTTTCATTCCCAGCCTATCATAAATTATAATTATTTGTTTTCATACCAACTTTTACCCAGTAAATTTACAGTTTACCTGCCTTAGCACAGGTAGAACTGAAAATAACTCCAGCTGTAATTCAAAGCATAAGCTGCTGCAGGTTTCCTGCCCAGGGTTCATTCCAAACAGGACTGTCTCTACTTACGTAATACAGACGCAGAGAGCGGCCAGAATAAACTACCGTGTTGAAGCGAATAAACAGCGGAATCAAACATCTTTTTTCGTAAAAGCTTACTTGGTTCTACACTCAGTAGGCGGCATGACTGTGTGCAAGAGTTCCAGTGCGCGAATACTTGTGCACCTGCGAAGCAATAAACACAAAGAACATTAGCGCGCGTGCTCTCGCACGAAGATACACCCAAGCGTGCTTATAGGTGTGCGAAGCCATGCGATCTGATTGACTGATTAAAAAAGAAACAGCGGTCTTTGGAGAAAACTGGGGAAATGTCAATGAAAAGAAAATTGTAAAAAACAGAGAGAAGAAGAAAACAAATGCTATAAATGGCAGAAAACGAAGGCCGCGAAGAAAGTCGCTCTTCCACCCACAAACTCCGTCAGTGTCACGGGGAGCTTCTTTATCGTGTAAAGACTAAGCACTCCCACGACCGTTTAGAAGCAGTCAACGAGAATGTATTCATATCTACGTTTTACCCCACCCACCCTTTCGAATGGGCTCCTTTGACGCTTGAGGGGACATCTGTGCAGCTTTTCATGCGTGCGTTCATGTCGAGGCATAGACACATCACCACATAAAACGCACTCACGTACGCATGGCTTTGCGCGTTTTGGCTTGTCGCAGATGGCTATCAATCCGTCAGCCAGTCTTATCCGTTTGCTTCAACACTTTTACCTTCAGCTATTTCAGTCTGGAAGACAGGTTACCTGAGGCAGCGTTCTATGGTTTTGGTTGCGTTATCTAGTCAGTGGGTGTGGTACACTTCAGCTGGCGAGACGCTGACACAGCCTGTTTGGCCTTCACTTATTTCGCCGAATTAGCGCGATGCGAAAAACCATGTTGGAATTGCGTAGATATTCGATTAGGTACCTAATGAGCCCATCTCACAACGCTTACGGCGACTAACTTCCGTCCCTCCAGGTATGGCGACTTAATTTTTGGTAGTGACGGTGGTGGCTGCCTCCGCAAAGCAAACACGTCGCAATCTCTCTCTCTCACACACACAAAACAGACCGGCGACCTCAGACAGAGCTGACATAAAGAGAAAAACGATAATTAGTCCTACATTATTCAACTTCTAGCTTCGCCAGATCATCCATAATTCTGACACAGCACAGCGTCCGTCATGTCTAAATACCCGAGCATTACGTTAGAATTTCAAAGCATGAAGTGATTAATAAGAATAATAAATGAACGACCTGAGAAACGTTTTCTTCACTATGCTAACCGAATGTTATCTCGAGCACCAGAGCCGGCATCCAACAAATTTTTTTTTAAATACGATAAAAATGAAAGTTTTTAATTATTTTGACAAATGCATTGCATGTCTAGAAAGAACTCATACGTGTATGTGCATTAAAATTATTAAATACTTGTATTGGTTTGTCTTTGCTGCTCTGCGACACAGAGGCCTTTTATAAAAGAAAAGAAAAAAATTAAAAAACGTATACTTAAAGCATCCTTTATTTTTCAAGAAACAAAAGTTGCACACGGTTTAGGACCGGGTTTTATTAGACTCCCAGTACAACGTATTCCAGACATGCGACACAAAAGTCTGGGAACATAATCTTCGAGCACTGAGAATGTAAACTATGGCGAACACCAACTGGTTGAAGCAAAAATACATGTGTGTATTCGTTGTGTACACGTCTGCAAATCAAGGGGAAAATGCACTTTTGGCACACTGTTGTACAGAAACTGACTAGCGCCCAGTGGTGCCCTCGTTAATGCTAAGGCCACACGCAGAGCCAAGCTCAAGGGAGACAACACGGTTACACGCACGCCACTTTTTTTTCCAAACACATCACGGGTACTCTATAGGGTGACTAGCGTTCAAAGCACCTGCCTGCAAAAAAGGGAAAGCGTGAAACTCTTAAAAATACATCCGCCATCAGCGTGTGAAGATCAGTGCGTGTTCCCTGGAGAATGGTTCAGCGGCTGTGGCTCGGACAGCGGGGCGGCGATGGGGTGGGTATCGATTGATCGTTCAGCCCTACCAGTGATGCCGCTTATGTATTGCACGAGACGTAACGACAAAGGGGCACCTGGGAGGCAAGGACATGAAAGCTATAAAAACCGACACAAGACCACCTTACGACGATGGATATCTGAGGACCACTGGCGGACATAGAAATGCAGTTTCCGACCAACGCATTTGGCTGGAAGGAAGGTGCGGGGTGGGGGTCGGGTATCAAACAAGCCCAGCCACCCCCGGCCTCACCATACTGTAAGCGATGCAAGACGATTCAATGTCTTCGCACAAAGAAATAATCAGGAAACGAGTGTCGATGGTGCCAATGCTGGGACGAGAACCGTCACCCGACGCTTTTCATACAAGTGACAAGGACGGGACAGGGTGGGAAGCGACAAGTGTACTCTCAGCTCTGCCACAATACTACCGCAAGACATGCCTCTTCAAGAGAAGGCTACCAATTCGCGCCAGATGACTGTCACATTCACACGCGCCAGCTTCTAAAGCACTGACCTGGGTGTACATGTCATGAATTATGTAAAAGCTTAAGTCTCCCAGGAACAATATACGGTGACAAGGACTGGAATACTAAGTTTCACCTTTGAAAGGAAAAGTCAGGTTTGTTTAACATGGAGAACTTGACATCACTTTACAAGAGATCTTACACTATGCAAGATTAACTCTCTATGACCTGATGTATTCCTATGTCAGATAAATGACGCAAATAGAGCAAACACTACAATTATTGATAGAGCAACTCCCACTTATGTTTGTAAACTTCCACTGAGGATGCGACCACAGGTCAAACTTACGTCTAGACGTTACTGACGTAGCCATAATCAACTATTACTGGATTTTTTCTTCTTTTTTTTTTTAAACACTTTAAACAGTCACATTTGCTGCTATAATATGCACGTTTGCACACTCAGTTATTCTCCCTCCTCTTTTTAAGCACTGAGAAAAAGCATCAAAAGATTATCAAGGCAGTGGAGACGCAACAGGAAATGAAATAATACAACCTTGTAGACCAGTGAGCCAAAATACATCTATGAATTTGTCCATAACGAGTGTCATAAAACAAAACAAAAAGAATGCACCGATGTTTTGTAACGGATCAATGCCTTCACCATTTCCTCCAATAAAAAGACTTTCAACAATATCCATAGTTCTCTGTGTGTCATATCACAGCAGCGTCGACTGTTGGCTTTCGGCTTATGTCTGTCCTTGCCCTTCAATTCGCCACACGTTTGGCTATCGAATGTCTACCCGGACTTAAACAGCAAGATGGCCACTTGTCCCAGGTAGAAATAGATGAAATGTTTGGTCTCGTGTGTGACGTAGCTGCCGAAGTTGCGGCCCACGATGCAGTGCCATGTGGGGTTGTACTTCTTGTCGAACTCTTTCTTGATGAAGGCAGCGATGTCCTTCTCGATATTATACTTCTCGAGGGCCTGGGTGGCGCAGTCTACGGCATCCTGCTGCATATCTTCAGCCATGTCGGCATTCTTGATCACGGCCTTGCGGTCAGACATCGTGAAACCTACCACACAAAGCATTAAGGCATTTTAAAATGTCAGTCATGATGAAATTCGCCACACAAAACAATTTACAATCGGCCATTGGTTAGACATCATGAAACCTGTCAGACAGCAGCTCTCAAGCAGATATATCAGACGTTAATTTAGTTATCTGCAATCAGCAAGTAGGCATTCACCACAAAAGACATTTTTTGTTGCTGGCCATCGTAATCCTCATGTAATGTTACAGCGACGACATATCTGCTAGCGAATATTCTGGCGGGACAGCGAATAACTCCTCTCCTCTCTCCCACTCTTTCCATTTTCCACCTCCTTCTCCCACGAACCCCGTACAGGCTTCTCTGGCAGCGATTGGTACCACCGAAGTCATATGCTATAGTTTCTTAGCGCCAGTATGTATTATCAAAAACTCGTTCTATCTCAACTTTTCGCACCGATATCATCTAGCTGACAGTATGTGACCCGAAAACACCAGAAATACGAGAATCTACTTTACCTTCTGACGAAACGCGATACGATTGATTCCCCCCCACCCACCCACCTCTTCTGTTTGAAAGCGCGTTTTTTTCTACATTATCTTGAACTCTCAGAGGTCCCGATATTTTCTTTCACCGGTATGATTTTGATACCTTCCTTTATCGTTGGAGTAGTAACATAGTTGAGCGTGTCTTAATTTTTTTCCCCCTTAGCCTTGATGATCTCCGACCTAAGCCTAATGTAGCCGAATGTCATGCGCGCGTATCAATATGGGGCTACGTTAGCCCTTGCTTTTGAACGCCAGATACCGCTTCTTTCAGCCGCGCTTTGATCTTATACGATCCTTTTTATCTGCTTTAATTTTAGGGTGGGGGTCAGGTTTTAGCTACGGATGCAACAGTCTGACGTGTCCGACGTTCGTGGTGCAACGTTTTCGCTAAAGAGATCAGTCTCGTCTCCAATTCTCTCCACGAAACAAAAGTAAACTTCGTCGTCCCTTTATATCTGAAACCAAAGCGTGCAGCAGCCACCTCACACACTGGTGACGATAATATGTCCCTCGGTGACCAGCAGATTAGCTAATATCCGATGGCTAAAAGCAAAACATTTCCCCCTTCCCCTTCCTTCTTCCCTGTTAGTCTAAATTAATCATTAAGTTATTATGTCTAATAATAATAATAATAATATGCCCTTTTGGTCCCAATGACGCCCTTCCCAAATGTATCTTTAGCCGATAAAATGATAACAATAAAAATGTCGTCCCGTGATCTTTATCAGATCGTTAGCGAATGAGATGTCTGAAACCTCACTTTTCTCGGTGTCCGCTTTACCTTTCTCAACCCTCTCAGAAGTCAAATACCCATTCTCGCCAGCTGAGTCGACTGGACGAAGTGAGCAGCGCTACACGGGTATCGAGCCGATGCGCCTCTGTTCGGACGCCAGTGCTCCAACCACTCGGCTATCGGTGCATTTAAACATTCCTGTCTCCGATCATAGCGCAAAGCTTTGGCTGTTTGATGTTTCGACATTCAACTAAACGATTCCCCAACATCTGACACTATGCAAAATAACTGCACTAGTAGGAAAACAAACCCCAGCATGTTCAAAGTGCCTTCTTCCATCTCCGTACGAGTCAACGAATGTCAACTATAGAATGTGATGCAAGTACAAGGGACTTTAACCTGCCATCACAATATCACGACGAGTAGCAGCGCCCAATTAGTCTCTTCCTCTCCTCAGTCTAATGTGCCAGACTACTGTCTTCCCCTCTCTCGGCCTCTATACACAAATTCCAGCATAGACGTGATACTTCCATCGTACCAATCACACTTCGGCGCACATGGATACGACCATCTGTGTCGAAGGCGTTTTCAGATAGTTCTCTCTTGAGACAGGAACTCAGACAATTAATGTAGATTCCTCTTTCCCTCTTCCCTTCTAAAACTTGCTTTTTCTTCGCCGCTACTTTACCTACCACTAGCCGTCATCAAACTTCGCATAGCGACGACACAGCTATTTAAATTTGAACACTTTTTTGTGATCAAATTATAACTTTCTATCATCGTGGTTATATCTTTGCGCTGGCTGTCTTTTCATAATTACATACACTCGATACTCAAAAAGTCATGAAATTAATAAATATTATTATAATAATGCCTTACTTTTCCTTAAAATTTATTGAGTGACTTAAGGGTATGGAAGAAGAATTTTGTTTAATATAACAGGACGTAGTAGATGTTCTCTCCCCATCACTATCCCATTATGCCAATATGAGCAAACACTGTTAAAAAAAAAAGCCTAGACACACGTAGAACAAGGTGATCTTTCCTTCCACACCACTGCAAAAAGATATAGTCGTTACATGTATTTAATAATTAATCTAGCTCATCTGCGCCATTTTATGATTCTGAATTCTTTTTTTAAAACACATAATAGGATTGATACCCTTGATTCTAGAATTAATGTGTCCGCATTCAAGGATTCATGCTCTGCGTTCTTATGTCGCATTCGAGTTGAAGCGAGGTTGTTTGATAAAGGCATAGATTTGATATGATATGTCATATCTCCAGGTAGAAGTTTCTTAGTGATCTAAATAACTGACGGACAACTGGAGATCCTGAGTAGCAAAGCGCGCTAGGCTCGCTCAGTGCCAGACTGAACCTGAGGTCGTGCCAGACATGTCGCGACCATAAAAGCCCTCAGCTGTTTTTCCGTAATCACCGGCGTTACAGAAGAGAAGTGCCAGGGCTTGTCTTTTGTAATGACTTAACAGGAGCAAATCATGCTTTATTTAGTTAATATTTACGAAAGCTAGATTAAACGGCTGTCAATTTTTTTCTGTTACTTGCTTTACCCGAAGAGTCTGTGACTACGACTACGGCACAGCTAGCGTCTCCCCCACCCACCCACTTGGCTATTTAAAAAAAAAAAAAGGAGAGAGAGACACACGCCAGACTTACCTTTTTGTTTTGCGTGGAAACGGAGGAGAAAATTGGCGTTGAAGACACAAGCAGCAAAGTTGCAGCAACAACCCGGGCTATAGTCCAACGATTATGATGATGATGAAAAGAGAGATGCTTAATAACTGGAGGTTGGCTAACCTTGTCTCTAGCCGCCGAAGCCCAGATGAGAAAATTCAAAGTTTCATTGGCTGGCGCAGTCCCCGCCCGTGTATCAACCCAGCATGCTTTGAGAGCGCTGTGCGCAGGATGGCGGGGCGATGCGCGCTTTGATTATAGAGCGGTTTTCGATATCCAAATTTTAGGAAAAAATGTAGAGGAAGAATTTCTCCTATTTCAAAGTCTAATTTTTAAGCTATGGAGATTGCATACGATAGTCACTTTAAAATAAAAACCTTTTCAAATCAGTGTATCAGCCCTTATAAC
This sequence comes from Marisa cornuarietis, assembly GCA_004794655.1. NCBI lineage: Eukaryota > Metazoa > Mollusca > Gastropoda > Architaenioglossa > Ampullariidae > Marisa > Marisa cornuarietis. Next base: position 19,141,421 of record SMMW01000001.1, read on the forward strand.
AAACTGGTTTAGTATTTTCTAATTACAGTTGGTGGTGTTAGGTTGACGGCGTGCGATATGTTGATAGGTTATCAGAGATGTATGCCGTTTGTGTGTGTAATGAACGCATTTCGTGTCAGTGCAGCTAGGTTCGAATGCATGAGGTGTACTTCCTATTCAGACAGTGATGTATGGAATGGGGCAGTTGTTTTTTCTTTTGTAAAAGCCATTGAATTTTCCGATCGGGAAGGAGGTATAGGCAGCATTAATAATATATGTGATTACTATCATGGGATTTTATTTTTATTATTATGCGCCAGATTTCCCTTCCAGTCAGACCCTGACGACACTAACACCTTTCACTGTAAGAGCTAATCCCGTACCGTCGACTGATTCTATCTCTTCACGATTTATCTGTCGTATCCTTAAAAGTTATCTGCATTTTTCTCAAACAGGCACCCAGTTGACCTTCCTTGCATGCTGACATCAATCAACACTTGCCAGTCGAATGTTTACTCCTGTTTTCCGAACGTCAAGTAAACGTCTGGTCCAGTTATGCACTGTATGCATTTTATTTTACAAAAATGGGCTTATGTCATTTGATTTTACTAGAACGAAGTTTTTCGCTGACATGGCAACCAGGCGTTTCCCAGTCGGAGCGCGTTTGTCTGTTTCACTCACTCAGCTACAGCTATCATAAATGATACCTACACAAAAAATCTTCAATGGTTTTGCTGAGATCGCTCAGTGCGATTAAGTCTTTGTATTATTATCGTGATGATTCGCAAGGCTACAAACATTATCTTTTATGACATGTACTGTAAATTTCATCTAACATAAATCAAAAGACGAATCTACCTTTCCTCCGACTTCATCCGCATGCCTGCTTTTTCAATCTTGGGGAAGCAGAGAGAAAGGTGTACGGACTTCAGTAGTTCGTCTGCAGCCTCCCGGAGGTGGGATCGCATTTGAACGTCCAGACTTTCGTACATCTACAATAGGATCCGTCACCAAGCAGCATTTCCATCCAGAATGGTGCAGCCATCAAGCCATGGACCCATGCGAGCGCTGTTCTAAATGACATTTTCGTGATAATTCACTTACCTTTTTACAGCGCGTGGAATATACAAATACATGCCAGCGTCTTATAAAATAAACCGTGTTACGCGTTTTGGACATTCCCGAGGTGGCAAAATACCGAGAAGCTTTAGTCCTCAGAATGCAGCCTGCCACTTCTTTGAAGACTTTTTGACAATGCTGACATGGTATAGTATCTATTCAGTGATGCTGAGCGAACCCAAAAAAAGGACCAAAAGTATGCGATATTTTTGTTTACTGTGCAATACTTGCGAGTTCTGTATTTCTTTTAACAAGGCATCAAAAACATATCTACATGTGATTTGCGTACAGATCTCTGCTGGGAAGTCAAGAAGCTTGTCTAGTAGAGTGATAGCATAGTCTCTGCAAGGAAAATAGCTGTAAAGACAAAATATTAGACTTAAGTGTTTCATTTTTAGGGATATCCTTACATTCACTTTGCACTATCTTGGTGAAGTCTACATTTCTTGCAAAATGTTATCCACAGTTTTGTGCAGCCATGGTAACCAGAGGACACCTGTTTAAAAAGTTATTAAATTTTAATAGCTTCTTTAACATCTGCAACTTTCAATCACTAATTCTTTCATAAACAGTCCTCATTCATCACATCAACACATATACACATGCTTTTTGAAGTGAAGATGTTATGCAGAATAGTGCTGGTAAAGTGACTATACCCCATTGTTATGTAACATCATTAAACGAACACTAGTGACAAGTGTTAAGAATTCTGAATGCTGTACCATACTTTTGTAACAATGTTCAGGCCTCTTTCTGCAGTCAATTCAAACTGTTATTCACGAAGTTATCTTCCTATGCCCTTGATGTCAAAAATGTGTAAAAGCAGGTTCCTGAGGGTACAAGGCATGTTATTTCTAGAACAGTATGATCTCACATCAAACTCTGAACGGATTACTGCTGGTGTTTCCTTCATGACTGCTGTGCTATTAGTATATACAGTTTTTTTTTAACTGTCTCAACCAGACTTAAACAACAAGATGGCCACTTGTCCCAGGTAAAAATAGATGAAATGTTTGGTCTCGTGTGTGACGTAGCTGCCGAAGTTGCGGCCCACGATGCAGTGCCATGTGGGGTTGTACTTCTTGTCGAACTCTTTCTTGATGAAGGCAGCGATATCCTTCTCAATGTTGTATTTCTCAAGTGCTTGGGTGGCGCAGTCTACGGCGTCCTGCTGCATATCTTCCGCCATGTCGGCGTTCTTGATTACTGCTTTTCGCTCAGACATATTGGTCTGTTCAAAACAAAGCACAGTTTGTTAAAATCGCCATTATTATCTTCGGAGCTAACACACTATCCCTCACTATTTTCTAGATTTCAGGTCTAAATCAATCTGAAACATCAGGTAAATAACCCCACTATAAGTATCATTCTAAAAAAGTTGTGTCGTACACACCAGGGAATGAACTCTTGCAGTTGTAAAACTAAAAAATCCCAACGAGTTTCTTCCCTTCGTTTTGTGGTTTAACTCGGACCAGAGAGGATCGATCCCACAGCTACAATTTGTGGCATTTTTAAGAAACATCTTTAAGCGTCTGGACAACTTTAACGCAAGGTCAAAATAATAATAACTAAATTATTATGAAAACCTGTCACAATATCATCACTACCCAGAGTGACATCAAATCTTAAAATCAATGACTCGATTTCAATAATTATAACAAGATAACATATCATTAATTACTGGATTATGTTCAGTCACAAAAGCTTCACTATAAACAAATGTGTGCAGAATAAAACCATATTCTGTCATACAACGGAGCCTTTGAACTTACTTTCGTGTGGGTATCCTAATGCTTTAGTTACCAAACAAGGGTTTCTCATTAATAAGCATTCTCCTAAGCCAAAAGCAACAATCTGTCTTTGAGTAATTCAACCTCATAAAATTTGTCACCTTTTGCTGTAGGTATTTCGATGTTTTAATCATGTATAGGAAAACTTTCACATTACAAGAACGAAAGTTCTTCGACTGTTTGCACTAAACACAACCAAAAAAAAACTCAATTAAACGATGAAATAAACTTGTGATAATATCATTCACGAACAGAAAAGCTATCCACTAATCAAAGATGATGCTAACAAATAAATTAAGCCAAACTAACCTGTTTCAAACGATGTGTCGATTTAATCAGAGGTTGCTGACTTCTCACAGTACGAACGGTTGAGAATGCGGTTGCTCCGTCGCTACCCTTTCTATATCTCACTAACCGCTCATCTGATTGGTCAAGATCCAGTCTTGTATCAACCCACAATGCAACTCTCGAGTCCTTACCTACAGTCTTGTAACCTGTTGTTATGAACGCTAGGATTGGTCCCTAAAAACTTAAGACTAACAGTTTACACTGGAAACCGCCCAGTCTGACCGTAACCAGCGACAACAATTTATTTATTCTACATTTATTCCAAGCAGAAAAGTGCACGACAAAACAGTAGTCTCGACACACTCTCGACACAGTCAGTGCTGCCGATTCCTGTCGACGTTATATTTGAAGTCGAATTATATTTCCCACTAATATTTCAATGCATGTGGCGAACAGTAGGCCTACATATTAGCATCATTTGGTGTTTGTATTAAATTTTATATCACCTCCTGTAGAACATTTTAAAATTTGTATGTTCAGTTTTTACGTGATCGAAGGTATCTATTATAATAATAGTACTTATATAATAAATGGAATTGCTGAGAGCATTTCCCCGTGAGCTCGGCAGTGCATGATGTGGACGACAGACTACAATAACTAAACCGACAGTCTACCATACAGGAAAAAAGAAACACGTGTCGGCAAACGGACGACACCATTGCAAACATGAACAAACTTGTGGAACCCAGTACAGTCCGAACTTAAATTGACTTATTGTTACCTCGCCCCCTTCCGTCCAATACAAATGTTGAGCGAGACAAGTGTGGCGATCAGGTATACAAGATCCATAACTAGGGGGTAACTTTGAGGGGAAAATCCGTTCTACCACACAGTGACGAGCGAGACTGGCGATATAACGGGTTAAAAGAGCGGCAAACAGGTGTTTGAGTGTGTACACCTGTTCAAAGTGTGTCAGCAGCGCTTCAAACATTCGAACAAGGGTGACGACATGAGGTCAGCCACCCCAACTCATCCCAAACCCAACGCACGGCTGGCAAAACAGGATTTCGGAGAAAAGTACTGGCAGGTATAGCGGACACCAACGGTTATTTTTGTTCAAACAAGTTTTAATATTTTATTTTTTGTTATGTGTCGAGTGTGTGTGTGTGTGTGTGTGTGTGTGTGTGTGTGTGTGTGTGTGTAATCTATACCTGGAAAATGTGCTCGATACACTTTATTATATGTTTCAACCAATGCTTACACCTTCCGCTCCCTCAAACACACACACACACCGCATACATAATATAGATGTGAAGGGGATGATAAGGGGTGCCAAGCTGATTGGTGCGAATTAAGGGACGAATAAAACAGCTTTCGTCTTGTCATCTGTTTGCTATTGGTCATCTAAGACTTCGCATCTGTACTACATGATTTCAGCCGTTCCACAGTGTTGTCAACGTCAGAGATGCGGCAGGAGACTGTCATCAGCAAATGACTGGCTGGAAAACGGCACGACTATCAAGAGTGAAAACAGTAACAGCATTTGGTGTACATCATCTTGAATTATATGTCCTCGGACCACCAGAGCACTTTTATTCTGTTTGGCTTATGCAATACCATTAGACCGTATCTTGATGATCAGATGACAAAAGGTATTAGTTTGTTTACTGGTTCATTTCAGATTTAAAATTACGACAACTCGCTATTTGCAGTCAGTCTACACCACATAACTTTCAATTGTATTCTATAAAAATCAGAAATAACATTAAAAACAAACACAACAATTATGTAAAAGATTAAATGATCATTAAATTGAAAAGTTCCGTTACGTGTATGCAAGTTAATCTTAATCCTGTTCTGCTAACAGCAAGCAGAATCATGTGACCGACTCATCCCTGTATGTGAGTGTTTGTTTACTCCAACCTTATTCCTTGTCTCTCTCTCTTTCTCCCTCCCTCCCTCACTTTCTTTCATTGACGCACCGAATGACGCAATAGTGTGAGGAGTTGTGGGAGATACGTGTACACGTGACGTCAAACCACTGTCTACAGTTGCCGTGTCGGGGAGCAGACGTGAACATCAACAGCGCACAACAATATCTCAACACCAGCAGCGGGCCTCCATTACTGGCTGTTTGCACGCCTGCTTCCTGATAAGCACCTAATCGTCGGCATTCTGTGCTTACATCAAGGTAATTATAGTAATATTCTTTGCAGTACGTAATGAAACGAGCCCTTGGTTAACAAATTTAATACTTTTACTTTCCATACTTTACGTAATGTTCCTTCCAATTTCTAAACAGCAGGTGTCTGTATATAATTCATTTTTGTAGCCCCAAAACGGTTTCCTATAATCATGCTTAGTCATAGACTGGCAACCTCGCTTGCTTGTTGTATGTAATAATATATCATCGGCTTTCATCTACTGAGCACTTCAGGATAGTTGAAATGACCTTATTCTCGTCAAACGAACATTTGCTGTCCACTACCTCAACCCCCACCACCCTTTATTATACATTACTTCAATTCGTGTAGTCTCTTCGCTTCTCACCTTTTCACCTTCCGTCTGACTCTCTCTCTTTCTCATTCTCTTCTAGCCTGCAGAATCTAGCCAAATATTCACCATTCCCTCCCCTTGTTTTCTTTTGCCAGTTCCATGGCTGACCACAAAGCCGTGATCAAGAACGCTGACATGCCCGATGACATGCAGCAGGACGCTTTGGATTGTGCCAATCAGGCTCTGGAGAAGCACAACGTCGAGAAGGACATCGCTGCCTTCATCAAGAGAGAGTTCGACAAGAAGTACAACCCCACGTGGCACTGCATCGTGGGCCGCAACTTCGGCAGTTACGTCACACACGAGACCAAGCACTTTCTCTATTTCTACCTGGGACAAGTGGCCATCTTGCTGTTCAAGTCTGGCTAGACTTCCGGTGCCTCTCAAACCCCGCTCTAGTTCGGAGTGGCAGCGAAACAGTCCTGGGCCCGTAGTTAAAAAAAGCGAGATTGCGTTGGAGCAGCTTGGGAAACTCAAGGACAAACTTTTTGTTACCAAAGTCACAAAACGGTGCCTAGACCCCGCAAACATTGGTTGACCCTGGGGCTGTAGTTATAAAGGGATAGGAAAGATGCACTGGGTCACGAAACATAAGCACTGTTGGCAGGGTCTGGGAATGGTATTGTAACTACAAAACAGGACGCTTTTCCTTGGGTTCCTGATTTTTGCCGTGAGGTAGCTACTTTTATAACTACGGGCCTTGACATGTGTGACTGAGCTAGCTTGCAACAATATCCAACCAACAATATATTCCGTTCACGATCAGTCAGAGGTTATGGAGACGAGGACGCATTTAGATCTCAAAACATTTTTGCGCTGTTTTCATACTAAAGCAACTCCCTCGTGTCAGAATGAGATGTGTTATACCTCTATACATATCGCTATATTTACAAACTAAATAAATTGCAAGCTGTACAAAAGAAAGACACTGGTTTGTTTACCGATGAAAGCCTTCTAGTTGTTTCATCTTCTGCTGTTTGTCTCAATTATTTCTTTTTTCACTCCCTCTTTCTTTCTTGCTTTATTTAGCATTTTTTCGTACTTTCGTCTTTCACATCTTATCTGTTTTCATACCTTCACACAAGGAATACATTTAGACTTTTATCTTCTTAATTTATTCATATAGACTGAAGTAAACGAGCTGAGCACATACGCCTGCAATGTTACCGTTGAGGTCCGAGGGACAAGGCGGACGGTAAAATTGTCGTCTGTGTAGCAGCAAGGTTTGCCACTAAGAAAGGTGTAAAAACTTAAATACTGTGCAGTTCGACCTTAAGGGGGTCGCTTACATAGTGCGTCGCTAGGCGCTGTCTTGACGGTTTATTCGTCAGCTTAAATGATGTACATTTATGCCGATTACAAAAAACTTGTAAAGCTGGCTGATCTAAATTAGCCTTGTAGCTAGCGCCTGTAGCGGCAAGCCGTGTAGCTAACCCTACTGCTTTACATACACAGAGTTCACAGAGATCAGAGGAGTCACAGACCGCAGAGATCATAGAAATCAAAGACTTCACAGAGATCATAGAAGTCAGATACTTCACAGAGATCATGGAAGTCTGTGTTTGAGACGGTTCGCAAACCGAGGTGAAAGGGAGATTACCGAGGTTGTTTGACAGCTGAGTCGATCATCAAAGTTTAATCTTAAGTGTCGCCAGGTGAGATGAGCTGGCGATAAGTGTGATCAGTGACGACTTTGTGGGCGTACCGGTTGATAGGTGCGTGACGACCCCTTGACCTGATATAGAGTACAGGCTGTACAGCTGTCATCTTTTACTGTGAATGCTCGTAAACCTTTATGTTGGTTTCTCTAGTTGTGCGAGCGACCGTGTGTGTGTGTGTGTGTTTTGCATATGTGTATGTTTGCGCTCGCGCAATGCGTGCGTTCTTGTGTATGAGAGAGAGAAAGAAAGAGAGACTTTGTGTGTGTGGTGAGGAAGGGGGCGTTACACACTGTGTGCGTGCATTTAATAATAATAAATAATAATAAATGAAGATTTTTATAGCGCATATTCACACTCATCAAGAGCATGCTCTTAGCGCTTAAAATGAGGAAGAGACATGGACTAAATGGATAGAACACGAGGGACGGAAGAATAAACGACAAACAGAAAACAAAGAAAACACAAAAAATGGCACCAAGTAATAGGAACAGAGAATATAGTGATTCTGCAGAGAAAGATGGGTAGAAAAGAAGCAAGAGCGGAAGGGGGAAAGGTAGGAAGGACGAGCATTGTGTGGACTGTGTTAGGAGTAATGCTCAAGGAAGAGGTGCGTTTTCAGTGCAGATTTGAAGGGTTCAGTTGTAGGAAGGTGGCGGATATGGAAGGGAGAGAGTTCCATTGTTTTGCTGCACAGTAGCCAAAAATCCTGTGACCATATGTTGTTGTATACGGTTAGTATACGGTCATCAGAGAAAGAGCGGAGTTGTCTGGCCGGAACGTAAGGGATGAGAAGTTCAGAGAAATAATCAGGGAAGGAGCCTGCAAAGAAATCAAAACACAGCACAGACAGTTTGTAATGGATGCGAGAATGGATGGGTAGCCAGTGTAGAAAACGAAGGAGAGGAGTGACATGGTCCCGTTTCGTGGCTCTGAGCACCAGACGTGCAGCGGAGTTCTGTACTTTCTGGAGTCTCTGAATGAGGGATGAGGGACAGACTGCCAGCAAGGAGTTGCAGTAGTCAAGTCGAGAAAGAACAAACACACAGACAAGAGTGTTGGTAGCGCGTGACGGATGGCACTGATCTTACGGAGCTCATAATAAGCAGACAGACAGCTGTAACATGTTTATCAAGGGTCATGTCTGCAGTGACAATAAATCCCAGATTCCTTCGCCCACCTTGATGTGATTGGATAGACTGACGAACGAAGGTTGATGTCTTCTTCTATGGCACAAGAGGGCTTCCGTTTTATCGTCGTTTAGTTTAAGCTTGTTTTTTACCATCGCTAATACAAGCTTCTAGAGTGAGACTCAGCCGGTGACTGGTACCAGTCTTTGGCGGGAGCACATAGATTTACCGGCAGTTGACAAGGCGAGTCACTCAGGCCTGCCTTGGGCAATGGTGAGAAGGTCCAGCACGGGATGACCAGTCCATTTCTTCACGTTCGTAAGTCATTTCTACCTCTGGGGTTTGCGGTGTCGACCGCCTTCCAAGAAACCTTGAAGGATGGTCTTCGAGAAGGCGTCGTGCCAGTCCACATGACCAGAGTTACGCCCCTTGACTGTTACTAGCAAAGGCGCCCGGTGTCCTTCGAGTGTGGCGACCGTGGTTTGCACAAAAGTCGTTTATGTTCTCTGTACGAGATCCGGAGCTGCCTCCGGCACTTGTTCCCGAATGCCGGAATTCTTCTCTCTGGATCGGGCAAGCAGAGACCACGTAATGCAGGATCGGTACTACGAGGAATTTGTACAGATTATTCTTTATAGTAAACCTGATGTTATGACCCTGTCCAGCTCAACCGATGTCGCTGTTGCTGATGCGATCCTGATAAGGATGTCGGCCGTAGAGCTGCCGTCTTTGGAGAGTGTAGCTCTCAAGATCTCTTCTCTGCCGTTGCCAATAACAATGACTTAGTTCTTGTCAATGCTGGTTTCCATTCCATGGTGAACACAATAATTACAAAAAACTGATACTTCAGGTCCGGCGACAGGAAACTTTTTGTTTCATACGTTTCACAAAAAGGATTGACACCTCTCGTGGGATCTCATTTTTGTAATCTCTACATGATGATGATGATGATGATAAATAAAAAAAAGAATTTATAGAGATCATTTCATCGTTTGGATGTGAAGAAATACGCTGCTTTTGTGCGTGTGTGTGTGTGTGTGTGTGTGTGTGTGTGTGTGTGTTGTACGGTTTCTCGCAGTCTGCACTTCTCAAATCAGCGAGCAAACAGGTAACGAATGCGCGTCTGTCAAAGTCTGCACACGTGTATGTGTCAACATTCGCTAGCAACACGTTTACCTTTCTACTACACACTCTTTGGAGAAAACGGGAGTTCGATATTCGCAGTTAAAATGAAAGGTCTCAACACCCGCACTTTGTTTAATCTGTGAGAACGCCATTTATGTCATCATTGCCATTTATTGACATATTACCATTGCTCCTCATCAGCCATAATGAAATACACGAGACAGACTTGTGGAGAGTCTGATTCATGCTTACTACGTATTTTGTTATCCTTTCCTTCAGGACTATAAGAAAAAGGGCGCGGAAAACCTTGGGATGCTTTTCTCCTGAGGTTTTTAGCAGTAGTCAAGTAAATTCCATATTACTGCCAACAGTTTATTAGTGACAATCCAAATGTGCAATCAGGTTTCTAAACCAATTACGAAATTTTTTTTTACCCTAAAGTTCGAATATGTAGCTTACATTAAATATTAGCAATGCGTTTAGCATTTTTCTTCTGTTTGGGTAAATGAAAACAAGGTATACAACCACGAACTGTTTCGCAGGTTTACCTCAATCGACTGGTGCATTCATTATGAGTGAATAACTCAGTCAGTCATAGGCAGACAGGTACCCACTCACGTGAGGGAATGATCTGAGGTCAGATGCCCAAAGGGTCGCTAACTGCCAGCTAAATGCTTCACGTGATGCATGCAGCCTAAGAAAAAGTATCTGGATCCTTCCAGCTGATTAACCAATCGCTCACCACTTTGCGAAGTGTTGTATACTTGGCTTCTGAACGACAAACATTTCACCCGAGACGTTTTAGTTTGAGCATAGGGGATTTCGTTTGACTGACAATTATTTCGGTTGTCTCTTTTCACCTACATTCAAAGATGACACGCGACAAGTCTTTTTCAAGAAAAAAATATGACCGGTTCTTGGTGACCAGTCAGAAAGCTACCTTACAACAGACAGATACCCTCAGAAATTATTTTGTCTGCTTCTCGCTTCGTAGCAAGAGTAGGGTTTCTATATGAATCAGCGCCACAGCATTATCCTGGATCGCAGATATTCTCAACTCATTTTTTCAACGCTTGGGTTCCACAAGGAACAAAACCTGGGGCCAGGCTAACTGAGGATGGCTCGGTGCTAGCTGCATGACTCGCCTAGGAACCCTCCGTTCACCAAGGGCTGCACATTTGTTGGGCAAACAGACAACAAACTAGATACTGCGACTGATCTGATCTGACCTCAGATGAGCATATTTTGAGTGATACAAGGGAGGAAGAATTGAGCAAAACTAGACCTGCCTGCCAAATATCTTAAGGCGCTTAGCAAAACATACAAGGAGTGCATACAAGTTTGGTCTCCACAAGTGACTTATTTAGGCAGACTTTCCTCACAATGCACACACACACACCATTTATTTTTCTAACCAGTTCAATCAGTATTAAACTAGATTAGAATACAAGATTGATTAAGAAGCCAATTCAAAGGCAGTGTTAAGGCAGATGATGACTCTATGTGGGACTTTCAACACAAGCTCCCCTTTTGAAACAGACCAGTGAGATCGTCAATATCAGACCCTAGACTGCTAGGAATGCTGAAGATAAAATCACTCTCGTCCGACTTTTCGTCCCATGCTATACGAAACTCGGACAACGTGATGCGTGATCCTTCTGAACAACAACTCTCAATTCCTTCTCCTTTTCCTGCGGCACTCTCTGTTTCCTCACTGCCCCCAACGCTGGTGTCCCTAGAGGACAACGATCGTTCTTTCTGGATGCCCAAGACTCTCCCCAAGGCTTGAACGGCCGAGTCATCAAACTCGCTCACTTTGTCTGGCGCCCCTTGCTGTTCGCCCTGTACGCCACCACTGTCCCCATCTTCCGCATTACAGCCCTCCAACCCTGTCTCGATTCCTTGTAACAACTCCGCGCCCGACATCAAGAGACGGGGGGGAGAGTTGGGCTGCACTAGTGAACCCGCATATCCCATGATGCTACAGCCGGAACCCGTCTGCTCGGTGCCAAAAGAACTTATAAGAGAGCCAGCGATAAAAGCGGGAGAGGCGCATCCACCCAGCGAGGGCTTCAAGGTGGAATGAACTGTCTGTCTCGATGCGCTAGCAGACTTGTTCTGATGTACGAGAAAAGAGTCAGTCAACTCTTCTGCGTTTTCTTCCATCTCCATTCCAGTGTGCTCACTAACGAGCGCGTTGGAGCTTGCAGTAGTATTTTGAGGGCAGAGCAAAGAAATTTGGGCTTCGTCTTCGTAATGGCCACTTGTGTCCTCTGGAGTTAGGTCTCTATATAAGAGGGGTAGGCTGCCGTTAGATTCCGCCAACACATCATCATCTTTGTAGGATAGTCGACCCTGGAAATGCATTGGTGGGTGTTCTTTCGTGTTTTTGTAATAATCTGCAGGGTTGTCGAACGTTGACACTGTATACAGTGTACCACATGCAGAGGGGTTCTGTAGAGAGAAGCAAGACCAGCTGCTTCCAGAGGCTGTAGGAGGAGAATCCGATTCCTCTGTATGACATTCCCTCGTGTCGTCATCCGTTAGTTCCATGTAGAGAGAAACGTTTGACTGTGTTAATGTGAGATTTGACAGCGTAACTCGGGCAGGGATCTCTGAGATTTGAAGCAAATCGTCATCGTGCTTTTCGGGATCTGCTGGGACATCTGAAAGATGATCTACCGGTCTGCTCGTGACAGCAAACACTTGTAAGGCGCATTCACTCAACCGCTTCACAGAGTTACTCCCAGAAATTTCTGGCAAGTGTTCTTCAGCAGCAGCCTCTTTTTTGTCAGGTGCAACAGGCTTGGAATCTTGTGGCTCCGCTATCTCCCTCAAGTCGACAGATGGATTTAGGGAGTTATTCCAGGAGTCTTCAACACTTTCTTTCGTGGGACTCTCCGTTCTGTAGGCAGGTTCTGTGATCGCCATTACATTTGAGGACTGTGTGGATGACGTTGACTCATCTTCTTGGTTGGTCGTATTGCTTGTAATGGTCTTGGGTGCGTCCTTCTGGTTCACGTTAGTAAAACGCTTGTTTGTTTGTTTTCGCCTCAATGCCCGACGCTTGAGAGCTGGACTGGTTCGTGGGCTATTCACTCTCACCTCGTTTTCTACAAACGCCGATGCGGGCACATCAGAAGAGATAGACATGGCTGTTTCGGGGGAGGCTTCGCTACACTCAGAACTGGACGTGGTGTCCGTTTGAGGTGTGTCAAAGGTCAGGCGTTGTTCCTCGCCTGGTGTGTCCTGCTGTTGGTCAGATGTTTCAGTGTTTTCCTGCATCCAGTGCATAAGCGCATTTTTCTTCTTCTTGTCTTCGAAAATGGAGATGAGCGGAGATAGCCTGCTGCTGTACTTCTGCTTCTTGGAGACAGAATCGTTCGACTCACAGGCCCCAGTCGTTCGCCGGGAGACTTCGGGAGAGGGAGGAGTGGAGCTGTCGCTAGACGCTGAACCAGTGTCGTGGCTCCTGCTTAGGCTTCGCCTGCGAAACTTGGAAGCAGAGTAGCGACGACGCAGCATGGCCAGAGTATTTCCGTCAGAGGAGCTCGAGGTACTTGACTTCGTCTCTTCTGAACGGTCGACTGCTGTCTTTTGCGCGCCTTGGTCTTCAGTGGCGCCCGATCTTAACGCGCTCAGGCCGATAGGAAAGACTCTATCGAGTGGTCGGTAACGTTTACGAACCTTTTTGGATTTCTTGCTGGAGAGAGGTGGAGAAGAGCATTCTGAATTTTCAGAGGAGGAATGCGGCGAGACCAGAGGTGAGTCCGATACTGATGGGTCTATGCTACCGTCTGCAATTGCATCGATTTCCGCAGAGATCAGCTCCTCCTCTGGTTTCGTTTCTACAGAGACGGAGGGTGACGGAGTGGTGTTTGGAAGATAGGACGAGATGTCGTCAGTGGTTGTACTAGAAGAAATACCTTCGCAAGCTTTCTTTTTTTCTTCGTAGGACTCTAGCGTCTTTTCGGTCGACGCCTGATGTACCTTTTCTTTTGTATCAACCTCCCCAGAGGCTACAGCGTTCGAGACCAAATTGGAATTATCTGCATTCATAGAGTAATGCTTTTTGCGAACGGGAATCTTCAGTTTATCTTCAGAATTAGTCTTGGGTTCTACAGTGAACACTGAACAAGCGGTAAGGTGGGTCGATTCTGTGCATTCCGTTCTTAATGTCCGAAGTAAAGGACGCAAACTGAAAGGAGAACAACTTTGACTCTGGACACCAAATCCCTCGAAGGTCAAGGCGCCACAAGGTGTTCTTGTGCTGCTAGTATTAATACCAAAGCTAAAACATTTGTAACTACCTCTTGATGGACTAGGTGTCTGCTGTCCGTTTTCTGACTGCTGAGCAGGCGAATTTTCCCGGGATTCATCCTTGCTTTCCTCGTTTTGAGTTTTTAAACCGTTCTCAGTGCCTTCAACCAGATGGATGGCACCTTTGTCTGTACTGATTTCTCGTCTCTTTGCAAGCAGGGCGGATAATTGGCTGTCGTCAATTTTCCTGCAGGTTTTCAAAGGTTTCTTCGTTTGGGGGATCAGCTGTGCGTCGTGTTGCATCTTCTCTCCACTAGCCGTGCTATGGCTATCTTGGATCTCTTCTGGCTGATAAACTACAGACTGCTCACAAAACGTAGGATTTACAGTGCGTTCTACAGTCTTCCTCCGACGGTGCCGGTCTAAGCCCCTCTCTCTGCCTCCATCGTTTTCCTCGACACAAGACACCGACTCTGATGACTGCGCAGCCGTGGTGCTGTGTGAGATCGGGTCCATTACAAGGGTTGCCAAGGGAATGGTCTCAAAGGACGATAAATCCTCGCTGTGTCCATCCTCAGACAGCTCATACACGTTCTTGGAAAATCTCATAGTTTTGTCGAACCTGCTGAAATCTACCATGGATTCTGATCTTGGAAGAGAAGCTAAAACATCAGTGCAGTAACTGTTCTGGCCGCAGGATTCCTGACGTAAAGCTTCTTTGTTGGACTGGGTGATTCCCCCGTCACTCGAGTCAGTCAGTTGCTGCTCGCTGGCATCCACCAAAGACCACGTAACATCAGCTTTAGCACGGGCTTGAGCACTCTCTGGTATTGTATTGAGTTTGCTGTTCTCTGTATCCTCAGCCTCCTTGTTGGGCTTATCAGCTTGCATTGCATCCTCAGCCTCCTTGTTAGGCCTATCAGCTTGCATTGCAACCTCAGCCTCCTTGTTGGGCTTATCAGCTTGCGTTGCATTCAGCGTCTCGTCATTAGTGTTCCCTTGCATAAGAATTGAGGAACTATATCCTGGGTTCTCCAAAGGCTTATACTTCGGACGTGGCCGTACTGGTTTGTTTCCTGAATAGGCTTTGGTAGACGACTGGCTCGTGCTGGTGTCCTGGTTTGAAGATTCAGAGGAAGTGGAACTGGCTTTCAATTCTATTGCAGCATCTTCTTTTACGGCTTCTGAATGTTTCTCCTCGTCATCTACCTCTTTCTTATCAGAATTAGGTGTCTGCTTCTTGTCCATTAGTTTAGGAGAGACCATCTCGAAACTGGAGCGACTGCCCACGATGGAGCCCATTGATGAGCAAAATGAGGTCTGAACATGAGGCAGAGACTGGAACGGCAGGGCGTCGCCCCCTCGATCAGCGAGAAAATAGGGGTAGTCACCCTCGAGCTGCTGCCGGTCAAGTCTGGAGAAGGAGAGGGAGCTTCGGTCTCTGTTTTCTCGGGCCGGACTCGATGGCGTTTTCCCGGTAAAACTGGCACTCGTCTGTGCGGTGGGCTCCCCTTCCCCTGTGTGGACACGCCTGGGCGAGGCCGAACTTCTGGAGTTGTCCCTGGTCTTATGTGAGACCTCTGTCCCCGACGCCTTATTGGAGTTGTCGTTCTTTTGGTTTCTCGTCTTGGCACGCGAGTTGGGGCCAAGGTACTCAGAAAGACCCCCTTTCGTACGAAGAGACGCGACAGAGCTGAAAGGAGGCATGACCTGGACGAACGAAGACATCGGTTTGGAAAGGGCGTGCGCGGTGCTGGCAGACGCCAGCCTCGCTTGAGTTGAGGGCCCAGAAGCGTCGCTGTCTCGGCCGCAATTCCTGACGACTAGGCGCTCGAGCATCCTGGGGATGGTGCCCGACAGCCGCTGTGAGAGAGGGGAGGGCTCCGTAGAGGTAATGCCGACACTAGGCGATGAGAGAATCGGCGATGCCAGCGAAGCGGAACTATCGTCGGAGGTGATAGCGCTGGCTTCTTGTTGTGATATCCTTTGGTTCGTCAGCTGGACACGCATGCGCTGAAGCTCTTCTTCCTTCGCCTTCAGACCGGCTTCTAGGGTCGTGCACTGTGGAGGCAAGTGTGAATTTTTAGCAGTTGTAATAACGTTTGCGCTGTGTTAAACATGCTACATAGGATGAAAGATGCTGTGTTTATGAACTCGTTGATAAACAGAGTAACATGGTAGAACAATCTTTTGAAGGCTATAGAACGGAGAAGTAGCGTGCAATGGTAAACTTGCCTAAATAGGAGTAATAAACAAAATTAAGATAAAATTGTAGTTATAAAAAAGTCTCTTTGCAATACCAAAGCTGAAGTAACACATCTGGACATCCTGTACTCTTTCCCTTCCGTGAGGCCACTAAATTCTATCCTTCTCTCTCTTTCTGTGTGTGTGTGTGTGTGTGTGAAGAGAGTCATTGTGTATTTTTGTAGAGAGTGTGTTTGTTCATATATTAGTGTTTAAGTGTGTGTTCGGGCGTGTTAGAGAGATATATTTCCATATTTAAATCTGTTATTTGCCTGTCTGCTAGTGTTACTTATAGCCTTTTTCTTTAATAAACTGTCTGATATATATATATATCAGAATTTTACAACTGCTCTGTTATTAAGTTTATTTTTGTTTTGTACTAATTAGTAAAAATGGCAGTGAGAAGAAAAGAAAGAGTATGAGAAACACGAGAAGCATAGACAGACTCAGACAAACAGACCGAGACATATAGGAAGATTTGAAGGCCCAAGAAGACATTTCTGGTGTCATCTACCCAACTACTAAATCACATACCCCTACCAAAAAGAAAAACCACAAACATTCATAAACTAAGTTAGAATGCTTCAGTTCGGCCACTTTAGAACACCGGAGACTTACGTGACGTTTTAACTGGGTAAGCGTGGCATCGGCCAACTGAAAAAGCGAGGAGGAAAACGTTCAGTTAAAACACCTGAAAAACAACTAAAGCCGTAACACATGGTTACGCTAACCTGTGGCTACGTCATCAGCAGTCAACGTGTCCCTGGACAAGAGTGGTTTTTATTTCTTACAATGATAGCTACATTGACAGTGTCTGGCATAGGTGCATTCAATGAAGCCTTCTACTTTCCCGCTATCCAAATTACACAGACAGAGACAAATAAGAGTGGGAGAAAAAGAAATAACCAAAAATGAAATTTATAAAAAAACAGCAACCAAATAAACAAATAAAGCGATGAGGATGAGTTCGTCCTAACTGGAGTTTCAAGATGTTTGGAGGAAGAGTTACTAACACAGTTACATGAGTATTTATATAGAGGCTTTAAATTCATTTTCCAAATTGTTACACTGTATTTTAGTATGCTGTTATTTTTTTTTTATCAAAGACTGAGAGAGGAGTAAGACCGACCAGACATAAAGAATAAGAAGAGAACTTCATATGCGCAAAGCATATGTGTTCTTTCTTTCTACTGTCTTTTTTCTCTCTTTCTTTTATTCTTATTGTTTCTTTTGTTAGTTTTTACTCTTTTTTTGTATCTTTTTGTTCTTTCTTTTTTATCTTCTCCTTTTATTCCTTTTAAGCCTAGAAACTATGAGACCATTGTTCAACATTATTCTTCAAATTATTTGACATCCATGTACAACCGATTCTTATGTATTGTGCTGGGATAAAGGGTTTATGTGCTGACTATATTATTGAATGTTATTGAAATAGTTTTCTCCAAAACGGTTTTTTGAATATCTCACCGAGAAGTTCTAATAACAGGAGGTATAGCGAATGCGGTCGTTACCCATTGTTTGTTAATGCATAACTAAAATGCATTACATATTGGTCAAGGATCATTAATTTACCACAGGACTGCTTACCAAGATAAGTCTTGACCATAGTGGGGAATCTTCAAAATAACCTGGATTCATTATCTTATGCAAACACTTTATCAATATCGTTTTGGTCTTGTTTGGCAATAACAGAATGTTGGCAGTGTTAAATGTTTTTACGATAGTTTGATTTGAGACCACATTGAGCAATATTGACCTAGCAAAATACTTAGTAACGAAATATATTCTTTTTATACTTTTTAATATCTTCCTTATTGAGGAGTTAATAACTTGTGGATCTGAAACATAATGGCGTGAGAGAAGAACTCATACGATTCAGATTAGGTTCTACAAATTTTAATTGTCGCAAATAGCGTTACGAAAATATTACATGTATTTCTTTGAAATTCCACACTTTTTATTTCTTATTATCTCTTTCTATATTGGTTTCTTAATGTCTTTTATATTTTTGTGTTTTTCTTCCTTTCTTGTTCCTCTTTGTTCTTTCCTTCATTCTTTCTAATTTCTTATTGCAATAATACATCTTTCTGTCAAACTTACATAGGTTTTGACTTCCTTCAGCTCCCTGAGAAGGGTCCGGAGCTCGCTCAGCTCTTGGGTGGCTGTGACACACAAATATGCCAGCAAAATATCTGAACCTCGAAAGGTAACTGCACTTAACCCTGTATTTAAGCTGTCGCTGGAACTGTGTGTGAAAGAGATTTAACCATAGTGGCACAGCTAGCTTTCACCCATATTTTCACCACTTTTGATCTAAAAATCTGTTAACATACATTATAATTTATTCCTTTAATGTAACATTTGATTGTTCTTTTACAGAATTAACATGTGTTTTAAATGACGGGCTTAACGGATAAATCATATCAACATGTTTTTTTTTTTAAATTTTTCTTACGAATCTCCAAGCACCATAAGTGGTGATCTCACATTGGTTCAGGAGCAGACAAGCTTTATTAGTTAAGTTACTGACCCGTTTCACCAGGGGAACGGAGGGGTTGTACAAATATATAACAAGACTGATATTAAGTATCATATACAAAACAGTATAATCAAACTAGTGAAACATGAGCACAAGTGCGCTTTCAATATAAATAAAGAATAAAGAATTGAGATGTTTTAGTGTTCCTAGTGATGGCTAATATTTAGTTATATTCAGAGGGACGTCTTAGGAACTTAAGACTTTTTCGATAGTTACTTTATGAAGTCTAGAGAAAAGATGAAATTTTCACTGTTCAACTTCTGGGAAGTTGGGGTCAGTAGGCATAGGATTGTTTAAACTACAAATTTTTTGTGGACAAAACACCTTGTCTAAATCTACCTAGTGCACCTGGAACTGATATACCTTTGCCATCAAGGAGTTTGGAAAAGCCCTCCGATTTCAAGATGTCCGCCAGGGACTTGGGAGGGTGGCAGGTAGAACCTTCTGTGGGAGAACTGCTTTGGTCAGTGGTCGATAATCCTTGCCCTGCCGCGCCATTCAAGGATGACCGCTTAGTTTGCTGCATCCTGTATGTATAGCATCAGGGGTCAGGTACAGTAAACTGTCTTTCGTTACCTGGTTTGAAATTTTCTTATTACTGTCAGCTGGAGGCAAGAAGCAGAAATATCTTGCTGTTTTCAGCTCACCTCTTGAACTGCACATACATTTCACACCATAATCTTGTTTTCTGTTTTACCACTCACCTCTCTCTGGCTTGAGCTTCCAGAATCTTCCTGGCTTCAGGGTATTCCGTCAACGCCTGTATTGACAAAAGGTCAAATGTCTTGTGAGGTTAACCGAAGGGGAGGTGGATAGCCAAGCGGCTAAGGCACTGGCATTCGAATTCACTCTAACACACCTTCTAACAGTTTGATACCTGTGTGGCGTAGTGTATTTTTCCCCAGTTGACCTAGCTGTTGAATATAAAGGCAGCGAGAGAAAGGAAGTCAGAAAAGAATAAAAAGAAGGAAAGAGAGAGAAAAGAGATGGGTAGTGCCCTCACAAAACCTAGCTCCCAGAAAAGTGTGGTCTCTCACTCCACAACTCCCCAAGGACATCGGGACTACATTTCTACCTTGTACATTCAGGCTTTATTGTACAATATTGTGAGACTAGATATCCTTGTGCCTTCTTTGCCCCTACAAACATCCCTAAGCACGTGAAGTTCATGTATACATGGGCGTCTATAAATCTAGTAACCGGCGTGTAGTACGTTAGAGTACGTTTCTCATGAACAAGATGATGAAACGATATTCTGTAAATTTTTAGTATTCTATATGTTGTCTAACATGGTTTCAAACTTAATATTAATAGTACTTAAAGATGTCATTGGACTTACATAAAGGTATTGTATCGATTCTTAAAAGATCATGGGTTTAGGTTTAGAAGAAGGAATACTATGAACAGAGGACAAAGAACATTTTATTCTCTTTGAAACACGGTGTGTTCTGTTAGAACACACAGTTTACTATGGTGTCTGAGATAAGAGTTGTTTTGGTTATTTAAAGGTAAGTATTGTCTCTGTTTGCAGCTAACAGTTTTGTGCTCACAAATTAACTGGCATCTTTTCGCAGGTACAATATGTGTAGAATCGCAACTAATTAACAAGTCTGGACTAACAAAGAAATCAATCTTGCACATGGTCAAAAGAAGAGTGTCTATGTGTAGTAAGCACACATTCATTAACCAATAATGACTCTAAATATAGATAGACACAACCACAGACATGTATACACATATACAACATACGTAACACACACACTGAAGTCGTCGACGCACTAAAAAAAATGTTCCTGTCGTCATATACCAGCAATCTATCTGCACTCGCATATAAAAATGTAACAATAAGAAAACAAGAAAGCGCTCACTGCTCATAAATACGCAATGCGTTGATGATCATAGAGAAGCCTGAGTTAACACACAGGAGATAATTAGTTCTTTACTCACAGACATCAAATCACGACGTGACAGGCACAGGAGCTCTGAGAAACCAATGGACCGCACGTCAGCTGTTCGCCTGCACAGGCAAGACGTCACATACACTAGATTACTAGAAGCTAAACTATGTTCTCAGACTCTCCTCTTATATTCTTTACGTCGTCATCGCTCTTTGCTGTCTCCCCAACCTATTTTTTTCTATCCGAAGAAATAATATGTTCCTTCTTTTCTTCCTAGGCCTTTCTGTTTACGCCTTGCTGTATTTTGTTAATTTGTTTCGTTTTGTTATTTTTTGTTTGTAAGCGTTTTTGTGGGTTTTTTAATGTTTTGTTTGTGTTTGTGTGTTTGTTTTGTTTTGAGTTTTGATTTGCGTTTTAATTTTTGTTTCGTCTTTTTTTGTTTACTTTTTATTTAATTTGTGAAATTGGCTTTTGTTTTGTTTCGTTTTGTTTTGATTTTTTATTTTATTTTTTAATTTTCTATTTTGACTTTCTTTTTTTGTATTTTTTGTTGTTCTTACTTCGATGCACTTTGTTTCTAATAAATAGTGTTTTATTTTAGGGATACTCGCAAAAACATATCACAGGAAGTCACGTGACTGCGCAGGTCGCAGCCCAAGGGTTCGTGGTGCGCGGTTCGTATCGATGGTACAGTTAGCAATAAAATACACCATTCCTCATCCCCGTTCACATGACAACGACAGACCACAGCGAGCGAACGAGAGGGGGGAGAGACAGAGAAAGAGGAAAAGAGCAATGACTCACTTGTTTTGCCCATCGTCCAGCTTCAGAAGCGAGATTTCTCCGAAATAGTTGCCGGCCGTCATGATGGCCACTTGCTTCTTCTCGCCCGTCACAGGATCTGGAAGCAGGATCTGCCGTCACAGAAGATCAATCGGCCATCACTGACAGCATTCCCCTCCCTCCCTCCACTCACTCACTGCTGTCCGATCACGTCATCACTCACACGCCTTCCCCCGCCCTTCCGACTATAAAAGCAACGTCATCAGTTAGGGCCGTCCTCATGTCATGTCTCCTGCTGTGTTTAGCAAGATGTCATTACATGCTGCAGTCCACAAGAACATATCCCTCCCTGTTCATCTATTTTTGTCTTTTTTCTCTTCCTCTCACATATTCCCTCGCTATCTCTCTTCGCTGCTCTTCTAAGCACGTCTACATAGTCGGAATAGTCTAAACAGTAGGGTCGCCAGAACAGAAAAATTAAGGCTACCTTTTACTCGTCAAGAACCTTTTTTGCATGACAGAGTTTTCCACGTTATCCAGATGAAAACATGCGAGTCTTTTTTCGTCTTTAAAAAGCAAAGAATAATATGCTTGACTTACCTCCACTTTGCCATGATCGATTATGTACATTTCATGCCCTGTGCGAAAGATGGAGCATTTCATGAAGTGCAAAATAATGATTCAGACTAGGCTATTCGATTTTTCACTGGACAAACATAATAGACTGTGATATTGTACAGCACAACCCCTAGCAAAAGTTATTACGGTGTCATGGCTGATGCTGACATACCTATCTCCCCAATGCGACAGATGTATTCCCCTGGTGAGTAGATGGATGGCCGAAGCTTCAAGACCAGTTCCCGCAGTAAGCCATCTTCGCACTGCTTGAATATGCGCACCTGTCAAAAGTAATAACCTGCATAACAATAACAATCATCTGAACTTGACAAATTTTGCAAAACGTCTGGCGATAAAACACCAGTAATCGTTAAGTTTAAAAGCATGGAAAAAGCTTCATGTAGCAAGCCTCAAAAGGTTTTTTAATAAAAGGAAACATTTTAAAGGTAACCAATCTCATTCAGTCGTTACAAAAGTGTTAAACATAATGAGCCTCATCCAAACGCAACAGTATTGAAAGTGGTGAACCTCACTAAAATGTATCAAACGTTTTGAAGGTGATGACCATTAAAATGTACCAAAAGTGTTAAAGTCTATGAACCTCATTAAAATGTAGCAAAGACACCTTGGTAATGAACCTTATTAAAATGGAACCAATGAGCGTAAGACGCATAAAGACGTTGAGGGTATGGAAGCTATTGAAAGTGAAAATAATCGATGATGTTTGAGACATCGAATACTTGGAGCTACACTCCACGGTTATGCCAGAGAAAGATGGGGGGGGGTGAGATTAGTGACTTAACAGCAAGTTTAGAACAGTTTTAACACGTTAGAAGCAAGGGAAAGTGCTCCCATCTGGGGTCGTAGTTATAAAGAGAGAACAAGGTTACATCAAAGCCGAAGACTGCAGGGCGCAGACAAAGGACTGCTAAACAAGGTCCCCTTTTATGTACGGTCTACGACTATATCTTTAGAGGACCTGCTAGGGTTAAAGTTATTTAACAGAGGAAAAGTTAACCCGGGTGAGAGGGAGGTGCTACAGTACTAAAGCCCATGCTAAGACCAGATCCCAAAACGGAAACAGTGGTCCCGACAGGCTTGTGCATGTTATGTTGTGTTTTATGGGATGCCAAAAAGGGAATTCATTGCCATAACTTTTGACCAGTTATTAATCGCTTCATATCTAGATCCTTCATATTACCAAGAAAACACGATATCCTATATTGGTTGTATAGAAAAGCATACATTACGCGTGACGTAGCAGGTTAAAACATAAATAAAGTTTATTTCTTAAAAAAAAGCTCTACTCTCTATTTAATCTTTTCTGCATTATTTTATTTGCCATTTACATTTAATTGGGTCTTTTAATACTAGGGTTCCGTATGGTTTGAATTCCTGTCTTGACACCTCATTGTTTTGTGGCGATGGTGAAAGTTAGATGGCTTCTGATAGGTGTCGCTGCTTGCCTTTTTTAGGGTGGCCAGGTGCACGTGGATGGCTACCTCGGTGCGTAGGCGACTTGGCAGCAGTTGCAGCACGGTGGGGTCGTCGATGGCCATGGTTCTGGCGTGGTCCAGCAGTCACGTGCAACAAGAAAAAAAAGGAGGGGGGCCAACGTTCTGAGATCTCATCTGGTGTTCTAGGGTTTTGTTTTCATTTATAGTGAACATCTTTCGTGTTTATGCGTCCGTGTAGTCTTTGGCGAACGTGTGTGCACGTGCTAATGTGTGTGTGTGTGTGTGAGGGAAGAGGAAGGAGGATTGGTATTTGACGCCGACCCAGTGCGTGTTGGTGTGTTTATGAAAAACACAGACACAAAGACACAGTCGGGAAAAGAAGGGAGTGAGGAACTGGTATTTTACGCTATGCCAGCAGCTAAGGTATATAACAGGTGTCACTTGCAGAGGAAGAAGAACATGCCCGAGACGAGATATGAACCAAAGACAACTGATCCTCACTGTGTTTAACCGTTGCACTACTGGACCACGCATAGAGTAAGTGAGAGAGAGAGTGATTTTTTAATTTTCTTTTGCTAGTTCTGTAGAAACACAAAAAAATTCTCCATGACATACATTTCGGTCTATCATGTAATCTGTAATAAGATTTGTTTAGTTACTGTAGATTTCATGACACACCTGGTCCAGGTGTACTCCGCCCACCGTTTGATGCTGTCTTGCAAATGCTCCGGCACCTTGCGGTGATTCAGATAAAACTTGATTTGGTCCATTCTGGAAGAGAACGCCATTGTCCAGAACAGTCAATGAAAAGTCAAAAGCCAATGTATATTTACATGCACAAAAATACAGATACACGCTCGCAAAAGCGTGCGTGCGTGCGTGTGTGTGTGTGTGTGTGTGCATTTGCGTGCCTTACTTGGTTTGAAAATCGTGCCTGGCAGCGTTCATATTGCTGATGACATCGCCAACGTTGCCAACGACAGTAGCGAAGACAAAGACGCCGACAAGAAACGTGAGCCCCGTGAAGATGTACTCCTGCAGACAGGCCAGCCAGTCAGCTCGACAAGCACATGAGCAACGGAACAAGACAGGATAAAGGTCAAAATGCTTTTGACAAATTGACGTTCTCTCCGAGATTGTAAAATGTTGTTTTTTAATATAAGTGCTCGAAGGATTACAGGAAATGTTTTGATTAGATTGTTTTCTCGTTTACAGAACTTGAACCAAGAAGTCCAATGTGAAGAAATTACACAGTCGTTTACATGTACAATAGAAAGATACCCGACTGTTAAGACCAGGGCTTTCTGATACTCTTTTTGAGAAAGAATTACACTTTATGAAAATCGGTCACAGTCAGGAGATCACTAAAAGCAACCACTGGAAATGACAACAAAGATAATGTTTAAAATATATAAAAAATTAGCCTTCAAGGAAAAAGCAAAACCTGCAAGATAGTTAAAACTTGAATTTAGAATAAATAAGTCTATATAAAAACGTCTTTAACAGCATGTAACTGCTGGGGGGGGGAAGCCAACCAATGTGGAGGGTAGGATACTCACAATGTCAGTGACGGGAGAGGCTCGTTCTCCAATCGTTGTCAGAGTCATCAAAGACCAGAACATGCACAGCAGGTATTTCCTGTATATGTTTAGCACAAGCATGTCACGTGACACACATTCACTCTTTCCTCTGTCTCTGTCTATCTGCATGTCTGATATGTTTCATAATGTACAGAATGGCTTAAACGAAGGAGTAAAGTTAGATCCCACGTATGTAAATATTTCTAAATTGAATGGTTATGTTGTTTCATTTTATGGTAAAAAAAACGCTTGAAAAATACTGGAAATTATTTGTTTCTTCATGAATTATCAAATCATGACATTAATACAAGGAAAACACCCTCATATACTGTTATAAAACTTCTCACCTACATTTTGTGATGTTTAATTGTTATCTTTCAAGGACTTCTTTCTTTTAATTTATTAAAATATCAAGCGCATCTTTATGATTCACTTAGCCCCCCACTCTCGTTTGAATGTGTTCAGTTTATGTGGTTAAAGTTGTCGTGGTGGTGGTGATGGTGGTGATGATAATGAGGAGGAGGAGGAGGAGGAGCAGTGTCAACGGGCAGTAAACATGTCGACCGCGGGCTGAAAACGGTCCAACAAACCTTTTGAACGATGCCAAAGCAGGGTCGCTTGGATACACCCATTCATTAGTGCCCAGACCTTCATACTGTTAACAGAAGTTCATTGTTCTGTGTGGTAATCAAGTAACAAGCAAAATGGCTTAAGATGTCACGAGTACCTTTCTAAAGTATCAAGTGTGTGTGAAGCCCATATTAAGAATTACTCGTCTGGCAATAGTTTACGTAGTGTTGCTACTAAAAGTGAAAAAGAAGAACTTGACAACATAGCATAATTCTGACCCACAATTATCCCCCTAGGGGGAAAAAATTACGGAGCTAAGCTTTTGCCCATGAGGAAAATGGGAGACTCAAGGTCTCCATCATCCTTGAAAGTTATTTTGCCACTTACCCCCTCTCCTATGGCATCGTTTCAACCTCTTTATAACTACGACTTCAGGAGTGATGGAACATCTACGTGGTCTGCACAGTGTTGTGTAACTACGGAGACGAGAATCCGGCCCTTGATATCCCCATGTTCCCCCAGGGCACAGACTCGCCCTCGTTTCAAAACTACCTCCCCAGAATGCTACGTTCCTGACCAGTCAAAAAGACCTTGCCAAGTAAACTGCAGTTGCCTAGAGATATATATAGAGATACATCACGGAAGTATTTATACAAGTCCGTGAATACGTATACAGATTTCCGAATGTGTCCAAGTGAACTGAAAAACATGGGCACGGTGGGTCTGACTCAGAAATCAATTCACCTGATGTACCCTACTGCAGTTTGAATTTCGTATCTGGTGTTGGAGTTTTTGTATTTATTATTCAAAGAGGTTGCAACAACAGGCTACTTCAATAACACGTTGTATACACTCGTATACTGAAACAAAAAATGCAAACTATACTACAAACTTACACAAAATCTCGTTTCTTTTAAATAGTTTCAAGCAAATAGATAAACAATCAATTATCGGAATCAATTGTCATTAACTCACCTGATTCTTCAGGTTTAATAATTCCTACTCTACTTGTGTGATTGTTATTATATGATACTATGGCTAAAAAATGCCCCCTGGGCTTAAAACCAATAAATAAAAAATAAAACTTCCAGCACTCAAATTTCCCTCCCCTAAGCCTCCACCCCACAGTTAGAAATGATGTAGCAAGCTGTCTTCTACTGCCACCTCTCAGGATTACTTTAGTCTCTCACCTGAGACATAATGTAATAGAAGCATCCAGTCCAGTGGATGACCAGCCACAAGTGCAAGGACAGCTTGAAAGCCCGAAGGATGTTAGGGCTGTTGGTGCGACTGAGACAAGCAGACACACTTTTACCACAAAACCCGCCATATTAAGGTTTATGTTTCTTTGTTCCCTGGAGGAAGGATGGTTTCAGAGAGTTGGCGAAAAAGGGAAGAGGAACAAGAACTTTAAGAAAGTAAGAATTCAAACGGGTTTTATAACTTAAGTTTACTCAAGTTTCTTTGTTGGTATTTTCTTGTGTCTAGAAATACTAGACGACAATAAAACGATTTAAAAAAGCAATCACTTGGGTTATATAATATCCGTATTGAAGTTTGATGATACTCACCTATCAGTTTTCTCGAAAAATTTACGCATCGAATGGTACTTGAGAAGTGTTAGCAGACGATATACAGGTATACCTGGGAATGTAAAATGCCCCTATAGAGACTAGTAAACTGGCGTAACTGTCTAAGGAAAGGAAATTGAAATATTGCTTAACTATAAAACAAAGGAATTAAAGAGGGAAAATTAGAATATGTACAAAGGTTGGGGTTATTGTCTAACTTGACAGAGACTTTTGACAAGTTAATAAGTAGCATATAAGCAGCATAGATAGATAACGTTGTCAAGGCTACAGCCAATGACAGAGCTGGAACTAAATACTTATTATACAAGGACTTTTGTGACGTCACCTTTTTGTGCTTATATCTCAGGAACAGAAGGAGGTTATTCATTGAGATTTTGAAAAAAATACTGTCCTCGCTCATGAAATCTATGAAACTAAAAAGGGTATAAAGATAGGTGTAGTAAATATGCTAAGCATTAGCGGATGAACTCACCTGAATCCTCAGCACTTAACAATAAGGGGAACTTGAGATGAAACTCTGAAAAAATAACACACAACATACAAACACTAGGAGACATCGCACATATATTACGCAAACTCACAAAAAATGTTTCTAGATGTATACCTTATCGCTGCATGCTCGTATATTGAAAGGGTGATTAAAAAAATCCCAAAACGGTACCAAAAAAATCCACTTTTTCCCTCCCCCACCCCCATCACCCATTGACTCACTAACTCGTTAACCTATTCACTCACTCTTGTACTCAGAAAAATGCACACAGGGATTTCATGACGTCATTTCTTGTATACAAGTTACATGCGCTTTTTTACCTGCGTTTGCACACATCTTTTTTTTTAAATAAGAACTTTGTATCTCTGCCAGGTATAATATTTAAAAGTTACAATAATGCTCGTTCCCAGAGAGGAGCGCCTTTTACTGGAACTGTATTTTCTCTCAGTCGCGAGCAGCACTAGGACACTAGCACAACGACACGATGACCACAGAGGAAGCTTACGAAAGATGAGTGACTCACTGGACGCCAGGCCCAGCATGGTGGACATGGGTAGGACGGACATCAGGTCCAGCGAAAAGTGAGGTCTGTTGTAATAATGCCGCACCGTCTGTCGAAGGTCGCGCACCTGCACCAACAAGAACAACACGTTTACGACATAATTCTTTGTGACGGTACTGCTACTACTAATGATGCACTCATGTCACTCACAATAGAAGTTGCATTAGTTTGTTTATTTTTTAGTTCTATCCACCGATGTGCATTTTCTACTGATGGGTCATCTGATAAATCGACCATCTCTTAGAGTCTGTTAAAGAGTACTATTTCATCAATGTTTGCTTATTATCCTCGCATAGCTGCATTTTTATAAAAGCTTATGAACACAATTATCCGAAAGGTCTCGGTGATTCATTGTAACCCATTTCTGGTGCCTTTCGTGATTTAGATACAAATTGAAATCAAAATCCAAGAAAGGTCATCAACATGAGATGGCTGACATGAAGGAGGAGGCCTGTAATGTTTCTGAATGCTGTATCTCCGGGAATGACGTCACATACTTCCCCTCCCCTCTTCATGCACAAAAAAAAATTCCAGTCTTCAGTGTTGCTGCGAATTCTTTTTTTTTTTGCAGTTCTTCAGACAGAACAGTGGCAGAGTTCGAACGACTGTGAAGGCCACGGACACACGGGAGTGTCTCTTGAAAATTATCCAGGGGTCTAAAGACCGTCTTAATGACGATGTCCTAGTGAAGGTGATGTCTGCCTTTTCTAACCTTCTGTCTCACTCGTTCCTCTCACCAGCCCCACCTTCCCTTTTCCTTTTTCAAGGGCTTTTGGATAGTAAGACAAATTAGTCATGAAGCTTTAGTAAAGGTTATGAGGCACATTCACAGACTGTCTGTACTCAATGCCTTCAAAATCCAAATTTCTTGTCTGGTAAATGTTTCCAGCAGTCAACGGTTACCGCAATACTAACAAAGGCAAAAAACCTTAAAATCATAGGTAAAATAGTCATTAAAATAATTATGCATAAGGATACATCAACTAAAAATAGTATATGACCTTCCTGTAGACAAAAGAACGCTGCAAACTAGGGCCATGTTCAGACAAATGGTGTGGAAATGCGTAATTCTCCACCGCACACTCATCGTCACACTCTATTCTTTTTTATAAGCTAAATACGGAGAGATTTCTTTCTTCAGTTTAGGCTCGTGTCCATGAATGAAGGCAGGTAAATGCGCAAACTACTGCATTAAAAGGAGGTAAGCAATGGAAATCTTACAAAGGCTGAAATTTATCTACTAATGTATGAGAATAAGAGATGGATTTATGTGATACTCACTAAGCATCCATCTTCTAAGTATGCGGTTCTTGATTGGACGCCGATGTCCATCAAATAGATGATATCGCACACTACGTCCAGCAAGGGAAACCCTTTTTGTGCCAGAGGCTGCAAGAAATGGAGAAATTTCTTAAGGTATTTTCCATCCTCACACTACAGAATCAATCTTGTGGCCAGGAATCCAATTAGCGGACTGACAAGGCCAAGCAGAACCACCCCCAAAAAACAAGAAGTAGATTCCTGTTGTTTGCTTGCGTGTAAGCCATCCACATCACTTCGCAATAAAACTTAAGAGGCATAACATATAGTATAAAGTGTAACCAATTAATTACTGGACCAACGCTTTTAACACACATAGGTGGGGCATCATTTGCGGAAGTAATTTTTTTAAAGCTACGTCGTTTGTATGGAATAACATTCCCAAAATCCGTCATGACTCTTTGGTCCTAACAATGTTATGGCACTACCCTGACCTTTACTCTGTCGCTCTAACAGTGTCATTTAAATGCTTCGAAGTAACACTCATTCTAACAACAGCTTAGCACTGCCCTCACCCTGACTCTGTCGCTTCAGCACCAGAGAGAGGAGAGTAAGCCAGCTCGCCGTTATCCTATCTCTCTATAACATGTTTTTGTGCGCAGCTCAGTCCCTCTTATGTCAAGACTCTCTCTCTCTCACACGCACGCACGCACGCACGCACGCACACACACACACACACACACACACCACAGGGCCTGCATTTGCAGTCTCTCTCACCTGCGCGGCAAGTGCGACCCGCGACGGACATATGACATTATGGTAAACTACTCACATAGTCCCGCATGTCTTCGAAGGCGATCCGGAGGATGACAAAGAACCAATTATAGATCACTGCCACGGTGACCAGGACCTGCAAGTCGTAACAAAACTAGGAAAAAAGCTTCGTTAAAAAGAGACCACACGCTACTTTCAAACAATCAGGAGTGCGCGCACACACACACACGAACACGTGAACACACAAACTCATGCACATACGCATTAAAATTATACACCTACGCGCCTGCACGCACATATGTATATAGAAAAAAAATATATATATATAACTTAACGAATGCTTATAAACTTCAAATTTGCTTTGCCTTCATTGATGGACACAACTATGAGACTGGAACAAAGCAAACTTTCAAGTTCTCCATACACTGATCAAAAGATTGTGTGCATGATAAGACAATAACACACCCATATATATATATATATACAATACATTCATACATACTTCTGTACCGTAAACAAAGGCCTACCATCCAGAAATACGCTCCTCTGCTATCTGGATCCACGAAGACATCCTGCATGTTGAACCAACAGGTGTCAACCTGCGTGTAAGCATGTATTGTAGTTATTTATTAAAATCTTTTCACGCAATAAATTGTTTATGTGGTTGTGTACGTGGAACTTATGTAAATAGTTTACACCTCTGTTATATACAGCGTCATGACTTTCGGTGTTTGCTAGGGGTGGGAACATTGCAAAGCAGGATAGTCACAAATTGAACAATAATATTAAAAAATCAGGGAGGAGACAAAGCGACACAGCAACAACGCATTACAAGTTTCGCATCCGTAAGCTGCTGTTTTGCACCCACTCCGACAGACGAAAAGACAGAAGTGGTAAGTTTAGAGTTCCTAGAGCTAGAACCACACACTATCTGCCCTCATTTATTCCAATCCAATCCAGATGTACAACCGACTCCTGGATAGGACGCACGCATAAATGCAGATGGCCGTACCGCTTACCTCATTGATATGTATACGTTTGAACTGATGCTAAACTCGTCTCTGTGTTTTCCTATTTTGAGTAGCAATAAGCATGTGTATAGATTTTTATTACTTACGAGGGAGACTGTCAGAACTAAATGAAATGAATTGGATGTAGTCAGTTTATGGAGGTTTTTTTATAGCCTGTGTTAATTTTTCAGGTAAAGTGCTGTTCTCGTGCTATCATTGGCAGAAAAAAAACAATTTCCTGAAAAGTATTTTAAAGATATTTTGTACTATCTTTCACAAAACCTAGGGATGATTTCCGATGAACCGTTGAACATGAACTGGAGTACTTGAGTACCTACTGTCTCTCAGTTTTACGCTAAGAGGGTCTTTAAACAGCTCATCTCTTTGCAATAAAAGCACCATGTTGTTTGATTGTCTTGTTCAAAGCAAACGTGCTACAAAGGCAGCTGTGTTAATATGTTAGCGAGGTGTATGTCCAATGGAGAATGTAGGAACGAAATGATATTTGTTCCTTGTAGTGTTGATTTTTGTTTGGCCATGTTTACTGCTTATGTCTATTGTCCATACATACATATTTTTGTCTAAGTTACAGTGACTTTTATGTTTTTCAGCACTTTTCCGAAATTTCTTAATAATAACAAGAACAATAACACTAATTATTGCTGAGCCGTATTTCCCCATGTCAAAGCGAGCTCAGTACTCTGGACACGAAAGAAAGCCAACGAGCCAACGGTTAACAACACAAAAATGAAACATAAGCACTAGAAAACAAACATGACGACACTGTAAGTACGCTAGTATAACAAGCTGAACATGCTGATGTATCTAGACGTGGCTAGATGTGTAACGATAAAACATTCCGCACTTCCACCCATTGACTTGGTCATTTTCAGATGCCCGAAACTCTTCAATACTTCTGACGTTTTAAACAAAATTTGAACGTTTAAGAAAGGATCCGAGTCCTTTTTTTCTTCTTCCTTTTCTCTAATCCATCGCCTTCTTTTTTATGTCTGTCTGCCTGGCTGTCTGTTTCTGTGTTCAGACACAGACTTTGCATGCGTACAGAGTACAAACCTGTTTTCGGCGCATTTCAGCAGTTTCCTGGCACGATGGTGCCGTGATCTTCAACTTCCCATCCCTCGATTCCGTCTCCTTACGTGCGCTGTACTGACCCTCTGACCCCAACGTCGACTCTTGGCATGGTGATCTTTCCGTTCTGGCTCTGCACACACACACACACACACACATGTGAAAAAAATATTCGCATTCGCAAGGCAGCAACACCTAGGGTCTTATACTCGACGCCTTCTCATCACGTGACCTGAAACCGAAACGGGTGAAGGAGAGCAGACGACCACAGATGTCCAATGCAGTCAAGCGCCCAGTTAAAAAAGACCGACTGTTTGTGGCAAAACCAACATGCCGGTGCAATGAACCAGAGATCTGTACAGAACATTGGACTGTCAGCACCGACGTCCGACTTATTGTGTAGGGATGGCAAGCCACTCACCACCACTTACCTTTCCACGGAAATTGCCATGACGATGAGCAGCGATGTACCATTCTCCGACTCGCAGTCCCGCGCTCATAAAAATTTCACTTTCGGCATTTACTTGGTCAGTTCCGCATGTTCTTAATCTCTCCTCTACTTCCACGTCTGACCAAGCTAGCTATGGATAACGAGATCCACAATTTGAACAAAAATTCTCTCTTCTATTGTAATTTCATATTTTAAAAAAAGTCTTGACGCATATCCAGGTGGTGGCGACGTCATTCCAACGGTTATTCACGACAAAAGAAAGTTAATGTAAACTTTAAAAATATATATAAACATCCATTACTAATTGGGATAAGCGGCTTCGCCATGGCTA
Source organism: Marisa cornuarietis (assembly GCA_004794655.1). Classification (NCBI taxonomy): domain Eukaryota; kingdom Metazoa; phylum Mollusca; class Gastropoda; order Architaenioglossa; family Ampullariidae; genus Marisa; species Marisa cornuarietis. The sequence goes on from SMMW01000001.1 coordinate 19,174,574, forward strand.
AATTCTTCCACAACTGTTGAACTGTCACTTCATTTGAGTCAAGCTCATTTATGCGCGGCTTCATTGGAGCAAAGTAGTAAAACATTTGTGTTCTTTATGTCCCTTCCCTTGCTAGACAGTTTGACAGCTCCTGCTCGGCAACAAGGGGCACGACGATTTTCCTTCCCTGCCTTCCATTTTACTTCCACATGGCTGTCCTCTGAAAGTACGTTGTCTATTATTTCTAATGTACAGCAGAGCCACCAGGCAATTTTGTATGCGTGATACTTGTTTTCTTTCCTTTTGGAGCCATATCTAACATAATAGAAAGCAGAAAATAAATATTACTAGTATGTTTCCGAGCGACAAAAATCAAACGTAACCTATGACATTCCCTCTGTAGGAGAATTAGGAGAGAATTTACGATGGTCCAATACGGAAGACTTTATTAGTAGGACACAATTTTCTCAGTTTATCTCATGACTCGGTTCACCCCTCTGCAGGAGAAAGAGGAGGCACCAAATATACTTTATTTTCCACCAGAGTTAACTGCTAACATCTTCTCCTACCATGTGTATAATAATCAGTTTATTCTCTGCAACTGTGTATGAAAACCATGACTCTACGAATTCTTGGGAGAACCTCCAGATGGCTTTGCCAATGAAATACTGCAGTCAGCCCTGGCTTTCCTCTAAATCGCTCCGGACATCTGTAATCACATCCGGGTCTAATACTTCATTTTCTGAGAAAATAGGAGGCTTACCACGCAGACAGAAAAGCACTGTCAAAATTCATAGAGCCTGGCATCCAGCTGAAAAAACGAGTGTAAAACTGAACAGTGGATGTGTGTGTGTGTGTGTGCGGGAGTGGGGTGGAACGGGTTGGCAGTGTGTAGATAGGTGTAAGTGAGAGACATTGCATATAAAGATAGACAGGAATGTGTAAGAATACGTATATATTTAAGATAAGATAAGATAATACTCTGAATATATATTCTGTGTATCTCAATACGCCTGTGAGGATGAAAGAATCAAGAATAAAAAATCCTGCCCTTTGTACACACCGCCCGTCGCTACATCCGATGAACGGTGTGGTGAGAGCGTTGGGTTGACGATGTGGCGTTGTGCCGAGCCCATAGAGGTTCAAGCTGAGCAGTCCGACCGGTGTAGGCGGCGGACGGGGCCTAAGGAAGTACACGTATACAGGCAAACGTGTAGGGAATACGGACGTTTCTTGTGGTAAGCCCGTTCGAAGGGGTGGACTAATGTCTCTTGGAGATCGTAGGCCGACGGACATTTTTCCACCCTCACCATCCCAGAGGGGATGGGGATTGTGCCCAACCATCCCCGATAGTGCCCCCCGGACAACCCCACTCGTCCCCTTGAGACCCCCCAGGGACCAACCCAATTCCAATTCCGTACGGCAGTTCCATCTTGCCTACGATGATTTCCCTTTAGCTAGACGATGAACGTAGTCTTGCTAAAGACTAGGGCGCTAGGAGAGGGATGAGCTCCACCTAGCTATGCCCTTGCTCATGAAAGGCGGGGCACAGGTGGCGCCGGTCGCCTGTGCAGTAGAGGTAGGATTTCCTGCGGACTAGTCCCTGTTTCCTCCCCCCGTCCCCCAACGAGGAGGTTTCCTCTTCACGGTGCGGTCTGTATCTCAATACGCCTGTGAGGATGAAAGAATCAAGAATAAAAAATCTAAGATTCAAAGCAGTGGCGTCATTGTAAGACACGAATATGCTCACAATTAACCTGTTGGTTGTAATTCTCATGATGTAAGCATAATAACAACAATAAAGTTGCAGTGTTGACCTTCAAACGAAAGTGTTTAATGGACTCAAATTTAAGGAATTAGTACACTGCAATAAACAAATAACATAAAAACAGAATACATGGATTAAAAATAAAGAGGGTATATTTTCTCTTGCAGTAAATGTGTACAGCTCAAGGCAAGATATTTTTCCCCCACATAGAGGTGAATTTTGCCCACAAATCCCAGCTCTTATTCAGTGATGCCTTCGCAACGTCACCAATCCATGTACTATGCTGATATGTGTGCTGTTAACCTCTTCCTGTCCATAGTGATATTTGTCCTGTTAACCTCTTCCTGTCCATAGTGATATTTGTCCTGTTAACCTCTTCCTCTCCATAGTGATATTTGTAGGCATGAATTTCAAAAAGGAAAATGGGGCGGGGGTATTCACATCGTTCTGGGTAAATACCTCGTTCTAACCTTGACTCAGCCATTAGAAAGATGTTGCTTTAATTAAGATACTGCCCGTGGTATGTGGCCTTATGCCGTTTAGACCCCCGGCAGTCAATCCACATGAAAACAGCAGCCTGTAATTTTCATGACTCCATTTAATACAAAGTGCAGTTCCTCAGATTTTGCGCAATTAGAGGGCAACATGCAGCCACTATTTTATTGTAATCAGCTCAGATTGATCGTCTGCTTTGCGCTCGAGAACGTATCTGGGTATAGATGTGTAGCAGTCAGAACTGTTCGTTTAACAAACCGAAAAATAGTCTTTTCCTTTTCCTCTATATGACAGGGAGTGTCTTATTATTTTGTTTATTTCCCTTCAACATTACCTCTTACTTCCACAGTAAGGGAACAAAACAGCTCAAGGTGACAGTTCAAAATGACACATAACTATATTAGTCTAACAGCATAAGGTTTATTTTCGGAGGTAATTTTACGGGGCTGGGGGAGGAAGTAGCCAATCTTTTCATACAAGGCTCAGTTGAAAAGTCGCTTTTGATTTGTTCCATTTGACTGAGAGAAGACAGAGCGACATTATTTAGGAGCATGAGGAAACTTATGAGCACTCTAATGAACAGCCCCACACAAAGGATGGGAAACTACTACCCGCCATTATCACCCCAACCAATCCACAATTTACCTCTAAATAGTTAGTTTTATGTGGGATTTCACCTCAGAGCAGATTTCATTTTATTACATTTGTTTACTGCCCGCATGTGAGCACTTCGGTTTTCATTTTTGACGAGGTGCCATCAAACTTCTCGCTAGGTAATGAAATCTATTTTTCTCTCTCTAGGTTTTCCTACATCAATTCCATCTGTCCCAGGCAAGCCAACACAACAAAGGACAATATTTTTCTTTGATTGGACTGAATTGCATTCAGCTAAGGAAGCCAAGAGAAAGCCGACACAGTTCAAATTATGATGCGCCAAGACGAAGCCGGGGAAGGAGTGATGCACATCATGTAGGACACCATAATGTTTGATACGTTGAACTTCTGCGAAAGGATCCATCATGGGTTATCATTGGTTTATTTTTGTATGATTTAGGTTGTAGAAAATCAAGTACAACAAGTAAAACTAAATCTCAAATTTTAGCTTAACTCAAACTAAGTCTTACTCCCAAGGCTAATACATCAATGTTTAGCCTTTTAGGGCAAAGAACGCAAAAATGGCCCAAAGAATGGATGCAGTCACCGGTCATACTCATTCAAAAATAAAAAAAGAAACCACAAACCTGCAAGACCTACAGAACACTAAGCCTAATCAATCATCCCAGCAGTCATGCTGAAAGTAATATAGAATCGCATCAGGACCACAGCTGGAAAGCTGCTGGAAGAAGAAGAGACTGACTTCAGACCAAGCAGGAGTACAGTTGAGCGGATCTTTAATTGTCGGTTCTTGAGAAGCATCTTTGACATCAGCGGGGCCTTTATCACAACTTAATAGACTTTCAAAAGACATTTTACAGAGACTGGCAAGAGGGACTGTGGCATTTGGTGCAAAAATTCCACATGGAAGGGACCCGTCCAAATCGTCGAAGCGCTGTGAAATAGCACAACAAGCGCCGTACTGCTGGATAACCAAATGGGAGCTAACTTTCACCCCATAGTAGTTCGGGTGAACCTTATCACTGGTGCTGTTCAATACCTTATTGGATAATTTCAAACGTGATAACCTCCAAGACCATTACATTCCCATTTCCATCGGGGGAAGGGCAATTAGCAGCCTACGCTGTGCAGGTAGCATTCGAGAACACGTGGCTGTTCTGGATCTCGAACAGAGAACATAAAACCAATGACTTTTAACGGTCGTCACATTCGCAGGACACCAGAAACCCCCTATTTGCAACAATCAAGCGGTGTAAGCGGGTCTGGTTTTGTCATGTGACCCACCACATTTTGTCGAACACTGTTCTTCAATGTAGCCAGGAAGCCGCGGTGGCCAGAGGAAGAACTGGTTTACGAACGTAAAGGAGTGAAATCGTCATACTAAGCACTGCTCACTATCGCCTAAGACAGATCTCAGTGACGGGTCTTGTCTGCTGCCGCGTCCATCCATGTGCTTGACCCAACGACCGGTATCAGTCAAGGAACGAATGACTGATTCTTTTGCTTGCTAGTAACATTCCTCGTCCACTTGATTAGTTTTCCCCTTTTGGAATCTGACAATAAAACAGCGAGCTAAGACAACCACAATGAACAACAGCAAACATGTATGCTGCCGAACGTCGTAGATACGAGGGGAAAGGTCGTAACATGAGAAGAGAGCTAACTCCGGTGTACGTGCTTACAGAAGAAGACCAAGACAAACAAATAACACACCATTGCCTAGACCACGCTTGGGACAAGCATGAGCATCGTCCTAGTGCAGACTTTGAGGTTCGTGTGACGCGCTCGCGGGTTCGTCCTTGACCTTGTCGGTCCTCGTCGCCTGTGAAAACACGCGTCTTGTCACCAAAGACAAAGAAAGCTGTAATTCACCCCAACATTATCGATCTAACGTCTTGCCCTGCCCAGTCTCTGAAACTTCGAGGAAAATGAAAACAGAAAAAAAGACGTTTTTTTTAGTCTGAGTTTAGAAGGATGGGGGACTCAAGCTTGAATTAAATAACCTCATTCTTCACGAAACGGATCCACTGTTGCCAAGATCTCAAGGCATCTCAAGGCATATGATTTCTGTTTGATTTCTACTGGGGGATAGCATAAAAACTTTGATGATTTATAGGTCTGTTTCAAGTAGCTGAGTCGAGGGCTATGCTAATGAATTTTCCTCTTGAAAATTTTCTAATCCCAAGAATATGTTCGTAAACCACTTCTTTTATCATGCCTATTTATTTTTCTAAGACTTGCGTCTTTCTCTCTTGCTTTTCTTTTTTTTTTTTTTTTTTGGTAGTGTGCGTAACTAGGAGTCAAGGAGCTATGTGAAAGGATACTGTCAGCCGCCAACGAAGCTCTAAAAATCCAGCTTTTGCATCACATCATGCAAACACGCCACCCTGGTATGGCTTCTGGTTTTCAACCGCTCGGTCTTTCGATTGCTCAGTTCTTACTGCATAGATTGCAGTTGTCACCGGTCCTCTCTGACGAAATGTTCAAATTGAGATATTTTCCAAGCCCAAGCTGAATGTGTGTTGGCATTTTTCTCTGTGTAAAAGGTCAAATTACCTTCAGTATTCTTTTATTTTTCCGTTCCCTTTATTTCTCTCGTTTCTTCGTTCCCTTACTACTTAACCTTTGCTGCTCTTTTCTGTTTTCTGACTTTTGTATCTGCAAATCTTCGTTTATTTATTTATTCATTCGTTTTTCGGTCTTGGGTGTTTCTTTATAAATCAAAAAATGCATCAGAATCAGTTTTTGCAGAGAACGATTAATGCGCACAGCTCGTCCCAATCACGATGAAGAAGGATGACTGGGGATCTATGAGCTAGTCAAAAAAGGGGCTAAGTCAAAACTCTGTGTAGCCATACACGAAAAAAACAGGACCTTTCGATTTTTCAGCCGAACTTCTATGTCTAACCCTAAAGGTAACAACCTCTTCTTCATGACTATGGCTTCAGGTGGTGCCTAGCGCGAAGGCAGGTTAAGTTGACATCCCAGTTAAGTTGCTAACATCCCAGCCATCGGCCATTGTTCCTGCCTGACGCTGAGCAGACAGGTACACGTTATGCTCTCGTGTACACTTACCTGTCGCAGCCCATCTGGTGCACGAGGGACAGGGGAAGGGAGGTGTCGCCTCACACAACAATGGTCCCACGTCTCACCTAACCCCCTTCCTTCCCCCGTTTTCTCTTCTTTTTCATCATCACTAGCCTCTGTATCATCAGATTTGCTTACACCCTTTTTTTCAAGTAATCAAGATGATCAGTTGTTGATTTATCTGCATTGTGATCCAATTCTTCGACTTTTTGTGACAAATATTCCTTGCTCTTACGATCATCATCAAAAGTATATACCTGTCTCATCATATCTTCTCTTGATGATTCCAGCAGGTGGCGGTGGTGGTAGCGGCGGTCGATTTCAGTGGGTTTCAAAACTTGTACCGTCATACACTGTGGTTCTTTCCACATTTATTAGTCAACAGTTCTCCTAAACTTTCTTTCTTTCTTTCTTTCTTTCTTTTTTTTCTTTCTTTCTTTCTTTCGTCATCTCTCAGAAGGAGGAGACTGTGCATTTGTGTGCATTGCATATTCTGTAACTATACAGCAACATAGTAACGGCCTTCGTTAGCAGTATGAACAAGAATCAAGGACTAGTGTATGAAGCCGAATGGTGACCAATTCATCGTAGGTTAAGACTTCTATAAGACGTAAATAATTGTACTTCCTTTGTAGCATCGTCCTCTGAAGTGTCTACCCTGGACAAACTCTTTCTCGAAGATTCGCCCTTGGTCCAGCACCATAAACCTAGTGAAATGACAAGAGCACCTCCACTGCACAGCTAACAGCTGATCCGCATTCACACTTTAACACCTTGTACTTTTTGAGAGGCTTTCGTTCCAATTGACCCTTTACTACGCTGGAGACTTCACCAAGAGGCCGTCAAGGTTTATGGGCCCATAACATGCACTTTTCAGTGTCGTTACATAGCTCCGCTCTTGATTAAACCTTCGCGTGCATTCTCGTGATCCGCCAACCCCCTCTACCTCCCAAAGTCTGAATCTCCCACAACTCACGCGTCTGTCAGCCCATAGTGCATGTTGTAAGCAGGACAAGTTTGCTCGTCTCGGTGCGAACCGCTAGGTGGACTGCTAGTGTATGACAGTCAACTAACCTGCTAACAGTTTAGTAAGCATCTTAGCTGATTGCTAGGCAGCTATCGGCTAGCAGCGTACCGTGCACCATGGAGCCCCGATTTTTCTTCTTCTGAATGATATTTCTCGTGGTGCCCATATATGTGAAAAACCATGATAACAATCTGATCATGATGAAGGGGGGGGGGAGAAAGGGAGGTAGATGTTGCCACGGGTTTGAAATATGTGATTGTCCTAGAGGTTGCTTTCTCTCCAACAACTGACGACGTTAAATCTATTCAAAGGTCCTTGCAGCAACTAATTCCCTTGGTACCCGTATGTGAAAAGCAATAACAGCTTATACAGGCGGGATTTTGGAGGGGATAGATAAATGTGACCGTGGACAAAGTATGTGAATGCCTTGGGGGCTGCTTTCTTTCTGATGGATGGCTACAGGCCCTGCAGGGTGTGCCCTGAAGTGTTAGCTGGGATCAAATGGAAGTGGTAGACTTTGCAATCGACTCCAGCACAGTCTGTGAGTAGGATTATTGACAGTTCTTCTGATCAGAAACCGCCCCGCTGTCTGGATGATGATGATGATGATGATGATGATGATGATGATGATGATGATGATGATGATGATGATGATGATGGCACAGCGTTCTTATATAGCAACGTTGCCGGCCAAAATTCACTGCGCTTTACAGTTAGAAGTAAAAATACAAAATGTAACTGTACAAAGCGCACCTGTATTCAAACTAAAATATATCGGAACATAAACAACAGTCATACAATTGGAACACTAGCCGAATGAACCATGTACACCGTAACATCAACATCAAAGTACTGCAATAAGATCTCTCAGTCAAAGGCCAGGTGGTAAAAGAGTTACATGTTGAGCGGCTCTTTTAAAAACTCGGCCACCTGCTCTCCGCCACAGACCACCTCTCTACTCCCGGCTCCTCCACAGGTTTCAAGGCAACGTCATCTGCGTACATCAGAGCCATCGGGAACTCCCTCCTCTCCTGCCATTTAACTAGTACCCTCAGACCTGAGCGGATAATTACACACTAGGATATGCTAGAAGAATCTGTTTTGTCCCTTTTATTACTCCATTGTACGTGCGTGCACGGTGTTCTGTCAATTTACGAGGTTAGCATTTAAGAAAGTAAAGACTCACTCCTCGATTGCTCCTTGTCTGGCTAATGGCGCCTAGACTCTTGGCCTCGCCATCAATCAAGGAGTGTTTTTGTGTGCTGAGCAGGCGTGTTCTGTATATCCTGTGAATGCGATCTCAAAAGCTCTGGCATCAAAACGGAATAAAAACCAAAAAAGCTAAGATTTACAAAAATAGCAAAGTATTTATTTTAGTGCCTACTCGTGTGTTCACATCGCAGCAGCCACGTGGAAGGTTGAAAGACAGCTCCCAGTAGAAACGTTGCTGTCTTGGTTCTCTCTGACCACAGCTTTGACTTGATGTACGACAGTGGAGTGCATAAGGAGCCTTTCGCCTTATGTTTCCCACCCCTGTGCCAGCGACTTTACTTTTCTCACAGGGTTTTGCGACATCTTTGCCTATAAAGCCTAACACTGTCCGCAACTTTACCCCCAAACCCTAACCCAAACTCAAACCAAACACCAAAGCCGGCTTATGCTTCAACCCTCGATGTACACTTCTTACCATAACGATATAAATATATATATAATTTCAAAAAGCAAACATAACAAAACAATAGACTATCTTTAGTTTTCAAATTGTATAACTACATGATTTCGTCATAACTATATTGCTTTATTGTAACTGCATCGTGTAAGCAACAGCTCGGCTATATAATTTTATAGTTGCCCCAACCTGGAAGTAAATGTTGCCACCCATTGCTCCAGGTCCTATCTCACCATCTCTGTTGTAATTAAAACACTGTTAAACGTAGCTGTTGCACGATCTCCAGCTACTACCCTCCCCAACATAAAAAGACTGAAGGAGACGATAAACATTTTGGAAAAGAAAATAAACCGATTTATTTATTTATTTCGCACTTACGCGTGTGAAGATCACAAGAAGCAAAATGTTGATACTCACGTCAATGGTTTGACTTCCACTTCTTCGCCCGATTCCTCCTGAAATGAGGAAAAAGAGTTGTATTCACTGCTTTCATCTCCAAGAACGGACACACTCAGTGACATTTGATAGACATTGTATCGTTCACAAAGACAGGGTATCTAAGCTACGGGCCGCCTTTCTCCATTAGTAAGAACAGCTATATCGATTCTTCTGAGTAAAGATTAAAAGAAATTACTTTATCAGCTTTGGTGCTGATGGACAGCAGGCATATTGGCCGAAACAGGTATCCTTTACGGCGTGTAGGATTTCGTTCGACGAGAGAGCATATGTCTGGTTTATGGGTATATAGACGGGGTAATAATGACATTGCTGACAACGAAATGATCTTTTGAACAACTGAGTTACTCTGGAAGTAGAACAAATGAGCTATCGCAGATCACTAGTGTTATACAGGTAGCGAGGAATAAAAACAAGACACTTGACAGACATTTAAACAGTCTATATTAAAGTCGCCCAACAAGTCCCCGGATAAAAGGACAGGTGAGATAAGATGCTTCCTTTATCTGAAAAGCAACTGAGAACCAAAATTGAAAAGCAGCAGTCAGTCAGTCAGTCCGTGAAAAAGGCGGACAGAGAAGCAAAGCTGTGAGCTCTCAGAACATTCTCTTTTTGTCGCTACGTGATGGGACCAGGACAACAAAGATGGGTACGCTTCTCTGCAAAAGTCAATAAAGCCATGTTTTGGTCAATCATAGACTATAGTCTATGGGTCAATCGACAGATGACCAGTTGTTTCACTTTAGGTTTCTTCTCATGCTCTCACAGCAGTAAGCAATAGAACTGAGCTGTTCTTAGAGAGAGCACTTTCTTGTCGGTACGCAAAATTAACACTAATAGTCAACACTAATTGCACAATTCTTGTACGCACAGTTCTTTTACGCACATTTTCTGTACGCACAATTCGCAAGAAGTGTGCAGTCCTTGGCTGTAGGTGTTCCCCTCTAACCATGTGAAAATCAGTCGCAACCTGCTCACCCAGTCAGTCAGACAAACAGACAGACATTCAAGAGAAATCACCTGCATTTGGCAGTTTTTAAGCTGACAGAAGGGCAACACTCGTTACTCGTTATCGCAGCACACAGAGGAAAACAATTCCATCCCGTCTTTCAGATTAAAGTGACAAAGTCTTCTCTCCCTTTTTAATTTTGTATGCAGCCGTTCCTTTCATCTGCCGCTTTCGTCCTCCACGCTGCGTCAGGCAGCTCTACTCACGAACATACGTGGCGATCATCTCTACCTCTAGTTTAACCCCAGCAGGTCACTGCCCTAGCCGTTGACCAAATAATAGAAAAAGATAAATCACAAGCAGCTCGAAGCAGGTACGAGAACTGCTTATCAGGACGATCTCGGTCCACGGCTGAGACCAAAAGGACCTGAACGAAGGCTGTTCACCAGACTGGCGGCAGGACACTGTCGCCCACTGTTGAATCAAGGCTCTTGTGAATACCGTCGGGAGAGCTCCGCACTGCTGGTACCCTGCGTCCAAAGAAGAGATGGCGCAGGAATACAGAGGAAGGATAGCGGTTGACATTGGGCCGCCGCGCCTAGCATGCTACGGGGAGGGGGGCGGGGGGGGGGTAGTTTGATCCACTCGCTCGGTCATCAGTCACCTCGCCGCCCTACACAGGACAGTGCTGCTGTGTAAACGTCACTTCCGCTGGAAGGACGAAGTATCACTTGAAGTTCAAAGTGACCCGAACTGAAGAGCAATCTCCCATGTCCACCTCCCCAATGCAACCCGCTCTTTCAACTTTCGGCGATAACTGTGCAGCTGTTGCCCTTCCTAATCTAACCTATTTACTCTTGATTGTTTTTATTTTCATTATGTGTTTGTTTGTTTGTGTGCTTGTTTGTTTGTTTGCCTTCAGATCGTGCCAGTTTAACTGTTGCCACTACTATACGTTATAGAAAATAAACTGACCACGGGTACTTTGAAGCGTTCGAAAAGCGTTCAAAAGTTCAGAATGCGTTCGTTTCCAGAATGTTCTTTCTATATTAAAGTCGCATCCAAAATTCCCCAGTTTTGACCTAACGTCAGATTTCATGCATTTATTTACGACACGGAGAAGACCTCATTTCCATAGGCTTCTGGGAGCTCCCGATTCGTTTTTTTGTTAACTACAAAGTGAAGACAAAACCCAGCATTTCTCTCCATCTATCTAGCTAGCAACCTAGCTACCTCACTATTTTGTTCTCAACCGTCTCGATTCCTCAACGCTGATCGATGCCCGCGGTCTCTCTGGATATTTCTGGGAAGATTGAAGACTTTCACAAGGCTTTCTTTGTCCAATTACATGCGCCTTTCCCACGGGCCTCTAGCCCGTGTTATCTACTGATAGTCTGCGACAGTTTGGATACAAAAATATATAGAAGAGCTGACAGAGGGGGAGGGAAAGAAAAAAGACTTGGATAGATACAGAGAAAAAGAAGCAAAAAGATCGATAGAAAGATGCAGTCGTTTATTTGTCCTGATTTCATTCCGAAAATATGTTCTAAGCACGCAAGCCTAACACGCAGTTTTTAATTAAAAAAGGAACAAAAGAAACTCAAGGAAAATCATTTTAAAAATACAAGCAAGTTGACAGAGAAAAATGTATTAAAGGAGTGACGGAAGAAAGAAAGAAAACAAGAATCACGCAAATGTAATTCACGTGGTCATCATCAAAAACAAGAAATTAAAAAATAGTTCCAATAATGATGTTGAGAAATGTTTCCTTATTCACCAAAAATTAACACAGATACAAAATACAAATACTGTTTGGTCAGAAGGAATGTCTCAAACAAGGACACGAAGTAGACGGCATCACAACAGAGATCCTAGGCTGTTACTCCTTAGGCTATTAGAAAAGTCAGGTTAGTTTGGTTTGATCAGTGACTAGAGCATGGGTTTTCGAACAAGGATTTTCTTAACATAATATCACTCGCAGTGGTAGTATTCACAAAAGTGTACCTTTTGTTTGTAAATATACTAACGAATTTATCTGAGCACTTGCAAAAAAATGGTAATAATAATAATAATAATAAGTAGAAAAGCGATGATGTAAGTAGTTATTAAAATTTCTACCTCAAGAAAGATACAGATTATGAATAGGCATCTCTTTTTCTTTCTACACACACACACACACACACACACGCACGCACGCACGCACGCACGCACGAGCGCGCCCAAGCACGCAACCTCTAACGCACGCATACATACATTGTTCGGCAGTAAACATTGCTGGTGTCTGTGATTAATCTCGAAGGAGAAAAAAGTTTCCTAAAGTGATTAAACTGGTGGCACCCTCGTTTTTTTTTTTTTGTTTTTTTTTTGTTTTTTTTTTTTTTTTTGCTGACAAACACACTACTAGATCGAGCGGAAGCAAGGTCACATGAAGATGACCGAAGGTCGGCGCCAGAAGCAGGCCCCATATGGTGAGAGCAAAAGGTTCACGGCTTGCTTCTGTCTCTGTTGCCTGAAAGAGGCCACGACAGCCCCTTGCGAAGGAATCACGTTTTCCAGAGGTCTACATGTTACGTCCATCTTCTGACAGCATATTTATCAAAAGAAGTAATTTTCCTGAAGCACTGCTTCGTTTTTTTTTGACTTGCCAATCACTGTATTCAATGGACATTGACACTTTTCTATATTATACGTTATATACTATATTTATTATATATGTTTTATATACTATACTTATATGTTGTCAATAACAGGAATAAATCTCTAATTAGAAGTTTTATTAAAATCTGTGAGTGATTACGATGACTGCGAACTTCCATGACAAAAGAATGCTCGAAAAGAAAAAAAAACTCCCCAAAACAAACCACATGGAGACAAATCTTTGTCTTGCCTGAAATGTGAGATTATAAATGTTGATTGTTAATTCACGAAAATGAGAATAAAGTAATTGTCCACAAACATCACGGCCTTCTTAATCAGATATATCTTGTGGGACGTGCGACGATGTTTGTTGATAGTTGACACGTCGGTCGTATAAAAAAATTTCCATGGTAACTTATTCAAAATTGTAGGTTTCTTTTACTAGAGTGAAGTGTGAAGTTTCCTTTATTTATTGTGTTCGCCGCTGGAATTAAGGGACAGAGCTTTGTAACTGCATTCCAGCGTTTGTCACACAGATGATAGAGAGAGACTTTACCTACAGATACAGTCTTATCCGGAATCCTACAGATCCCACAATGTTTCGTCTGAAATGAAGGTGAAAAAAGCACAGAAGAAAGCCAAACTCTGAACATCGCGAGGGACCAAGTTAAACAAGATTAATAAGACACACTAACAGGAGTTAATGCAACCCAGCCGGAAGACAGCTACAGTACTTTACCCTTTCGTCGTCCAAAGGTTCTTGACCATAAAGAAATGGCTTCTACGTGTAATGCTTGTGTGACACGTGAAATTGGAAAAGCTGGGCAAGTCAGTGCCTTCATCTAGTGGGGTGCATTTTTTTCTCTAATGACTCAGAAGAGCGCAGTACAAGAAATTATTTTCCAAAATATCTGGGTGAATACACACACACACACACACACACACACACACACACACACAAACACACACACACTCTCTTACTCTCTCTCTCTCACACACACACACACACACACACACACACACACACAAACACACTCTCTCTCTCTCTCACACACACACACACACACACACACACACACACACACACACACTTCCCTTCTCGAGAAACACGCCTATCAACATAAACATGCACAGAAAAAGGTCAAACTCGTGACGTGACGTGACGTGACGTGACGTATCTCTACAGATAACCCTAATCAATAGATGGTTCTAGCTGTAGTCTTGACAACTTAAATGCATCCTTGTAAAAGCCTAATGTTTTATTGACCTGTTTCTCTGCATGGTATTTAAAGGTGTTTATCTCGAGAACAAATAGAGACGTGGTCAGGCTGGGAGGGGGGATGCGGAGGAGGTGATTCCTCCAGGTTTATGTTAGTATCTTGTTCTGACCTTTACAAAATCATTAGAAAAACAAACTGAACCCCCCCATAGAGATCGATACAAAATATTAATAATAATACAGTACAATTATACAGTGTTTCTGCACGCTGTACACTTGTACAACTCAGACAACGCACACTGCGCAAAACAACTAACAAATAACCAAAAACGTTTGACACAATATGATACAAAATACTTCCTTCTTTCGCCCTCTAAGAGATGTTGAGATACATTGTATATTCTATGTTATATCGAAAAAAAAAATATATATATATACACGCACTCGTACCTATGTATATTTTAACACACACACACGCACACACACACACTCTCTCTCTCACCTAATCCTCTTTCTGACACACACGTCCAAAGCAGGTATCTATCAGGATATGCAGTCAAACAAATCAAAGTACCCACACACATCAAATCAGTTTCAGGACAGATAAACTTTTGGGGAAATATTTTTCTTTCCCCTCCCTATCCTAATTTACTAGTGTGTGTATATCTATCTATATATATATATATATGCACACATATATACTTTACATACAAACATATATATCTGCACACTCATATATACGTATACATACAAATATATACAGAAACACAAAAACATACAGGTAAGCTCTCTTTGAAGTCACACTTCTAAGTAATAAATCTAACAGAGTTAATTTAGTTAGGGCCTTTTAATTCTTATATGACTTTTTTCTAATTTGTAGACATGCAGAAAACATCTCCCAAAACACGCGCACTAGACTGGAACAATACCTTGATCGAAAAGACAGGTAAAACTCTGCTCAATCCAAGCTTTTGAACGCTCCGGGGCCAGTTAAAGTGCGCAGCCATGCCTAAAGTGACTGAACTACGGTTTTATCCTCACTTGGCAGTGAACTGGAACCTGCGGCTGCGGTAACGGATGGGCTGAACGAGAGACAACATGGCGCCCACTGTGACGCCTTCTCACCACCTATGACGTCACAATTAGTGACGCCAAAAAACTAACTTACGTCAACGTGTGGCTAGGGGATATTTTTAACTCAAAGACATACACAGACCCACTGTGACAACTACGCAGACACATTGTGACAGATACACAGACCCACTGTGACAATCACGCAGCTACATTGTGACAATGACACAGACCCACTATGCCAACTACACAGACATTGTGACAATTAGACAGACCCACTGTGACTACACAGACCCACTGTGACAGCTTCACAGGTTTACTGTGACAACTACACACATACAGTGTGACAGCTACACGGACACATTGTGACAGCTACACGGACACATTGTGACATCTTTCTCTGCAGAATCCCTATATTTTCTATGTTCTGTTACTTGGTGTATTTTGTGTTTTCCATCTTTGTTTTCTGTTTGTCGTCAGTACTGTCGTTTATTCTTCCATCCCTCGTGTTCTATCCATTTAGTCCATGTCTATTCCTTGTTTTAAAAGCTAAGAGCATGCTCTCTATGAATGTGAATATGCGCTATAAAAATCTTCATTTATTATTATTATTAACTACATAAACCTACTGTGACATTACACAGACCCACTGTGACAACTACACAGACACATTGTTACAATGGTTTTAATAATGACATTTCCTTTCTTGGGGATAATTAGATGCTCTCGCATGTCTATTCTCACTTTCTCATCTTCAACAGACCATAAGGGAAAGAAAGCACTTATTCCTATCCTATAGGAGCCTCTATACCTTCATGATAACACTTCATGTGTGTATCTCTTTCAAACCTCTCATAAATCCAATACGACGAATTCACACGAACCACAGCCGGCTGTTGCTTTAAACAGCCAATCACACTGCGCTAAATTATCCTTAACAGTCATTTAACATTGAAAAAATAATTTGAAATGGAAATTTTGTACGACAGTCGTTATTTACGTCTTGCAAATTGGAGCAAGTGGCCGAAGTGTGTAGACCAATGACTTGATTAATTTGCAGGTCGCGATGATCTAGACATCAAATATATTTATTACGTGAGACAAACAGGCTGTTGACAGGAGCTTGCAGACACCGTCCATCAGTAGATTGATCCCCTTACCCGTCCCCCAACTCCATCCCTAGGTCTGTGGGGTCGGTGTGTGAGAGTGTGTGTGTGTGTGTGTGTGTGTGTTTTAGCGTATTTCTCTTTCCCCACATTGTCAGTCTCAACTGCTTGACTCTCTAATATGCCGGAAACACTGTGATTAACCTCGCATAGTATTAGAAGTTAATTTGCTACTTCCATTCGAGCCACCATGACAGAACATCTCCCGGGTCAAATCTCTTCCTGGGGAACAGTACAAGAACGCATGTCTTGTGCGTAAACTTCCTCTTCTCTGCAAAACAGACTGGATTTGGTTTTGTTTTCGTGATACAAAAGAATGATTCTCTGTTGAACACCATAGTGCGGATGGTGTTCAGTCACAATGTTTCGTTGTACTTGAAGAACGGTAAGGCATGCCCTCATGTTCTCAATACACAAAATAACTTGTCAGCTGCTGCACTGTTATTCTGCTGGTATGTTACTAAAGTTGATATAGGATAGTAACCTGAACTGAGAAAGAAAGGACAAACGAACAAATCTTGGTATTGAAGACTACATTTAGCAAGGTTTTACTTCATTGGCCGTTTGTACTTGCTCTCCAGTGATTCTTGTGGTGTTAATATTCCTACTTTAATTTTCTGTCCCACACGTTTTTGCAAAACAGCATCAATTTCACTAGTCGTTCAAGCATCTTCTCTCCCCTCCCACTTCACCACACCCAGCGTCCCCGGCATGTCTTTCCGAATGATTTACCCTGTTCATCATCAGAGTGTTTTTGTTTCATGACTACGTGACCTGGCAAAACTCGTGACACAGAGCAGGGCAGTCTGTTTAGCAGAACATGACACGAAGGAAGAAACGTGAGAATGGTGGGTAGTGGTAATGTGTGCACATGCTCACCTTTTGTTCGTTCGAGGCCTCGGAACATCTCACGTCACGGCTGGGACGGCGAGACACACTGGCGACCCGGGTCCACGTCGTTGCCATGGTAACTACATATACACGGATGACAGGCGGGCTTAGGATAATAAATACAAAACCAGTGGAGGTGGTACAATAACGCTGGGAGCTATTTGGGTGGGGGGAAGGGGATGGCGCGGAGATGGATGTCTTATTTACTCTTTAGATTTCACGGTTGGCCTCTCTCTATATACTCCAAGCTGTACAGTAAGTGGCTGGGAGATCGAAAACAAAGCTAATTGCTTTAATTATTTAAAGGACAAATAAATTTTTCTGCTGCTCTTCACTGGTGGCATTATTACCCCTTGCCACTATCATCGAAGCTGCCGGGAAACAGAAAGGTGGTTGACTCACAGTTTCCGAGATCAGAAGCCAAAGGTCGGGAGGCAGGTGCTTTCCATGTCCTCAGTGGTGACAGCCAGGCAGACGACACTGTCTCCACTCACTGTTGTTTCTCGTTAACAGTGCTTTCACCGGGTAGTGAGAATGTCGCAGCCTGTGGAGACAAATGATATTTTCAAACAAAAGTCTGCTGGCATGATTAGCAGCAGCAAACGGCACATATAGAATGATAAGAGTCACATCTAATCACATATACACAGTCTGATGAAAATATAGTCCTGTGGCACCATAATACTTCGATAACTAATACCATAATTCCTCACTGGCATGGGGGGGGGACTCTTTGGTGGCTGTTCTCGTGTGTCTCACCAGTGGATACAGTACTTACACAGCAATACTATAGCATCTCCTTGTTGACTGGTTTGAAACCTGATGCACGGAGACAGAGATGGCATGGCAGCACCTCAACAACACCGTGCTAAAATAATAACACAGCAACAACCTGTGATCACAGTCAGATGACACCACATCAACGACCTGCCATCTCGTGGTACGAGCACCTCAGCGAGTTGTCACTCGTGGTAAAGCTCTGCCACTAGGGTAGCATTCATCTTGATCTTGGTTTTAAAGGTGTTCCCTAAATCACTACATGGTAATGAGGTCGTTATCCTGGTAAATCCCATCGCTTCGTGAGGACAAACTACATGCACGAAAGCCATCTTTGAAAAACGAAGTGAGCAGTGAAATTTAATGTAGACAGTCCAGTCAGGCTGCCACGGCCTCTATTAGGCTGCACTCATTTGCGTAGAATCCTGGTGAAAGCAACCACAGTGTTAAGTTATCTATGCTGCTGCGAGAGCCCAAGGCAAACATGGAACTAGAGAGCTCTAAATCGTCATGGCTGCGTCCAGTCGTGGTGAACATCAAAGTGTTCGCAAAAACAGGTGAAAAGCATGTTCTGTGCGCATGCGTGCCATCAAGCTCTCTCTCTCTCTCTCTCTGCCACACACACACACACACACACACACCAGAACATAAAACCTCACCAGGTCATGTGGTCAGTACAGTCTGTCCATCAACACAATTTCGGGAAAGTTTCATGAGTGAATCGATCTCCACAGAACTGGAGTTTCGCCAGCGGACTGTTGAGTTATAGGATTTACCTTACTTTACCTTTCAACTCTCCCTCCCCCTCTCGCGCAGTGCGTAGCGCGCATGCGATAACAGGAGACAGCTCGTTAATTGCATGCAACCTGAAGAGAGAAAAGGTAACCACCGGTTGGGGGACATAGTACAGTGATGTGAAGACGCGCTGGCGGAATGATCTACACACAACGGACATTGATCTTGACCAGCAATGTCACACTTCTAAACATTTTTTGCTCCGATTTGGCGCTGGATTATTTGTGTGGCATATTTGTATTTACTTACAGCCTCCAGTCATACGCTCCGATCGACATGAGAAGGTTTCTGACATCCTCCATAATCTTCTCCTGAGACACCTCTGACCACACACCTTCTGACATTGCTGTGTAGCACATCTGTTGACACACGTTCTGACATTGTTGTGTAGCGTAGCACATCTGCGATTTTACACTCAAACTTTTCAGTCCTGACACAGCAGCCTGACTACATTTCTTTGTATCTCGATATCTGTGTCGTCCTACTAGCAGCATGTGTAACACTTTATATAAATAGGTAAATATATAGATATTAGTCAGGGCTTTCTTCCACTAACTCTCCCAGCTGTGATTTTATCAACTTTCGATCTATCACTTTAATTCAATCAAGCTTATTCATAAGCATCATCAGTGTATAAAGTGTCCCATCACGTGACGGGATGGCGGCTCACGTTCGCCAACGGTGGCACGACGCTTCCTGTGAAGGGGGAGACAGATGTTGTTATGACTCTCGATTCCCCTTCTCTCTCTCTCTGCTGCCTCCCCATCTCTCTCCCTCTTTGGGACTTTGTTGCTTGCTAACCCCTCACCCTTCGCTTTGCTACCACGCCTTCTCTTTCTTCTCTCAGGAGTAAGGATACTCTTTCCTAGTTAACTAGTGTCGATGGATCACCACCTTGTCGCGGTCGGGGGGCTTGTGTGTCTCGATGACCCTAAGAGCTATGCCGACAGGAGCGTCAGCTCCTAGCAGGGTCACCCATGTCGGACAGGTCGAAGGGTAGAGACCAGACAAAGAGTGATCCATGAGTGCTGAAGTCGGAGGTGGTGGGCCACAAGGCGCACTCTGAAACAACCACTCCACCACGCAACACTGCCTATATGACACTTGGAGACAGAATTGACAGAAATGGTGCTCGCCCTGTGAAGACCCGCCAGGCAGGTGCAGTGCCGGGCTCCGTGCCTCAAAGGAGCCCACCCTCAGCTACTGGAGGTCCCTTCAACCCGTCTCGTGAAGCCAGGGGACGAGGAAGGAAAGCGACTGGCCAGCGTACCACCAAAGCCAAAGACAACCCCAACATTAATATCATGCATTGGAATGCAGAAGGGGTTACCAATAAGAAGACAGAACTAGAACAGTTCTTGCACCAGAACAGCATTAACATCTGCTGTATACAAGAAACTCACCTACAAAAAGAAAAGCCCTTCAAGATCAGAGGATACCAGACTTTCAGGAGTGATCGCCAGGGGAGAAAGAAAGGCGGAGTGTTGACCCTAGTCAGAAACAACATGAATGCTAGCGAGACCAAAAGATACATGGATGAGGCAGAATACATAGAAGTTAAGGTCTCCAGCACAAACAACGTCCTCCATGTTATCAACTATTACTGCCCCAGTGACAAGATGCTATCCCTTGACACTATCCAGGTTCTAGACAGCGGCTTCCTCATCGCTGGAGACTTTAACAGCCAGTCCCAAAGTTGGGGATACAACACCCTTGATAAGCGAGGAGAAGATATTGAAGCTTGGCAAGACGAGAACCATCTAATCCTTTTCAACGACCCCACAGATCCACCAACCTTCTTTTCGCGCCGCTGGCATACAACAACAAAACCAGACCTGGCGCTCTGCACAGACGACATCCACAAAAATTTGAGCAGAAAAGTCTTAGACCAGCTGGGAGGAAGTGACCATCGCCCAGTACTCCTCACCATCAAAGGAAGTACGACACCTGAACCCCCGCAGCATGCCAGATGGAATCATAAGAAGGCACAGTGGGGGCTGTTCAGAATACGAACAAATGAGCTTACAGAAGATATCAAGGTGGAAGGACCAAACATCAACAAGGTCGTCAAAGATTTCAACGCCAGTATCATCAAGGCAGCTAAAGAAACTATCCCAAGAGGGGTGCGAAAGGACTACACTCCGTACTGGACAGCAGAACTACAGAGAGCCCATGACGACCTGACAAAAGCCAGAGAAGAAGCAGAAACCAGCCCCAGTCAAGAAAATAACATCAAGCTGCAAGAAACAAAAGCCAAACTGCTAAGAATAAAAATAGAGTGCAAGAGAAGAAGCTGGAGAGAAAAGACAGCAGGGCTGAATATGGAGAGAGATACCATCAAACTGTGGAGGCTGACTAAGGCACTAAATGACGAGGGCAACAAGGGACAGAAGATCACCCTTGAAGAAGATGGACAGATATTGACAGATAAGACAGCAGCAAATATATTTGCGCAAGCATATGCAAAGGAGAGCAGCATCACCATCCCACTGCATCTGAAAAAAGAAGCCAGAAAAGAAGAGAAAGAAAGAACAACAAAAGGGGATGTTCATGAATCGATGCAGCAAGATATTACCATTCAAGAACTGAAGAACGCCATCAAACAGTTGAAGAAGAAAAATCTCCAGGTCCAGACAACATAACGAATGAGATGCTGCAACACCTTGGCAGCACAGCCCTCACCAAATTACTGGACATTTTCAACCTTAGCTGGAGAGAAGGCCAGGTACCTCAATGCTGGAAGGAAGCCAGGATGATCCCTGTTCTGAAAAAAGGGAAGAACAAGTCGCGAATCTTGAGCTACCGCCCCATCAGCCTGACAAGCTGCGTCTGCAAGACCATAGAGCGCATCATCAATCAGCGCCTGCAGTGGTACCTGGAATCTGAAAGTATCATCATCCCAGAGCAAGCAGGCTTCAGAAGATACAGAAGCACAGAAGATCAAACAACGCACCTAGCGCAGGCCATTGAAGATGCCTTCCAAGCCCAGAAGGTCACCCTAGCGGTCTTTATTGATATGCAGAAGGCTTTCGACAAGGTATGGAAGGATGGACTCCTGGTCAAGCTCCATCGAAGCAGCATCAGCGGCAACATGTACCGGTGGATTAAGTCCTACCTACACAACCGAAAAGCCAGGGTGCTTGTAGATGGACACTGTGGCCGTAAGGTGCTGCTACGGCATGGAGTACCACAGGGGGGAGTACTCTCGCCGACCTTGTTTATACTCTTCATCAACGACCTGGTACCAGAGCTCCCAAAGGGAGTCCAGGCAGCACTGTATGCAGACGATCTGGTCATATGGTGCTCAGAAGAGTATGCAACAACAGCAACCCACAGGATGCAGCTTGCACTAGACAAAGTGGCAGCCTGGGCAGACAACTGGTGTGTCACCATCAACCGAGACAAGACAACAGCCACACTTTTCTCTCTCTCCACCAAAGCACAAGCTGGCAGACTAAAGTTGGGAGACGCTACGCTGACACTTGAAGACCAGCAGACGTACCTGGGAGTCACTTTTGACAAAAGATTGACATGGAAGCAACACATCCTGGACGCAGAAACAAAAGCTAGAAGAAAGCTGAACATCATGAGAAAGCTGTCAGGAACACACTGGGGCGCTAACGAACAGATCCTGAAGACCGTGTACCAAGGCACTGTAAGACCACATCTAGAATACGGATCAAGCACGTGGATGACAGCAGCCAAGTCACACCATCAGACTTTGGACAAGGTACAGAACCAAGCACTGAGAATCATAACAGGCGCCATGAGATCTACACCAATAGATATGATGGAGCAGATAACAGGCATTTCCCCACTAAACAAGAGAAGAGAATGCAAAGCACTCGTGCAGGCCACCAAGTACAGGCACAGTGAAGACCACCTGATGAGTGCCAGACAGAAACTACTGTCCTCGGGAAGACTGAAAAGATCTAATTTTGTACGAGTGACACAGGCATTACACAGAAAACACCAAACAAAGCTTCCCGCGCAGGTCCTGGTACCGACTCCCTCCCTCGATCCTCCGTTCTGGAAAGACAGAACAGGGAACATCACCATCTGCACCACAGTTCCTCACCTCGCAACAAAGGAAGAGCATAACAACGTGAGCAAGAGAGCCCTGACACTAGCCATGCTAGAAGAAAGGTATCCCCAGGAATCATGGATAAGGGCCTACACAGATGGGTCAGCCACAGATGCTACCCAAAGAGGAGGGGCTGGTGTCTACATCCAGTTCCCAAATGGACAGCGGCAGGCAGCAGCAATACCAACTGGCCTCCACTGTACAAACTATAGAGCAGAAATAGAAGCCCTGGTCCATGCAGCAAATACCATCAGCAGACCACGACAGCCAGGTTGTATTCCTGACCGATGCTCTGTCTGTGCTGCAGGCAATCAACAACAACAAACTGCCAGACTTGGAGGATGCACTGCTAAACACCAAGTGCCTCAGAACAGCCCTACAATGGATCCCATCACACTGCGGAATAGATGGGAATGAGGAGGCTGACAGGATGGCTAAGTTGGGTGCAGAGGACGAGCAAGAAGACAATGCAGTCAACATGTCAGAGATGAAAACCATCATCAAATCTATGTACAGGCCACAACAACCACGAGACAGTTACCATCAGCTGTCCAGACCGGACCAGGTCGTTATTTTCCGCCTCAGGACCGGGCACAACAGACTGCTTCAACATCTACACAAGAAGCTACACCTCGTACCGTCCCCGAGATGCCCATGTGGAGAAGCAGACCAGACTGCAGAACATATCCTACAGGACTGTGGGAACCTCCGTCCCCTAAGGGAAGAGATTTGGCCACAGTCGGAGACTCTGCTTAACAAGCTGTACGGGCCAGCGGAGACTCTACGAAAAACCACCAGTTTCATCTCAAGAGCTGGCCTCCAGGTGTAACCAGGCGAACGACAAAAAAAAAAAAAACTAGTGTCTATCCTCTGGAGTAATATACATCAACATGGTGCACCACCTTTCCGTCATCGAAAAGAATATACATGCCAAGCATGTTTGTGATCAGTGGTCAACCACACACACACACACACCGCCACATTGTTTTATATCACATATATTGTCACATACATCGTTTTATACACATCAGAAATATGTTTATGTGATAAAAATAAAGCAGAGAGTGCGGCGATGTATGTGTATTTTGATCACTGATCACAGTCCCACCGTTTGTCTTATCTTCGCCAAACCCAGCAGAGTAAATAAATCCCAAATATATCAGACTGTCTCAGCGTGTGCGTGCAGGCGTGCTAGGTCCTAAGTAAGTTTTCAAAAGTACTCCATCTGCCTGCTGGAAGGTCCGACTATGTTCATTATTTTAATTTTATTTACCCACTAAAGGATGTATTACTTGATGCTCCACAAGAAAATCCACAGGCAGCACATTTTTGTAAAGATTATTACCTCACTGACACCCACGTAATATTCCATTAGAAAGAGACGGACTGACGGACGGACGGAAGGACAAACAGACAGATCTGAGCACAATAATACTTTCTTCTAGTGGAAGCTCAAAGATCCTATTTAGTCAGTGCCATGTAGGTAAACACACATTAAACAAGGAATGATGGGTTTTTTTTGTAAAGCGATCACAATGAAGTGAAAATGAGCTGTCGACCTCAGGCAGCTAGCGAAGAGACGTGAATAACAGGGATCGGAAGCAGACACCTTGAACCAGCAGCAGTGCTTGATAACATCCTCATCCCATTCTGAGAACAAGGGTTTCACCATTTTGATGCACTGACCCCACCACCGGTCTAAGTTTGCTTCACTCATGCACGCTACAGCGCTACCATGGCATTAGCCGGTTGTGGAAGTGTTCAGTTTGGTATACAAGAAGCCATACTATGTGCAGTTTCTATTTAATAATAATAATAAACCAATGTTACCTAGTGTTATTCGCGCTGAGGTTCAACGCGCTTGCTGATCGTGACACACACAATCAGCATGCACAGACGCACGCACACGTACATTTACATACAGACAGACATACACTTAGACAGCCGTACAGCAGCAGCATATGAATTTATATGGTGCACAAATAGCAAATGGGAGATTATTGAAGTAAATTTAAGAATAAAAAGAAATAAGCTTTTAGCAAGATCGGAAACTGCTCAGAGTTGTCCATTTTCCCGCTCAGTAGGTAATAAGTTTCAGACACTTGAGGAAACAAAAACTATGGCGTCCAAAAGAGCTGAGATTAGTTTCTGGGGCCTCAAATATTTCCGCTGCAGAATGAAGATAGCGGGCGGGATGGTAATTGAAGTCCTACAACTGACAGTAGACACGGACAGCGATCATAATGTACAGGAACCAAGCGCCGGGCTTTAAAAGCTAACCCAACTGCTCAGCAAAAATCGCTGGAAACAGAGCATAAAGTATCACAAAAACATGTTCCGGTGGTATTTTATGACAAAGAGGCATGAAAGATTTTATATTAATATTTTTCTCTTTAGCACACCTGGATTTGTCGAGAAAACAGGAAGTGACGAAACGGAAGTATTTCTAAAAATAGCCCCGAATGCACGAGCTGAAGTCGAAGAGAAAAGATGCGATTCTCGGTAAAAGAAAACTGACCAGGACACATTGTGCTGTTGCTGAATGTTCTCTTCGACACTCAGATGGAGTTTGTAGTCATTAAGGAAATCCTCAAGATAATGGCAGCAAACGCCAGTGGATTCACTTTGTTCAGAGATGTGTATATACAGGTCTCTGCTTTGTTCAAACGTGCTGTGCGAACTTGGTCCCCACACCGTACTCTAGAATTTGCTCAAAACATTTCAAAATCGATTTTTTTATCCAGTCACTTATACAGTACAAGCAAGTTTAGGACTTTCAATAAAACGAAGAAATCTTATTCCTACAGCAGTGCTTACTATACAAATGCACGAGCTGTTAAAACCAACTACGACTGCTGGTAGATCAGCACCTGATATGCAACATCGACAGTTTCTACACCGTCTGGTCTACAAGTAACATCGTGTGACACAGTCACAAACACATCATCATCAGTCGTGTCTTTATCCAGCATAATGCTAAAACCAACTGACAGTCTGAAGGCACCATTGATGTGCGTGATCAAAACAGCTAAAAAAGAAAAAAAAGAATTGAGGGTGAGAAACATATTATAAGGAGCTTAAACCGGAACACGTACGAGTATCAGTAAATAAATAGAAAATTTTGCATGCAGCTAAATGAGGAAGAAATAAGTTTTTACATCGATAAACATGTTTCAAACTATCATTATATTTCCTTATCAGCAGTCAGTTGTAACTATAAAATAAAAATGCAGGGCGCGTAAGAAAACTCACCAGTATAGAAGAGTAATTTTTTCCCGCTTTCCTAGTGGCAGGTGAGAATGCCGATGTTTGAATGCTTATATCATGCGTAACTATGTACTCATATTTTGGGAATTATTATTTTAAAACGAACTTAAACCGACCATAAAGAAAAACTGTTGCACTCGGTTTGTCCTTTAAGCATGTGTGCTATGTGTTATGTGTTCCTGTTTTGATTTCCGCAAAAGTGATCTTGGGATCCTCTGCAAGCAAATTAACTGTTCCTTTAGGAGGCCTACAAGTACCAAGTTGCAATAATAAAGATGGGATGTCACTGCGGAAGAGACCAGGGGCGGTAGCTATGAAGGAAGATTAAGTCTTTGCACTTGGGCAGCATGGGGAATTCAAGGACAAACATCTTGTTTCCAAAATTATAAAGCGGTGTCCATACCCCGCATATGTTGTTTTACCTATGGAACCATACTTAGAAATCGGTGACAAAGGTGCCCATGGTAAAATAACATCGGGGTCTGGACATTATAACTTCGGAAACAAGACGCTTTTCCTTGGGTTCCCTATCTTGCCCCGGGGAAACGTCTGACTCTCGCTTCATAACGACGGCCCCTGTTTAGCTGCAGCAACCACGAACAAATAAGACTGACCACGCATTTTGTCCGAAGCTTTAGGAATGTCGCATAACAAAGATGACATGGAGAGCATTGCACACCCTAGTGTTCCACGGAAGATTTCAAGGAGGTTTTATTACCACTGATGTCCACGAACTCGCAGTCCACTGACCCGACATGTCATGCAGAACCCACAGGCTTTGTCTCAGTCTCATCAGTGTTCGGCGTTAGCTGGCTGCTTAAACAGCGACAGAAGATCATAAATACCTGTCTGAACACCAAAAGGCCGCCATGTTGTTGTCGAGTGCCATCATCGAAACCGTTTGGCGCTCGCGGTCATAAAAACGTTGGGATCGTGGATCAGGAGATTGTGCCATACATTGTCGAATTCAAGTACAGCAAAGTTGAGAGAAAAATTGTGACAGTGTTGCCTTTCTTGTCAAATATCCTTCCTCCTACGCAACGAATTAAGGTTTGGGATTTTTTTTTCTTCGCGAAAGAGTGCGAGACGTGGCAGTCTCCAAACGCCGGCGTGCAGCTGTTTTAGCTGGGGTTGTAAGTAAACGACTCGTTTGAAACCTGAAATTTTGAACCCAAACGATTCAGAACTTCAATGTCTAAAATGTTTTTATAAAGACTTTGCTGATACCCTCGGTTAGACCATATGCTTTTCAGCACCAGTTGAGGGAGGGAGTAACCCATGTAAACTAAACAACCCACCACGCAAGCTCTAACATTCACGCACGCAGACACGAGCAAATGCAAACATACAAACACACTGTACGATCTGATTATGTTTCATCGTGATCGCCGGCACCTCCGTTCCAGCTGGCAGGACCACCTCTCCATGATGTGAGCTTTATGTCCATGCTACATTACCGGGTTTGCAACAGGGTTGATGCCTCTCAATTTGGCCACGTAGCTCGACATCTCCTTGCATTTATGTAGGTGCACGTGTCTTGTTTCCAAACGCACTGAAGATGCAGCACGCGCGCGCCCGCACACACACACACAGATTGGGGGAGAGAGAATTACTGCCTTGCTTATTGCCAAAGCACACAAGGCACAGAAGAGCCATTAAGACAGGGGGCATTGCACAAACGTTTATTGAAAATAGTCTCCAACACAAACAGAATGGTTCAATCGAGCAGATCCACGCCTACAGCTATCACGTGCTCTTGCGCTTACGAACTGCTCACACCCTGCGCTCGGCCTTCTGGGAAGGCAGTACAGAAGGGGTGCGCCGGTGCGCGCATGCAGTAGATGCAGTGGTGTCTGCACGAGTGCTGTACAGATGTCGCTCACGGTCTTGTCTTTTGTGCACAACTTCAAAGCCGCGCAGCATGAACAAACATTAAATTTGTCTCTGATATAAAGAACCACTGTATAAAAACAAAACACAAGACTGTGGAGGAAGTGAAGCTAGATGTATATATACATTTATATATATATATATATATAACAAACGATCTCTTACTTTGATTCAATCATGCCCGACAAAGATTTTTATATAACAAGGATTTGGAATGTATACATAATGTCTACAAAATCGATCAACTTATTTTGCATCATTTGAAAGTACATCACCGAAGACAGCGATGGCTAGAACAGTCCGCAACAGAGTGACATAACGATGGGACGATGGTTGCTGATGTCGCAATGAAAACGCAGCGTGGTGGTCTTCCTCGTCTTCTCCCACCACCACATCCACTACCGACCCCATCCCCGATGATCAGTCGCCGTCAGTCCTACGCCCGCCTTTTTCCCCTTTTTCCGAAGGACAGACAAACCAGCCCCGAAGCACTCTTACGGTCTAGCCAGGTGGCCGTACCCTCATCGCGATTAACAAAATCGGTATATGTATATCTGATTAAACTTCAGCCCACAACATGCACACCTTTTTCTGATCACTCCCTTAAAAAAATAAAGTCCCCTCTGGGATAAATAAAGTGGTATTGTACTGTAGCCTGTAGGAGTTTAGGTCGAATAAAATATTCAGTGCCGCCTTATTAATTAAATGGCTCTTCACAGGAAACGGATAGGGTGGGATGGGGTGGGGTGGGGTGGGGCAAATACTGTGCACAACCTTCTAATCTCGCTGACGCCACTTTTGGTTTCTATCTCTTCAATAAGCTGTCATCGTCGCTCTGTCCAAAAAAGTGCAACGTAACGATCGAAATATTTTTTTTAATAATAAAAGATCTCCCTTCATTACGAATTCGATTGTTGTTGCTGCCAAATGTCGCTAGACCTCCATTTGCTTGTCACCTCTTGCCTGTTGGTATGTTGTTGCACGAACAATCTTTCCCCTGTTTCCCCACCACTACTACATCACACATTTCTCCCACACCTGCGACCTTTGCCTCCTGCCCTACGAGTGGTAATCACGGTGTCGGGTCTCGTTCAGTACTTCGCGACAGAAGATGCAAAAATCAACTACAGTCGTCATGGTCAGGTCACTGGGTTCTCTTCCTCTGTCAGCTCTTGCGGCAACTTCTCCCAAGTGAGAAGAGTCCCCATAAAATTTCCTACCTATTCCCCCCTTTCCTCTAGCCACTCGGGACATGGTCTAGCCAACTACGGCACCTGTATAATTATTCCCCATTGCTTTCCTCTGTCGGGTCAGACCTTAAAAGCGTCGCAACGTCTTTCTCTACTGCCACGGAAAAAACTGGCATTCTTCTTTCCATCGTTAGCAACACTGTTTTCTTCTAAAACTAACGTCAGTTCAGCAGTTCTTCGCATTCTAGTAAGAACCAGGATTGTGAAATTTTTTCTTCAAACTCAGCAGAAACAACTGGTGTTCACATGGATATGATGAGAAAAGCTGTCTTGTTCGCGATTTCTTAGAATGGCAAGTTAAACAATGTTGTGCAACAGTTCAATGCGCCATGAATGGTTACTGCTGGCATGCTCTACTGGAATTTCTTTTAAATGACCCTAATATACATCAAATAATCAGAAGACAGAACTATCAGTCTCTGATTACCATTAACATTAGCTCTCCTCTCTCTTTGGTTGCTAAAGCAAATGCAATAGATGATCTAAATGACAACTATTGAACACTAGAAGATGGTGATTCAATGAATCTCAAACAACTTGGTCAAAAAGAAGCAGACAAACACTCAATACTTCATCATCATGCCTCATATTGATAATTCACTGCAGAATGCAAAATTATCCATTGTAGAATAAGTACTAAAGGGACTAGTCACCAGACTCACAATGATGCGTAATATTTTAAAAATTTTGTTTATGCTGCATGCAATGTTTCCAGCTAGGCACCATACACAAGCTGAAATATGATTCGAGCCTCTTAGATCACAAATAAACGTGAGCGAAAATTCTGCCAACTATGGCCTCACAAATGTTGGCTATGCAAAGATAAAAATGTCATTTGATAACCAGGCTGTAGTTGTCATGACAAACTAATGTCATGGGTTCTATTCTTCGAACCTCTGATTTAGTTTGGCAAGTAGAACAAAACATATCAACAGCCAGTTTTCATGATACCAGCTATCATGACTTTACAGATGCTTATGCCAGAACTTTCCAATGGGCATTTAAACAGAAGGATTTTTTTTCATCCTTTACTACACCTCTTGATGTTCATAAAAATGCAATGTATATAATGTTTAGATAATAGTCCTGGTCATTTGCCACTCTTCAGTGTGCATCTACCTGTCGTTGTAAAACAAAAATTGTTCAAGTCTTAAAATAAATAAAAACTAATAAATAGGAACAAGAAATAAAGTATGCATGTACTATACATATAGTTTGCTAGACAATGATTATACAGGTCTGCTATAATTTTGTCTCTGTGTGCTGTAAATCATGTACATAACAAAACTCCACCGCAGCCCTGACTCCATATCCTGTATTTCCATGACTACGCCAAGAAAATGAGACAGACACTGACCTTCTGCCAACAAAGCAATGTTTTCTGCATATCAATGCTCTGGAGAAAGGGGAAGGAGCTGATTGGAATCGTTAAAACAGATACTTATGGGCTCACTTAAAATTCAGCAGCTGCTCAGTTTGCAGCCAAAATATGTAAAAACAGTTATTACAGGTGTTTGGTTTGATGAGATCTGTTTGCAATCTTTCCAAAAATGTATACTGCACATAGCCTGGGAATATGTAATCCCAACAGGTCTGTTTTAGCACAAAACAAAGCAATTTGGCCATATTTTCATACCTTATCCCAAAACTGCAAACATTTTAGTCAGACCATTCCATGCCTTTGGAATGGCTTTCCATTCTGGGATAAGCGAAATAACTGTATAAAACTTGGCATGCACTGGTTTTTTTTTTACCTAGACCTATCAATTAAAAAAAAATTCCATTCAGTAGTGTTAGTTGACAAGATTCAAGCACACATATGGAGCCATTCACTATTCAAACAATCAAAACCTCATTTTCACACTTTTTAACAAGACAAACAAAGATTTTCAAACCCTCAAATATATCCCAAGGCCCACTCCAGAAATCTTCACACTACCAAAACCTCAGATTCTTTGTCACTGACCCCCTGCTCCCTGGTTAGGCTGAGTGGATACTTTGATTTGAGTTTTATCAAGGGTACAGCATCTGCATCAACATCCTGTAACCATGGATCTTGTGAGCTGTGTCAAAACCAGCTTTCACCTAGTTCTTCACACAACCTGGATTTAACAGACTGATCTGCTCTGCCAGCAATGGACTCTCAACTGTTGGTTCCCCTTAAGGCAGAAGACAGCACTGCAACACAATGCAATTCTGTCAGCAGCCAGACATTTGGAAAGATGACTTGCGTCTCTCATCTGATGGGACCAGAGGGAGGGGTACGTGAGGAGCAAGGCACACAACACTAGGACTCCTCCTCCAAGGCTGTGATACAGTTCTTCAGCAGCTGAACCTGGGCCTGCAAACAGAGATACATGCATATGTAGACAAATACACGTGTGCATACACACAAAAATAGGCAAGCATTTTACACAACAATCACCATTAAAATGGTTCACTGACACCTTGAAACATAACACATGAAGAAAAATAGAAATGATAGGTAAAGTTAAAAATTATGTAAAGAAGTCACCACAGTGAAGAGTGTGATGCAGGATAAGATTTCTTTTTTTTTGGTGGGGGGGGGGGGAGGGAGAGAAAATTTTGGGTTACGATTTCTTTCTTCCTAACCAAATCTTATGGTTTGGTATATTGGTGCATAATTTAATTGTTAACATCAGCATGTTCTGGCCCGCGAGATTTTATATCATGGTTAGTGCGGCCCTTGGGTGAGAAAAGGTTGGGCACCACTGCTTTATGGCATATTATCAGTCCTCAAGGCTGCTATATGGATGGAGGAAGGGGATGAGGATTGGTGTTTTACACCGAACCAGCAACTAGGCCTCTATCAGGGTACAACACCCAGCCCTGTAAACAGATGCCACATGCAGAGAAAGAACAGGGTGCCTGGGGCAAGATCTGAACCCAGACTGCCAATTCTCACTGTACTGGTGACAGGCACTAACCACTGTCCCACCAGATCACCTAAAAGAAAGGGGAAAATGGGCAGCAATTCTGACAGGACAAATGGTTGGTTGAATATTCAGAAGACGATGATAGAATACTTGTGATAACCTTAAATTTTCAGAAAGTGCACTTCATTTACTTATTCAACATCCTCGCTTTGAAGGACAGAAGTCCAGCTGTACTGGATGCACTCAAGAAGAATTCAGAATAAAACTTAAGTCTCTTCTCACACACATGTTGACAAATGTTAAAAGATGTGCAAAAGAATGTTTTGAGTATTTTTTAAGATTTTTCCCCATAGCTCAGTTTAATTTAGCACAAGCTACAGACACTTAAGAATAACTGTTGGTCAGCAAAAAAGCTGGGGCTAAAAGTAGGACTTACTTTTGCGTGCTTTAGTTCAAGCTCCACCAACTCCACCATGTGCTTTTTAAAATATTGTATTCTGCGCACCTTGAATTCTCCAATTTCTGCACACAATTTATTGCATGCTGATGAATAATGAGACATGAGTGGCAACAATATAAAACTGTGAAAAAAAATGATCAGAATGTATCAGGAGGCAAGACAGGTGCATACTTGCCTCTCCATTTAAAGGAATAAAACAAGCATTGTTCTTTTTGGACACACTTCATCCCATCCTGTGTGTGCCATATATATAGCTTACCTTTCTTTGCCACCTCTGATATCTTTTCAAACTTTTTACAACTTTGCTCCTGAGCCTTCTCAGCCTGTAAAAGGAAAACAAATGATGTGTAGTTTTAACTAAAAATCCTTTTAACCGTCATGCTCAAACCATTCTCTCAATGTATGATCTTTAAATGCTTTCATTAATCATGAAGATAGATTAACAATGTTATTACATTTTGAAGAATACGAAGACAGCAGATATTGGTATACCCACTAAAGCCATCTGGCATTTACCTGTGCAACATCTTTGTTCTTGGTGCGAGCTTTTTCCAGTGCTTTGTTGGCAGCCTCATAGTCAGCTAGGGAACGAGAGCGACGGTACAGCAGATCCTTTGCAGCAGCAGAGTCTCGCATGTAGTACCGTAAGGTGTCGCTTAGTTTTAGATCCTCATCAGATGCCACCCTTCCTTCAAGTTTCTGCAGCCAGATACGGGTCTTATATTGAGACTCAACAGTTCAGCAGTCCAAATCATTTCTCATTTCTATCCCAAGAAAATGACCTATAACTATCCTACCTATGCAAGATAAACAGTCTTCAAAGCTTCAAATGGCTCAAAATAATGGTGCTCGTACAATCTTTCAGAGACAAAAAGTGGATCATGCTACATCCCTCCTCCACCAGCTTCACTAGCTGCCATGCCAGCTAATTACAAGACTGCCACACTGTACTGTTGTTGCCTTCGTGGCATTGCCCCAGCAAATCTATCTTGTTGCCTTCATGGCGTTGCCCCAGCAAATCTGAGCTACTGATGCCTTACCACTCCCATGCCCCTGAGTTGGTCTCTTTAATCTGTTTGCTACCCTCATTCCTGTGCCACGCAACTTTGGCAAAGGCTCCTTTTCCTTCTCGGGTCCCACTGTTTGGAATTACAGTGGAACCTCGGCTAATGACCACAATCCGTTCTGGAAAGTTGGTCGAAATGCTCGGTATCCAAAACAATTTTCCCCATAAGAAATAAAGGAAATAGACTTAATTGGTTCCCAGCCCCTGTTGACTCGCTAGTATATGAAAGTTGTCCCTGGAGTTTTCTTCTGCAAATCTCCTTTCAAAACAATAGCTTCTTTAAGCTGCTCCTTTTGCTTTAAAATCATCGAGATTGTCGACTTCAACATGCCATATTTGGCGGCGATATCCGACACACGTATGCCTCCTTCATACTTTGAAATCATTTCCTTTCTCAATTCAATTGTTGGTCGCTTCCTTTTCATTACCTTGCTATTATTGCTCTTAATCTTCTTTGAAGCCATGATTGAGGGCTATATTATTAGAATAAAGCACAAAAATCACTAAATAAGAAGGATGCGCACAGATAAAGATAACGAATGACCGATCGTAACTGTATCTTGAGCGCGAATGATGCCTGGTCTGAGATGCTAGTCGATCACGTGTGGGTGACGTGAATGTTCGGTATCCAGTGCAAATTTTTAACAAAATTTTTGGCTGTTATCTGAAATGTTTGAAGGCGTTTGCTAGCCGAGGTTCCAGTGTATCTTTTTCTTTGAGATTCGACTTTAAAGCCCATCCCTTTAATAAATATCTTGCATAATCATGAGTACTGTTCTGCCCACCCCTCATTTCTTCATCTTTATACCTTTATTTTTATTTTTGGGGGGGTGGGGGGGGAAACGGGGAGTTATGGTGCTAGCCATTTGCTGATCCTTAAGTTTACTGTAGGGTTGTTTCTATTCTTTCACATGCAATACATTCAGCTCATATTCACATGGGAAATATGCTTTACAAATCCAATTATTATTTTGTAGTCCAGATGCAGATAAAGCAGTACTGAAATACTGACATAGGACCAAATTGTTTTGATGGTGTTATACTTTTGGCCACAAAAGATTCTCACAACACATAAGCATATGATGAGATGATGATAAAAATGCCATAATGCAAGGGAGACAAGAGACCAACCTCAACTTAATACTTACCCTTGCCTTTTCCAATGCCTCAGCCACTTTTGTGAAAATCCTGGATAAATAGTTAAAAAAAGAACATAGTAGATAAAAATCAACAGGCTGAGAAGCTGAAATCAGTTCCATGTACTAGGGATGTTTGGTTATGAGAGATGTTTTACTACGTCTGACACAAAAGTTTATTATTACTTTACCACTCTAAAATAAACATCCACAAGTTGTTGTTTTCTTACTCATGTTTACTTTTATTTACTGACAACTTTGGTAACCCCATTACTGATATCTTTAATACATTGTACCACACAGAAAACATTTTTTTCCATTCCAAAAAAAAAAAGGCAGGGGGGGAATTAAAAAAAGGGAGAAAACTGATGTCAAACGAATTAAAGATCATGTTATACAAATTTTCTCCCTTAGAGGAAGAAACCTGGCCATATCTTAATGACATGAAAAACCAGGAAAACATTTATGGATTCGTCTATGACACTGATAAAAACAGCATCAATGTAACCCTAATTTAAATGTGCTTTTTAATATAAATATTTAATTGCTGTTTACTTGTTGGTTCCTGACGAATAAGAAACATTTCTTTGCAGCACGGCTGCTTTATTGATTCTACCTGCACTTTTCTAAAAAGTTTCACATTCCACATACTTCAATTTAAATTAAAAAATGCATCTTTTCCTTGGAATTAAGATGTTTAAAATATAAGAAAGGCTCCTGCTAATGTGGATCATGACTGTCAGCTGAGGTTATACAAAGCTGTTTGAATATTAATGGTGTTAAATTTACATATTGCAAAATACTTGTTGTTTAATGCAACTAAAACTATATCACACAAAGCAGCCGGCCCATGTAAACACCCAATTCTCACTGTATTGGTGACAACCACTTAACTGTTGCCAAATTGTCAAAGTGGTCAGAGTGCATTTACATATTTAAAAGTTTAACTTCTCGTGTCTAGGAGGGGAAAAAAATCCAATGACGTACTTAAGTTGCAGCCCCACCAAAACCCTTAGCCCTGGTGCAGACTTGATGCCCAACACTGTAAGCTTATATGGGTGGTGCTGTATGCAAACATAACAGGTTGCACTCTTCCTCTTTATTTTGGCAAATACTTTCATATAGAGAGGCTTGGAAAAGAGTTCGTTTGCTCTTTAGGTTTACAGATTTTTTTGTTCTGCTGCTTTATCACACAGAAGAGTACAATACATAAGCCTCCACTGAATATAATTTATAAATCTGTTGTTTATAAGCAGCTTAGTCAAAACTGTAATTTGTACAACATCAAAAGCTAACATTGTCCATGCAACATGAGATGTCAAAAGAGATAAGGGTGGTGTCTGACCCTTACATAGAATAAATGTATCTAAAGACATGTACATACTTATCTAACTCTGTGCTCTCGATAGTAGCCAGCTGCACCAGTCCTGTGGAAATCTGAATGTAGGAGTCTGCCACATCTGCAAAAACCACCAAAACCATCTCAATATTTAATTTAAAATTGCGATGGTCTAAAGCTGGGGTGGGAAAATTTGTTTCCTTGAAGGGCCATTTTGATATTTATAACATCATTCGTGGACCATATAAAATTATCTACTTAAAAATCAGCCTGCTCTATTTGGTCAAGGTGTAGCTTCGCCAGTGTGTTAACACTTGCAACAAGTACAATCCTAGCCTGCCTGGCACTGCTGTCCTCCGTGTCACCACAATCTGCATTTTTGCAGTTAGGTGTGCAAAAACTATGCTATGAAAAGCATAGCAAAGCAACTATTTGGAGTCTGTTAAATATATGTTTATAATTAAAAAGTTCCTAGAGGAGACAAGAGTATATAGTACCAAAGCTTTTTTCCCTCATGCCCAATGTGCTGTTTGTAGTCATGCTTAAAAGTACATTAATAATAATCATCATCGTGACTATTTAGTACACACTTACCTCCTCCTGATGGAGGAGTTCATGGCATTTACAAAGTGTCTACATGTATGCTACACACATAGAC
Source organism: Marisa cornuarietis (assembly GCA_004794655.1). Classification (NCBI taxonomy): domain Eukaryota; kingdom Metazoa; phylum Mollusca; class Gastropoda; order Architaenioglossa; family Ampullariidae; genus Marisa; species Marisa cornuarietis. The sequence continues at coordinate 19,211,222 of SMMW01000001.1, forward strand.
ATGCTTGCACATGCACAAATAAACTCATAAACCTGAACAAATTTTTACCAGCTAAAGCTTTTTCATTTGCTCATCCTTTGAAAATCCATGAAAGGATTGTGTTGGGAACTTGTAGGCCTGAACTGTACACTAAGAAGCACAGCAATGTTGATTTTTTTATTATTATTATTATTATTGTGTGAGCCAACATGGGCAAAGAATGCTAGGTCTATCCACAATCCACATCAAATGGAAAGTGATCTACTCTCAGCTTGGGATGTAGGTCATATGCATGCATAATTCTCCCAAATCATCCACATAGGCTGCAGGCAGCCGACAAGAAGCATACATGTCCTGGCATGTACTCATATGTGTCCCCTCTATCCAGTAACTGATGTTCCTTGCCTGTCCCTTAAAATTTACGTTTTTATTATTATTATTATTATTATTATTCACTTAATTTACATTTATGTTGCTATAAAAAAGAAGCTTATAGATTTACTAAAATGTGTGATTGCCTTGACAGGCCAGATCAAATGATTTTGCAGGCCTAATACAGCCACCAAGCGGATGTTCTCCACCCCTGCTCTAAAGGATGTATTTACCATAAAATAAATAAACTACCATTCTCTCATAATTGTAAATCTCTCAAAAGGAAAGTCCTAGATGTGCAACATTAGGTAAGAGATAGTGTCAACACATTTTTAGAGCTTAAGTACTCAATTCTATGGAAAAAGAGTTTTACCGCAGTGAAGAAACAGTGAGATGACTTATTAACCTACTGCCCATTAAACAAACACTACTTAAGAAATAGTCGTTTTAACTATCTATTCCATTACCTAAAAACTTTCCAACAGATATTTTGCAACAGTTTAACACCTGTTGCTTTCTGTCACAAGCTACAGTAACTAAATTTAATTTTGACTGCGATTCGCAAAGTTATGGCAGAAACTGATTGTTCTATTATACACAGTAAAACCAACCAGATATGAGACTTGTTTCCAGATGTAAAACAAACCAACACAATCTAACCAGTGCAACAATTTGGAAACCAAAGACTTTTCTGGATTTTTTATTTTATGTACCAGGCGCTACCATCTTACTTTTGTGCACTTTGGTCATTCTGTCCGCTTTTTGAGTTGCATCCCTGATCTTGGCATGGTACTCTATAAGAAACTGTTTCTCATTCTCAAACATATCATCGACATCCTGCACAAAGAAATCATTTGTCATTTACACAAAACTTGTGGTGCAAGTGTATAATATGGCAACCAAAAACTATGAAAATGCTTAAAGAATGAAGAACCATATTAACAGTCGAGATCCAGGTTTCAAACACCTTCTCACACGCTTCAGTTTCCATTTATAAATATGAGACAAATACAGGCATTTTCTTCAATTAAGATACCAGCAAGTTATCTATGTTCTGTGGGCAGGGACAAAATTCTGAAAGGTGAAGACAGTAGCAACTTAATCCTGTAACACATGTAGAGCAAGTATAGCTATATATTTATTCCATTAAGAGCTGATTCCATACCAAATTATAAAGACAAAGCCTGCGATATTATTGAGAATAAATTAAGGACTCAAGTCAATTTGTCTCAAAATTGCTTTCAAGAAGGAAATCTGAACAAATTGCATCAAATTTTTCTCTTTAGTAAATAATTAAGAATTCCACACGTGCAGGAAGTAGACATTTAATGAGAGCTTTTAAGAAGAACGCAACTTTCGAAGTGTTTAAAATTTGTTTTTTTGCAAATTCCCATATAGGTATACCTTTTGTCCTGAAAGTAAGGTCTCGTCCACAGATTTTGAAAGATTCTTGAAAAATCCTCCCAGCTTCTCCTTCTTGTTTTTGCCCCTGACGCTTAGCTAGAAAGGATTATCAAGAAAGTTCCTTCAATTATACTTTGCCTTACACAGATTCTTACTTGTACATATTAAACATAAAAGTACGCAATCAAATGTCTTTCTCCATATTAACACAAGTCAGGATTCCAAATAAGACCAGTACAGCTATTATTTTAACCGTGGGGTTTTTTTTTTTGTTTTTTTTTGTTTTTTTTTTTTTTGCTTTAAGAAAACAGCGAGCAGCTGCAAGCATCAAGCATGTAACAGGACAAGTATTTATGCTGTAATTATACAAGTTTTTCAAGTCAGTCTTCTGTAGTTGAGATGAGTAACTGACCAAAAGATGAAAACAATTCTTATCAAACATTTTCTATGTATCATACTGAGATTAAGCAAGCAGCTACAGCTCACTAAATCAAATTTGTTGAGGTTGCCTGCTTTTCTGTAAATGTACCTTTGTATTTAATCAATTTATTGATTAATAGATCTTGTGTCGTTTTCTTCAACATTTCAAATTTCAGCAGTCTGTCTCATTAAATTTAAAAGAAAAAAAAAACAATTTAAGTGCTGCACAACCAAACTTAATCTATTAAAAGAAGTAATGTATGGGGTGTGCTTGAAAACAAAAGCTGCTATTTCAAACATTTTATATTCATGAATACAGGCATCATTTATTGCAATTCTGAAAACACAGAATCTACAATAGTGAAACATACCCGTGCAGAATTACATTTCTGTAAATGCTCATTATTTCAACTCTCAAATATTCGGCAGTCAAAAAATTGAGAAATTAGTAAAACAATATATGTGCCCTTCAACCATAATACCCCTGAACATACCAATGATTAAAAATCTCACTCTCCATCTACTCTTTGCACACTTTGTGTGATCTGTGTCTGTGGAAATGCTTCAAACACATCTTTTGGAAATTTAGTTTAGAACTATTCTGAAGTCAATGACAGCTCATAACAAATGATAATAAAGCGTACTTTAAATGGTTCAACGCCTGACAAGAACATTCATAGGCACATGACTAAAATAAATGCTTACATCTCCTGAATACTCCAGGAAGACCTCAAAGTTGACATCCTGCCGTAGAACTGGGTGAGCTGCTAGCCGCTGCAGAAACACCTCATGCATTGCCACAGTCTTTTTGAATGTGGCTAGATACTCACTGCAATCCAGTCAAATAAGTTAAAATAATCTACGTTCTTTTTTTGCCAGCATAGAACACTATACTTGATAATATCTTCTTTTCTATTCTCCCTCTCCCTTTCCATATCCGCCACCTTCCTACAGTTGAATCCTTCAAATCTGCACTGAAAATGCACCTCTTCCTTGAGCATTACTCCTAACACAGTCCACACAATGCTAGCCCCTCTTACCCTCCCCCCTCCCGCTCGCGACTTTTCTACCATCTTTCTCTGCAGAGTCACTATTTTCTTCGCTCCTGTTACTTGGTGCCTTTTTGTGTTCTCTATCTTTTTTTCTGTTTGTCGTCAGTACTGTCGTTTATTCTTCCGTCCCTCATGTCCTATCCATTTAGTCCATGTCTCTTCCTCGTTTTAAGCGCTAAGAGCATGCTCTCTATGAGTGTGAATATGCACTATAAAAATCTTCATTATTATTATTCATGCTCTCCAGCAACAAGGACACATACCAATAAGCGATGTAATTAATCTTGCATTCCTAAGTTTTAAATTCTCACTGAAGAAACCTGTCATTTTAGTTAAAAAGATGGTGGAGGTGAGAGACAGCAACATACCGAATGAGATGGGGAGAGCTGCATTCTAGATTATCCTACTGATAGCCCACCCATCAAAAGATCAACTCACGCTTCTAGTTCTTGCTTCATTTTCATGAACTCTTCTTTAGTCATTGTTCCCTCCCCTTCTCCAAGCCGCTGAAGCTTCTCCCGAGATGCATCGAAGTCTGGTCGAGGTGGTGCAGGTGGAATCTGCAGGTAAAGGCTTAAAATTCTCTACTGATCTATTGACAGTGGGTACTGAATTCGCCATAAATTATCACAAAACCCTCAATATTTGATTGAGCATTTTGCATAATCATCTAGTCAAAACAAAAACCAAAGCAGTATCACAAAAAGACAACAGATTTTTAAAAATCTTTCACTAAAACATTTTTGTGATAATTATGTTCTTCACTGGTTAAAAATAAATAGTTTCTGTGGCATCTTCTAGCCTCTGCTATCAGAGGATGACTGGCCTGTCCTTATGGAAAATAACCAATTCCTATTTCATTGAAAATTTTCACCTCAAAGTATAATCAAATGACACATGCAGCATATTCCAAACAAAAATATATGGTGATCATAGCAAGATCATATACAAAAATAATCACAGCATAAGTATGAAACAAATACTTACAATGATGCCAGCATATTCCTCATTTTCAACATAGCGGTCATGCAGCCAGATAAACTCCTCATGCTGACGAACAACTGACATCTCAGGCTTCTTGAACTGCGGCAGGGTTGTCTGAAACACAGCAAAGTCTAACTTCTCAAAAGAAAAGTTTTTGCAGTTAAGATTAACTGCCCACAGTATGGTAAACACTTCTGTTCCATTTTAGAAATCACTAGCTCCACAGAATGTGACCGAATGCCAAGAAATTTATGTTGGTTTTCCTGCATCCTATCAATTAACTTATCTTATTTTAGTTGCTTATTTGTTGCTACTAATGCAAGAACTATTAATTTTATTTTTTATCTCTATGCACCTATGTGTGCATGTGCACATAAAAGAAAGAGGAAACAAATAACATTAACAGACTACACATATACGAATGTAAATCTAATTCCAAGCTATCATCTTTATACAACCTATAATGATCATTTATAACAAAAATTTGCTAAGCATAAAAAAATTCTTTAACCTTTATATCCTGACAATATTTACACAAGAAGTTTTCTCATCACATGACCCCAAATGAAGTTAAAAAGGAAAGCAAGGTAAATGGTTGACATAGAATTAAAAGGAAGAAACAAAACATAAAGTCTCATAAGACTGTTCAAGATCTTATAAACTGGACTGTCTGGCATGTATTTTTTTTCTACACACAATCAATAAGGAGCTTTACCTATATGTATGTTATGTAGTCATAACCTTGATTGGATTATAGCTTATTTTACTAGAATTGACACTGTTATTGCACTGCTATTAATTCCACATATTGAAAGGTTTCTTTACAATTTCAACAGACTGAAAGAAACAAGATGAGTATAGAATTTTGTCTTTTGCCAAATCTTTGGACTAAGGAGGAATTTCTAATCTTCTGGGGCCCAGCTTTCAGTCTAAATAGCAAGGCTAGAAATCCAAATGCAAAATTTCAAATGCTTTAGTTAGAGATCCACATTAATAAGAGGTTACCTTTGTATGAACAGTGAACTTGACCTTGTCACGTTCACTCAGTGAGTCACTGATATCAACCAACAGTGATGTGTCTGTCAAGTCCACCGTGTCTGATCGACCCTGAAAAATCATGCACATTTGGAATCTGAGTAACACTTCATAGAAAATTATCCAATAATCAATTATTTAAAAGTATAAAGAAAAATCTAAAAATATATTTACTTTTGTAATTACCTCATTCTTGAATACATTTACTACAAATCTAGTATTCATCATAACAAAATTGTTCTGTCTTATAAAAGGCATAGAAAATTATCACTGGAGCTATCAGATCAACTCCAATTCATGCTGTGGACTCAGTCACTGGTTTGTAAAGTCTGGAGGACAGATGCAACACCAAGATCCTCATCCCAGCTGTTCAAAAGACATACCAGTCACCTAATGCACAAGAAGATGCTAAAGTTCTTAAAATGTAAATCAAAGAGGAACAGCTTCATTAAGGAAACTGGCAACCTGGAAAGACAGTATCAGACCTCTCCCAGGTAGCTAATAAAAACATCTTAGTTACACCAGCCTGCTCTATGAAAAAGATTATGTCCTGTGACTAGAAACAATATCTCAGGCATCTACAAAAAAAAGTACTTGAACAGATGAAGATAGAAAAGTGATCACCTTGGAATACATCCAATAAGCTTACTCACAGAAACTATGGACACATGTATACACAGACAGATCAGCTGAAGAGATGGAGAGTGCATTTCTGACAGGTAAGTACTCCACAAACTAAAGGTTGAAGCTGAGGCTTTACGGACTGCACTAATTGCTCTGTAATAATAGAAAAGATTCACAACCAAGTCATCATCTTTACTGATGCTCTGTTAGTCTTGGCAGCTGAATGTCCTTGCATCAGTTGTGAGGAGCCTGAAAAAATCAACTGAACCAACATTTTAGTGGATTCCCCCTCTCATTGTGATATCCCTGGCAATGAGGCAGCTGACAGTCTGGAAGAGGGAGGGAGGATGGCCCAAGTGACCACCCCCCAGGTCAGCTTTACTGAGGCCAGGACAATAATTAAAGCCAAGTAAAAGAAAAGAAAACTTCAACAGCAGAAATCAAGACTCACTTTACAGGCTAGAGACAGGAGAACTGGTGACTATCATAAGACTGAAAACATTTCACGCCAAACTAATATGTCACATGTTCACCAAGTTCTACATTGGAGAGTTCCCAGAGTGCTCCTGTGGCACAGCTCCAATGACAGTAACCCACACCTGCAGGACTGTCCAACCCACCAGAAACAAAGAGCAGAGACATGGCCTGATGACACACCAATGAAAGAAAAGATATTTAGCCCTGTGGCATCTATAGCGCACAGTAGACTTTGTCCAAGCCTTTGGAGAGGGGACCGGTCGATTTGACCATTTGCTAATTTGACCATAGACCACAGTCAATTCGACCTAATCATCATCTATGTGATAATCCAGCCACAAAATATTTAAAAAATTTGATGCACTCCCCTTTCTCGTCCTTGATTGATGCGTGTTGAATGTGTGTGAAAGAGGGTCAATAAATAAAATTTTCTACAGATTCCGACATCGTCGCATTTTTTAATGCTTTATTCTTTTATTTAAGAAATCACGGTCATGAGCCATATGGCTGTGCCATGCCAACTGCTCTGCTTTTGTGTAAACTAAACTAAGAAAGGAATATATTTTTGCTCATTCTTACATAGGTATCCAAGCACTACATTACTTCTAACAGTATCTATTTTTCATTTGATAACAATGGCAGCTGACTGACAATACATTGACTAATTTGCACAGAAAAATGTCATTGTGTTTTGTTTACATACAACGAGCAGCAAGTGACATTACACTGAATAGTAACTTTTGTACGTAGTGGTCGAATCGACTGAGGCCAGTGTTCAAACTGATAACCTAGGCTAATTTTATTTGTATGCTTTGGTTCTCTCTTACGTTATAGATGTTTTTACATTATGGGAAACACTTCACTACCTCCGACACACACACATGTATGCAGGGGCACAAGTGAGTGTGCATATGCATGCTGATACTCCAATTGACCCACCCATATATAACAATATTCACACATATGCACACACAAAAACAAAATGTTGCACTGCTTTCTTTGCTTGTTCTTATTTCGTCTAGGCCAAATTGTTAATTACTGTTGAAATAAATGCCTTGCATTTTCTTATCATTTAGGCCTATATAAACACATCACTGAGAATAAACTCAGTTACATTTCTTTATACTTTACTTTTAGAAAACTATACCAAAACTAGCAGTTTATTGTTTAACTATTTTTCCTCGATGCAAACAGCATTAATAATTAATAAAAGGATGGCGTTTAGGGTCAAGCAAAACGTCATTTAACAACACTATTTAGGTGAGTTTTGTTCAAACACTGAATGTAAAAATGCCGTTTAATGATGGATCCGAAAAGAAACTTTGTAAAACTTGTTAAAGCATACGTTAAAGATTATAGGTATTTTTATAAAAGAAAAATTCTACATAAAAACAAGATTTATTGCATTCTCCGCTTTTTGTTCCGTCTATTTACGCCCCTCGTATGCTCGTTTTAGAGTAGACTGCAGTGACGCCCCCTTTCACATGTAGCTTAGATACACAATTTTACGATTACTTTAGACCTATTTAAAAATATATATGCACTCTTTAACAGAAAGGCCACTCTTAAACATAGTGAAATACACACTGATTTTTTCTAAGGGAGTCTGTTTGGAACACCAAGGCCGAAAGTAGGAGGCCTACCGGTTGTTTTGCTCAAAGGAATAACGAAGATGTATACGGACTACTGTTATTTTATGCTCACCTTGTTTTCCTGATCCTCAGCAAGGAGGTCAGGGCTGTCGTCGATTCCATCCTGAAATGACATTAAAATAAAAATGAGATGATCAAACTCCCTCTGAAGATAACAGACGAAAATGTCGAGCAACTCTTCCTCATGCGAAACGCACACCCACCATCATGGCTGAATCTCTATGTCACGTGATAATGAGTGAGCAGGAGAAGCTGCACTTTTGCTTTCGTATAATTTTTTCCTCGGATTTTATGGCAACGGTAAATAATTAATACATGGACAATTAACTACATATTATTTCTACTGCAACACCGTCTATCGCTCCACAAAACTAATGTGTTTAGTTATCTAGAGCTGCGGCTGACTGATCACAGGCATTTATGTTTCCGTCAACACAGGTAGTAAAACCTGCGTGTTGCCTTAGTCTCAGGTGTGTTTTGATGTTGCCGTTGCTAAAATAGAAAATAATGGCCACCTCAAGCGGCTATTAATGAATAATTCTTTACGCCTTAGATTAACGGAGATGCGGTTTAACAAAAGCCCTATATGATCTGCGTTTGAACTCTTCCATACTTGTAAACCTGTAAGACTAGTGCTCCTCCCCACCTAAACCTGGCTTGTCTAAAAATAGAATTCATCGTCTGCTAGGTATCAAGACCATTGTCGCTATTTCACCTTATCAAGACAAAGAACAGATAAAATATCACGTTTGTCATAATTCCTGGAACTTAAGCAAATGTACAGGTATTTTTTGCGAGCACGGTCGATTAAACCGATTGAGATGCCATGCATTTTATCAGCAATTGTTATACAACTTGACTGAAAGTATGCATCCCACAACCTATGATCTCAGTATGTAAGACCGGGATTTGCATACCGTTGCTCATAAACTGGGTGACTGAAGGGTCTATACTCTATGGTGAAGACTGCAGCTGTGATATTGTAAGATTTAAGATATCTAAAATAGTGGTGTTTTAATGTACGTGTTTTTGACATTTCCCCCACCCCTTTCTTTCATGTTACTATGTGAGCAATTGTACCTTACCCCTTCCCACACACACACACACACAAATACATGCGAGGAAAGTCGAAGGCAGTGGTTGTACAAGAAGTTACAGATCTGTCAAAAACACGTACATGTCTTTGCATATCGTGTCTGTCAATCTTAGCGCATTCATGCTGTTTGTTGATTTGTTTTCATAGATTCGATCGACTCTGCACAGTTCCTGTTATTCTCTGGAAATCTGTCAAGTTCTGTTTAGCCCATGTCATTTACCTTAATTTTTGCCTGTTGTTTTACTACAGAGGGTGCGTGTTTTTTTTTCTTTTAGTGGTTTCTTGTAGAGTCTCCACAGACACAATTTGAGATTCTGTGGGAAGGAAGATTATTATATATAGTGCTGTTATTATTATCATGAAATCATTTCATTTATCACTATAGCTGTCCAAGAAAATATACATTTCTTATTTCATTAAATGAACACATAAATCTTCCTAATTTTCCTTCCCCAGCAACCTTTGTCTCTAATTATAGTGAAAGACAGATTTTCATAATTATAATTATTTCAAGAATGAGATTAAATTAAGGACTAAGTTTTTAACGACTGGGTAGAGCTCGGTGAAAGATACTGTTTCAAAAAATCTGGGTGAATACACCCTTTTCATTCTCGAGATACAAACAACATACAGAAAGACGTTAAAATCGTGCTTCCACGGTACGTTTGTACGGAGAAGGAACGACTGGCCGAGTGTGACAAAAAGACAGCAGACAGTTGAAATATATCTTTCATTCAAGCGAATGACACGAGAAGACAAGCTCAGAGAGACAAACAAAAGAGACGCAAAAAACTAAGAATCGAAAAAATCAGTTTATTTCAAAGCGCAAACACGTATAGAAACGTAAATATAATAGTTAAGAAAATAACATCATTAACAGAATTGCATGCACATTACTACTATCATATAAACAACTGATAGTTTATAAATATCCAGGCTCTCGCTAAACTTATGCATGATATTTAGCAAAAATACCTGAACTTCGATATCTAAAATTGTTGTAGCATGCTCTACCGTATATCGAACATAAATATATAAATGTGAAAATTCGTTTATAAACACCACAACATCAGATATGAAAATGACAAATCCAAAAAGGCTTTAAGTTTAATATAATTATTTGTATTAAAAATGCAGTAAAATGCTGCTGTGTTAATACGACATAATCGCAGTCGAGAAAAAGGAATATGGAGGTAAAGATAACGGGTTAGCAAATTATAGGGAAAGAGGGAAGAACACTCTGTAAACTTCAAGCTAGCAAACATTAGGGCGCCGATCAGCTGAACAGCAAGGTCCTTGTGTATGCGTGACTGTACTGTCTACCACACTTCTATATTATGCTAAAACTTGGCTTTACATTGTTTAAAATGCATCTTGGCAGACACGCACAATTTTCGGCTCTAATAGGTTAAAGGTCGCTCAATCATTGCCTTGAAAGATGTTTTTCGACTACTTCTGAAAATCTACTGGTACACTAGTAAGATCTTCTTTATAAGTATACAAGGAAAAACTGGGGGGAGGGGGTTTCATAGAAGTAAAAAGAACATTACGTACAGATTTGAGCAAAATTTTAGTGAATGAGAAGATGGGAGGATGAGTTTAACTTGCAAAATTTGCTTGAATTAACACGGAGAGATCATTGTGTGGCACAAGATGAATGCTGTAGCGTTTCAGGAAACAATATATCTTAAAGTGATTAATTAAAAGTACTCATCAATGTATGAGCTAACTTGGACGGGTGACTATAACTTCTCATCTGCTTCATGTTGTTTTCGTTTATTTTTTGTTTTGTTTTAGTGTTCTTTTATTGACATCTGCCGTTCTTTCCACCGCCTACTCTGCCACAACACGTACTTTATATAGGTCCCTACAGTCTATACTACGGAAAGAAAGAACAAGGGAAGAATAGCCGAAGAAAGAAAGAGAGAACGAATTTCCTTAAAGAGACCAGCGATGTGAGCAAGTTTGTGCCCCTTTTCCCTAGAAAAACCAGTGAGTAGAAACTGCGGCAGTCTGCCCAATCAGCTAAAACGTTAGACCGTTGCTGGCTGATACGGAAGGCGAGCTGGTGGTCAGGAAGCGATGCCCTCCCCGTTCATTTGCCCATATGCTGCAGCACACTCATGATCCCAGCGATGAAGATCAGGACCGTCCCAGCGATGGCCACGCCCATGGACCAGCCGATCTCGAAGCCTCCCTCCTCGTACTTGGTGCCGAAGATGATGTAGCCGATCACCATGGCGATGACTGGTACACAGAGGAGAAACGATGTTATCAGCAGTAACAGTACGGGGGGGGGGGCAGAAAAAGAGGAACCAGTCCGCAGCGGTAGTCGTAACAGAACTCGTAACAAAAGTCATTACAGAAGTAGTAATAGTAGTCGTATTCGTAGCAGTGCCAGGTAACAGTAGCAGGAAGAGTAGTCGCTCCCTGAAGCAAAAAGCAACTCACCTGCCCCAAAGATAAAGAATATCGTGGCCAGCAGCGCCTCCCTGCGGCGGCATCCGTTCACAAAGCAGTAGAGCAGCAGAATGAGAAGTGCCAGCAAAACAGCGATCAACCCGATGCACTCCATCGCCTGGGTGGCCTTGTGGAAGTCTGCGTAATGGATAAAGTCATGGATAGAAAAGTGACACCTTTGAGTCATTGCTGATACAGCACTCTGACTGGTTCCAACAAATTAACTTCATGGGTTAATACAACAGTACAAAATGTAGATATACATGTTAATTATCAGATTGGTCATAACCGTCCTCGGTTCAATGGCACAAACGTGAATGGCTTCAGCTTATAACTGTTTATTATTGATGTGCTAGAATGTTTACACTATCAAACATGAAACAAGATATATATATTAGGGGAGACTGAAAGACCATTGCAACGGAACTAGTTGGATAAATGTGTGCTGTAATTTGAGTGTTTATGCTAGCAGCTTTTCGAGACTCTAAGATGAAGAGAACTGAAGAGAGAGGTCATGCCTCAGTGAAAATAGAAAACACACAGACCATGAATCGAGACTCTTGACTTCATGGGTCATCTGGGGAAGAGTTGGCCAATCCAGCCCGTTACAAAGTTCTTCCAATGGCACACACATATGTATGTCTCAAGAACACACACTATACACAAACATACCTTAAGAAGCTAGAAGACACACATAAGAACTATAACACAAAGAACATGCCGAGGAAATAAAGCACATACAGAGAGAACATGCTTCAGAGTCATACATGAAGACATACAGCACACACGCAGAACATGCCTGCGGTGAAAATGAGCAAGCAGACAGGCAAACACTGAAACATGATTTACGCACGGCGTTCAAGCCCCCATCTGGCACAAAGGAACGTTGGGTTTGGATCTGTGACATTTTACAGTAGGTCCGTCTGGTAAATAATTTATCACCTGTCGAAGCTGCTTATATGGAAACAAGCATACTCTGCAAAATGTCAAAGGAATATTTTTTCTCAAAAATTGTCCCACAGGATAGAGACGAAGTATGGGCCAATGACAGGTTTACGCCGAGCCTAAATACAATGAGGAATGTCTAGTACTTCTGACAGAGAAAGCGTTTCTCATGATACGGAAGTTGGCATGGTGTAGAAGTTGATATGCTACGGGGGCTGACATGATATGGAAGTTGATATAGAAGGGGACGCGAGCTTTACACTGCCGTGCCAGTCAGCTGTATTGAGGAAACCATGACCCTTCTCGCCTTCTCGATTCTGTTCCTTGCAAAAAACTTAGTGGAGGAGGGCTGGGGCATGGATCGGTTTGGAAAAAAAAAATAGTGCAGCGTTACTGTTCTTTTCAGATGTTTCATGGTCATCTCGTTTGTTTGTCTATCCTTCCTGAAGTTTTTTTTTTCCTTTTCAAGCTCTTTCCTGCACTCTCGCCCAACTCAACTTTTTCCTTGATTTACACACTAACAGGCATTATAGTACCCTTCCCCTCGGCAGGCTAGGAAGCAGTTCTTGTAAGTTAAAATTAGCTCATAGCATCAGTCCTGATAGGTACACGCCCTCTCAGCATATTTCACGTATGCAAGTGGCATCGAAGGAACAGCCAGTGGCCTAGTGAACACCAAAGCGATGCTTAGTCATTAGCCGGTCGGAGGGACGTAAGGCAGATGAAGTAGGACCAGCAAAATCAAAAGTGGTGATTATTTTCGCTACCGAATGAAGAATGAAACTCTCTTCATAATGGCATACTCAGACCATACAGGCTAGGATCGCTATGGAAAATGAGAATCCGACTCGATTTCAGAGATGTATGGTTTGAGACCGGCCGGGGTCTGTCACTGTAAAAACATTCTCCCTCAGCTGATTCTTTAGAGAAGGTATAAAATGAAAGCTAGAAGTATGCCCTCTACAAATAATGTTCCCTACGAACAGCCATTGAACAACTGAATTTCAGCTACATGTATATAGTGGAATCTTTTACTTTCTTTTTGAAAACCTTACTGCTGTTCAAAATTCTGATTTTGTTTTTGACACATTTATCGGCTTTGTGCTAGGAGCGTGTGTGTGTGTGTGTGTGTGTGTGTGTGTGTGTGTGTGTGTGTGTGTGTGTGTGTGTGTGTCAGCTTCATTCTTTCACTTAGCAGAGGCGAGATTATTACCTACACCCCATTGCGCACCGTGCTACTCATCCAAGCAGTCCTGACGAGTGGGAGGGTGGGGGACAGGCGGGTCTGGTGTACCCCTGCCCGCAGTTATGAAGGGGGCCGGCCTTGGTCAGTGGATTTTTTTTTCATCTTCTTTTTCTTTTAGTTTTCTTTTAAAGAAAGGTTGACGTAACATTCGACACTCCAGGGATTTTTTTCTTATGTAGCGGGGTACTACAAGTCTGATCCTTTACCGTCATGTTTCCTCATTTACTAACTGCATGCTGGTGTATTGTAGCACTTCCTCTTACAATGGAATGCTTATTTACCCATAGATGCAAAGATTGGGTCCAGAGGACCAGGAGAGAAGATCTGCTGAAGAAGGATGTAAAATTGTTCTCTAGTTCATGCTACTTCTTGCACGTGCAGTGACTTCAGTGGGACTGCTAGCACAACCCATGTCTTCTGTACCAGTCTTTCTCGATTACATTGCCGGTACATAGCCTACAAACTGCGGTTAAAGGTTTGCAGTGACTGTCAAGGCAAACTCACCGGGAAACTTTCTGGTGCACAGCACGAGCAGTTCCTGACCTTGACACGTATACGTCACTGGAATGCGGTCTCACAGTGCCAAGCACACAGCTGTTTCGTGTGATTAAAGAGTTGGAAAAAAATATTCACAGGCAACATGGAACACATTCTGCACATGGATAACGCGGTAGGAAAATTAATGATGCAGTTTGAAGTCAAGATGAAGCAGTCATCTATCTGCTCTTTGAACGAAATGGTGAGACGTCTCTTCCTCAGTTTACATCTGAACTTCATGTTGAAAGAAAACTTAGGATCTTTTGCAAATCATTCAGCACGTAAAAATAGGAAATTGATGACATTTAACCATAAATGAGTCATCTTGCCTTAAAGCCATTTGTTACTGACAGTGAATAAGCATACATTATTGTTGTCTGGATTTTTTACTGACCATGTGGCTGCTGTGACCAAATGGCAAAAACAATGGGAGAGAGAAAGTCTGCTTTTGCAAGCAAGCGTTTTGTGTGAGAGTCCACAAGAAATTGTTTGGTTGGGATTAAAAATTCTTTGTGCTCAGTGTGCATTTGAAATATAAGGATTTGTGTCACGTGTCCTAATTTACAGTGGCGTAGGAACCGGGGGGCCAAGGGGGGCAGCCGCCCCCCAAAAAAAGATGCTGGGAAGGCAGAATGTGAACGTCATTCATTGTCAGCGTGGAGCTTGCCCCCCCCCCCCAAAGCCGAGCATCTTAATACGCCACTGATTTACTGTATTTGTTGCTTTCATATGCCCCGGACAATGGCTTCAAAATTCAAGTCAGTTTCTGGGTTGCAAAACCCATATTTTTTCTCTAGCACGCTTCTCTAGCAGATCACTAGACTGAATGGATGGCTTTACTAATAGATTATATCCAGTTTTACTGTTAATGTGTAGTTCGTGCGTTCTGGCAGGTTTAATAGCGACATTGCAGGACTGAGTAGAGTGAACGTCAGCGGTAAACAACAGCAGCTTGTGCGTCGCTGCCTGTGAAAATAAATTCTGATTCATTACCCACTCATTTAGTCAGCCCCCGCCCCGCGTCCAGCATGGCGTAAGGCCGTAAGTGCACTGACAGCGCAAGAGGCGGGGGGACTATCGGCCATTTTGAAGGGCCAGCCGTTGGACCACTTCCGAAACTGGACTGGCAGGCCGGGCGAGGCATTGTTTTGCGGCACAGCTGTATCTCTGTTTCGGATTGAGCTCGTTGTACTTGTGGCTTCTGTGGATCATTTTGTGCTCAAGTCATGCAGTACAGCGACGGTAACCACATTAGTGTGTGGCAGTGGTGGTTGGGGGATTGGGTGGTAAGGTGGGAGGAACGGGCGGTTATTTCTCATTCAAGATGTAGATTGCAATATGTTAGACAGCAAATGTTTGGCAGATTTTACAAAATAGAGAAGATACTACTATAGCGCAAGATTTAGATGTAGGCACCCTAGCCAACTGCATTGTTCGACTGCGAAGAAACAGATCGAAGTTCGAAGCCTGATCGGCTCTGTGGCTGAAAAACCTTCCCTACCCTCAGTCAGCAGCCTGGTAGGAAATGATACCTGCTTTATCAAGGGAGGTAACGACAGCGGAAAGTAGATGACTGAGCTCCTATATCTATTTAGTGGCGTACCCTAGAAACGATGAACCACTTATGTTCGTTGTCTCCCATGACCTTGAATGCACAGAAGGCCCTGCTTCTTGGTTATTTCTCAACCGCTTTTTAACTTGTGTCATCCCCCATTCGCCCTCTCTACACATATACTGAAAAATGAATTAATTAAATAAAGTATTCAAGTCAGATGAATGTCGGAGACAGTTGCAAGGAATGAACAATATGGTATGGAAAGGAAGGTGAGGGTTCACGTCGAATCTCGCGATCGGAAATACCAACCCAAAGTATTAGTCACTGAATGACTGCATTGCCACATCCATAGAAAACCTGACGCCCTATCAAGCCTACAAAGAGGGCGGGGTGGAAAATTGTGGTGAAATGGGGATGGAAGCTGCCTACGCTGGAGCAAGAATTGTGAAATGGGTTTCATACACCAATCAACCCTTAAAAAAAAGCCAATATCTGCGATCATATACCTACCATACTGCTTCCAGCAGACTATTACAGAATGACTGGCGTTACCTGGACTACCCACTAGTTTCTTTGATTTCAAGGCATCCATCTTAGAGGAACAAAGAACCAGCAACCACAACAATAAAAGCAATAAAATATAATTCATACATAACAATAAAGCAATAGACCTCTCAGTGCTTTCTTAGGTTTCTTGGTGCCCATCAGAAATAGAATAACTGGGAGGTTTTTTGTAAATGTAAACTGTATTAAAACAGAACAATTATTACCTGTAGCAAAGACCTCAAGGCTGTAATAAACAAAACTCTAGTAACTAGTACAAAGCTCGTCTAAGCCCATGCAAAGGGCATCATGCTTGTTAGTTTTCTGCTACGTAAGATGATGAACCTGTATAAAAGTTACCTGGAAGAATGCTAGGGGGCAGTCTGCCGGAAGTGCAGCGGGTGTACAGGCAGCTCTTGAAGCCCCATAACCCTCGATTCTCAGACCCGTACCTCGTGGAAACCCAAGAATCTGTTGCAAAGCCGACGACAAAAAGGAGGACTCCGAGGGTGAGACAAACCAGGGCTATCTTCAGCCAAGTTGAAATCGCTGAAAAACTTGCCGGCATTTTGGTTGCGGCGGTGGAAACCGGTATCTCTCGCTTCTTCTCAAGTCGGCACAAGCTCGCTTCTGCAACTTCTCCTCGCCAAACCTCGCCTTTTTGAGGCTCGCAGGCTCCAAACTGGTATGGACTCTTCCAAAAATTCTTAGTGCAGTTTCACAACACTATAACGGGCACAAAGCGCAGTGAATTTTGTGTGTGCCTTAAAACTGAATTTGAAATAGATGAGCAATCATCTCTATTGTTTCAAGGCAGGCAGAGGTAATAATACCAGGTGGAGAAAAAGCCATACAGAAGTACGTCCACAGCAGGAAAAGCAAGTTTGATGAGCACAGCACCGGCGCAGGCTTCAGCAACTTTGGGGTTCACACCAACAGGCGGGTCGTCTGCGTCTGCTGGTGCGTAGGCTGGTCGGCGTGTAGTGCAGTGTCAGGAGATTGGCCCTGCCCACCGTACTAGAGAGAGTGAGCGCGTGTGCGAGAGACAGAGTATGAGTTACTGTGATCAGAAAATTTCATCTCTGCGTGTGTATATGCTATGAATAGGAGGGGATCTGAAGCAGTGCGTATGTGTTCGTTCATCGTGACTGTGTGTGTGTGTGCGCACGAGCGCGAACGAGTGAGTGAGTGAGATAAAAACATGATTAACAGAGTGAAGAGCGAGGATATATATCTATATGTGTGTGAGAGAGAAAGAGAGAGAAAGAGGAAGAGAGGAAAAGCAACAGTAACGCACTTATTATCCTTATCATGCAGTATGCTAAGCAACGGTTG
Source organism: Marisa cornuarietis (assembly GCA_004794655.1). Lineage (NCBI taxonomy): Eukaryota > Metazoa > Mollusca > Gastropoda > Architaenioglossa > Ampullariidae > Marisa > Marisa cornuarietis. The sequence goes on from SMMW01000001.1 coordinate 19,228,938, forward strand.
CTAGCCCTTTTTTGTGCTGGCAGTGGCATATATATATATATAGAGAGAGAGACGCCGCACTCTGAGACTTGGAGGCCCATCGTGCACAGAAATTGGAGGAGTGTGGGGAGGGGGAGGGGAGAAAGGGAGATGGTAGGTAAGCTATTGCATGTTGGTCACGTACTTTTGTAGTTGTCGTTCCCTTCACCTTGGCATTCGCGGTGCTGATGTTTCATGGGAGAAACTTTGTGCATACAGCTGCTGAGGAAGGCGTGGACCATCCATCGCTGTATGACGCAATGTGGCCGCAGCACCACCTGGTCGCTAAACTGCGAACAGATTTTGCGAATAGGTAAGAGAAGGCAGAAATGTGCTCGGGAAAAGAAAGAAAAAAACTCCTATGCGAGAATGAAAGAATGCATCCACTTAACCAAGTCTGGACAGTCCTAGCGGTAAGTAAACGTACAAGCTTCCATTGCCTAATGGCTGCAGAGGCAGTGAACAGTAAGTGGTTCACAGTGTCTGAGGTACTGCATCTGGAATGCGGGATCCACCCAAGGTTTTACATTTCCTGATAAATTGCATGGTACTCATAACCGGGGTGGGCAGATGAGAGTCTTCCAAAGGCTACGTCAACCTCTCACCATCCCCAGGAATCTCAGCAAGCTTATCCAGCTATGCACGGCCCCCAAAAAATTGACCATCATTGCAAGAATTGAAAAAGTGGATAGTTTTAAAGTCTAGTGGTTCGTAGTCCCCGCCCCCCATTAACTGGAATTATTTTTCTTACAGCTCAACGCAAGACACTATTTCCCAAACACTTGGAACATCCAAACCCCAGCCTTCCGTTCTCGAGATACCTAAAAATCGGCATCATACACAAAAATAGGGGCGTCGCTTTTGTCCATAGATACGTTTAATTAACATGTGATTCTAGCTCTCTCTCTCTCTCTCACACACACACACACACGCACACACACACTCTCTCTCACACACACACACACACACACACACACACGCACACACACACACACACACTCTCTCTCTCTCTCACACACACACACACACACACACACACACACACACACACACACACAAAACACGAGTTGTAGCATTTACAACGTAAACATCAGTGCACAATCCTGATGTCTGGGCTGTTGATTTTCTTCTTAGCACACCTCTACAATACACGGCAACACATCAGATAACAATGTTTCAAGATAATGGTAGACCTCGACCGCCCACTATTAACTGAGTAGTTGTTTTTTTTAACAGAAAGTATTCGCGAAAACACAACAGCAAGACGAATCAATAATGTCTTACACAGTCTTACATCCCGAATCGTCGTCCCATTTAATCGCCACCTGGAAGCACCAGGAAATGCCAATGTGCTTGCATAAAACTATATTAGGGTCATAATTGTCATCGTGGTCATCCTCCAACTCATCCGTTCTTGTCTTTCTCGTTCTCCCCGACATCATTCTGATTGGCCTGTTGGTCTGAGCATCAGAGAGGAAAATCTGTTAGTCTACTCGTTAAATGATGGAAGTAAAAACCGGTGAAATTATTCCCAGTATTGTCACTACAGCGTCTTACAGACTTCATGGAAACTACTTTCTCGTGTTTTGGGTAGGAGAGGAGTGGGTAGGAGAGGAAGGGAAGTGTAAGGAGAGATTCCCTTAACCACCTACTGTAAATGTTTTAATGTGGAGATATGGGGAAGCGGATAGCCGAGTGGCTGGAGCGCTGGCGTTCAAATTGAGAGCACACCGGTTCGATACCCGTGTAGCGCAGCAAACTTCCCTCAATCGACCCAGCTGGCGGGAATGGGTACCTGAGTCCATAGATGATTGGCAAAGGTAAGGCTGGGAGGGAGAGGAGATGCGCACCTCCTTCACTTTAAAGCTGACACCGATGAAAGTGGGGTCTCTCTAACACCTCACTCCCTAACGACCGAGAAAAGGTCATGGAGTGACTATTACCTTATAGGCTATGCCTACCAGCCCCACACTATTATTGTATATTCACTTATAGTGATGTAACAGGATGCCATAGACTTTGGACGTGTGTTTTTGTTTTCCAGCCTCTGGCATCTGCAGATTGCTCTCATTAGAACTTGGAAACGCTTGAAACAGGACGGTGCCATCAACGAAGGAAGAAAGAGACACATAATGAGAGAGACAGACAAACAATGACATTTCTTTCTTTGTTAGACAAATCAATTCGACCGCAGTTTGTCTTCTGCGAGACCTTCTGAGAGGGGCACAGAACAGGTCCGGCTGGCGCACTTTCACACCTATTGCTGCATCTCATTTTCTCCACTTAACGACTGGTGGAGAGAGAGAGAGAGAAAGGGAGGGGAAGGGCGAGAGAGAGAGAATGTGTGTGTGTGTGTGTGTGAATGAGAGAGACAAATGACAAATCTTTATTTATGAGGGTAACAGAATAAGCAAACATCCTTTTTTTACATCTAGCCCTCGATCTAAGTAGAGAGAGAAAGAGAATTATGTGTAAGGCAGTGTGTAATGATGAGAATGTCGATCTTTTCTGCATGTTGAATGTTACCTGTACGAACAGAAAGTATGCTAGTAAACTAGAAAGAGAGCTCACCGAGTACCGGCAGTCGCTGAACACTGTATCTGCATTCCCTTGTCTTCGTATCAAAGCGGATACACGTGTGGACACGTACGCGCGTGCGTGTGTGTGTTGTGCGTATGTGTGTGCGTTAGAAGAGATCCAGGGCACCTTTACACTAGACTAGTCAAGGTTAACTTCTTTATAAAGTTTGTTAATTTTTGGTACCTTGAATTTCATAGCTAACCTTAAGTTCTCTAACCCTGACTGGTAGACAAAGTAAGCGTTTTCGCTGTAAAAATTGTACTTCTTTCTTCTGTACATTAATCGACTAGATATTCATAAAATGTATCGAGTTTTACAGGATTACGTTGGGGCAGGTGCAATCACATGTTAGCTACTTGACTCTCGTAGACCCTACTTGTAGGAGACCAGCCGAGCGAAGCTGTGGTAACTCGGTCGTTCCCTGACTTGTTCGAACCTGAGCTTTCGGCTTGAACGGAATTCCCCGCCTCTCTCCTATAAGCGTTACATGCGAGCGCCATTATTGTCCACCTTGTCACTTCGAGTGAAATTTATTTTCTTACTTCCCTTTCTGTGCTTTGGAGAAAGTCACGTCGATTCTTATGTTGCAATACCCCCATATAGAGTGCTTCCACCTTGAGGTGATTTCGCACTATGGGGGACAGGGAGGAAGCCGGAGTACCCTCAGAAATTCACGACGCCCAACCCTGCGAACAGGTGTCGCATACAAATAGGGTCCTGAGTCGAGATTTGAACCCAGGGCTTGTCGCTTCAGTAATGACGAGCGAGTATTTTAACTACTCTGCTGGGCGCCCCCACCTTGTCAGAATTGGTTTGGATGCGACTATGACGTCTGCAGAAAACATAATATTGTCTGACTAGAGGAACGGGCACTATTTGTAATAATTGATCACTCCCTATGTCGTTATTGAATGTTTAGTTGAATGATTAAACCTCTACGAGGAGGATGTTAAAACGTTTAAAATCCGAGGGATGGATTTCACAATTTTTCGTTATCTGTGGAATCTTCGAAGTGTTGGCCTCATTGTGTTATAAAGGGAGATTTTAATTATTTTTGTATTATGTATTCTCAGTTTGCCACATCACTGCCGGAACACTGTAGTATCCAGATATTTTGCTTTCAACCTTCCCTGTTAATCTGCTTTTACCATGCAGTAATAACAAAGAAAAAAAGAACGATGTGCATGCACAACGACTTCTATCCTTGGACTAAGCGCAAAGATCTGGTAAGCCCACTGGCAGGTTAATTTGTTGAATTAAAGAACACATTGGCATGTAGTCTTTCGCGTCTGGCGCTAAATGTGTTGTGACATGTTTGTAGGTATGTACGTATCTCGAATGGAAGGGGGTATTCACCCAGATTTGGGTAAATAGGATCTTGCACTGGGTTTTACACAACCATTAGAAAAATTGACACCCCACTAGTCTTTTAAAACTAAGTGTACTGTCCGAATAGATATCTTGGTATTTGATAGTCCGTCGATTCAAACAAAGATGACGATAGAATCAGTGCACTTTATTTGTCGGTTCTTGCGTGAGTTTACCGATCACTGAAAATCCCAGTTCTGGATGAGCAGTTTCTACAACATACAGGGCCGCTAAAAGTATGGCAACTATCGGATGAGGTGTTATTACTGTTGTTTTGTCTCGTTCTTTCTTTGAAGGTATCTATCAGAAGACTGCGGAGACTGCGAACACGGAACGCTTCAAGCTGCTGCATGATGTGGCGTTTGTAGAGAGTCCAAGTTTCATAGCCATATAGCAGAGACGACATAACAGCAGCGTTGCAGTACTAGCATCTTTGTAGACAATTTGATGCTACGTACGTCCGTGCTTTGAGGCAGAGTGCCGGGCTTTTCTTTGAAATTAGTGCATTTAATGTTTCTTTGTAGGAGTAAACATCCTGCATGTTCTCCTAACGCACAACTACGCTCCAGGTCTGATTTTTATCGAGGCTTCTGATAAAGAAAGCCGAAAACAAGGCCAAAAGAAGAGACTAATTCGCTTCCCGGGTCAGATATAGCCTGCTCTGCTTTATTTACTGCAGCTTCGGTGCTGTACATAATTATATTTTGCTAGGTGGTCCCAGTGCGACTACAACAGCTTGTGCGTACTGTTCGTGGTAATACGATGTTTTAGAGGGGTCCCCATCAGCGGCGACATACAGTAGCCTATAAAAAACCCTTCATCTCTAACTAACCTCAGAATTAAAAGTAAAATTGGTGCTAACCATAGCTGTACTCGTTGGAAAGAAATGTAATCGTCTGCTTCCATTGATCAGCCATCCACCATCTTCCCGAAATGCAACTTTGACTGCTGAGATAGTTTTAAATAGGGTTCTTCAAAAAGCAACGATACAGAACACGCCCATTTTTTTCTTTCGGTATTATGAACGTAAATTATTATTATTATTTGCAAGTCCATTGGTCTGATACCGACTCAAAAATCTAGAAAAATCTCGAAGGCTGTGGTCCCCATTAAACCGGCAACAGGAAGGGATATAACTCCCAAGCGCAGACGAGAGAAGCACATGCTGGAAATTTCGGCGAGAGAAAATGGCGACTAACAGCAAGAAGCTGGTAAGAAAGGTTTTTTTTTATGTCTACTATTCAGTGTTTGTGGAGTGAATGATACATTTTAGTGGCAGAGAAATTTTGCTTCCATTCAGCAGAAATGTAATTTTTTTAATTTTATTGTTCAACGGGATTTTTTTTTAAGTACTGACAATTGACCGTGCAAGAGTCAGGAACCGAGCGGTCAAAGGAAATGAAATATGAATATGATCATATGAACAATGTTTTGTGGAAATTGTTTATATCTCCTTCGCGTTGAGCGTTAAAAGCCCAGCTAAGTCCAAGAAGCGAGGCAAGACTATGCAAATTCTGGCAGCGTTATGTTAAAAAAGTGAGGGGCGGGATGAATAGTACTGGTAATTAATGCAGTTAATAACACTGTAGTAGTTTATGTATTGTGTAACATCAAATTTTTCCGTTATTCGATTACAAAATTACCCTTGACTATCAAACCCTTCAAAAGATCAAGAACGTTTGATTTCCTTCTTGTAGGCAACAGATACCTCGGAAAACATGCTTCCTTCGATAAAGACAGTAGATAATCTGCAGTCGCTTGCAGTTAGTATATCCGATACGAAATAAAGATTTTTTTCAAGTAACCATTGGAGGTGCAGATAATGAAAATATTACTGTAATAAATCGATGTGAAGTGTTTGCATTTTTGACTCTTACATATAATGGTAAGGAAAATCCCACTAAGACACAAAAATCTCCCAGTATTTCATAATACACGAAAACCATTTTTTAAAAATTAATACACTTTGGGTGGTGCAATTTGTTGTGTGCAAATAATTTTGCGAGGGAGATAAAAATGAAGAAAGCAAAAATATGTTAGAGAATAATTATTAGGCCTAGAATGCCCTAGATGATCACATTTAGAACAAGTATTACTACATGCTACAGAATGATAACAATGCGTTCAAAAATAATCTTATACTTCAAAGGCTGTCATTTGTAACAAATTAACAGTGAGTGTCAATCATGTTTGTCCTTAAACTTGTATAGTACACATAGTTTTGGGATTTGATCATATCATCCTAGGACAAAATGTGCAGCAGCACATACAATTTTATCTTTCAGTTTTAATCAAGAATTAGTTGATCGTGAGCCAGAATACAGTTCAGTCTGGGAGATTGACAAATAGTTGTTTTTTTTAATTTACCATCCCTCGCTTCGGGGAAGGCATGTGTCATCTAGAACGAGTTTAAAGGAAATCCTTCAGACTGTGGGAAGAAAATGGTTTTGTCCGTGCTGATGGCTGTCGGTCACTTCATCTCCAATAACTACCCGGACAATAGGCAGGGTAGAGATCAAAGCCAGTGCTGATTAGCCTAGCAATAAAACACCTTTCTTAGCTGTTCTTGCTGTAGGGTCTGAGAGGTTAGGCGAAATGGGTTCTATCTTAACATACTGTCATGGTTATGACTGAATGTATTCTCCATAAAAAAATATATATATGTAAAGGAGAGAAGAATGAACAGAGCAAAAGATGCAAATATAAAGACCACTCAGTTTTTAAACTTTATTGCTTTCTTTCTTACTTTTTCTCTGTATCTCTTTATCTGTCCTTAAGTATAAGCAGGGATGACAATATTCAACATTTTCAGTTCATTCCCATGGTGACCATCAATTGAGAACAAAGCAGGGTGGCGAGAAGGTTATGGAGAAACAGCGTGTAGTCTGTGAAATCATCTATGGTCAAAAAGGCTAGGAGTTCAGTTTTGCACCCGTGATTTAGTTTTGTAATACTTATATTTCTATTTGTGTGCGCATTCCAATAGCTGATCGTAATACTTATATTTCTATTTATGTGCGCATTCCAATAGCTGATCGAAGTTCTTAGTGCAACGTAGATGTAGGTTGGTGTATGCTAGCATCTACACTATAGTGTTATCATGTTATTTTCCAGTTGTTAGGCAGACTTTTGTTTCTTACACCATGAATCTGGGAAATGACCGTTTGTGTCTGTCTAATGCATTTGGTGTCAGTGGATCAGTGTGATATGAAGTTTTTCGACATACATGCCTTGCATCAGTCATCACACTGATCCCGTCGGTCTAAGGAGATCACTGTTCTGCTTGAAGTGCAACTTCGACAGACTGGTGCTTCAAGCAGTCAGCGACTGCAGATCCGTGTCATCCATTTTCTCAAAAAAAATGTTTCATTTACATCCTAAATTGGCAAATTTAGCAACTTTTTTATATTGAATGGGAATAATCCCTGATGTAATGTATGCAAGGTAATTCTTTCATTTACAAAATAACTGTTTCCTAGCCGGGACGACGAGTTCCAGACGATAATATCTCCGTTAGGACAGTCTCAAATATGATCAGCACACGCCACATCCGTTTTTGACATCTTCACTTCAAGTGAAGAGGTACACGAGACTGAATGGGCATGAACATGATCTACATTGTCCTTTACCTTGTCATGCTCACCAACAAACATGGACCGTGGGGTCACATTTGTAGATGGCAAATGGGCACTGTGTTATAGATATGAATTGTTGCCCATTTGGACGAATATTGTACTCAAACGCATATGTACTTTATGTCTGTCACCAGGTGACTAAACTGAAAATGTTGAATATTGTTATCCCCGCCTATGATTAAAGAGAAAGATAAACAAAAGCAATAAAGTTTTAAATTCAGTTGTGTTTGTGTCATTCCGCCGTTCAACCTTCTCTCCTTTATTTTCTATTTATTTGATAGAGAATACATTCAATAGTCAGTCCTAACCCTGACAGTATTGCCAGTTGCAAACTGTTCACATCAGCTTTCTCAATGCCAACATTAAGTACTCGGCTGAGGAAGCTGTTTTATTCCTGTGATCTCCACCCTGCCTCGGGATAGCAATTAGGGAAGACTGACCTCCTGTAAGCCTGCATCACGGGTAACCTCCCTTCCCCTGCCCGGGCAAAACCATTTTAAAAACCGCCTACAAGAAGTTCTGCCTTTAAGCTAGATCAGTTGTAAGGCTTGCTGTATTATTATTCGTCCAACAAATATTGTTCATAATAAGCATGTATTTAACATACAGTGCCTATCGAATAAGGCATCTAACTGTAACTTTGTAGTGAAATTGAAGACCAAGTTAGAGCTAATAATGATTTTAAAAAAAATTGGTTTGTAGTTTGTTTGTCCAATACTTTTGTGTTGGTGAAACTTAAGCTGTTGTGTTAGCATCATGTTCTACCTGCTTGTTCATAAAATTGTGATTTTATGTGTGCAAAATGTAAACCCATCACACAAGTGTTTGATGTGTTCCACTTTAGGCACTTGAGGAAAAAGAGAAAGGAAATGCTGCCTACAAGAAGAAGGAGTTTGCTTCAGCACTTGAACACTATGAAAAAGCTACCCAGTTGGACCCAACCAATATCACTTTCTACTCCAATCGAGCAGGTACCACAGTTACTTAGCTAAAAACAGCTGGAGGTGCTTTAGATTTTGTGAATGCTTCTGCATTGAATGTGTGATAACACTTTGTGTTAATATTGAAAAATATAATAGGACATTTACAAGAAAGGTCAGTAGGGTGCATATTTTATTTTTGGTGGGATGGGGGTGGTATATGTCAGAGCAGGATGCTGTCTCGCCAAATACGGGTGAATATGCCTCTTCTGGCCTCGAGATATATGCTTGTAAACATAATAATAATAATAGTAATAGTGAAGATTTTTATAGCGCATATTCACACTCATAGAGAGCATGCTCTTAGCGCTTAAAACGAGGAAGAGACGTGGACTAAGTAGACACAGAACAAAGGGGACGAAAGAAAACGACAGTACTGACGAAACAGAAAACAAAAGGCATCAAGTAACATGAACAGAAAAATATAGTGATTCTGCGAGAAAGATGGGTAAAGTAGCAAGAGGGAAGGGGGCGGGGTTAAGAAGGACGAGCATTGTGCGGACTGTGTTAGGAGAAATGCTCAAGGAAGAGGTGCGTTTTCAGTGCAGATTTGAAAGATTCAGTTGTAGGAAGGTGGCGGATATGGAAAGGAAGAGAGTTCCATTGTTTTGCATCATTCGTAGAAAGAGGTCAAACCTGATTGATTGTACATTTCCCCATGATGAGACTAATTGATATATTGTCCTAGCTCTCCTACTGGCTGCGTACAATTCTTATGTCTGTATTGTTGACCTCTTTGCATATTATAGTGATGTGTATATGAGTACTGAGTCTTGAGAACAAAAGTAGGCTATTCACCCAGGTTTTGGGGGAAAAGTAACTTGCACTAAGCTGTATCTTTTAATTAGAAAAAAGAACACCCCGTGAGACCTTTGTAAAACTGTGCTGATAGTGGTTTATTTATGCAAGATAATTTGTGCTTTTTTTTTCCAGCTGTGTACTTTGAGCAGGGTGATTATGATAAGTGCATCTCTGAGTGTGAAAAGGCAGTGGAGATAGGTCGTGAACACAGAGCAGATTTCACGATAATAGCAAAGTAAGTGTTTTATATTTTTGTATATGTTTCTATTATATATTAGATTGCCATACATGGCAGCGTACGTTTTAACAAATATTTTTATGTAATGATACATCAAGAAAAAAGCGGAATCATTGTAAATCTCCTATTGCATAATAGGGGGAAGATTGAACAATTTGTTTCAAGCTATAGTTGAAGAAGAAATTTCGTTGATTAATAGACGTATTCTTTATTTTCTTTTTTTTTCAATCCATCAAATTGTACTGGGGTGTTAATTGTTTATAATTAACTCATGTGTCCATGTCAATTTTTTCCAGGGTATTTGCTCGGCAAGCAAATGCATACTTAAAAAAGGGAGACTATGAAAATGCATTGACATACTTCAACAAATCTCTCTCTGAGCATCGAACTCAAGAAATAGTGAACAAGGCACAAGAGGCAAGTGTTATTTGTGAGTACATTTGCTAGCGACAAATGAATAGAAGCTCTTGGAACTGTCATGCCTTGTTTACAGACATAGTAGGATGTCAGGACAGCAAAAGTTTTTTCCTTCATATAAGAGTTCTTAAAAACATTTGCTTACCAAGGTCAGCAAAATACAAAACAATCATGCTGCTAAAGATATTTTTAGAAAACTTGTCTTGCCTATACATAGATTAATCACAATAAATGTATGTAAATTTTTTAGCATGGCAGTTACATATACAATTGTATTCAATTATATTTGACGTGCTTTGTGAAAATGTCTGTACCACATCTTTGGGTTAAATGCAGCTTCTCGTATGTTTCTGTGGTTGGTTTTCTTATACGTTAACTGAACATTTTTTGTTGGCTTGATCACACAGGTTCAGGTTTTACTAAAGGAAAAGCAGCGTCAGGCATACATCAATCCTGAGCTTGCCCTGCAAGAGAAAGAAAAGGGCAACAAGTGCTTTCAGAATGGTCAGTGTGTTTTTTTGTGAGTCTACCAAATTTATTCTCAAGGCACATGCATTTTTGTTTTAAAATGCAGGGCTCATCTTTCTTTGTGGTTTGTGATCACAGGTGACTATCCCACAGCTATCAGGCACTACACAGAAGCAATAAAGCGCAACCCAGATGATGCGAAACTTTACAGTAACAGGGCTGCCTGCTACACCAAACTTATGGAATTCAACTTGGCACTGAAAGATAGTGAGGAGTGCATCAGGCTAGATCCCAAATTCAGTAAGTAGGGTGTTTTTGTTTGTTTTTTTGCAAATTGTAAAGTAATTTTTCAGAGTCATGTCTCCGGTGGATGATTGATATGTCTCTTACCTCCCTCCCTTATTATTTGTTAATTCTTTGATGAAATATCTTAAATTGTTCAACATATCAAAGTTTGTGTGTGATGTGCCTCTACGAAGTGAGTCATGAGTCGCACAGAACAGTTTCGAAGTAGTAGCCCAGAAATATGATTACGGTCAACTTTGTGCCTTCGGACTTGCACAATTCAAACCTGTATAACTCACTCAATTTTAGTATTAGGAAAACAAGTATCAACAGAAAGGCCCAAACCTGTGCATTTTAAAAATATACAATTTGCAAAATTTAAAGTTTCCGACTTAAGACTCATTCTGTTTTATGTTATGTTTTAACTGTTGATGACTTCTGCCATGCTTTTATCAACAGTTAAAGGCTACCTGAGGAAAGGTGGCTGTCTCATGGCAATGAAGGAGATGTCAAGGGCTGCGGTAGCTTATCAAAAAGCTTTGGACCTTGATCCGACTTGTCAGGTGAGCATCTTTCTTGTGTGCAGTACTTCTCTAAATTAGAACAGATGACACGTTCACCTGTGCTCTACATGCGCCTTTTTTAAACCTTAGTTTATGATGGTAAAGACCAGGAGTGGGCAAAGTTTTCTTTTTGTGGGCCACTCTCAAAATTCCAAGCTATGTGGCAGGCCAGTAAAATACCAAAAACCCACGCCAGGTGACCGCACACACAAAAGCAAAACTTTGTGATAATAATAGAATGGACAACATATATATAATGGCAGTCACTTACCAGATTTATTGTGTAAAGTGAAGCTGTTTGCATGTGCTCAAAATAAAACTTTAAAACCAGCCTTTCCTTTGAAGGCAGCCTCCTCCGATGCACTCTAACGACTCCATCAGACATGTCAGCCATGTTATTTGTTATCTTTGTAAGATGTTAGAATGTTATGGACTGGCGTACTTGAGAAATTAAATTTCCATCAAATTAACCTAGGCTACATTTAAAAAAACACAAGTGCACTACATATTTTGACAGATGTGCTGGTCCAACGACGTCCACAGGCTGTTCTTTGCCCACCCCTGGTATAGACCATACTTTAGTGGCCAGGGTACAAATTTTGCTCTAATTATTGGGGCACAGGGTAAGATACTGTTTCCCAAAACTGGGTGAATATGTCCCTTCTGTTCTTGTGCACACCTACAAACATCACCCTGTATGGAAAAAGGTCAGCTACAGATTTGCACCCTACTAATCCTTTAAAGAAGAGGAATAGTGACTGTGGGCATAAGTGGTTCACAGGGTCTGATGGAAAGCATGTGGAATATTGAGCTCAATCCTCTTTTCCACCTTTTTTCCTTTGAATACCCGTTACTTACAGGTAGTACCTCAGGAGTTTGTCGTCCCTTGACCACACCTGACAGATGTGGCAGCTGACAAAGCCTGCCGCTCTTGCCTGTTTTGGGCAATAGTGAGCAGGTCCTGTACAGGATGACCAGTCAGTCTTTGCCATTTGTAAGCCAGTTATTTCTTTGGCCACCGCAGTGTCATGCTGGATCACATGGTCAAAGAAATCCATCTTACGTCGCTTAGCTGTTGAAAGTAGAGTTTCCTGGTGTTCTACAAGTGTGGCAGTCTTGTTTTGTACAAACTCATTGATTCAGTGTTCTTTGAGATGTGGAGCAGCCTCCTCAGGCACTGGTTCTCGAATGCCTCGATTCTCGTTTCCATCTCAGCAAGCAGAGTGCACGTTACATCTGTAGAGCAGGGATTTATACAGCTTGCACTTGGTAGTGAACCATGTCTTATGCCTATGCCAGATCCTATCTGAGAAATTGCTCAGCACTTGTCCAGTGGAGCTACTTATGTCAGTTTTCTTTTTGCACAAACAGTTACAAGACATCCTTCATGAACGAGCTTAACCCATTGGGCCCTGAGCTCCTGAGCAATTGTGATCCTTCCTGCCTGGGCAAAAACTAGCTAATAATTGATGTACAATGTTTGCAGCTAATATTTTAGTTATGATAAAAGATATCATTGGTCCGCACTCATAATCATCAAACTCCACGTTATTCGCTTGATTTGATCAGCTGAAAATGCAGGCCACGGTTCATTTTCGGCAGTAGTGTTTGTGGCCAAATCATCCGATTCAAAATCTATCTCACTGTCAGAGTAATCAATATTGTACTTTACTTCTGAGAAATCATCCAGTATATCCTTTACTTGCTACAAAGTTGCTTTCGTGCATGCTTTGTCACTGATTTTACCCATGACGGGCCAGGTTGACACTGTACGCTTCGTGGTAAAAACTCGATCCAATTTTATTCAAAAAACTGTGAAAGGGAGCAGTCATGCTATACTAAATCTGCTGATCTCAGATGATATGGCTTCTGTGATTGGCTGGTAAAAGGATTATAAAACAATCACAAAACCCAACACAAATGTTACACACCGCTTTACCGGTGGCTTGGCAATACAGCATTTTTCACTGCCACTGGTAAACCAGTGGTGCGGGCTCAACAGGTTTAAAAATGATTGTGATTCTTTGCCGTCTGAAATTTTAATTGAACCCAATTCAAAATGTCAAATTATAATCTGGTCAGCTCATTTGCCTGTTACTTTAAGTAGCTTTCAGTTGTGGGTCTGAAATAACAAGACAGCACTTTTGCTAAAGCTATATTACCTTGCATCTTGCTTCACCTTTCTCCAGGTATCAAAGCAGCACCACCTTGGTAATGAAAAGTCCTATAGTTTGCATCTTCAAGTGATAATGACTTTTGCAGGAGGCACTAGATGGTTATAGAAAAGCTGTAGTAGAAGAAGGGAACAATCCTGAGGCTGTTCGGCAACGTGCTATGGCAGACCCCGAAGTCCAGTCCATTCTAGCAGACCCAGCCATGCAGATGATCTTGGAGCAAATGAGCAAGGATCCCAGAGCTGTGCGAGAGTAAGTTTTGAAAAGCTTTTTGCAATGGTACTCCTCTACAGACTTAGTAAACCCTCTTGATTCGAAAAGCCACGATCATGGCCTTGCCGGGTAGCACGGGCAAGGCAATTTTCATTACTTTTTATTGCCATGTTCTAGTTTTCTCTTTTCTAAAAATGTCTAGGTTTCTTGGTCTGATGTTTATCTCAGAGCAGCAATAATAAAAAAACAAACTTCACGCACTGTCATCTTCGCAGTCTTCAGTTATAAGCCAGCCATCGTAATGTTCATTTTTATCTTGAACCAAGAGGATTAAAGAAGGCAGGATTATTTTCAAAATAGTGGAGCCTAGTTCATAGGTTATAGAATGAAATCAAGACCTTTGTTTTTTCATTGCATCAGAAATGTAGGCTTACTGATTGTGCATTGCTTGGCACTGGCCAGGCTTGCTTAGTAAGTCCTTTGTGAGGATTGGCATGTGTTTGGTAAGAGGTACTCCAAGTTGAATTTAAAGTTAGAAAAACATGTACATAAAAAATAGACAGATCTGTTCAGATAACCTGAGCAGGGGATGTTTGTTCACATACCTGTTTAAGCCAGACATTTTGTGAACCTTCAGTTCTCGATTGAATTTCCCATGTGTCCAGATCATTTCAGACCAAGGTCTTAATGGAAAGGGAGTGTAGTCCCACAGAATTTTTATAGGCCCAAGGCATGCACTGACATTCCTGTATACTTGAAAGAATACTCAAGTATACTTTTTGTTAGCATAAAATGAATTCATTGTTGTGGTCTTTTGGTTTGGAGTGCTGTAATAATGTCTGTTACGTTCTGTAGTGTTTGTTTGCAAAAATGTGACTGCCTTAGTTTTTACTAAAACTTTTGCATGTAGCTCTCTTTCTATTTTTTGACAGGCATTTGAAGAACCCAGACATTGCAGCCAGAATCCAGAAGCTGATGGAAGTGGGAATAGTTGCATTACGCTGACATGATAGTAAACACTTTCATATGGAATTGTAATATGCCTCATTTATTTTATAGCATTTTAAGTTTTGAAGGGGTGGGTATGGGGAAGAGAGATGAGAAATTAGGTAAATAGGATTACTTCCAATAAATTTTTCCATAAATTAGATCTTGTCACATTGTGATCACTAGGACATGGACCTTCGCATCCATATATTTTTTTTTATGTTTCTGCTATGTGTAATACCCTTTGTTTTTTTTTTAAATTTTGTCTGGTTTTGAAAAGGTGATTTCATGTGAATATGTGTGAATGAGGTGAGAACTTACGCATCTGAATAAGTTTGGTTATATACCCTACTGTATGAGCTTATTCATGCTATTAAATATGCATACTGCTCGTTGGTTGATGGTGGTTTTTTTATATGTATGAATGCAAGGATTGGCTTGTTGGTTTTCCCATTTCTGAAATGATAAAAAATGTCCCTAACACATGGTATACAAATATGTCAAAGATCAAAAGGGTGTACACTAACAAGCTGGTCTGAGCCCTGCGTAGTATAAGGAACCTTACCCAGTTGATCCAACTGTTAAAGCATACCCTTCATATAGTGATGGGCCACTGCTGTCTGACCATGCCTCTCCCATCAACTGCATGCTGTTCTATGCTCAAGTTTATTAGGATATTAAATTACCATTAAAACTCAAGGGCAAGGGGGAGACCTAGAGCAAATGGAGTTTACTAGCCAAAATTAATGGTTTTAATCGAAGATGAAATATAATCATTAGAAGTTGGTCTGCAGTTGATGACAGGAGCTATCAAGTGTGATTGCCACAAAAGTGCTATACTGCTCAAATTTGCTTTCATTTCAATAAAAGCTTTTACTTCATGGGTAATGTGGCTTTCTTTACGTTAAACAGCCACTAAAGTTGTTCTGACAAAGCCAATGGGCAGTTGAAGTTAGCAGTGCATCCAAGCTCCGTGCCAGATGTGTGTGCAGGGGAAGATCTTTGCGCAGCAAATATACATGGGTTAATGGAAATGCTTAGTTTCCAAATTTGTCAAAAACAATTCAGAGGGTTTACAAAAATGTTTTTACCTCCTTGCATGGGTTTTTTTCTTGTCTGAAGATTAATGTTTGACTTCAGTTTCTGACCTAACAAAAGTTGCAGCCAAATTGGATGTTAAGTGGCTGAAACGGAGCTGCAGTCAAATTGACCAGCCCCTTAGCTGAGAGCACTTCGAGAAAATACTGCTGTGCAGTCCAAATTTGAGTTTATCATTCAATTAGAATTAAAACCCTTATAAGAAAAAATTCTAAGGCAATATATATTTTTAAGACTTTGAATAAGATTAGCAACTGATCGTATTAAAAACGGTATGCATTTAACAAATTTCTATTATGTTGCCTGCATTTTACAAGATATAGCTGACTAGCATTATTTAAATATGGCTAAAACTGTTCAAAATTATGGATGCATCGCAGATATAGCATGCATGCGTAACAGCATGACTATTGTTTCTTGTAATTTGGGTAAAACAAGATATTGGAATAAGATTGTACATGCATTGTTCAGTCTACTATAATGGGAGAAGGATGTCAGAAGCAACCCTCCACTAAAGACTGGAAAGGTTTGTTATTTCGTGAAGATTATAGGCATTACAACAAACCTTTTCTAATGGAGTGTAAAACTCAAAAGGAATGCATTGAAAATGGAATTCGCTCCATTACCCATGTATGGGGGTCTCTGTGGACCACGGACCTCCATTCACTTGATAAGCGTCTCTCATTCGTTGCCTCTTTGCTTTATCATAGGAGTTACTAATCGTAACAAACCCTATATACGAAGGGCTTTCGCTTCCGTTTTCTGTCAAAGTGGCGAATCGTAGAAGAAATTTATAAGTGAGTAATAAAGCTTTTCTGTCATCAGAACCTTGTTAAAGAAGACTGACTGCAAAATAAACAGTATTTTCTGCCGCAAATGTGTTCTGTTTGTTTATAGAAAATGCATTTAGATTTTTGAACAATTTTACAATACAAAAACATCGTCACGACAGATACTATTGACTTGTTTTACCACTAACAATTAAAAAACTTTTTTGATTTTTTTGGAAACAATTGTATAGATTGTTCTGTTACAAAAACAAAACATCTACTTTAAGAATTTATTTAATGTATGCAAACAAAGAACCGGAAACACGAGGCCTGTCTAAAGGAAAGCCGAGGCTTACACCGGACATAAACCCAAGTCGCTTATCCAGTAATGAAGGTCCGTGCTTTGTGTGCATAGTAACCACCCCATGGCAAATTAACAAAATAACTGTAGCTCTTAAACACACTGTGTAAAAAGGATGACATGAGCGTGTGTAGGATTGACTTTTTCTACTAATTCAGGTAACGTTTCATTAAAATGTCCATACATTTTCATACACATTAAACACAAGTATTTTCATCAAAATGTTTACTTCTGCATGGTCGTTTGAACCAGAAACAGCTGGTCATTTTAAAAACAGGTTATAGGAAGTATGGAAAATTTCTTCTGAGAAGAAGGGGTGGAGTAGTTTCAGAAGATCAGCCAGCGATTAAAGAAAAGTTCAGGCATAAAATGAGGTTTTTAAAGTAGCAATGTTGGTACTACACAATCTTATCTCTTCTTTCAATTCTACGATGTTCACCATGCGAATGGTTGTTATTTTCAAAGACGGAACCTAACAGGCACATGACTAATTTTCCCCAAGCAATACTCTTCAAGACTTTAATCCAGTGGGCCATCAGCATTCAACATGCTCAAAAGTGACCATCAGAATCAGCTGAGTATCTCCAGAACATTGCTATATCAATTTAAGCTTGGCAATCACTCGTTAAAACTTAATTGTGCCCGTTTCTGAAAATTTTTCCAAATATACTAGCAAGAAGATACTGCTGCTTTGTTACATAACATTTCAAAAAGGTTTCAGAGTAAAATAAGTTGAAATCAATATGCCTGCAAGGCCCTGCTCTTGCATTAAGGGCTAAACTTCAGCACAAGGACCTCGCCTGACCCTATGGCCACCGCACCTTCCACATCAATATTCTTTGACATGTGCTCTTCGTTGTGAGAGTGGAACACAACTTCTGCTGTCTTGCCACCTATACACTTATTATTCGCAAAGCTATGTGCCGTGGCTGATTTACCCATGTTGATGACTACCATATAAGGAGCAAATCCTTTAGCATGACGGCTGAAGATGAGGAGGTCATCTGTGGTACAGAACTGAGTCTGACCAAACTGGAGTGATTCACTGGAACGTAGCTGCATCAGCTGTGTGAAGCTTGACATAAGGCTGTTACTGGTTTCAGATAGCTGTGCTGTAAGAGTCTGCAAGTTGGGGAAAGGGGAAATAAAAGGCTATTTTACAAAACATAATATTGAAAACAATGCTCACAACAAACCAATCTATTCTTTTATCCCAGTCAAGTTGCATTTGCTTCTACATAGAGATGGATCAATTTAAGGGGGGTAATTCAGCCACAAGTATATATATTTTTTTTTAAATAAACAAAACTCAGAATTTTAAAATGTCAAATGCGTTCTACAAATCACAGATTATTATTATTATTATTATTATTAAAAATTTTCTCATACGTATAACAATCTGGTACTTTACGTACAGCCACATTCTTTGTAGTATAGTCATTATTGACTGGCAGCCATGGCTTTCCACTTGTAAAACTGGCACTAGCTTCTTTGCTCCACTGCATAGGAGTTCGGGATTTTGGCTCAGTCTACGGAAAATGGACAATATTAAAAAAACATGAACTCTAGCTCTTAAGAAGGCATTTTTAAACATTAAAAAATAAAAGGCCATTTAAAAAGCAATTTTTGAGAAAAAATTTAGCCTTGGAATCTAAAACATGCTTCCTATCTTTGTGCAAGAAATATACTTTATACCCCCTCCCATCCACTCTCCCTGCCTAAATGAAATAATCTAGTAACAAAATTCTAAGCTTTGTACAGTCTTAAGTCACAGAAAACTACTGCATTTTTCCCAACTTTTACCACATGAAGTATATTTTCAAGTTCACAAATACACATGTCCAAAACAACCCAAAATTAAAACCAAACTGACCGATCCGTCAACCATTGCTATTTCATCGCCATAGTATGGTAAAGCAGACCCAGGGAGCAAAGCCTGAAGTGCATGCCCTATAGTCACACGATCCTGCAGGCGCTGCCCAATGCGTGAAACATATGGGCTACTTAGCTGCAAACAAGTGCAAATATGTTTATATGAAACATGGACATGACTGATGAGCTCTTAAATAAACAGGGTCTATTTGAATGCTGACAAAAATTTAAGCACCTAACTTTAAGAACAAAACTCCTCAGCACTTGTGCCTAATGCAAGATCCTTTTGCATTAAACAATATATACGTAAATCTTCCACCCTCCTACCCTCAACCTTCAAGTGGAAAAAAAAAAAAAAAAAACAGGGGACACCCACCTGCCAACCTAACCATCTGTTAGAAGCATTCACATATGGCTGAAGAATTTCAGTTAAGTCTTTCGCTGTCTTACTGGAGTCAAGTTTGTCAAGGACCACTGACACGAAATGAAAGCCCTTTCTCTCCTCTGTGCCAAACAGCATATCTAGCTGATCAATACCATCTTCATTGATAGAGGTAAACACAAGTCTGCAATAAAAGCACAAGAAGCACCTCATGATAAAAAATTCCACATCAAAAGCTACAATTTTTAAATGCATTAAATAATTATGCATTATCTACTTACTCTCAGCTAGGTATGAATCAAAAAAAAAACTTTTAACAAAAATATCTTTAAACATTTTCATAATATGACAGAACTCTGAAAGAATTAATAAAAATAGGGGTTAACTCATTATTTTAATTCTTTCAATAAAAACATTTTTTGATATTACTATAAGAGTGTTTTACTTTTCTCTCCCAGGTTTGTTGTCCATCCCATCAACAGTCTCACGGAAGAAAGCCAGTACATCAGCATTGTCAGGAAAATTGCGTGTCTGTCCCTTTTTCTACAAGAAATTATAGAAAAAAATATTTAAAATAGTGAACACAAACTTTTAACTCCTAAGAAAAAAATTACAAGTAGACGTGATATGGCAAATAAATCTAAAAACATCTCTGGTTTCATTCTTTCTCTATATGTGTATAAAATCAAGTGAAAAGGAAACACTTACAGCATCATCATCAGTGAAAGTGCTATTCTCTGTCAGATACTGCACACCAACAATGTGGAACCCACTCACACCAATTCCAGTCCAGTATTCCATGATTTTCTGTAAACCAATGAAAATTATACAGTATGCTTTACTTTGGGATTTTTTTTTTTAAATTTCATCAGTGAAAATATGGCCTATCATTTCTGCAGTACTAGTAGAACACTGATTCCAACTTGACTTGTCATAAAGCCAACTGTAATATCTAAAATTATAAGCTTGACACACTTAAAACTCTTTAAGAACAACCAATATGTACTTATGTTTACTGAAACCACTAAGTCTCTAAGAAATATACTAAAAATAGATCGTGTGACCAAAAAGACACTTTTCAAAATGCCCTAAAAAATAATACATTTTTCTCAAGTTGCACAATCTTCCAATCAAGCCCACTTTGTAAAATAAACATACCTTTTTATGAAGTAAAAATCTCGTTCTTTTAAAAAGTATCCCATCTATTAATGTTTGACAGTGACACTACACCAAACTCCTTTTAATCAAAAGCACACAAGCTGTTGCAATAACATCAATGAGTAGTCCTCAGGCTTACCTTCAGCTCATCACGAACTTCTTTACTCCGAAGATTGAGATCAGCTGTGTTGCTTGACACCTGATGCAGGAAGTGCTGCTTGCGAACGGAATTAAAGGACCATGCTGAGCTGCCGTCATCCTGTTTCTGTTATCACATCAACAACCACTGGATGAAGACCATGCAAGAACAAAGATTACAAATTTCATCAAGATGCCAAAGCCTTAAATTGCCCAGCTACCTATACATTTACCACCCACAAAATGCACCAGAAAAGCATACCCAGTTATTTGGGTTGTCCGTCCAGACATAGAAGTTTTCATATCCGGTCTCATTCTTCTGGCTCTTTTGGAACCAGGTGTGGTTTTGGCTGGTCTGATTTGGATCGAAGTCGATGATAACTTTTCTATCTGCAAATAGAAATGTAAGCCATCCACACATAGTTCAATGTGTATGTAGATGTTACGCATGTTACTGTAATGTATGAGCTATTATCTTATTAGAGATGTACACCCACCTAGCTAGTACAATGCTATTATTAAGGTGACCCCTCCTGTTGTAAAAACATAGATGTTACAACATGTCAGTTTGTTTTTGTTATGTGCTTACTATGAAAGCCTCCAAAAGGGCAAACAATGAATGGTCAGGGTTTGGAATTATTTTATCAAGTTTTTGCAGGTATTTTTATCCCCTTTAGGTGACAGAATATCCTAGTGGTTAGAAACTCCCCACTCTTGTTATGACAATATTTTTTCATCTCCAGGAGATTTGGGAATAAAAAAAAGAGGACAAAGAGAAACACCTTTTTTTGCCAAAGCTTTGAGAAAAGTCTTGAAGTCATCAATTGTTCCAAACTTCTCATCAAGAGCCATGAAGTCTACTACTGCAGCATCATTGTCACCATCCGTCTTGAAGATGGAGCTAAGCCAGATTGTTTTCGCTCCCAGATCTTGGATGTAACCTTCCTTTTTGATAACACCTACAAAAAGAAAAAGAATCATTACATAGGATATAAATTACAACTAAAATGTTAAGATGATGCAATAAATAAAGATGTTATTTTATCAAATGTAGGCCCTATTCAATTCTACTTGTCACTCTTCACGACATTTTGCTGACGCTATGATAACTGTAACGTAGGAAACTTTTTCTTTATCCATGTAATAACGTGATGTCGCCATCTTGTGACTGATATCTCGACCGGCCTGAAAACCCGGAGCTCAATTTTATCGTATTTCGTAGCAATCTACTAAACAACTTTCTATAACAACGAATTCTCGCTGGACGGTGAGCTTCCAAACGAACCTATGAAGGCTGATGCTTTTTCCGAAATACACAAGGATGTTACTAAACAAATTAAATTTTATTAGCCCTACGATGATGGTCACAAGTGACAACTTTTTTTTGCGCCACAGATTTGCTTCCATTATTTCAAGTCTTTTAACTCAAACGTCGTTAACCTTACGTATATTTTATCTAAAAAAAAAGTAATCCTACCTTTCAGGTCACCATAGCCGTCCTGTTCGTCGCCTCCATCCAAGAAAGACTTAGTGTAGACATTGTATGCAGCTTCCTTGTGGTACCATTTTAGATCTGGACGAGACGGACATCGAGGTGCAAGGACAATGATGACAATAGCCGCTACCAGCATTGCAAGCCAGCCAAGGACAAACAAAATAAATAAGACCCAACGAAGACGGACCCAGAAAGGGTCCTCGGCATATTTTCTTAGCTCATCTTTGCCTAGACCTGTGAAGGACGGCTCACTAGCCGAGCTGACCTCGACCACTGTTGAATCCTCCTGCGATTTTCCGCCATTGATGAATTTCGCTTTTGAATCATCGAGAGTATCGTCGTCGAATGCCCCTTCAAGATCGTTAGCTTTATTCTTCTCTTCTACAGCATTGGGATCAGCCATATTTTCACACCTTGACTGGTTCAGCAAAGGACTAAAAGACAAACCGAGTTCCTGTCGTGTCCTTCAGCTCGTCTGATGCAATGCCACCGTACACTGCTTATGCTAATCCGGGTTCCCTTAACCTTTTCTATCTTACAACCATGCACTATTCCCGAGCAGAAGGAAGCGCCTGGCTTATAATGGGTTAAGAATGGGCAGGTCCATCAAAGAGGAGGGGCTGCTTCTACAAAATTTCGTGTATTAGTGATTTGTCATGTATTTTGCCCAACTTTTGCACAGTGTGAACAGTATTTTGAGATATTTTTGTTTAAATATTTTATAATTCTTAAGAGAAATTTGAATAAAGACTTTAAGTTAAATACATATGAAACCTATCTTCCCTATTCGAGTGGGTCTGCCGTGTTTATCAGTAATGGGCACGATAAACAATTTAATTGGGTGACAACCGTACCTCTATTGTATCCGGTTTAATGTTTCCTTCGGTCAAAGGTTCGGTGACGAAGCAAGTCTGTAACTAAGATAATAAATAAGTGGACGTAGTATTTTCAAAGACGATTAACAGGATAAGAAATTTAATTGTTGCACGCGGGTGTACGCCAATCGATAAGCATTTGTATCACCCCATTGGATTTCGTTTTTCTCCCGATGTTTATCTTGAAGTGCTTGTTATATAGAATGGGCTGTCTTTTATTGTATGGTACACGGTTACTGTCGAGATGCTACGATAACGTAACAACTCACCATCTCAGCTTCTTGTCTGACGATCGACCATCTCGATCGATCTTTATTCCTGTCACCAGAACAACAAATAACATATATGGTCTTGGACTTTTACTGTCAGAACCATACAGTAGGACCGCCTTCACATCGGTGTTGAAGAGGCGGGTCTTACTGCGGAGCGAAAGTAAAGCTCCTATTTGGTTGTTCAGCAGTACTGTACTCGGTGAGCTATTATACATGCAACAATTTAACGATTTGGACGTGGCCTTCTTCGATGTTGAATTATTGCATCATATGCCATAACCCCTCGTGCCAGACTCTGTCAAATGCCTTTTGAAAGTCAGTGAAGTTGTGGTAAAGGTCCTGCTGGTGCTGAAGATGCTTTTCTATAAGGAGACGACAGTTGAAGATCTTCTCAACTGTGCTTCTACGTGGTCTGAAGGCAGCCTGTTCTTCTGCTAGCAGCTCTTCTGCGGTGGTTTTGATGCGGTTCTTTATGACCTTCAGCATGACTTTGCTTGGGTGACTGATAAGGCTTATGGTTCTGTAGTTCTGGCATTGTTTGCTGTTTGTAGCTATGCATAATATCTGAAAATGCTTTTAAATCATTCACCCCTTGAAATGGGCTGAATGGCCTGATCAATAAAGTCTGTTCTGTTCTAACATTTGCTTACAGGCCTGGCTTCCTTGCCATGATATAGCCTTAGTTGCTGGCTCAGCCTAAAACACCAATTAATAATAATAATAATGAAGATTTTTATAGCGCATATTCACTCATAAAGAGCATGCTCTTAGTGCTTAAAACGAGGAAGAGACATGGACTAACTGGATAGAACACGAGGGACGGAAGAATAAACGACAGTACTGACGACAAACAGAAAACAAAGATAGAAAACACAAAAGGCACCAAATAAAAGGAGCAAAGAAAATAGTGATTCTGCAGAGAAAGATGAGTAGAAAAGTCGCGGGAGGGGGAGGGTAAGAAGGACTAGCATTGTGTGGACTGTGTTAGGAGTAATGCTCAAGAAAAAGGTGCGTTTTCAGTGCAGATTTACCCCCCAATCTCCAGGGTGCCCCTGCCTAAAGCACTTCTTAACCCAACAAATATGGACGAAAGTTTGTCCAAATATGGCAAAAGCTTTTCATAGAAGCATCATGTAGAATCATTGCCAAACTTGATCACATGTCCATTCATAATTAAGGGCCTATAAACAAGTGTTTGTGTGGGACAGGCAAGCTTTAACCGTTTTACTGCTGTGCTGCAAAAGGGCTCTTGGGGTCTCAAAGGTGGAAAATTTGGAGGTGTTTCTCAGGGATTTGGCCAAACCATAACAATACAGCTAGAGTGACGCTGGGCCCCTTCTGTCCTACCTGGTTGCCTATGACAACATTCTTTTAGTGTGGTCTAAAGAGGTCATAAGTTTATGAAACAACTCTCCACAGTGGCTGTATGTTTTAAATGTTGGGGATTTTTTGCTTCATTTTCTGTAGTTATGAAGGCTATTTTCTTCTATGACACCACTGGGCCAAACATGTAAATTATGGCAAGCTTGATGTTACTGTAGGTTATCTCTATCACCCCCAACACAATATCCATCAACTGTTTCTTTTTTTCATCAGGTTAGTGTTGTGTTAGTACTAGTGTTGTATCAGAACAAGCTCTGATGTGTATGTAAGTATATATATATACTTTATATTTACACTTTCTATTACATAGGAACTTCACAGCTGCAAATATTATGTCAATATCAGATTTTGCTGTTTCATGCCAGTGTGGAAAGTGGGGAAGAAATAGGCCAAAATGGATTTCCTACAATGAAAGTTTGAGACAATAAAATTCTTGTAAGGAAGCCTTATTAGAAAACAGTTTATGCTTAATCTGTTCACATTGAGTGGTTTTCCTAGTGTTTTATGAATACAGTTTCTCGTTCAACATATGGCTTAAAATTCCTAGACACAACACTGACCTTGTGACATCTGTAAAAAAATAAATTACTATTCCTTTGGGTCTGCATCGAAGATTTAATAAATAGCTGCTTCCCTAGGAGGCATGCAGCTTTACCCAATACATTTTTCAGGCAGCAAGAAACATCTCTGACATTGAACCCAGCATATGAATAATGAAAGTATTGGGTTAAGCATGTGGCAGAGAAGACAGCTTTATGGGCTGTTGCATGTTCTTGCTTATTAACTGGTATCACCTGTCAATCCATACACCATGATTATCTTCACTGAAGCCACATGGCGAGCCACTCAAGTGAAAATGATACTAAAGATGCAGATAGGATACCTAATTTGGGAGGATAACATAACCTGCCAGACCTTTATCAGGTCCTGCTAAAGACTACATTGATAACTTCAGCAGCAATGTGATTTGGAAATAAATGAAGAAGCTTATTGGAGACAAAATGAAGGAAAGACCACCCTGAGTACTTGCAACGAACATCGCTAGACAGGGTCAGAGATTGAATCCACTTAGAGGAAAAGATGAAGGCTTGAAGCAGATACCAGCCGGGTGGAATACATCAGGAAACAGCTGGGAAGATTAGTAATATCTGAAGAGCTCATATTCCAGAAAGATTCTATAGAAGACAATGAAAAAATACTGGAGTCGACAGTATCATGTAATTAGATGCTCATCATAATCATGGAATGTACCTGTGACACCTGTCAATCAATGCAGTCGACTCTAATAGGAACTGGTTCAATACCTTTAAAATGTTCTATATAGCACTGTGCCACAACTTATACTCAAAAGGTAAGACAGCAAGACTGCATTAAATATGCTTCTCTAGGGAGGATGTGTAACAGGTTTTGTTCCCTTTTATAAATTTTATCAAACCTTTTCCTTTCATAGAATCTGTTTGACATATATTTTATTTTGCTCATCATTATGTCATCACATACTTCAGTCTAAGCAAAAGAAAGCTTCTTCACCTCCCAAACTGCAATGATTTAACATTTATTTAAAGTGCGACTTAAACAAAAGAAAAAAACATACCTAAAAACAAAACTTCAACAAAATATATACACAAAAAGACTGCATACAAATGAATAAACACCATTAAATATAATCAAGATCACAAACTAGAAAAAGTGTGTTAAACTGTATAGTAATCTGTAAAATCTACGCTATACATGTAAATAAAGCACCAAATATTTAATAATCTGTTAAATGCTTTGTCTAATAAAAATCTGACATACATATAAGAATGAAAAATATGATTTAAAAAAAAGGCAGAAAAAGTCATTTGTTTCACAGAACTATAAAAGCATTATGTGAAGAAAACACACACATCACAGGTGCTGATTAAAAATGGAAAATTCAGGTCACTTCACATATTCTTTTGATAGTCTTCTTGGGAATGTCTGACCAGGGGCCAGAACTTGTCTGATATTGACATTGAGTCTAGATGACTGCATATACATCGAAAATGGTCTCCAGTCTAGTGACTCCAGTGCAGATGATATATGCCTGTTTACTTGATCGGCTAGAGAATTGTACATTTGATAACTCTCTGCAGGTGCCCTACACCCACCATGCACTTTGTCATTCACATTATTTTCAATTGATTTGTGAGGTTTGCTTCCATATTCAGGCATTTCACAGTCTGTGCAATTTTTTTCTCTCAAAACATTTTCATTCATAACTTTGGCACTGTTTGTTTCACTATAGTCACCCTTTATTCCACTGGCTGGAATATAGTCGGGTTCTCTATGAACCTGGTCATGTGAGCTAGCAGCACTTAAACAGTCAAGTACACCTTCATGAAGGTGACTGCATGATTTTCCACAATCATGACCAGAACCACTCTTCAACATACTACTGCCTGAAATACAAGGCTGTAGAGTGTCAGATGATAGTCTAGAAGATTTATAGTGTTCTACCACTTTGGAAGTTTCGCTAGCGTTTCTTTTGCATGATTTCTGTTCACAATGTCCTTTGGACACTATGGATTGTGGTAGAGAGTGCAGCAGCAAATTGCTTTTGGTGATGTTTTGCTGACACAGAATGCGAGGCACAGCATGATAAGCAAGCCTTGATATACCACTCATGACGCAGATGTCACCACTGTGAAGTAAAATAGCTGTGGGTTTGGTCTTTTTTGTCAAGCCACCAAGAAGGAATATAGCATCCAGGCCAAAACTGTGTGACAGAAACAGATCTGACTGTCTTTTCATGTGATAAAACAATATTTCTTATTATTAAGCAGAAGTGTTTTATTTCAAGTTATCAATACAAATAAATGCATTTCATAATTTGTACATTTTTTTAAAAAACACAATACAGTTTTACACTATCTGCTGTCAAAGACAAAGTTCCATTGCAACGTTTAAGTTTTAATGGACAATAAAACACCATCATCATTCTTACACACTTAAACAAGATTCATGAACTTTCAGTCTTTAACCTGCCTGAAGGAGAGAAGTGGTGCTTGATGGGTGAGCTCTGAATGGTCAGTGTGAGCAGCCAAGGTGGAGTCTAGGTGATAGTAATTGACAATACCAGCTTCTGCCCTGAAGTCAGGAAATCCCAACATTGCTGCTACATATTTGGATAAGACAACTAGATCCTCTGGGAATGGTGTGCAGTGGTCTCCTCTATATTCCTGAGATAAAGATAACTTTTTAAAAAATCAATTAACAACCAGTCTTCTACGCCATAAAACATCAAGCTGCTTGTCTTCTGATGTCCAGTAGCGTTGATCCTAATTTTCTAATTTGTTTCTTAAGGATTGTGCATGGGAAAGAAAAAAAAAGTTCCTTAGAAGTATCTTATTTCACTCTAACAGTGTGCTAAATACTTTTTTGGTTTTACCTTTGTGTTCCAGTCATAATGATAGCCAATTGTTGTCCACCGAAGCTTCCACAAGGGTGCTGTTTTGTCAAAATTTTTCCTGAAATACATAAAATGAAATCACAAATTCAAAGAGTATATATATTGTTATCTGTTGCTAAAGTTTGCTCATTAAATCAAAATTGTACTTTGTTTAAGTCTAGATAATACATCTAGGCGTTCAAGAACAAGTGCCTTAAGAGGCTGTTCCAGATTTTGTACAGAGAACATAAAACCAGTGACTTAAAACAGAGCATGATTGCTATACTTGTAAGTAACTAGGAGCTTCTACTAGCAACAGTGAAGTAACATAAGCTGGTCTAGTCTGGCCATACTGGCGGACTAGCATAACTGGTCATAGTCAAAGGATGAATGAATGAAATACCTCCAACATGTGTAATTTTAATCCAGCCGAGGAAACCTAAAAACATCCACTAAGAGAAAAAGAAACTGAAAAACAGATTAATATTGCTCCACGTCCCTTCTTCAAATACTGTATTGGATTTACTGGACAGGTCTGCTTTTAAGGACACACATTCAGGCATTCTTGTACATACCCGAGAAAGTGATCACTTACTTGTCACAGTTTTTAGCAAACCCTTCCCACATACATTTAGGATCAACATCTGGATGGACACTTAGGTTGGTAACATTTGGAGGCAGTGGAAGGTCTGCCAGACATCGGCTCACCCAGTATTGTTGAAACCCATGTAGAAAAGGATTTTTCACAAAGTAGAAGCCTGTAGATATGTAAATTTTACTCAAAAAAAAAAACCCAGTGTGTTTTTGATGGCGACTAGGAACTGTATCATAATAAAAGCTAGTAAACATGGTTAAACCATGGAATATGTCAATATGTAGTATATGTAAATATAAAAAATTTGCTTCAAGGTATTAAGCATGAACCAGAGTGTGATATTTGTAGGTTTGAGAACAGAAGTTGTTATTTGTTAACAGTATCCTGTACTATAGGTTGAACCAATTTTAGTCCTTATTTGAAAACTAATAAAAATTTCAGTTTCACCTTCAACTTATGATGTACACAATTAATATTTTATTAGACAAAAGTATTACGAGCTGGTGCCATCTTGAACAAGTTGTACCTTAGAATGTACCTTAGAATGTACCTATATTTTTATTATAGACTACAGCAAAAGTGGTGGAATTTTATACCTTCACAAAATGAAAAATGGTAGATTTCCCAATCCGAGGCATTCTTCAGGCCAGAAACTGGCTTTAAAGATGGATTTGAACATGGTGTTATACGTACAACCTAGGACATTAAAAAAAAAAGGAATTAAATTACTCTATTGATTAGAAGAAAACTCTTTTGACAACTTTTGCTCACTTATATTTATTGTTTAAGATCGCTTATAATCTCTCTATCTCTAATTATATATATAAACATTAAGATATTTTTACAAAATTGAAAACCTATTGTAAGCACAAATGTGATAATAGTCTTGTACAGATTTAATTGTGCCATGTTTAAATATACATGTAAATATCCCCCGTCGGCCGATCGGGTTCGTCTTCATTCGAGTCACTAAAAAAGATTAAACGCTATCAGAGCTTTTTTTAATGCAAGAATCACGCTCATAGGAACAAGGAGTAGTAAGATGATTTGAACTGCTTCAACATAAGCATTAGCGAGGTTCATAGAATGTCATTGATTTTCTGTGAACATGGCGTGATCGTAGTAACCTATATTGATAAGTGATTTATAAATATAAATTTAAAAGGCGTGCACAGACCCCTTTATCAGAATAAGCATGGGGATTTTTTTCTAGATCAATGACTTCAGAAAGATCAACGTTATGATCTTTTCTTTTATATTTCTTAAATTCTGGTTTGAAAGCGTCAGTGTCGTCTGCTTCTCGTTCCGCCATCTCAACAAAGGGACACAACTAATGTGCTTCCGTTACAATTCACGCCTGCTCCACAATGTCAGCTCAAAGGGTTTACAGAATTTTTGTAGGTAATTTACCATGGACGATCTCCAAACGTAAGTCTATTTTTTATTGGTTGTGAGGTTATAGCCATCGGAGTAAGCTGATACAAACTTTTATTATAAAATCATCTGAAAGGTTAGCTTATGACCTTCACACGAGATACAGGCACAGTCTGACCACAAAAATATTACGTCTTTAATATAGTAACATATCGGGAAAAAGAGTGTATACTCCTTCAAATATCTGACATGCTATTTCACACGAGTGTTGATACTATTGTTGATATTTATTATTTCAGATGAGCTGTCACAGTATTTCGGCAAGTTTGGAAACGTGAGAAGCGCTACTGTTACGTTTGTAAGTTGTATTTAATCAACATAAAGTGAAAAGATGACAATTTGTAAAGTTTTAGAGCCTATTTTGCTGCAAGTTTTCATCACCTAGGGCTGTAATCACGTCTACTCTCCACTTTTTTGCTGGGTTTCCCTCTTCCTCAGTCACAGCTAGGTAGCACCACGGACTTGTATACACGTCCCTGGTAGCACTGATGTCACATTGTACTCATAAAATGATTCAGTTATTATCAGGTTTTATCTTTTGATAGTATTATAAAGAATTTAATTTGTGAGGACTTAGCCACTTATTTACTCACCTGCACTTTGAGGGGCCAGAACCAAGCCATGACTTGGTCCCAGAACAGGGCAGGGACAGTGATGGAGGACTAGAGGTGCAGTGAACAAGATCTTCTTTGCATGCGATATTCCACCTACATGCCTTTTGTGTGTCATAGTAATGCTGGCTATTCTAGAATTAAACAATACATATACTGTACAAGTCGCAGGACAGACCAAAGAGTGCATTATGGATATAACATTTAAAAAAAAAGTTTTGAATAATATAAATCCCAAGTATATTGTACTGAAGGGAGGCCCCAGAGATTTGTAAAACAAGCTAAAATGCATGTAATGATTGCACAAAGCAACATGAAAATGTAATAGAAAATCATGTATTCTCCCTTCTCTACCTGTATAACTAAAACTTGTGTAGTCCTAATGACTCAGGAGAAGAAGAATAAAATGCCATGGTAACAGCAGTCATTTGCATTTACAGATCTAACAAGAGGTAACAGTTACTTCTCTTAAATCTGGACTCTTGATATGCTAGTTCTTACTGAACTGTATGCCAGGATTTCATTTTGTACAGTTGCATACAATGCAGTGATTGGTCTGCGCAGAGAGTGCAATTTATCTTGCTCGTGCTGCATTTTATAAGTTCACATTATTATTATAGGAAACATGATATATTCTGATGAAAAGTTTTTTTTTATCGGGCAGAATAACAAGACTGGTTTGTCCAAGGGGTATGGATTTGTGGTTTTTTCAAACAAAGATGGCTACACAGCTGCCCTGTCTCAGGACAACCATTTATTAGAAAACAACAAGGTATGCAAGTTTTAATATAATCCTAGTTCTCTCCAGTGTGTGTGTGTCCATGCACATTTGTTGATGTATTATTTACACATTTGTGTATGCCTGTTACATAGCATGCCTTGACAGGTGCAAGCCAAATACTTTCATGATAAAGAATGCAATTTGTATGTCTCTGATGTTCACACCATTTTAGTAGCTAGATATTGAGACACCAGTCAGGTTATCTTAACTTCATTAGATGAAATCAATCAGCCAAACATCATAAATACCACTGTGCTTTTAACAACACAAGGATGAGATGGAACTAGTTTCCTATTTTTTAGGGGAAAAAATATCGAAAAGAAACTTTTTTTTTTTTTTTTTCTCGATCGCTCAGATGGTGAGGCCAGTCTCCTCGATGAAGGTTGCTGTTTGCTGCAGGTCCGCCAGGGCACCGTAGAGCTTTTGGGTCGCTGCAGTGTCTTCCGGCCAGTACTTCCTCCTGAGGGTGGCGTATGTGGGACAGGCCTGTAATATGTGCTCTGTGGTCATATTACCGGTAGCGCAAGGGCACTGGCCAGACTGGCCAATTTTGAACTTGTTGTAAAGGTGCCAGTTTAGCCGGTTATGTCCCGTACGCAGGCGGAAGATGGTAACCTGCTCACATCTGGTCAGAAGATGGTAGCCATCCATCTTGTTGTAGTTGGGGTGCTCTTGTTGCCATATCTTCCATTGTTTTGCCTTGATTATGGTTTTTGCCTCTGCAAAGGACACAACTCTGTTGACTTGTTCTTTTGCTGATCCTTCTTTTGCCAGCCTGTCGGCAGCTTCGTTACCCAGAAGGTTACAGTGTGCAGGAATCCACTGCAGTGCAACAGTGTGCCCTGTGCAGAGGGAGGTGAGTTCAAGAGACAGGTCATCTAGCTCTTTGTTTCTGGATGTTTGCAAGGCCTGGAGGACGGAGAGGGCATCAGAAAAGAAAACAATGGAGTCCGACGTCTCGGTGCTGTTTGCCACTGTGGCTATAGCTGTACGGAGGGCTTCCGCTTCTGACTTGTAGTTGGTGGCATACTTGCCAGTGGGGATGGACAGTTCTTTTTCATTCCCACCTGGGTATCTGATGTAGATACCAGCTCCTCCATCTCGTAGCAGATCCATCGGTGTAGACGTGAGTCCATGTTTGTCTTGGATAGTGACCATGTATGTGCTCCAGGGCAAGGGCCTTGCGTACCTCGTCGCTCTGTGTGCCCTTCTTCTCTACTTGAGGGATGCTGAGTTGGATTCGAGGCTCGCTAGTACGCTTCCAGGCAGGGGTTTGTTGCGTCCTAGGAATTTCCTTTGATTCTTGATCCAAGAGGTCTGGATTCTTTCGCTCCAGCAGTCTGGCCTGGTGGATGAAGCTGGAGCGCTTCAGCCTTCCTTTTGTGGGTTGTTCCATCCTTTGTTTCATTGGATGGTCTGACAGAGGCTTCAGCTTTGCAGACTGTGTCAGGATCTTGGTGTCGCGCCTTGATTCCAGCGACTCCAGGCCAGTGGCGGTTTCCAGGTCAGAAATGGGTGTAGATCGCATGGCACCAGTGATGATACGCGCTGCCTGGTTCTGGACCTTGGATGCTTTGTCGAAATTCGATTTAGCTGCAGTTCCCCATGCTGCCATTCCATACTCCAGTACCGGTCTGACTCTTCCTGTATACAGTCTCTTCAGAATCTTTGCATCTGCTCCCCACGTTGAGCTTGTGAGCTTTTTCATCAGCGCCAGGCGGGTTTTTGCCCGTTCCTGTGATTTCTCCAGGTGTTGCTTCCAGGTGAGATGACGGTCAAGGGTCACACCTAAGTAAGTGGGGGTGTCTTCTGGTGGCAATGTATGTCCATTGATCTTCAGCGTTGCCCTCTGTGTCTTGGGGGACAGGCTGAAAATAGTGTAGGTGGTTTTCTGTGTGTTGATAGCCACGAGCCACTTCTGGGTCCACGCTTCCAGGACTTTCAGTGCTTCTTGCATTCTGTAGTTTGCTGTGGTAATGTGCTCTTCTGTGCACCAGAGCACGAGATCATCTGCATAAATGGCCCCGAAGACATGTTTCGGGAGATCTCGAACAATGTCATTGATGAAGATGAGGAATAATGTAGGGGAGAGAACTCCGCCCTGTGGAACGCCATCCCGCAGTACTTTTTTCCTGCTGTACTGCCCACTGAGGTGTACTCTGGCTTGCCTGTTGTGCAGGTACTTTTCTTTCCATTTAAGCATGGATCCTGCCACGCCACACTGACGGAGCTTCAGTCTCAGTCCATCCTTCCACACTCGATCAAAGGCTCGTTCCATATCAACCCACACTGCTAGGGTGATTTTCTTCTCCTGGAATCTGTCTTCTACCTTCTGTGCAATGTATGTCACTTGATCTTCGGTAGACCTATGTTCTCTGAAGCCAGCCTGCTGTGGTGCAAAGACTTCATTCTTTTCCATGTACCATTTGAGCCGAGTATTGATCAGTCTTTCCATTAGCTTTCCCATGCAACTGGTGAGGCTGATGGGCCTATAGCTTTCGACTTTCTTTCTATCTTTTCCTCTCTTATGGATTGGTACCATCTCTGCTTCGCACCAAATTTGTGGTACATGTTCACTTTTCCAGCTGTTGTTGAAGGTGTCCAACAAGACTGATTTGGCTCTGGAGCCAAGATGCCAGAGCATTTCATTCGTGATCTTATCTGGCCCTGGTGACTTTTTTCCTTTCAGCGCTTTCAGTGCTTCTTGTAGCTCCTGCATGGAAAAGGGTTTTGTCATTACTTCGTCTACTTCTTTCTCTTCTTCTTCTTCTTTGTTTTTGGTCTCCAGTCGTATTTGTTCTTTTCGTTCTGGTGGCACAGTGATGTTACTGAAATCTTCATATTTATCTGTGAAGATGTTTGCTGCCTTTCTTCCCGAGTATATTTCTTGGTTGTGCTCAATGACGACTGGGGCTCCTCTGGTACATTCATCATTCATTGTTTTTGTTAATTTCCAGAGCTTTTGTCCATCTTTATCCAAATTGAGTTGCTCTGTTTTCTCCCTCCAGCTTTTCCTTGCAGCCTGCAGATATGTCTTTCTGTATTTAGCAGTGGCAGCTTTCAAGGTAATGTTGTTTTCATTGCAGGGGTTGCTTTCCACTTCTTCTCTGGCCTTTTGTACGATGTTCTCTAAATTTTGCAACTTTTCTGTCCGGTAGGGTCTGTAATTTCGTCTTGCACCTCGAGGTATGGCTTCTTGGGCGGCTTTTAGAATGGCCCTGTTCAAGTCCTTGACTAGTCTGTTGATGTTGCGGTCTTTCTTGTTGCTGTTTTTGGTGTATACATCAGTCAGAGAGGCATACATCTCCCAGTCGGCCTTCTTGTACTTCCACCTTGGAAACAGTTTGGGGTCTTGAGATTCCTCATCTGTTTCAATACTGATTTTAACTGGTTTGTGGTCACTTCCACCTAGCTGGCTCAGAACATCTCTTCTAGCTTTTTTTGTGAGGTCTCCGGTGGCAAAAGCAAGGTCTGGGGTAGATGTGGTGAGCCATCTTCTGGAGAAGTATGTTGGCGGATCATCTGGTTCATTCAGCAGCATCAGTCTGTTTTCTATCTGCCAGTCTTCTACCTCCTCTCCTCTCTTGTCGGTCACTGTGTATCCCCAGCAGGTAGAATGGCTGTTGAAATCTCCCAGGATTATTGTTTTTTCCTCAGCAATGTTGATGAGGTGGAGGGACAGTTCTTTGTCTTGAGGACAATATAGGTTGATTATGTTTATTTCTGTGTTTTTCAAGAGAAAGGTTATGCCTTGGATCTCTGACTGTTGATTTGTATCAATAGTGAAATCTCGTACTGGGATATTGTTCTTGACTAAAAACAGAATTCCTCCTTTGTGTCTCTCCTCCCTATCCAGCCTGAAAGTTTGGTAACCTCTCACTACAAAGCGATGATTTGGGTTAAGATGGGTTTCCTGGATGCAGGCTACATCTATGTTGTCTGTATGTAGCCTCTCAGTGAGAGGTAGCTTTTTGTTGAAGACCCCTTCAGCATTCCATTGAAGGATGTTTAGAGGTCTGGTTGTTCGGGCTGTTGTTTTTCGTTGGTCAGTAGCCATTGCCCTCCGTTTCCGTGACCTGACTCCACATCGCGGGACGGGGTGACCGCCAGTAACTTGGGGTGGATCCCGTTGAGGCTCGAGACCCGACACATGCGTAGTCTGTTGTGTAAATTGTTAGTCCCTTGTGTAAAATGTAGTCTGTTGCAAAGGTATGTGCTGCTTGTCAAAGCAAAGAGGATACCAAGAGCCACCACTACTATATGAGAGCTTGAAGTCAGGTGGCGGTCACCACGCACACGGCCACTACCCCTTTAGGGAAGTAAACATCGCTAGCTGCTCATGCCTTTGTTCTGGCCATCGTGTACTGGCAACACACACAGAGGCGCACAGGCTTTCATACTTTTCAGAAATAGAGCTTGAAAACATAATCCAAAGGGGCAATTTCTATAATTTAGAAAAAAAGAAGAAACATTTCACATTTACTTTAGCATTGGTTTTGCGAGTAACTCTAACTGGACAGATTTTTTTTCACATGAAGAGATTATGGTTGTTACATATCTAAAACCTCATACACCCAGTGCCTGTGCAAAGATATAAAATATGTGCATGTGTATTTACAAATGTTTCAGTTTCAAAATGTCTGTTTTTCCTTGTGGACGCTGCAGAAAAGTGTCTACTGTTTTCTTTCAGTGCAAAGTGCAGCTGTATTTTAAAGAAAACCTATTGAGCAACAAGACTGCCTGGTTTGCATTTGATGGATGGACATATGAGCTAACTCGATTTCTGTTCAAAACGTTCCAAAAAATGAGCTCTCATTTGGTCCATATGGAGGAGCTATTAAGATTTTCTGAATATAATTTCAAGTTCCTCCGCCATCATTACCAGCTGTTACGATGACCAACCTGTTGTTAGCATGAGGTACCTGCTTGATTGACAACAGAGTTCCTTCTTGCTTTCCCGTAATAATTTCTTTAAATTCTGGACACGTTTTCCTTTGTACAAATATTGTCCTCAGGAATCGATAGTTCCTTGGCAGAGTTGGTAAAGGCATACTGGGAGATTTCAAATCTTTTGCTTAGCTCATATCTTGCATCAGGAATCGCTGGAGTGTGCTGAGTACTGATGTTGCTTAGCGTCAAGAGAAAGTCATCTCCATCTTAAATGCAGTTGCTTCTTTCACTGCATGATGAGACCAACCATCATTACCTGGCGCAGAAAAAAAACAAAATTTCCGGGGAACTTGGATTATCGCCATATCCTTTTCCTCGTGTTAGAGAAAAGAGGTTTTCTACGCAGTCTTGGTTTAGTCTGCTATTGTGGAAGAATTTAACCTCTTTCGTTTTGCAAGTTGAATCAGGCTTTGTATAGCAATTTTCCATCCAATCATACTTGATCAATTGCTTTCAAGTGTTGACGGCCATGGCAAAGTTTCGTGCAAGAACTCTATGTAACCCGACTTTTCCGAGGTGGCATCATCCATAGTTTGGCTGCTAAACTTGCTGTGGCTGTTGAACGCGTTAAACAGTTGATCAATGTGTTCAACAAGAAATCAGTCTCAGAGGCCTTTTCTGATAACACTCCTAAAGTTACCATTGTTGATATGCCAACTGCAACGCTGTGTGACAGAACCCTAGAGGCAAACTTTACCTGAAGGGCTGAAAACCTGGTAACTTTAGGTGTTTTTCTAAGGTGTGGAGCCATTCGGACACAGTTCTTTCTATCCATCCTGAAAAAAAATCAATGTATTTCGGTGGATTCGGTACATCAAAGATGGTTGGAACTGCACACCAGATCAGCCGGTACTTCTGCACCCACTTCTTAGATCTATGGAAATGACAACACAAGACTAATGAAACTGCTAGGCAGCAGCATGTGTGGCAAAACCAAAGATAGATGCGACTTGTTAAATCTACTAACTAAACAAAGGAAATGCTGTTAGCTCACATCTCTTCATCTTTCAGTAAAGATAATAGAAAACCTTTAGTTTGAGAGTTTTGACAACTCGACCCAGTGCACCATGTACCACCAGGCATCCTCACGCGAGCACCGATTGTCGGTACAGTGGGGACGTGGCCACTGTCACATACAGGTCAGTGGGGCTTCACTTTCCCACTTAAGTGATGGCTCTTGGTATCCTCTTTGCTCAAAGGTGCAACTGTAGAGTTTATAAAGTTTGTCTGAAAAGTAATGGGAATGGTGTCACTAATAATTTATTTCAATCTCAAACAACAAACTACATGGTTTCCCCTTCAGAGCTACCCCACCCCCCCTTCAAGTCTATTGCTCTTTGGCATGGTACTATGCACTGCTAGAAGGATTTTTTGGGGATTCCCCTCAGCTCTCTTGATGGCCTCCATGCTTTCAAAACGAGTCCCCTTGATGATCCCCTTGAGCTTGGGGAAAAGAAAAAAAAACCACATGGAGCATAGTTAGTTAGTTAGTTAGTTGTTGTTTTATGCCAAGTCAGCAACTATGGCTATCTCATGGCAAAAACAATGTACATGACTATTCAAAGGTTGATATAAAGTAATTGTACAAGTCTATAGATTTCTCTTTTCTTAGTTTTACAAAATAACAGTTTTTAAACATATAAGTTCTATCATATCAGGTGAAAAATCTGAATGGACTTTACATATGCCAATATTGATTTGGAAGAGTGTTTGGCAAAAAGGTCATCAAGAGTCTGTGCTGTAAAATAGTTTTGACGAATTGTAGCGAGTTTTGAACAGGATATAAGCAAATGTTCTATGGTTAGGGGGTCTTTACACCAAGGACAAAGTGGGGGGTTTTCTCCTGCAAGCAAAAATCTGTGAGTGATATATGAGTGACCAGCTTTTAGTCTATTTATAACCACTTTTTCTCGTCGGTTTAGAAAACCACATGGAGCAAGATCAGGAGAATAGGGTGGTGATTCCGGTGTGGCAATGTAACTGCTGGATACTCAGGGTATTGTGAGCAGGTGCATTGTTGTGGTGAAGCAGCTACAATTTCTCCTGCCACAAATCTCATCTCTTCTCACACACTGAGTGAAGCAAATCCACAGAATCTCTTTGTACACTTGCTGATTGACCAAGATATCATGTTAGATGATAACACAATCCACTTATCTCTCTTTTTTTCCCCGATAGCTCACACAACACACCCAGTCTTGTTACTTTTCAGACAGACCTTGTAGACCATATATGCAAGAAAGAGAATGAATTATCAGTTTTCTGTCTTGGTGTTTATTATGACTTGCTGTACTCATAGGTCATTCTGGTTCATTGACCAAATGACCAACCCCATCCTTGGCAATATTTTGCTGTATATATTAATAACTTCTGCTGTTTGCTTTTTTGCAGCTGTCAGTGGCGATACGCCAAGTTGGGGTTAAAGAACTTGAAACTGGTGACAGTGAATGATCTTTACATGTTATCAACTTCATTTTATGGGTGCTGTGTGAGAGATTGTGGAATGTTAAAAGGATACAGGTAGTGTGGTGCATTTACAGAGAGCATCATTTACAATGACAGATTGTGAAATATTATATTATTGTGAAATAGTATAATTACTTCAGGGTCTAGTATACTGAAATGTGCCAGAATGTTTGTTATAATTAAAAGTCCATTAGATTAATTCTTTTCATCTGAATACGGTGTATGTGTGTGTGTGTGAGAGAGGAAGAAAATGAATATGACCAAGTCTCATCGGTGTCTATGAAACAACCTGTTTTTGAAAAATAAGAAAAGGGACTTTGATTTTGCCATTACTTGATACATCCAGCACAGTGTAACATACAAGACTGCAAAAACAGCAGCAGCTTGAAGCAAAAGCATTTTACTTTACCTCCCATATTCCTTTATCATTCTATGAAGTTAATGAATAATTCTGATGCTCATACAGCACTGAAAAGGTGGTGTTACTGAGCCCCAGTCAGTAAAACTGTAAACAAGCTAATGCACACTCCATTAAAGAAAAAAGAAAAAAAAAGGCTCGCAGCTCATGCCTGAGCAGTTTTGCAGGTGTTACTGTACTTTCATGTTGTGCATTAAATGAACAGTCAAACAAAATATACATCAAACACACTTCTTCGATACTGATTTAAAAAAAAGCAAGCAAGCAAAGAACAATTAAACCCAACTCTATTAATTAGCAATTGTACACTAAATTGTTTTTTTAAACAACCTTTTCCCTTGTCTTTTTTACAGCAATTGGATCTTTTCGTTCTGTATGCAGTAGTTTTAGACTAGGACTTGTCTGATAAAACAAAATCTAAACTCTCTTGGTAACTTTCATCACAAACAGGCAATTATTAAAGCCTTTTGTGCTCTGCAATAGAGAAATGAAATCTTCTGCATGTCTCTGAAATATTTGAATTGCAATATTTTTAGAAGTGATCAGCCAATGGCTGAAAAATATCTACAGCTGTAATTAATGTGCATGTGTGCAACCATGCACCCACATTTATGCTCTCAGACAATGCATAAATGTACATGCATATGTTCTCCCATAAATGGATACACTTTTTCGCTATATAGGAATTTTACAGAAATTAAGTCTCAAAATCAATGCAAAGCACTTGCTGTAAACAGATAAAAATATACTTAACAGTTATTTTCAGTACGTTACTTTAATCAAGTACATAAGAAAATTAGTAAACATACATTTACAGATATAGGTTATTTAAACAATCACGCAACAGCAGAAACTAGCTCCTACTTTTTGCGACACTAGTGGAAAAGAAAATACTTATGAACAGGATGGGCAAGATGGTGAATGGCCAAAAGGAGTATAAAAACTTAAAAATTTGAATGATGGTCAAGAAGACCATGATCCAACACGAGACTAAATAATTAGAATAGGTAACATTTTACACAAAAATAAGGATTAAAAAGTATGCAAAACTCTATATGCATTCTGAACACATGCCACAGATCTTGAACTCTTGCATTTTCCTTATCTTGACACCACTGTGCTGATGCTCTATAACTGACTGATGCCTATGACTAGATTCAACAATACTGTTTTACTGTGCTCAGTGATACACTCTCACAGACTAGAAAATGGGTCCGATCTTTCAGAAATATGTGTGAAAATTACTCAACCTGAAAGAATCACCT
The DNA here is from genome assembly GCA_004794655.1 of Marisa cornuarietis. NCBI lineage: Eukaryota > Metazoa > Mollusca > Gastropoda > Architaenioglossa > Ampullariidae > Marisa > Marisa cornuarietis. Next base: position 19,269,401 of record SMMW01000001.1, read on the forward strand.
CACATAAATATTTTAAGCAGCATGAAAGTTATCAGTACAGAATGATTTTTCTGTACCTGGTTTTGATAAAATTAAAAAATATCTTGATAAATGAGGATCAATGCTGTTTAGGATTTTGGAAGGAAATGAGCCTGTTAATTAGTAAATATCTTGACATAAATGCTCTGCATGATATGAAAAATGTCTCAAACACAAACATGCTACTCAGAGCCTTAAACGGTGCTAGAGTTACCACGTTGTGCAAACACAGTACAAAAGTATCCAAAAATAAAAAAAGGCAACAATGCATTTCAAATGCTGTTTTCAGATGTCCAGCAGTTGTGCCTTATCTTCCAGCACACTTCTTTGGAAAAAACAATTACCATCACTGTTTAAAATCACAAAATAGCCCTAAAGTACTTTTGGCTTCAAAATCATAGACAAATCCATACACACACCTTTCCACACGCACACACACGTGCACACCTGTATTTATACAAATATACATATTATGTATTAAATATTTGTAAATGAACAGAAGCCAGCGAGAAAACAAGTGATCTAATAACATGGTGATCACTCGGTTTGAGGGCAAGATTATTTTAGCAGTTCCAAGTATGTGCTTTACTTGGTGAACTTGTAAGGCCGATAATCTGATCTTTAAGAAGAGTTGCCTTTGAGGAAGCAGATTGAGCTAGAGACTGCAGGTGCTCATCACAGAGATGACAGTGTGGGGGTCCTGCTGGAAATTTTGTCTTAAACTTTGATTCTACATTTACTGGGCCCTATATAAATTTGTGGATTCCACTCGTGGAGTTATCGACTATGGTAGATTTTTTTCTCTTTTTTTTTTTTCTCAAAATGCTAATGATCAATGGAGTATCAGGAGGCTTTTATGAGGACATCAACAGAAACTAGAGAAAGTGTTGTGTCAGCTCTTAAGAATAAAAGTTAAGGCAAAATAGAATGACACTTTTTGTTCTATTATATACTGCTATTAAAAAAGTGTTATACGTGTGGAAGCCTTTACATGGAGCCAGGTGGAATCAGCAACCTTTTAAGGTAACATGCCCCACAATAAGCAGGTAGTAAATCATGTCTGCATCTGAATGCCTGATGTCTATATTAATGAATTATTTGGGGGAAACAAGCTACTTCAACATGGTTACTAAAGAAAACTTGAATATATTACAAGTTTATCACTGATCAGTTATGAAGATTTTCATGCATTTCACTTTGAGCTGTGCATAGCTTCTATTCTTCAGGGTAGAGAGATATCCGTTGGAGTAAAGTGAAGAATCATGCTTCACATTCTTCTGTCAAGAATTAAGCATCTATTTTTTTTATTTTGACAGAAATCGATATCTAGCTCTAGTGAACAGCAGGAATCTCTGTATTCTGGTGGTTAGTGTGCTTGACTGTGGAGCAGAAGGATGCTAGTTTAACGCCTGCTCAGTCCTATGGTATGAGATTCTCTTTACTTCTTTACCTTGAACCAAGACTGAATGTGTATCCATCATTTTGAGCACTGGAGTCAAACTACTTATAAATATGTCGGAATCTTAATATTTTCATAATGGAACTATTACATGCAACGGATCATTTTCAGGCATGCTTTTTTTCCCTACATGATGAGAAGTTTATTACTCAGCAGATCTTGGACAGAACAGCACCCACAGATGTGAGTGTAATATTAGTTAGTGCACAGGTCCATAGCAAGTAACAAATATCAGCTTTATTACTTCTCTCAGCGTGAGGTCAGAATAATATGAAATAAAGTTGCCTTGCCATTACATGGTCAGACTGGACTTTCAGAAAAATAAGATTCAACATGTTTCAGCAGATTTCATATCTGGAAGCTCACTGAGGTTGATATAATTTCTTAGCACTTGTGGCACATTCAGATCCTGGAGATCCTCAGCATTGCACAACAATTTGTCCTTAGGGAGCAGCTTCCGGATGGCACACCGAGACTGCACGAGCAAAGGTTGTGGCTGATCGACGAGCTCCTTCCATTCATGGAGACTTGAAGGCCGAACATTAGGACAGTTCTCCAGTTTGGGAAGACTCTGCCGTAAATGATTAGCTGCTTCCTCCCCATACACAGCTAGCAACCAGTTAACAAAGATGTCTCTCTGACGATGGGCTGCGTGTTGAAGAGGGCAACAAGGCCCACACTGAGGATTAAGGCAGGAAGAGATATGAAAGGGGCTGCCACAGGCCAGCAGAAGTCGGACAGTTTCTAGTGACCAGCTGTCTACAGCAAACCATAATGGCAAAGTGCCAACATCATCTTCTAAACCTGGGTTCGCACCATGCTGCAGGAGGGTTTTGAGAAGAGGGATATGGCCAATGAAAGCTGCCTCATTTAGTGCAGTCATCCCATGCTGGCCACGTTCATTTACATTACAACCAGATTCCAGAAGAAAGTTGGCTGTTTTGATCTGCACAAAATATAGATGTATTAAGCAATATAAAGGCATTTTATGTACTAAATTTACAAACAGATGGATTCACTTCTCTTTTGAATTAATGATAATAACTGGATTTATAAAGCACATTTCCGTATGTGGACATGAGCTCAACGTGCTGCACAGGAAAGACTACAAATGAACCGACAGTCAACCAAACAGTAAATGTCAGCAAGTAGATAATATGACTAAATAAACTGACAGTCAACCATACTGTAAATATAAGTGTCAGAAAGCAGATAATGTCATGACCCTCCCCCTTCCCTAAAAAAAATGAGCATGGATGAAGATGAGTGGGTGGAAGAGTACTCCTGATTATGCAAGATATTTCTCAAGATGGGTTCTGAGGCCAGATTTAAAGGTTTCAAATGTAGACAGTCTGAAGAGGAAAAGGATTCCTAACAGTGGGGCCTGACTTAAGAGACTTGACTCAAAGATGACTGCATTGATGTGAGATTCAAGAGATAATGATTGTTGAAGGTAACATCCAGATTCCAGTTTGGGAGAGAAACATTAACCTCTAAATATCTGTATTACAGTCTTAAAAATAAAACAGACAGAAATGAAACTTATGTACATGTATACCTGCTTGGCATGGACTGCACAAAAGAGAGGGGTGTTGCCATCGCTGTTCTGTTCATCAATATCAAATCCATGGGCAAGCAATTCCTGACAGCAGAGTTCACTCCCTCCAGCTGCTGCTAAGTGTATCAGGGTGTTGCCATTGTTAGGCCTGCGTGTTGTATCAGCACCACTGGCTATAAGAAATTGCATCACCTGACAATGAAAATTTAAATGTAATTATATTTACAGGTCAGCAGCAAATGGTTTGATACAGAATAATGCAGCTGTGTATGTTTCCATTAAGATATGCTTAAAAGTAGCTTCGTCATCATCATTATGACGTGTTTAAGCCAGTTTATTAAGCACTTGAATGGTTCAAGTACTTTTGGTTGTTTAGATATTCAGAACTGCAGCATGCTTGCATTAGTGAAGGTGTGGTTAGATGTAACAATGTTATTTCATCTTTAGGTTGTCCATCTAAAGAAAGAAATTTGTGGAATTGTACTTGACAGAAATGGGTTCTTGTTTAACCAACCATCTGTCTGCAAGAATGTGCCACACACTGTAAGTACTAAAATCACTGCTGCTATTACTTTTAATGCTTCCATTAACAATATTACTCTAACCTCATCTTTACCTTCATTACTGTCTTTGTAATTTTCAGTATCATTATACATTATTCATAGGTACTGATGTGTAAGAAAACCAAGCACTTAAAACTAATCTTGTATACAAATAATATCACCGTGATGCAGACTTCACAGGTGATGCAGTATTAAATACTGAAAATCAGCTAGATGAATAATATACAACACAATTATTAACATAGCTAAATAATACAGAATAACACAGGTACTGTAATGGTGAGAGAACAAGCAGCAAACTGTTATTTGTCCTGATGTGTCCTAATTAAAATATCACCAAGACTAAAGGCGAAAGGTGAGGGGTTATCGACACCACAGATGAGACACCAGTGACCAAAAGCATTAGGACAAATAGATTCTAGCCTGGTGGGAACAGATACTAAGGGCAAGGAAGACAAAAGGAAATACAGCGTGCTGGGAGATGATGAGGGCTTAATAACAGTAATTAGCACATTTATTTAGTGCCATTCTCCAGCATCAGCCGGACTCAAAGAGCTTTACATGGAGATGCAGGAGCACACCTTTTTAGGATCGCATCTTCATCAACATGCAAACACAATGCACAGCAGAATAGATATAAAGTTGACTGAAAGAGTGTGTCACCTACCATTAAAGGTAGGCTCAAAACGCCCCTCCCTAACTAAAAAAAATAATAAAGAGATCACTGCGTGCCCCTGTAATGTAGCCACTCATGAAAAGGTGAAGGCTATGTGGTCAGCATGGAGTCCATTGCATGGAATCTGCTATAAAATCTTTTGCTTAGAAATGAAATGAAAAGAGATGCTTTATAGTGACTGAGTTGTTTTATGAAGATACTACAGGAGTATAAGGAATATGACTTTTGGCAGATATCATTTAAGGTCTAAACTAAACAACTGAAAGAACATTCTGGATTGTGTACATATAGATGCACCCCTTTCTTGCAACCAAATATGTGAATGGTTGTACAGATAAACACAGCAGTTACCATGCTATGCACCCTCTCTTACCTGCAACTGTCCTTTCATGACTGCAGCGTGAAGTGGAGAGGCACCCAGAGCATCCTGGGCATCAATGCATGCCCCAGCATCCAGCAGTAGCTCACAACATTCTTGCTTGCCACGTTCGGCAGCCAGATGCAGGGCAGTGCGTCTATTATAGGCAGCCATGTTGACATTGCACTTCCACGCAATCAGCTGTCTCACTACGTCGACATGCCCATTAAGTGCTGCCATCATCAAGGGAGTGAAGCGCCGGATGTCCTGAACACCACAGTCAATAAAAAAGCTAAAAGACCATTAACAATACATCAACCAGTCACAATATGCAACTATAAAGGGGAGAAATATACTTTGTTAAAAGTAACAGAACAGATCCTGTGTGCACATTTTGGGATCACAGACTACATATTGTGGCGTTACCTGTGCATCTATCTCAGCCCCCGCTTCAAGAAGCAGCTTGCAGCAATGGGCAGCCCCATGCTGTGCAGCATAGTGCAGGGCTGTGGCTGCACTGTGGCTCATCCGGTTGACATCACAGCCATGGGCCAGAAGCAGCTGCAATAGCTCAGCCAAGCCTTTTTCAGCTGCACAGATGAGTGGTGTGTTGCCAAATGTATCTTCTTCCTCCAAATCTGCTTTAGCACTGACAAGGAACCTGGAACACAAGGAACACACTAACAAGGAACCTGCCAATAGAACTCACTCTGCACTGTAAATGAATAACTTACTCCTGATGCACTGAATTACCAATTTCAATAAGGAATGAGTGTTGATTTTCTCGATTAAAAATATTTCTACTGTTTTAGGAAAGTAGCTGCTTCATGTTCAAAGTTATGATGTAGTATGATTTTGCTGTCCTGCTAGCATCAGAAAATGTTATTAAATCTGTATTAAACAGTCAGAGCTGACAGCTTATTTTCCAAAATAAGTCTGCAAATAAAGAAACATTTTCTGATAGGAAAAACAAGCCATGTTTTATAATGTTCAAAGGACAAAAACAAGAGAAAAAAATGCCCAGTTTCTATCCACTTCTTGAACATTATCTCTCACATGTCCACTGACTCATCAACTTTTTTTTTAAACCGACATATTCTTTTCCTTAGTCTTTTTAGTTTAAGTAAGAGATGAAAAGATAAAGGACCAAACGAAACCCCTAATGGTACATCTGCATAATTGAGGTATGTCAAATAACCTTAATTGCTATACTTCTGTGAGTTATTGTTAACCTGACTGCCAGTCCAGCTGCTCAATCTTAGACGAACTGTCAATGGTGTGAGTCTGTGTGTGTGTGTGTGATGTTGTAGGTGCATACATGATTATACTTGATGTAAGTTTTTTTTTTATCTAATATATATATATATATCATTGTTTTACTTGCCCACTTCTTTTTTTCATTTCTCATTTTTTCACTGTTGAACTAGAGCACATTCCCATATTCAAATTGCCCACTGGGACAAATAAAGTTGGTCATTGTCATTGTCATGCTTGTGCAATGGAGGTTACATGCAAGCCTAGGTAATACTAGGTAATACACTTGCACAGGCAAAAAGCTAAGAGTAGGCCTATAGCTTTATACCTGCACAGACTGAGATGGCCATTTTCAGCAGCACAGTGTAAGGCAGTACGCTCATGGTACCCACGTTTGCGGATAGATGCGTGATTCTGTAATAAGTAGCGTACAATGGGAAGGTGGCCATGCATGGCTGCTAAAATCATGGGTGTATCTTCCTGCATATTTTGGGCATTGACATTAGCACCTGCAGCACATAAGGACTGACAGCAGTCCAGGTAACCTTCGGATGCAGCCAGGTGTAGAGCTGTGTTACTCTGTGGACCTGCTGGTAAATTCACCTGCTGATTCAGGGGGAAAAAAAACATACTAAACACATGACAAGAATTTTATAATCAAATGTTCCAAATGTCAATTCTCTACAAACATATCTGCATTCACATTCTAGCACCTAATGAAAGAAAATGGCCATGAATTATTTGCTTCTGCCCCAGGCTCTAATCTGATTCTGATCATTATTTCTAGCTTTACTGAACTTCGGTTTTTCAGCTGCAGAATATAATCCTAAACCTTGCTCAACTCATTCTAACAAAAATCTGGTTTTCCACAACACCTGTCTGATTGTTATCAATCAGTTTCATTCCCCATAATTTTGTATCATCTATTCTCAACCAGCTTTATTCGACCTATATGTGTCACCTTACCAGCCATCTTTTCATGTCATCTGTGGTAAGACAGCACTGTTCTCTCCCAATCCTAGCTTAATAATAATGATTACGAAACACAACATAAATAATCTAAGATACCTGACTATCCCATTCCAAAAGTAGCCGCAAGACTTTGATGGCACCACGACTTGCTGCGATTGTAAGTGGTGTGTAGTAATCAGGATCGTGAGCATCAGGAGAAGCGCCTGCCTGCAGCATGACTTCTGCACAAACTTCGCAGGGGGCAGCACAAGCAGCGAATAGCCCTTCTTCTACATCCTCCTGACCAGGAGGTTTGTCCACAATCAGCTGTTTCACCCTCCCACAATCCCCTGCTGTGATGGCTTCCATAAGGGTGCTGAAATAACAAATCCAGAATAAATAATTATCTTTGGTAAAAACTGTTTCAAAAGGAAACACATTTCTCTCTGTATCTCTAAAGTAAGTTCCATACCTGTGGTAAGTGTGCTTAAAGTTGAAGATTATTAGGTGAAAAAAAAAGGTAAAGATCATCCCCTAACCTTTTCAGGTTGTTTGAGGGGCAAGGGACCTCACTTTCCTGGGGGCCCATCACCTCTCCCTTGCTGCCTTACCTTCCCCAACCCTCTACAGTCAGGTACCCTGTTCCCACCAGATGGGTCGACTGGGGGAAGTTTGCTGGGCTGATCTGGAATTGAAACAGTGTGCTCTCAGTTTGGATGCTTTGACTAGTAACTGGAAAAAACCCTATATCAAACCAGTAGTGAGGGGTACCAGATTTATTGGGGGAGAGGGGTGGTATTGGTGTTTTATGCTGAGCCAGGCACCAAAGCTATATAACATCAAAGCAGCCAGCCCTGCCCCTGTAAACAGATTTCACATGCAGAGAGAGAACAGTAAGACCAGATCTGAACCCAGGACAGCCAATCCCCACTGTATTGGTGAGATTTATCAGGGAAGGTAAAAGAGCTCAAAGGAAAGAGTTAGGTCCTACCTTACAGTAGGTACATGTGCTATGCCAAAAACCAATTAGTCCCTTTAATTTATTATTATTACTAAAAAGATAATATATTTGTTTATTTCTTTGCATACATTTATATAACAGTGAAAAAAATTAAGGTAGACAGAATAGCATGAAGGTGTCAGTCAGAGGTACTATAGTATAGCACTATATATGAAGGGCAAGCCCTTAAATTTTTAGAAACAGGAAAGTATTTGTTTAATGCCTGTAGCCATGTGCTGCTTTTTCTAAATTAACTGCCAGCATCGTCATGAGACTGAAACATAATTTCAACTCTATTAGTATTAAATGAGTGGTTGAACACTGACCACAAGTATAGACAGCGTACTCTGTGTTGCATGCTAGCACTTCCACAGCCAACTGTTGTGTAAAACTAGTAGACATTGCAGCCTAGCAAATTTTGTCACAAGCAACAATTCGCTGCTTGATTTACAGTTTTAACAGTAATGCTGAGATGCCTTAAGTTTTAAAAAAATAGTATAAACCTATCTCAAGTAGTCTTCTTTTCCATTTGTTTGCCAGTCAGACTCCAAGTCATTTCTTGTGACAAAGCTTGCAGTCTCCTGTTGTATAGCAACATGCTTATCAAGTGTATCATACAATTTACAGTGTTTCCCCCGAGGATCACTTTAAATAACAATAAAGAGCTATCCATAACACTCTAATCAGAAAACAGGATGAAAATTAATTAAATTTCCACAAAAATTTGAATGAATATAGCTATCCCTCTCCCCCCTCCCACCTGCCCACAAACAGAAACTGGTACAATAAACATGGACTTGGGTAGAAAAGAGAACAGGCTGTTTACAAGTTAAGCTGAAGATTTGTCTAAGGAATCATAAGGATAACATTTTACTCAAACTCTTACACACACTTGCATCCCCTAGTACTCATTTAGCAACTCATACTCAACAATACACATAAGTATAATTACTATACATAAATTTGGGCACACAGTTTTATTTAACAAGACAGAAAGGAAAAAAACAAAAGGAAAAATGAGTAAGCCAGATCCCTCTGCGCTCCCTTGAGCACATGCAATGCTTTCCAGTTACAGAGCATGCAAGGAAAGGAGAGCAACATGTTTATACAGTTTACTTTCATTCCTTTGAGACAAATCTTTTTATCTTAGCTATATTCTGGCTTCTGGCACTTTGCCAGTCAGGAATGACTGGCGTATGAGTAGATCCTGAGCGCAAGATAGGGTGGAGCAAAGCAGGTATTGTGTGCCAGCCAAGAAACAGGTCACCCATTTGTGGGTGCAGCTTCTGCCTTTCAACATCTCAATACGAAAACCTTTGTTTCTCTGTAATCAACAGAGAGCTCTGGAAGCAACAGCCTGATGTTTTGAAATGTACAGTGCCAGAACCAGTTTTCTTTGTCTAGCTCCTGATGTTTTTGCTGTCTGCTTTTGTTTACTCTGAAAAGGTGCAACACCTAATATTCCTTTTAAAAACAAACATGTAAAAGTATGTTTTGAAATTCTGTTTCACATTTATGATTCTGTTTGCATAATGGAAAAACATTTAAAAAGCTTTGCTTACATATTATTCTGTTTTTATGTCTGTTTTCATGTATGAAAACTATTTTTTTAAATGTGCAACTTGTTTTTTTTTTGGTAAGAAAACCATTTAAAACGATTTACCACTGTTCTTACTAAGCATAAATGGGTAGATAATGAAATGGATGTACAAAAAGTATTGTTTGTAAATGCTTAAAGGGATTTGATTTTGTGCTGCATTAATATAGAGTTTACCATAGTTCTTAAAAGGAAAGAGTCACCAGAAACAATTTTGTGTGCAACGTATCTATTGCGGATTGAAAAAATAGTTAATAATTCAAATAGTTTATTGGGAGATTACTTCAAATATAATCATACAAACTCTTTCTCTCTCTCAAATACAGTTCTTACACCTGATATTACTGCACACGAAATAAACACAAAAACACACTTCTTGCAGCCATTTGATACTTAAGATATCAGCATTCACTTACCAAAAAAACAACTCCCACCTAATGGTAATATTATAAATAACTTCTCTTGTCATGAAACAGGAATGTGTGGCACAGGTTTTTTAATGGAAACATTCCTTACTCTTAAAGAGGAAGGTGATCTTGCCTTGAAGAATGAATTCGCGCTGATGGCTACCTGGTGATCATTTCCAAAATAGACACACTGCTGACAAGCATTAATTAAAAGCAAATATATTACTCTTATCAAGCTTATGATACTTCTGTGTTTTATGTCAACCCATGGCATTCCATAAATATTATGGCAAATCTTTCTCTAGTACCCAGTGGCATAAAAAATGCTTTTCATCACTCAGCATGAGTGATAAAAAAGCCACAATCCCTTAAATCTAAAACGTCACAAGTATTCCTTTAAATCTTTTTCTTTTGTCTAGTTTAGTTTATATTTAATATAGGTGAGCACTTTGTTATTATTTATATTTATAGCTGCAACTGCTGAATGAATGAAATTTATGATCAGCTAGCCATGATACCCAGCACTGTCAAAATGACAACTCATCTGAGAGACTGTCAATGCAGAGTCCATTCATGCTGAGTAGATTAAGGGTGTGGGAGGGGGGAAATAATTGGAGTTTTACGCTGAGCCAGTAACTAAGGCTTTATCACAGCCAGGCAGCCAGGCTTGTAAACAGATGACACATGCAGAGAAAGAACACCCTGCCCAAGGCGAGAGTTGAACCCAGGATAGCCAACCTTCACTGTATTGGTGACAGGCGCTAACCTTTATGCCACCGGACTGCGCACAGAGTAGATTAGCATAAATTTCGGTCTGCTGACCACACCTGTATATAAACTACACCCACTAATTTTTTTTGTAAATCTCTAATTTATTCACAAGTCAGCCAAACTGGTTTATAAGCTGCAAATGATGTGCATGCTTTAATTGTGTGCGGGATTGATTTAAAATGTGAACAGTTAACACTTTAACATAGAGCTCATTGAAAAATTAATGACCAGTAAACATGACATTTTGAGCTACAGAGAAGCTAAGAATAGACAAGGGAGTGTTGCTCCTGGAATCAGAAAAATCTGCAAACATATCCCAGGGGTTAAAGCTGGAGAAAAAAGTTGCTGCTTATAATCCAAAATTTACAGTAAATGTGCGAGAGGCAAGAGATGCCAGTGTAGAATGACAAATGGTAAAAACTGGCAAAAATGGTAAAGATTTGCATAGGTTTGTGAGTGTTTAATAGCTGTGAAAAATGGTACAATGGTTTAACAGCCACTGTTTTTAACATGAAAACTGAGTGTAACAATATATAGATGACCTCAACCTTCCCACATTCAAATTGCCCACTGGGATAAATAAAGTTGGTCATTGTCAAACCTGTAGGGTGCAGCCCCCAAGGAGGGCATGACATGCTGACAAGGGGGGTGCGAATGCAGTCATTTTCTCATATCTCATATCAGTATTAGTAGCTAAGGAAGGTGCACAGACGTACCTTTCTTGGTCGGGGGGGGGGGGGCAGGGGCGGGGGGTGTCACAAGTAAAAGGTTGAGAAACGCTGACCTAATGTGATGACTATTATCTTCCTCCTCTCTTATGACTCTTTGACCAAGTACCATATTATTCTCAGTCTATTATAAATATTCTGTAGACTACAAAATATAAATGAAAGATGCAAGCCTTTGAACACTGACAATGTCACATTACACTTATTGACTTTCTACTTTATTTCGTTACTATAGACTTCTCCCAATTGTCATCCTGCTGCAGTCACAAGCCCACAACCCTTGTATGTGCATATGTGCTTATGTACACATACTTCAGTGAAAAATCCCAAAACAAAGATACCAAAGGCTGCTGTCTAAAATCAACTATCTTTCCTGGCAAAATAAAATAGGCAGAATGACAAGGATTAAAATTATGTTTTCTTTAATGCCCTCTCAATACATGAAGACAAAATCATAAACTATTACTTTTATGTTGATACACTGTGGAACTGCAAACATAAATTTATGCAGTCTCTGGCTCTCTAGCTATAGTTAACATAATCTGGTTGTCTTTTCATCGGTATATAAAAAATACTCTTTACACAGCTTTATAATCTCGAGCAGTAATTGATTATTGTACTATGCTAACACCTAGTCAGTTAAACTGTCATTAGTCTTTCCTTCCTTATGCTATGGAGTGTCAGAATCGATCTGAGACAGTGCAACTATAGACACATGTTCTAAGAAATTACTTATACGATCGCTAATTATCCTCCACGTTTTCTTTACATTTATAATGCATCTCACAAAACATATGCGGTTGTAATATAAAACCTTTTAAAGTTTCTGCGTATCAAAGTTGCTATAGAGTTTCAAAGATCAATTAATGAATAGCTAGGCCTACTTAATCTCCGTTCGCAATTAAGCCGATTCATTCCTTTTATCTCTCTTTCTAGCAGAGTGATTAGAAAACTTTTCCTTACGAAAAATTGTATATGAGAGTTAGATTTTATAAACGACAGCACTGAAACATAAGATTAAAACAATAAAGATTCACCGAAGTACTCGCAAACACTAAGAATGCACCACAGTGTTTTGAGCGGCCAAGCAGACGACAGTGAAATGGCACGCTTACCTCATCCTCTGTCTCGAAATGCGCAATAATACGCACCGACGGCGCAGGATTCTGTGAATGCTTGGTAGCGACTGAAAATCACATGCCTCACAATAGAACCTTGAAGACATGCAGCACCCGTTTGGTTCAGCGTAAACAACCTCCTCACTGATATCTTGCAACAAGCAGCACCAGCAAATCAACATAAACAATAGAGTCACGTGACTCGGGCAGACTACTCCTAGTGGTCGACTTGTCTACAGGTTACAAACATTTCTCAACGAAAGTCGTCAAGTCTGTGGTACATCGGATGTGGTTATTTTGGAGTTATATTTTGTTTGCGTGTTAGGTACCTTCATTTACTAGTAAAAAGGAAGGGCACATGCAAGAAATCTATCACAAACAATTTTATACTCATGTAAAAGTAACGTATAAAGAGAAAAAAAAAGTACGTTAATTATAGTGAACGGGAAAACTTCGTTCAACCACAAGTATCGAATAGATTAAATAGACTTAAAACAATCTAACCTGACGAAAGATTTTTTTTGTATTCTTTTTTATAAGCTGAGCTTTGAAATACCGAGAAATGGGAGAAGGTTTAGTGCTCTGAAAAAACAAGACCTTCGAGGGTTCCTTTCCTACCCCCACCCCACCCCCGGCAAATATTTTGGTCTCAGTTGTTGCGTATTAACAATAACAAACATGATTCTTGCAACAACAAAAAAAAGTTGAATTTTGGCGTGGTGTGAAGCGTTGCGCAAGTATACATATGCAGACTGTAGTTAAATGACTTCAGATGAGGGAACGGCGAAAGTAGGGCAGCCTTCGTTTCGACTTAAGTTGCACGTGATCCTCGTTCACGTTTAGAAGAAGAAAAAAGGCTGTGTGAACAATCTTGTGGCATGTTTTTCTCATTTACTTCTCGTTTAACTGTCATCCAAAAGCAGCAGCGGCGCACAAGTATGGATTTTCGTTTCTTCAACTGTTTTATTTAAATACAGAAATCTACATTTATTCTAATAGTCATCTTCTGGAACATCGTCATAACTCATAACGTTATTTATCTATATATTAATATCATTACTTTATAATTCAATACATCCGTCGTGTGTTTCAACGGACGATCGAAATCCACCTGTCCGGATGACTATCTTAACCATGGATCATATTTGAGGTATAAGGGCTTATGCCACGAACATCCTGAAAAAAATCATTCGATGGCTTAACTTCGGGGAGACACGGTAAGTGCGTATTACCACGAACTTGTATTACACGTCCGTGGTATTACGGTTTGATCTTGGGCATCACCAGCACTCGATTGTGTATGCAATGATGTACCAATGAGCGTAAAAAGGTCAAGGGAAAGAAAATATAAATAGTTATCGTGAGGAAATCATAAGTGCGTTTGATGGCGGAGCAGGTCACAGGTTCGAGTTTTGACCAGAAATCTCTTGTATTCGCGAAGCAATGAAGGGGTACATGATTAACCATGCAAGACCGCAGAAACAGGGTTATGTTCCCGTTCTCACATTCCCTAACCCTTTGCTACTAGGCTTTGGCATTGACCTTCACATTTTAGACAGTAGTGGCAAGGCGACCGAACGTTATGTATGTACAATTATCTTCACACTGACCGAGCCAGGTTAGTTTTAGGGTCTGCCCATTAAAAATTGTTTCTGCCTGGGCATGTTTATACGGCAGCTGATTGACTCTTTTCACTTCCTGTTCCTTTTGTATGAAATATTGCATTAAATTTTTCCAAATTAGCAACGAGTTTGTATGTCTCTGTGGGAATCTTCTGCATGATTTCTAAAACTGCGGTGTATAAATATGAGTCCAGCTGGAAAGCTGTCAGTGAACTGAAGCAGCATAAGAAAGCTTAATTGTTTCCACACTGAGATGAACATTTGAGCAAGTCATCTGGCAGAAAGCCACAAGCGGTCAAAGAAATCTAAAATAAAGTTGATCACAAAAGATTTATTTTATTATGCACATTGTAAAGACACAACCAGTGTTTATAGGCATGAGGAGCTATAATGTATTTCTTATTGCGTGCACACATACAAAATCTCTTTCAGTGAATTGTTACACACCATGCAGTCTCTTAAACCTCTATAAAAAAATTGATTTTTGGAAAATATGACAGTGATATCTGCAAATATTAAGAAATAATAGTTTTAGGGGAAACAAATGTTAAAAATCAAGCCTTGGGGGGTGGGGGGGTGGGGATGGTAGTGGTGATAAAGGAACTTTTGTTTTTCAATGTTTTATAGCTATGAAAAATATAGGTAAAAGAACATTTTGAAATGCTTCTCAAAGCTACTAAGATTTCTTAATACCAGTCTGCACATCCCTGAGTGTATCTGGCCACTCTAGTTGATTGTTATCAAGAAATGTCAAAGATAAAAAAAATGAGAATAACAACAAAAGCAAATCTTAGCTACATTAAAGGTTAATATATTACAAATCAACACATAATGAGATGTCATCATCAAGGAATGAGACAGTTAATCAGCTTGCCAAGCAAAGGAACAAGAGGACAGCAGCCATTAATATCAGATTTCACAAGAAAAAGAACCTTGAGAATGCTGATATGCCACCCACTTCCACATTGTGGTGCCTACCGTTTCCTTGAATAGCAACAACTATGATCCTCTGACTTTGTACTGAATGTTCATATGTTCACGAAGATGATGCTGGCACCCTCACCAATGTGTGCCTGCAGCCTAGAAGACCAACTGCATACGTACATACTGCCCTTATTGAAGGCTGAGATGTGACTAGCCCAATAGGAACGGCACTCCAAAGAAAGTTGTTTGGGAGCAAAAAGAACATGGAGGACACAAGAGTCATTCATACAGCTTAGTAAATGAAAAGTAGAAAGTGTCATTGTAAGAACTGCAGTGAGACAAGACAGATATCTTAGAAAAAAATTGACAAAACTAAGTGAACATTTTAGGGTAAAACATCTCAGCATCTAAAAAAAAACAAAACAAAAAAAAAACCAACAACATAAATTACATTATAACTCCCTCAAATTATGCTGAAATTTAAAGACAGGATATCACATATAAATCTGAACACGCATGTTGCAAGCATACTCACCCAATGCTTGATTATCTTTCATACAAAAATATGTATCTTGTTTAATGTATCATAGCACTCTTGAACATAATTCATAAACAGGCAGCCTAATTTACCTTCAGTAAATTTTACATTGATGCAAATTTGCTCTTAATGTCTTTGTAACGTTCGAGCTCCTGTGATGAAACAGATGGCACTAGTGTCTTAAGTGCCAGATCAAAGTCTTTTTCTGTCACTGCAATGTTACTCTGATCCACTTCCTCCCCTGCAGCAAAACATTGGAAAAAAATATTCATATGGTCACAACCACTATCATTTATGCAGTCACAATCACTAACATTCCTAAAGCCATAATCACTAACATTCATAGTCACAATCGACATAACATTTATACAACTAGTGTCCCCTGTTACTTCATGTTTAAATAAAGTGGTTTTTGGGATGTTGAATGTTGTATGAATGGCGTTCTCTCCAAAACAAGAAGAAAATGTCTAATTAAAATTATATATGCTCACCTTTTTCAAGCTGCTCGATCTTAAATTTTACAGCATTAAGCATGGCATCAGCACAAAGTGCATAGAAATCAGCACCAGTCATATTCCAAGGACATTTTTCTACAACTTTTGACAGTTGAAGTCCTTCTTCCAGTTTAAACCTGAACAAGATAGGTCAAATTCTTCTTGTTGACATGGAAATATGAAGTCAGATTTTGATTTAAGGAAATTTTGACAAACAACCATACATAACCCATGCTAAGCATTTCATGAGCACAATGGTGGAACCTACTGAGGGAGCACGATGGTGCAACCTACTGAGGAAGCTTTCACAATTGATTCCCTACTACTACAGCATGGGACTTCACAAGAAAAATATAGAAATGAATAAACCAGAAATGCATATTCCATCATTTGAGAAACTGTGTTGTTATTGCCCTCTGTGAATCAAAGTATTTAATGAATAAAATGTGTGTTGACAAGCTAAATGATGCCTACATTTATTCAGTTGAATAAATACATGAGAACTTACTTTCTGGTGACTGCTGCTAGAATGTTGATCTGTGATTCCCGATCCTCTGCTACTCCAAGGTACAACAGCTTGTCAAATCTACAGAAAATAGTTTAGCAATACCCCAGTTAGCATGAAAGCCTGAATGCTGCTTTACTCTGTCAACTGACTCTATTTAGGCATCAAATATGGAAAAGCATTATAATTAGCAAATACATAATTTGTTTTTGCAGAGAAAGGCTAGAAAAATGAATAATCTTGTTATCTGCAAAGTATTCAAAAACATATAAAGTTTGTGTGCTTCATTCAAGCTTGTGTTTCTAGGATTATCAGAGGATGTACAAAAGCCATGTTTAGCAGACCGGCCAGGTCGAAGCAATGCCGGATCCAGGAGGTCAGGACGGTTGGTTGCTCCGATGACAAACACATCATGAGACTTGTGTAAGCCATCTAACTCTGCTAGCAGCTGTGACACTACTCTGTTGAATAATAATAACAGCCATGACACTACTCTGTTGAACAATTATAATAAAATCATTTTATAATGCAGATCTGATAACAGCAGTGATACAACTCTAACAAAATTCTGTCTCATTTCTTGCATTTAAGAAACCTTTTATCAACTTTGGTGGGTTTTCATTAGTTTTGACATTTGAAATGGCAGTTTGTATCAGTAAATACTGTCACCTTTAGCAGAATTATGTTTTCTTTGTGTTAAACTGACAACAAAAAATTAATAAAAACTAAGCTAGTTCCTACTGTTGTTAAAAAAAAAACAGCTAATGTCTACAGCTAGTCCCTAAATGTAGGTGCACCTGTCCATGACACCTCCAGAGTCCCCACTCCGCCCACGGTTGGGAGCCAGTGAGTCAAGCTCATCAAAAAAGATGACACAAGGTGAAGCACTGCGTGCCCTCTTGAATACTGGAAGAACAGCAAAATGATCAAAGCATAGATCACACCCATTATTTATGACAGTACTACCTTAAGACACTAACACTACACACTTGATGCTTAGATATTGAAAGAACAAGATCAAATAGAATATCATTTACAGGTAAAGACAGTCACCTTCACGAACATTGGCCTCACTCTGCCCAACATACATGTTGATCAGCTCTGGTCCTTTCACACTGTCCACAAAAGAAAAAGAATTGTTGACACTTTCCTGATGACATTATCATCACAGAAATATCATGTCTTACCTCTTTTTTTTAGTTGCCCAGGCAGGCATTACATAAATAACCATTAAGAGCTAGGCAGAGTAATGGAGTGAGTACCCAAATGGAAAGAGTATACCCTGTTAAACAGGTGTCAGTCCACTATATTGTGCTGCAGATACACAGTCAACATGGTCCAAGAATGCAGACTGGCCTGGATGCAGGCAAAAACTATGAAGCTGAAGGTTATGGCACTTGGACAGAGTCTGACTGCTGTGTTACTTGGCAAGTAAGGCTTGCAGTGACAGTTTTTACCACACAAAGATACAGTTCAATGATGTTTTTTGAAAAGAAGATTTTAGTAAGATTCATAAATTATTGATTTACCCATAGGTCATTACTAAAGTATTCTGGTTATTTACTACTAAGTAAGAAAAGCCACGCTAGGCCTACACATAAAGTTTTACATCTTCTTAGTCCTTTTTGCCCGCAGTGGAGCATAGGGCCACAACTACACCACGCCAGTGGATCCAATTCTGGGTGTCCTTCCTCAGTTGAGTCCATGTCATCCCAGCTGCCTCTGCCTACCGTCCAGGCTCTCACTGTGGTAGTGTTGTAGTTTCTGTAGCTGGGGTTGTTTTATGGGGTGGGCTTGCTAAACTCTAGGGGAGACAATTCAACACCCTCCAAGCACATACTAGTTGTTGGACTTCGCCATTTGTTAGTAAAAGGGCCAAATTACAGCAAGTTCTTCAGGACCGCTTCCTAAGCAGCTGAAAAGCAGTAGTAAGTCAAGATGCCTATGGTTATGTTTCCTGCTCACATATGGTGAGAATGGGTGGGTAATGAGTAATGGAGTGTACACAAAAAAAATTTGTGTCAACTTCTTAAAATGGCTCAAAACTTAATATTTGTAACATGACTTGAGTGCTCAAAGTTGGGACATAGCTGACTGACTGCAAAAAAGACCCACCTGAGGAAATTAAGAGAACACTCAGTGGCAACAGCTTTGGCAAGCAAAGTCTTTCCAGTTCCAGGAGGGCCATACAGTAAGACACCTGAGGAAGAAATATTTCTTCCTTATAGCACAGTCTGAAAACAAACTATACTGATCTAACCCAGCGTGTGCGCATGCATCAAAGAATGATAATCTTTTAACAACAGCTGACAGCTAGTGACAAGACAAACTTTTGCAATAGTGAAGTCTCATTAGCATCAAAACAATCTTTTGATATTTTGAGTGTATAGATGAATGTACAAGTGCTATTTTTTTCAACACAGATGTTCCATTGAATAACATTTAACAGTTTCAGAAAAGGTTGCTTTTGAACATTTTAACAAAATACACCAACTTCAAACCTATGATTTGCATAGCCCCAATTACTGCTAAAACGCCAGTCTGTTTTAAAATTCTACCACTTCTGGTAGCAGTGTCATCATAAAACTTGAAGACCCATGAAAACCAGATGTTCTCATCACACTGGCTTTTTTAAGTGACCTGAGCGACGAAGTCCTGCAGCCAGAAGCTCTGGATGTTGCAGAGGCAGTTGGATGGTGTCTAAGATGTCTCTTTTGACACTTGCCAGGCCACCTACATCACTCCATTGAACATTTGGGATCTGGAGGCATAATATAGAAAGAAAATGTTTAACGTGCAACTATGTGCAAATCTGCATATATCCACATTTTACACGAGCTGCCACCACAGAATGAGTCTTAAGTTGAAAATTGTATACTTTTTAAAAGGTACAGGTTTTGACCTTTCTTTTGATACTAAAGTTGTTCTCCTAGTCCTAAAATTGAGTGTTTGAGGGTTTGAAGCATGCAAGTCCCATGGCACAAATTTGACCCTAATCACCTTTCTGGGCCTCCACTCCGAAACTGCTCTATGTAACTTAAGACTCGTTTCGTTTCAGATATTAAAAATGCTTGTGCTTGCATGTAAGTGTGTGTGAGAACGAAAGAGAAAAATACAACCCAAATAAAGAATAAAACAGACAAAACATAGCACATGCAGAAAAAGTAACTAATGAGCAGAATTATCAAAAATATCTTATATATGTTATATATGAACATGAACAGCCTTTGATTTAGAAAGAAGTAGTCATACGCTCTAATGCTGCAGCTCACCTTTGGAGCACCTATGGCATCCGAGTGAGTGGACTGCATGACATTGAGTGCTTGCTCAAAGTCGCTCTGCTCTAAGATCACACCTGCCAGGGCCAGATCCTCTTCATCCTCCATGCTAAGTCTCTGAGTACCTGTTTGACTGAATTGAGAGAAGGCAGATTCAAATACAGGCATGGACCCCCATCTTGACCACTGTGAGCCTATTTCGACAATGTAACACATAACTCCACTGAAGAGAATTCATATGCTGAAATGAGCCCTTATACAGTGGACTAGTGTCTCTTTACACTGGAATGTATCTTTAAAATCCAGAAGACATTTGTTCTAAATATTTACATTTTCATGAAAACATATATACATGTGTCCATATGTGAGTGTCTTTGTGAGAGGGATGGATAGAATACAGGAGTCTAGTGAGGAGCAATGGTTTCGAGGAGGAGTGTGGACAGACAAGATATCAGTCAAGTTATAGGGGGAGAAGCCATCAAACAATCCATAGAGTTGAGAGCTTGTAGTCTGTTGTAGCTTTAATTGATACCCAATGAAGAGAGTGAGCTTAAAATTTGATGTTTGATGGGCTAGTTTAACGATCATGTGACTAGTATAGAAACTTAGAAAACCATGTGGTTGCCGCTGCCGCCATTTTTTTCACCTGCCGGCATGGAGCGGTCAACTCAGACGTCCCCTCGCTCGCTTACGCTCGCTCGGGGAACAAAAATTTTCTCTCATCCTAGCCAAGGAAAAATGGCCCCACTGCCTTGGGGGAATCTTGGGAAAGATAAAGGCTAAGGGAGTAAACCCCTACAGAAAATCCTGATACTAACACGGCATCAGTGGGCGAAGACTCTCCACGACGAGAGTACCGGCCAGGGCCCAGCGCCTACGTGTTCACGACCAGGCCGACAATCGGCTGTGGTTCACTTGGAGAAGGGATTAGCGCTACCAAGTGTATAAGCTCAATGAAAGGACCATGGATATACGCCAGAAAAGAGATAACATGCCGGATCGGTCGCGGCCCGGACTAACAACGACCGCGCACCCTATCGGGAGGCTCCAGCGTGGGGTCAGCGAAAAGTGTGCTACTGGAGCCAAGACCAAGACCAAGACCAAGACTGAAACCAAAACAGAAATCAAACTAAGAGAAGGAACAACCATTGGCACGTGGAACGTACGCACGTTATACCAGTGCGGAAAAGTGCACCAACTCACACACGAGCTGAAACGGTATCAGTGGGACATTGTGGGACTGGCGGAGGTCAGATGGACAGGATTTGGGGAAACAGTGACGGAAGACGGCCACAGACTGTGGTACAGTGGGGAGGACACCAGGCATGAGTACGGCGTGGGCTTCCTTGTGCACAGGAAGGTGGCCGCGGCCGTCATCAGCTGTACACCCGTATCCAGCCGGCTGATCTCCATTCGTGTCTCAGCCAAGCCTCATAATGTCACCATTGTCCAAGTATACGCTCCAACTTCCACACATGGAGACGACGAAGTGGAAGAATTCTACCAACAACTGGACAAGATTGTGAAGGCAGTTCCAAAAAAGGACATTCTGGTTGTGCTCGGAGACTGGAACGCCAAGGTCGGACCAGACGCCTACCAGCAATGGGCAGGAACGGTGGGGAAATTTGGCCTTGGTGAAACCAACGACAGGGGCATCAGACTCCTAGAGTTCGCACAGAGCCAGAGACTCACCTTAGCCAACACCTTGTATCCCCACAAGAAATCAAGGACGGCCACCTGGCACTCACCAGACGGACTGGTCCATAATCAGATCGACTACATCCTACTGCCGAGACGCTTCAAATCCAGCATCAACAGGGCCAAGACAAGGACGTACCCAGGCGCTGACATAGGCAGCGACCATGACCTTGTTCTAACAAACCTGAAGCTGAGGCTGAAAGCGAAGCGACTCTCAAACACTCCCCGAATTCGCTTTGATTTGGAGAAGCTGCAAGACCCAAAGGTTGCAGAAGTCTTCAAGGCCACGGTTGGCGGAAAATTTGGCGCACTGAACCTGGTGGACTGTGATGTAGACACCCTCTCTGGAAACATCAAAGAGGTGCTACTGTCGACAGCCCAAGAGGTTCTAGGGCGACATAGAAACAAGAAACAGCCATGGGTCACGAACGACATACTAGACCTCTGTGACCAAAGGAGGGCCTTGAAGAGAGAAAAGAAAAGCAAACCAGAAGCAGCAACCAAATACAAAGAAGTGAATTGTGCCATTAAGAAAGGGATGAAGGCAGCTAGAGAGAGCTGGATCGAGAAGCAGTGCCAGGACATAGAGGTTGGAATGGCACGAGGTGACAGCAAAAGGCCTACCAACTTCTAAAGACCCTCACTAAGACAGACCAGCAAAAGATCTCAGTCATCGAAGACAGCAATGGTCACCTTCTCACAGAAGGCAATGCTGTACTCAACCGATGGACAGAATACTGCAAGGACCTGTACAATTACCAGCTGAAGACCGACGCCAACATTCTCCAAAACAACCAGACTAGAGACAGTGAACCTGCAGACATACCAGTCCTACGGGAAGAGGTCGAAAAAGCTGTACATAGTCTGAAGGGAGGAAAGTCACCAGGCGTTGATAATGTACCAGCTGAGCTGCTCAAGCAGGGTGGGGAAGCAACTACAAAAGCCCTAACTGTTCTGTGCCAAAGAGTCTGGGAGTGCAAGGAATGGCCCAGAGAATGGACGCAGTCACTAATCATTCCCCTCCCAAAGAAAGGAAACAGCAAACAGTGTCAGAACTACAGAACAATAAGCCTTATCAGTCACCCAAGCAAAGTCATGCTGAAGGTCATACAGAACCGCATCAGAACCACCGCAGAAGAGCTGCTAGCAGAAGAACAGGCTGGCTTCAGACCACGTAGAAGCACAGTTGAGCAGATCTTCAACTGTCGTCTTCTTATAGAAAAGCATCTGCAGCATCAGCGGGACCTTTACCACAACTTCATTGACTTTAAGAAGGCATTTGACAGAGTCTGGCACGAGGGGCTATGGCATGTGATGCGGAAATTCAACATTGAAGAAGGGCTTGTCCAAGTCGTTGAAGCGTTGTATAACAGCTCAACGAGTACAGTTTTGCTTAACAACCAAATAGGAGCTTACTTTCGTACCACAGTAGGGGTACGTCAAGGATGTCCCCTATCACCCGTGTTGTTTAATATATTCTTGGAGAACATCATGCTTGAAGCTCTTCATGACCACCATACCTCCATTTCAATCGGTGGAAGACCAATCTGCAACCTACGCTTTGCAGATGATATAGATCTGTTAGCAGGTACAAACAAGGAACTGCAAGACCTCACCAACAGACTGACAGACAGCTCAAACGCATATGGAATGGAGACAAGCACAGAAAAGAGCAAAGTTATGATCAATGGCAACGGCAAAGCAGAGATCTATATGAACGGGGTACAGCTCGAAGAGGTAAGCAGCTTCAAGTACTTGGGAGCCACTCTCTCCAAGGACGGCAGCTCCACGCAAGATATCCGCATCAGGATCGCAACAGCAACAGCAGCAATGGCTAGGCTAGATAGGATCTGGCATAGCCACAAGATAAGGTTCACTACCAAGTACAGGCTATACAAATCCCTGGTAGTGCCGATCCTGCTCTACGGATGCGACACGTGGACTCTACTCGCCGAAACAGAAAGGAGAATCCAGGCATTCGAGCACAAGTGTCTGAGGAGGCTGCTCCGGATCTCATACAAAGAACACAAAACCAACGATTTTGTAAGAAACAAGATTGCCACACTGGTAGGACACCAGGAACCTCTACTATCAACAGTCAAGCGACGTAAGCTGGTCTTCTTTGGCCATGTAACCCGGCACGACACCTTGTCGAAGACTATCCTTCAAGGCACCTTGGAGGGTAGCCGACGCCGCGGTGGTCAGAGAAAGAACTGGCTTACGAACGTCAAAGACTGGACTGGTCGTCCTGTACAGGACCTGCTGACTATTGCCCAAAACAGGCAAGAGTGGCGGGCCCTATCAGCTGCCGCGTCTATCCATGTGCTCCCCCCAACGCCAGGTGCCAGGCAAGGGACGACTGACTGACTGATATACATGATATGACACCAATCTTGTTTGTACAATATTTAATCAGTTTTGTTAGCTGTGTATTTTGTTGGGTTTCTATTTTTTTTTTTTTGAAGATGAAGAAGTGCTTACCAAATTTTCAGGGCTTTTGAATAAGCCTCTCTTTTTGTAATCTGCACCAAAACAATGAGGTCGCCCAGCACAAAGCCCTAAAAATTAATGAATAAAGCACTTCCGTGAATTTAAGTTAAATTTCCACTTCTATTCGTCACTATAATAAACACAAACATTTTTATCAAGCTGACACCCTACATGTACAAAACTACCCAGCTTATTCCATAAATCAACCTCAGCATTTCAATATCATCTTACATTCTTACTTAAAAAAAAAGTGGCACATTATTTGAAGGTAAAAATAAAACTGTAAACCCAGAGAGAGAGAGACAGAAAATACACCACTCACTGCTGTTCTCTGAGCAATGTGACTGATGGAAACATCTGCTGAAACATTTTCACTCTCCAAAAGTCCATGGATTATTTCCCCCCTTTCCATCTCAGTGGGTGCCTGTAGAATTACAGGAAGTTTCAGTATAGGTTTTAACTCTCAGTTTTACCCAATTCACTACCCACTCAAGTTTATACAACATCCAGGTCATTTTTTTTCAAATTGTAGTACAAATTAGAAAATGAATATAATAAATAAAATAAAATAAAAAGATGGGTATTTTAAAGATTGTTTAAAGACAGATTTTTGGTTCAGTTAAATAAATCCAAAATCTGTGCCACACCCTTCATTTGTTTGTAAGATGCAAGCCTTCATGCATCAGCATTCTGTGTAAATAAAGACAACAACCCATGACTTCTTTTAAAACATGTGCAGATAATGTATACTCCCAACTGGCTCACTAGCTGGATCCTTGGTAACGTAAGCCCATTTATTCACCACACTATTATGCTTTGACTTCTTTATGCACAGCTGGGTTGTTGATGTTTGATGACTTATATCTCATAAATAGAAGGGGATCATGTGTTATAAGTTTTTAGACTTGATACAATGGGTGAATATGCATTAGTCACATGAAACGCTGAGCTATTAAGTATCAGTGGTTTAGACTCATACTTAAAAGCTAGGAAATCTGAGTGAGTTTTAAAATCTTTACATTTTGTCTCTAAACCTATACAAACCTCCATATGCAGCTCATGAAGAAAGCACTGGTGCATATCCTCTGAAAGACTGCTGAGAGAATGTGTTGTTGCCACAACAACCACAGGGAACTGCTTTATCTGTGTGACCAGCTCTGTGATATTTTCATAGAAGCTGTTTATCACCCTGGGATCTGTCAAAAGCCAGAGAAAGTTGGAAGTGCCAATGACAGATGTATAGCTAAAGAAATGATAGTATTATACACTATACTGTACAGCAGTGCAAGTATCTCACTAGGTAGCAGCTTAAGGTAAGATTTGTTTCCAAATACCTTCTGTGGTGCCATCCTTCTCTTTACCAATCACATTGATGTTCTTCAGAAGTAGAATACAAGGAGCATATATAGCAGCTGCAAAACAAAGTTCCATCTGAGCAAAAGGAAAATAATGTGGCCATTCTAATGAAAAAGGTTTGATAATTTTGGACCTCAGTCAAATTATTGCTGGTAGCTTGTCAGTGCTTTAGAAAAACTGCACTTAATACACCTTGTTTGTGGTTGGTGCCATTAAAGCAAAAAAAAAAAAAGGTACTGGCTAAAAAGGATGCTATTTAGCAAAAACAAAGAACTAATAAATGAAAAGCAACTGGCCCACACTAAAAGGCACAGATGTGAATATAATGCTGAGAAAAGTAAAAGAAATCTGTCTAACATCCACTGGCTTTTATTTCATCACCATGGACACCTACACTGTAATATTATAGGTGTAAAAACATTTCACTCATAATAAATATAGATCCTAAATATTAAGACTACACTGAGGCACCTGAGAGAAAAGTTGTCTTCATCTTGGCTTCAACCGAATGTGCTGTGTCTCCACATAGGTCGTGACAGTTAACCTGGTTATAGAATGCCTCCTCAGATTAGCACTTACTAGCCTGTTGTCTGTATTACCAAAAGTGCTATTATTCTACACTATGCATGATGAGTACTACCATTTCTAACTATAATAACATTATAGACTAGTACATATTTACAACTGCATATTTACTGCTAGCTTGTGTAAATTAAGCAAAAGCAGTCCACAAATGTGTGTGTGTGTGTGTTTAAAAACCTGCAGCTGCATATCTGCAACTTATAAACGTAACCAATTTTGCATGCCATACCAGGCTTTTAGAATCTCATGGGAGTTTAAGGAAAAACAACAGAAAAATAATCTCCAACCCGATTTATGCATTTGTCACAAAGACAAATAAAGCTGAGAGCATATTCATTTGTCTTTACAAAAACACTGACCTGCTGTACTTGTATATAAAGCCTGCGGGCAACTGTCTCCACAATGGTTGTCTTACCAATGCCCTCTGACCCAGCCAGAAGTATAGAAGGGAGCATTTCCAGCATGTGTATCCCATCAACTCTAATAAACACAACCATCAAACAAGCAGACACATTTCACAAATCCAAGCAACATTAGTAAACTGTTGATTAAAGCAATAGTTTGGCATTCTGGCAGTAAGAAGTTTATGCACAAGTGCACATGCATGCACACACACACACACATACACACACCTCTTCCTTACCCACACATTTGTCACTCACATGCTCTTTCTCTCTCTCTCTCACACATATACACATATTTTTCACTACTTTTCTGACAGATAATGATGAGGGGAAATCCACGTATTTGCAGATAATTCTTCTTAAATATAAGTACATGATTTTTTGGTGTCTGACACATGGGAAGATGCTAGGCCTATAAACAGGTACAACATCTATGGAAAATGTGTATGCCTGTGCCTCTTCATAAGTTCTTTATAATAATGTCAACATAGCATCAAAGAAATGAACTAGGGGTAGAAGTAGGGGGTTGTTTTTAACAGTCACATGACAGAATAAACAACCTACTGATGCCGGATGTGTGGCAGGACAAGTGACTCAAGCTTTAGGACATATTTGTCTAGTCCATGACATGTTATGCCTTGACCATAGGTTGTGTTGTGGGGTGACAGGTATTTGTCTGCACCCAACGGAACATAGCTATGAACTGACCCTACCTGAAAAAAAAACAACAAAACCAAAGAATTAGAAATACACATTTTTTCGTAAAATAAATAGTATGCTGGCATAACAACAATGGCGGATGCTTTTTAAGCCTTGTAAACCGTTATTTATCACCAAAACCTGGTCCCATTTGCTTACCTATACTCTGACAAAGCAGGTGCAACTTCTAAGGTTGGAGGTGTTAGTGGTTTGATGCCCACGTAGTGCATTGATTTCGCTAAAAATTGACCAAGCGGTTGACCTTGTTGGCAAAGGAAAGACAGCGAAGGAGAAGAAATGGGCACCACACTGACAAAAAAGCTAGATAAAGTGGTCTCTAAAGCCTTGCCATCTAAACACCATGAGGTTTGGGAGACCTTTACCAATTTTTTTAAGTTTGAGGTAGATGATTTTTCTATAAAGTAACCAATCATAGGCCTGCCAAAAACTGGGTTCCATTTGCTAGACTTGTTCTGTATATGCACTTGCATATTTATAATTTCACCCACACAGCAACATATACAGATAACATCTCTATTAAGAAGATCTTTGAACCAACCTGAGAGACACTAGTAAAATCATTGGAAACGTAGTATGGATACATAGCTGGCTGTCGAGGAGCCATATACCCAACCTTGAAGAACATGACAGGCTTACGGAGACCGGTGTCCAGTTTGGCATCTTGCCAAAATTCAGGGTCATCTGAACCATAAGTATACCCTTTAAGTTAATGTTTATGTGTAAATGTAAACTTTGTGAACATTCTGGTAAATGGTAGCAAGTAGTACTTAGAAGAGTACTGGTCAAGATAATTTATGCAGATCACTTTCTTCTAAAAGATAACAAAATAATCTTTTGCAAAATCTCATGTCTTTTGCAAACTGGTCTTTAAAAAAGTAAAACTGCATGTAGGTTGATATTTATACTGCACTGAAACATATGGCTGATCATTAACCACTAAAGTAAAAGAATTATAATTTGACATGGCATAGTCTTTTTCCAACAGGATCTGGTAATTCATACAGCTATATACAAAAATGATCTACACAAATAACGTGTATCAAAAGTGGGGAAGCGGATGGCCGAGTGGTTAGAGCGCTGGCGTCCGAACCGAGAGCGTGCTGGTTAAATTCCCGATAAGCGCAGCATACTTCCCCCAGTTGACCCAGCTGACGGGAATGGGTACCTGACTCCTTAGAGGGTTGGGGAAGGTAAGGTAGCGAGGGAGAGGAGATTGGCACCACCCTCATGTAAAAGCTGGCCCCGAGAAAAGTGGGGTCTCTAACACCTCACTCCCCCATGACCATGAAAAGGTTATGGGATGACCTTACCTTTACCAAAAGTGGTGGAGAAGTTCAGAAGGGATTGAGACTCACCTGAGCTTCTCACAGCAAAGACATCTCCCACGTTCAATATTCTGGGTGTTTGGAAATGCTTCTTCAGGGCTTCAAAGTATCTGCATGTGGGATTGTAGCTGGGTGAATTGACAATGGCAACCTGCATTTCTGATGCAACCTGAACACTGCCCACCAAGGATCTAGACATGCTGGATGGCAAATACCCCCCATTCACATCTGCTTCTATGGCACGTATAGATTTCTGTCAACATCAAATTTCATTTAACAATTACCATATATGTTCAAATATAAAATAATTGCTATTGATTTGTTTTAGCCTTTTAAGAAGACAGACAAGTAAAACTCAGCAAAGGGGAGGAGATGGGTACTGCCCTCACATAAAGCTGTCCCCAAGAAAAGTGAGGTCTTTTATCACCTTAGTCTCCAAAGTATATTGGAGCAACCTTTAGCTTATGTTGTGAAGGTCTCAGCTACCAGGAGAGCTATGACCATATGTTAATTAGATACAAACGTGACATCAGGATTTTGACCTCTTTGTGTGCAGTGATGTTTGTGGGCATGTATTGTGAAAGTGGAAGGGGTGTATTCACCCAAATTTGTGGAGATAGTTATCTTCTATTAAGCTCTACCCAATCATTAGAAAACAGAATTTATACCCCACTAGTCCTTTAAGTAGTTCTACTGTCTGGTGCTCAAGCAATGGCATTATTACAGACTTTTACTCTTCTTTTAAAACCTTTAACACAATGTAGACTCTTTAAAACACCAAGTTTGATAATGTCATGTGTAGCCTATAAGAAAGTGCATGAATTTTACGCTTCATATATGGATAAGACACATATGACTGGGATAGTCTTTCGACATTTGAGTTTTTTCCTAATTTCATATGTGGTTTATATAAGAATCACACAAATGCTCATTTTGTAAATATTTTAGGTAACATATATATTTTGCTCAGTTGCCTCACCTCGGCTTTAATAACTGGAGCCATGTTGATTGACGGTCCATTCTGAAGATTAAAAAGGAGTATATAGGAAATAAATACAATGTCTGTGTTACTCAATTGCCTTGAAAGGCACTTCACCCTCACAAACTTTTCTCTGTTGGTGCTTGCCATATTGCTTGCATCACCTGATGCACTGGGTGACTGAACCTCTATATTTTTATCCACAAGTGATATTTTTATCAGACTTCCATCAAACAAACCATGCTGGCGCATAAGCTTGTCGGGAATACCAATAATAGTGTTCAAGTCTATATCATCTGTACAGCTCAAAACCATGTGCCAGTTTCGCTCCTGCTGAATTACACAAGCATTAAATGTCATTCTATCAACATCATGAAAGACACCATCTGTTTCGTCTGCTGAAAGAGTTCTGCAGAAGTCTGAGACATACAATCCACCAGTGACATATTTATCTAGATGAGATGTGGACAGGTGGCCATGATCGTATGACAGGCGTTCTGTTTCTTCCTCATAACACACAATAATTTCTGTTTTAACAGACATTGAGCCAATCATAAAGGGAGCACAGGCAATTGCTTTCATCTTATGAAACCAATCACAATGAAAGTTGGCATCATTAAGAAATATTGTTGGATAAGGTGCCAAAAGAACATCATTCTGAACAACCAAAATGGGATGTTTACAAATTTCCATTATGAGACCGTTGCTGAAAGTTTCCTGTTGCAACCATTCATAGGCTTTTGCATCAGATACTATGAAGATTGCCCTTGTGATTGGGTAAACCTGTAACGGTCGTATGTATATGTCGTCATAATCTTCAAGATTGTAATGCTCCATAAACATCTCAGTACAATACAAAGTGACTCCGATTTCGCCAGTACTATCATCGACATATTCTTTCATCAGGTCATTTACATGTGGAATATCAATTTCCGCCCACACACAAACAGCAATGTCTTCTGATGAACAGAATGCCGATGTAGCACGAGAAGACCCTGCCTGAGACTCATCTTTTGGTATATCTGTGTTGTCTTCCGCAGCAACTAACGATTTTTCGTGTCTACTTACTCGAAGTGCACACACAAATATATCATCGTCTTTCTCTTTTTTCAATAGCTCTGCGTGCTTCTTTGAAACAGTAAGATGCAGGGGATTTATCTGTTTGTTAGACCTATTTTTCACCTGTAATCTAGCAAGATATCCTCGACGTACATGTCTCTTATTAGCTAACGCCGCCATTTTAACTCAATACATTTGCTATGATTCAGACAAAATTGGAATCGAAAAAATGTCAGGCTCAGTAAAATATGTAAAAGTAGTACGAAGCAAATTTCGTTATATTTTATATTGGTAAAATTGTGAAATTACTTGCATATTATGAGTTATAATGTTACAGTTTGTATTTGTACAATCTGTCCTCAAATATTCCAAATCCCCAGTAAGTTTAATTTGAGAGGCGGATTTTATCTCTAAGACGAAAGATCGCTTGTTTTCCTAACACATGCGTACATCATAAAGATCAGGAGGGCTTTTACAACAGGGGAAAACAATCTATAGTTATACAAAAAGTATCGCATTTGACATGAAGTGAGTAGAGTCTAAAGCGCCAAAGCTGCTTTTCATTTATTTGAAACTAAAATGCTTTATTCAAGATGGTAGCTAACGATTCAAATTCAGTGAGAGAGCGGTTGAAATACTCAAACCTATAGTTAACAGAATCACATCAAATGACAAGTGTAAACGTGAATCAGGTTTTTTCTGTTTTTTTGTTTTGGTACAGCTTTGATATAGGGGAGGACGCGACGGCCATAACATAAATGGCTCGCGGCATTTGTCGTCTGCTCGCTCCACTCAACTGGCCAAATGTACCTAATAAACTAAACATAAACATAAACCTACCCCAAACCCTACCCCAAACCCTAACCCCAAACCTCTGACAAAATAACATAGACCGGCCTATGACGTCACGTCCCCCCACCTATATCAAAGTTCTGACTTTTTTTTTTTTTTGTAAGCCGTGAGACCTGTAGCCGATTTTTGATCAGTTTAAGTAACTTAACCGGTGGCGATCTCATGATCGTTGCCAATGCCTTTACTGACTTTGTTACCAATGGTACTGGCTGTTGGCAATGCAAAATAAATTGATTCATGGATGCTGTCTATGGGGGTAATTGAAAATAGTGTGAAATGCAAGCGATCATGTTTTCTTCACCAGAAAACGCCCCAGATTTCTCTTTGTACATGAAGAAAATGCAGTTTAACAATTACCTCAGATTTATAATACGTAATACAATACGCAAATTGTGTATTGTTAAGCGCTAAGTGCATGCTCTCTATGAGTGTGAATATGCACTATAAAAATCTTCACTATTATTATTATTAATGTTGAAACAAATTATAAGTGCACGCTGCTGCTGTTTATAGAAATCAAGTAGTGTTTGAGTTAACAATTACATTGTCATTGAAATCTTACTGTGTAGATGTTAAGAAAACACAAGTTTAAAAATAATTTTCTTGATGAGAAATCATGTTTTTTTCATGTAGATTTATTGGTGATTTTTGAGAAAAAAGACAATTGCTTATGTGCAGGCTTAATGTTGATGGTCTTCTTGTATATTTTCCCTATGACTACATCTACCCTGAACAGTATCTTTACATGCTGGAGCTCAAACGAACTTTGGATGCTAAAGTAGGTGTATTTGCATACATATATTAATGTGTACATATATATGTACATACATGCATGCACCCTTACACTTCTGTGTGTGTTCAAAATAATTCTAAAAATAGCTTATGTATGAAACTTTCACATCGCATTCTAGAAAATCCACTTTATATGTCATATCACATGTCAGTGTTGTTGCCATTTTTCTTAAACTTTAATTGAAGAAAACATGTAAATGTCTCTCAATATATTTCAAATATATTTGTTTTCATTTTTATTTCATTATCTGTTTTTTTTAGGTTAATCATCACTTTTCACATTTAAATTCTTTAAACTAAGTATAGAATTTACATCATGAGATAAACTTGAGATGTTTATAATCAACATTTATGTGCAATTCTTCTGTTTTGTCAGGGTCATTGTGTCCTGGAAATGCCCTCAGGGACTGGAAAGACTGTATCCTTGCTGTCACTTATCATTGCCTATATGCATGTATGCAACCACATATTATAGTTTATGTGCTTTATACTGTTTGCTCAGTTTGTCTCTTCCTGAAAAGATGCTGGAACTGGCCGTTATTTTAAATTTGTTGCTCTGTTTATTGTACTGCAAAGAAATTATGAGAATCTCTTGCGTTTTTCTGATCGTTTTCAATTTTTGCCTCTTGTGAGTATTCACAGGTGCAACCAACACTACAGTAAATACTCAATGCAGTCTTAAAAGTATTAACTTTGAGTACTTTGACTGGCTTTTACTTAATCACAAAATTCTTGGAAAAAAATATGGATCTAAAATTGTATAAATTCAAGACACTTATTGTAACAGGCACATCCTTTGGATGTCACTAAACTCATCTACTGCTCACGAACAGTTCCTGAATTGGAGAAGGTTAGTCCATAATTCTGAAGTATGAGTATTATTATCGTATATGAGTGTTATGGCAGACTTTTGTACATTCAAGTTACAAAACTTGGAAGATTTTTTATTTTGCTAACTTTGCAGGTTATAGAAGAGATGAGGAATTTAATGAAGTATTATGAGAAGGAATTAGGAGAACAACCACAGTTCCTAGGAGTGGCACTCAGTTCCCGCAAAAACATGTGCATTAATCAAGAGGTTGGTACTGTTTGGCACAGACAAAACTGGATAATAATCTTTTCATTTACAGGAATGTCATAAGAGCATGTTTAGTTGTTGTATCTTACTCTAGAAAATATTTTTTTCTAATGTTTCACTTCCCCATTGTAAGATGTTACTAGAAGTCCCATAACATTTTATATGCAGAGCAAAATTGCATCGTAACTCTACTATGCAGAGCAACGATTTTGATGTTAAATGAGTGAACAAAGTTTATTGATTAGGTCATTGGTCCCTTTCAAGGGGTAAGTGGATTTACAGATACAACAAGAGATAAGCTCTTACGCTATGAATAGCATAGAACCATCAGTAAATATACATACAGACGTCTACTAGCAATGGGCAGGAATTGTGGGGAAATTTGGCCTTGTCAAAGCCAACAAAAGGGGCATCAGACTCCTAGAGTTTGCACAGAGCCAGAGACTCACCTTAGCCAACACCTTATATCCCCACAAGAAATCAAGGACAGCCACATGGCACTCACCAGATGGATTGGTCCATAATCAGATCGACCATATCCTACTGCCTAGACACCGAATCCAGCATCAATAAGGCCAACACAAGGAGGTACCCAGTCGCTGACATAGGTAGCACGACCATGACCGTTTTCTAATGAACCTGACTCACAAATAGCCCTCGAATTCACTTTCATTTGGAGAAGCTGCAAGACCCAAACGTTGCAGATGTCTTCAAGGCCACGGATGGAGGAAACTTTGCCACGCTGAACCTGGTAGAATGTTATGTAGACACCCTCGCTGGAAACATAAAAGAAGTGCTTCTGTCGACAGCCCAGGAGGTTCTAAGGCGAAATAGGAATAAGAAACAGCCATGGGTCACGAATAAGATCCTAGACCTCTGTGACCAAAGGAGAGCCTTCAAGAGAGAAAAGAAAAGCAAACCAGAAGCAGCCACCAAATACAAAGAAGTGGAACTGTGCCATTAAGAAAGGGATGAAGGCAGCTAGGGAGAATTGGATTGAGAATCAATGTCGGGACAAAGGATGGAATGGCATGAGGTGACAGGAAAAAGGCCTACCAGGAATCTCTACTTTCAACAATCAAGTGGCATAAGCTGGTCTTCTTTGGCCATGTAACCCGGCATGACACCTTGTCGAAGACTATCCTTCAAAGCACCTTGGAGGGTGGCCGACGCTGCGGTGGCCAGAGAAAGAACTTGCTCACGAACATCAAAGGCTGGACTGGTCATCCTGTACATGACTTGCTTACTATCGCCCACAATAGGCAAGAGTGACGGACGCTGTCAGCTGTCGCATCTATCCATGTGCTCCCCCTCAACGACAAGTGCTGCTCAAGGGATGACTGACCGACTGATGCATACAATCTGTCAACAATTAAATTAACAACAAATTAATATTTTTATAAATATATTGATATTTATGGGGTATTTTGACGATTGGCTGTCATCTCATCTATTAGGGGTTTGTATCAGCACTCACAGAATTTGCTTTACTAGCCTTTTCATTTGAAATGTAGAGAAAAGATAAATAATAATAATAATAATAGTGAAGATTTTTATAGCGCATATTCACACTCATAGAGAGCATGCTCTTAGCGCTTAAAACGGGGAAGAGACGTGGACTAAGTAGATACAGAACAAAGGGGACAAAAGAAAACGACAGTACTGACGACGAAACAAAAAACAAAAGGCATCAAGTAACAGGAACAGAGAAATATAGTGATTCTGCCGAGAAAGATGGGTAGACAAGTAGCAAGAGGGAAGGGGGGGGGGTAAGAAGGACTAGCATTGTGGACTGTGTTAGGAGTAATGCTCAAGGAAGAGGTGTGTTTTCAGTGCAGATTTGAAAGATTCAATTGTAGGAAGGTGACGGATATGGAAAGGAAGAGAGTTCCATTGTTTTGCAGCACAGTAGCCAAGATAGACAAGTAGACCTGGTTATTTTACAGCCATTTCTCATGAGCAGATACTTTTGAGGGTAAATAAGAAAGAGAGAGAGAAACTCTCATAGTGGTTAGTATCACCACAAGTTTTATCTCCTCTCTCCTCCTCCGCTAGAGAAGGGGAGGAGCCAACTGTACCCAGGTAATGAGGGTACCCTACTAGATGTTAGTAACACCAAATATTTTCTTAAATGAGCTTAAATGGAGCACATTTGTGGATAAATGTCTGCTATGACTGGGAGTGGGAAAGAGAAGAAGGTAAGCAAAAGGGAGGGGGAATTGTATAATATGCACCCCTTCAGTGTTTATCTCCCGCTTGAAAAGTGGCTTTTTTACCACAGGCTGTTTGTGGTGTGTACAGACCACTGACAGCCTGACAGGAGATGCAATATCACCCTTGGAGTTTTAAAATAAAATCTAAAAGTGTTTTCACACGAACTCATACAAATTGAACTGTGTATTGTCTTTTATGTGGAGTGGTCATTGCCTGTCTGAGTCTGCAGGTACTCAAAGATAGAGATGGCAAAGCAGTTGATGCCCAGTGCCACAAACTGACTGCCTCCTTTGTTCGTGCCCAGCACAAGCAAGACCCTTTAATCCCTGTGTGTGAGTTCTATGAGGTGAGATCATGCTTACATGCTTTTTGTCCATTCAACAAATCTCATAACTGTATGTATTGTTTAATATTATTGTCTGCTGTTTGAGTCATTGTAATTAGATGTAACTTTGTGTGTTCATGGATCAGTGTAATAGACTTTACTGAGTAGATAATCTTTGACATGTTTGTCAATAAGCTATGCTGTGGCATTTTTTGACAAACTTAAAGTTCTTTCTTATCATAGGCAGATGTTAGCAAGATTTGCTTAAAAAATCGGGAAAATTAAAGGTGTGTATTTGTGTGTGTGTGTGCATGCACATGTGTGCACATGTGCTCTTATCATTCATGTGTGTGTGTGTGTGTGCACGTGTGCACATGTGCTCTTATCATTCATTTTAATGATATTGAACATACTTGTTGTAGGAATTTGATGCCCATGGACGAGAAGTGCCTCTTCCTTTTGGGATATACAGCTTGGTGAGAAATACGACGAGGATCAAATAGTGATAACCAACCAAAATTGACTTAAACTGAATACATTTACTTGCATATTATTATGACTGTGACAGCGTTGACAGAATATGATGCAAATTTTAGTTACCAAAGAAGTCTCTGGTTGATTAATACTCACAGTTAGTGAAATATATTGGAATTATATGAAGATGCAGCCATCATGAGTTTTGTTTTAGACTGTCTCTGATTTCTCTAGCTGATATAGTTACTGATTGTTGCTGTATGGGCAGACATTGTGTTGATACACCTGACACAAATGTATACTATGCTTGTCTGTGCATATTTCTTTGCATACCCTTATCTGTCTTGTCATTTTCTGTTGCAAGTGCTCTTTCACACACACACACACACACATTCAGAAATGGCACACAGTTTTCATTTTAATGTGCAATTCTAAATGGCAGATGTTTACATGTTGTCAAATACAGGATGACTTGAAGGACTATGGTCAAGAGAGAGGTTACTGTCCTTACTTTTTGGCTCGACATGCAGTAAGTAGAGGCTCTGTTTGTAGTGAAGATGATGTATTTTTGCATAGTAACCTCCATGTAATCTTTATTCAACTTGCTCTCAGCTGCAAAAAAAATGTCAAGTACAAGGGATTATATTTGAAGTTGATTTACATTATTTCTT
This sequence comes from Marisa cornuarietis, assembly GCA_004794655.1. NCBI lineage: Eukaryota > Metazoa > Mollusca > Gastropoda > Architaenioglossa > Ampullariidae > Marisa > Marisa cornuarietis. The sequence continues at coordinate 19,306,239 of SMMW01000001.1, forward strand.
TCCAGAGTGAGACTAAAGGGCACAGGATCTCTCTATTTCTCTTTATGTAGGTGTGCACGTGCGTGTGTGTATGTGTGTGTGTGTTACATTTACAGTAATTGGGATGTATGTGTGCGTGAGTATGTCGTGTGTATTTGTGTGTGTATGTGTTTGTGCATGAGTGTGCATGTGTGTGTGCGTGTATGAGATAATTAGAAAGTCATGATGTTGAGCATTACTCGTCTCAGCTTTTACGATGATTTGTTTATTTTCAGATAATGCAAGCTCATGCAGTTGTATATAGCTACTATTATCTTCTAGACCCAAAAATTGCAGAACAGGTCTCCAAGGAACTGTCCAAGAAGTCTGTTGTTGTTTTTGATGAAGCACATAATATTGGTGAGAATTTGTAGAGATCTAACAAAAAAAAAATCTTATGAAATTGACTAAAATGCATAGAAATCTTCTAGAAAAGTTGAGTAGTTAGCATCAACAGACATGAAATAAATTACAGCTGTAAAATCCATTACATTTCTTTGGAACTATACAAATTATTACCAGCATTTTTTATTTTGTACAGTTTAAAAATGTTTTCATTGTGTTTATTTCTTTGAAAGAGATGATGACTGATTGCAGATAATGTGTGCATTGAGTCCATGAGCTGTAAAATCACTCGACGAACCATAGACCGATGCAGCCAGAATCTTGATGATTTATCCAAACACATCAAAAAGTGAGTTATTTATATAAGTATTCCTGAGACTTTTTCCATGTGCTCTTGATTTTAACAGAGAAATGTCTAATGGAATTAATGTAGATTAATCAAAACATTTTGATCATATTTTTGTTTCCTCTCACATCCTCAGAAACAAATATGTTTTGAAAAACAAATGTTGGTATTTCATGTATAATATTAGGGTAATTAATGACATTTTTATTTTGTTAAAGAATTATAGCAGAGAACAAGGAATTTTACTACCTCTGCAAAGTCAGTTTGATATCGTCGTGCAGGTGAAAGAACATTTCCCATGTGTTACCCCAAATCACAGCAGACTTTTGATGTTAGTGTACCTCTTTATACTGCAGCAGTTCCTTCTCACTCCCAGGCCTAAAAAATATTGACAGAAGATGCTTTGTAGTATTTTCATCCGACAGCTATGCATTTCAGAGTGAAAGATATTGACACAGACAAACTGAAGGATGAGTACCAGCGAATGGTGCAAGGACTGCGTGATGCCAGTATTGCCAGAGAAACAGACACGCTGCTGGCAAATCCAGGTGTGTGGGACTTCATGTATGATTGTGCTGATCTGTGATTGGCAAGACACAAATATGTATGTCTCATTGCTAGAATGACATCTTCTTTGCCGATCCACTATAAAAAGAATTTATTCAGTTTAATGCAGCTTTCAAACTCAATATAAAAATAGTGTTTTTATTAGCAGAGTTTTTTTTAATACTCATGATCACAAACAGTTTTTGCCAAACAGATATGGAACCATAAGCTGACACATCCAAGATAAAGAGGAAGTAAATATTGTAGAGCTTAAGTTCTTGATTCTTATGGTATTAAAGAATGTTTGATTGAAGAAACATTTTATTTTAATTCACTTTTCTTATGAAACATTTGCTGGTTATCTTTCTGTTTCAGTTCTTCCTGATGAAATCCTGCAAGGTCTGTGCAAGGGTGGATGAATTCTGATGTGTTTAAAAATGTTCACTCCTGTGATATGTAGCAGGTTGCAATGGCCATTTAGCGAAAACTTAAAATAAGAAATGTGCATTCATTTCTGGCAACATTTCATGTTGCATCTGGTTATTTTGAGTCATTTGAACATTAATTGAACATAACATGTTTTGTGTGTTGTATGATTTTGCTTTATACCTAACTTGTCTGATTTCGAGTCTGTAATATGAGGGATGTTCCACTTCTGCCCGGACTTGGCAATGAAACAAACTGGGATAAATTTTTTATCATTTTCTGCTTATTCTTCAACTCTTTTTAAACTTTTTCAACATGGTCGCCAATTGCAACATATTTTTCATCCCTTTGGTTCCATTTTTGAAAACACTCCAAAAATACCCTGATTAATCACTCCATTGAGTCCACGTGGTCTACACTTGTTGAAAGCCCATGAAATACTGAAGTCCGGGCGGAAGTGGAACATCCCTCGTATATTGATATAAGTTCTTGATATTTGTTTTATTATCCTTTGTTGTGGTGTTATTTACTCATCAGTTGCCTAATTTTGCCAACAATTTGCTGATGATTTTCAGAAGCTGTACCAGGAAACATACGCAATGCAGAGCATTTTCTAAGTTTCATGAAACGCTTTTTAGAATACCTGAAAACCAGGCTTCGCATTCAGCATGTGGTATCAGAGAGTCCACCCTCTTTCTTACGTGATTGCTCACAGAAAGTTTGCATTGAACGCAAGCCACTGAGGTGCACTACTGACCACTTTTAAAAAATGCAATAGCATATGTGTGTGCACGTGTGTTTGTGGATGCACATCTTAGTGATCTACATTTACTAGCCAAGATAGTTTAGATTTTATACAGTGTATTATATCCTGTCTGTGAGTTGGGAAAGGCATGATAACGATATTCATTAATACTTAATTCTTCTTCACTATTAGAATGTGTAGAATGAGAGTTTTCCCCAAAGAACATATTATAATCAATGTTGTCTATATGGTAATCAATGCCTACTGTGTATGATTTTAGGTTTTGTGCAGAGCGACTTCATTCCTTGATGAGAACCCTGGAACTGACTGACCTTAAAGATTATTCAGCACTCAGTTTGGTGGCAAACTTTGCAACACTTGTCAGCACATACACTAAAGGTTCATTTTTAGACTTTCTGTAATTTGCCACTCTGTACTTGATCAATTTATAATTATCATTTTTGATGTTACTGTCATTTTGTTTCAATATCGTAAATTATGGTGTACAAGTTTATGTGAAGAATTTTAATTGATCATTAAGGAGATTTGAAAACAGATGTTTTCTTGGTTTGTGAATTTGAGATTGGGGGAGGAACTAATGAATAATAAATTGGTAATAGTGATGCAGTACACAAGTAATTCCTTTTTTATTTTTCAGGATTTATGCTTATCATGGAGCCATTCGATGACCGCACACCTACCATCTCTAATCCAGTTCTTCACCTGAGTTGTCTAGATGCTTCTATTGCAGTCAAGCCCATCTTCAACAGATTCCAGACGCTGGTGGTAACTTCTGGGGTCAGTGACATCAAAACTGTTATTTATTTAGAGATCTATTCAGGCCACTTGTGTTTTTACCATAGTACATTACTGCCTATTTACTGTGCATTATAGTTATTATGTGAAGTATATTCCCCCAAATATATGTGTAATCTTCCACACTTGTCAAGTTTCCTCATCAAATCTTGATATCCAGGCTTGAAGAATGCATGCATGAATCTTCTATAGACGTGGCTAATCTTTTTTATTTGTTTTGAGCAGACTTTATCACCTCTGGAAATGTACCCAAAGATTCTTGATTTCCATCCAGTCACTATGGCAACTTTCACTATGACCTTGGCTAGGCCTTGCATCTGTCCAATGGTAATTTATGACCCGTTGCTGTCCAAAAACATACATAATAAAGTAATTTGATTTTAACATGCCAGCTGATTAAAATTTTGTACAGCCTAATAATCTTGTAAAACAGCACAGGTAAAAAATAAGTGTAGGAATGCTAACTGTTGTCATGGCACAAGTGTGCTAAAATATAAGCACAGTGCAGAGTGATGAATGCAAAACTCAGTTTCTTCATAGATGAAGTGAGGAATTCAAGAACCTAGTTTGTCTAGGTGTAAAGTGATAAATACTGGAACCCAGTTTCATCCTCCTCATAATTTGTGTATATTGCAGGTGGTCAGCAAGGGAAATGACCAAGTGGCTATAACCTCAAAATTCGAAACGCGTGAAGATATCGGTTAGTTTTTTGCTCTTTGGCTCTTCTTAGTTTGGTTATTTCCTTCCTTTATTTTTGTCATTTCCTGTGAATGCAGGCTGTGTATGTTTTTTTCTTCTCATCTTGTAGCCGTCATTCGAAATTATGGAAATCTTCTGGTTGAGATGGCTGCCATTGTTCCAGATGGTATTGTGTGCTTTTTCACCAGTTACATCTACATGGTAAGGAGACATTACAGTCTGTATAGACTTCCACATAGTTTTTTTGTGAATGAACCATGCCCTTATTTGCTTGCATGCATTTTGTGATAACAGACTTATGGGACATAAAGGGGTAACAAAAATAAAGCAGCTTGTGTGTGTGTGTGTGTGCCAGGCAGGTGGCGTTTGAAACCTAATCAAATCCCCGTCCTTTGTCCACCAATGTGGCAGGAACATTCATTTCAGTTATGGCTTAGCTGTAGGATAAGTTTGATCGATAAACTTTGGTCCAGAGCATGTTTATAATGCAAAAGAAACTGCACTGTTTCGGTATTAAATGGAACAAATGTGGACAGCGTTGTCATTTGTCAAGTTTTGATAAGAGAGAAGGACTGGAGAACAAACAAGTGACATAGTTGCAGAGAGGCATGGGAGAGTAACTGAACAAGCTCGTGTGTATGGCACTATGGCAATATTTGTCTGCCTCTTCTGAAACTTTGTAGCCCTGATGCAGAATAGGAAAGGGACATCAAGGGAACAAGTGCTTCCTTATTTGCAACACTGATGCCACACATGAATAAGCTTGACTGAAAATAAGTGATAGAGTTAAAAATACACCACAGCTGGAAGAGTTAGCTTTAGATATCAATCCAGGCTAGTTTACCTTTAAATATCCTTGGATCAATATCTCATTTAGGTTGTGAGTTGTAATAGACTAGTGTAACATCTGTTTATGTATTTTTTTCAGGAAACAATTGCTGCATCCTGGTATGAGCAGGTATGTTTCACAAAATGTAAAATGAAACTGAGATGTCGGTTATATTTGTTATTTCCATGCTTGAGAATAGTAAATGAAAGATCATGGCATGTTTTATGTGGATCATGAATGAAGAATGAAATGAAACAAGCATACAGAATTGTTTTCTAACTTGCACATCAGCACACATTCACACTCATAACACATGGTCAGATTACTACCAGCCTGACACATCAGACATATCAAAGAAAACACTATGAAATTCACTGTGAGAAACAAGTTTTTCATATTGTGGTTAGTCAATGGAACTACTTCTTTGAAAGACACAATCAGATATCACAGAGCGCTTTAAATACCACCAGCCAAAGGGAGTTCACTTCTTTGCGGACTTGCACAAAGAACCAGTTCTGCCATTATTTTTTTATATTGCACAGTTTGGTAAAGCGTCTTTGGGTCAACATACAAGATAGAAAGAAAGAAAAAGCATCTTGTTTGTCAAAATAAGGAACCTCAAACACAGGTCTTCTGAACATCTGTAATGACACCCTGTTTTAGTGTGCATGAGCCAGCTTACCTTCCTAGCACATTTAATAGTAATAATCATGTTTTCTGTGCTGATTAAATTTGATTTGTCCCTAAAATCATGAAATCATGCACAGGCTTGGGAAAATTAAACCAAAGTAAACCAAACACTGGAAGTGTGAATGTATTGAGAACATACATCAACATGTAAAATTGGTCATGTACAATGTGCACAGTTATTTATGACAATGCAGGGAGCATGTAACAGGATTTAGAAGATAACTATTTAAAGATATGGAGAACTTTTCCTGAAAATAAACTTGCAAACAGCTTACTACTGGTGAAAGCTTTGTGTTTTCCAGAAAATTACATTTCATTTAATGTTGCTGAAAGAGTTTTGTATAATGTATCTAACAGTCGGAATGTTTTTATGTACCTTTCTATGACCACAAATGCAATAATAATAATAATCAGAGAAAGGTTAACAATCAAACAAAAAATTGGCGAAGGGATCAGAGTAGTAGTACCATGCTAACTTTCTTCTCAAGTGATAGCTACATGTTAAAGCTTTACAATTGTCTTGCACAACACCTTGTAAAACAGGAAGAGGAGTTGTATAACTAATCTGATAAATGCTTACCATTACAAATAATTAGAAACTGGATTTGTTGATTGCTACTGAACACTTGTGCACCATACAGACTAGTTAAATGAAATCCAGTCTAGAGTTAGCTTCACAAATTTTTTCATTTGGAAATAAAGCCTGTAGTTTAAGCAGAGTGCTCAGTATCTTCATCAAATTGCATCAGGTAGAGTTCATATTCCTGCTGTCTCTTATGCTCACCAATTGTCACTTTCCAGTTCACTTTCAACCTTTCAGAAAAATCTTTTCAGGAAGTCTCCTCTAATCCATTCCAAAAGATGGTGGTTTACAGATTAATAGTTAATTAAAATGTAGAATCACAAACATGCACTAGCTGGTAAGCTCTGACAGCATTTACAGCAGCCAAAACAGTATCAGAAAAATATAAATCCACAACTGCATGATTATAGCCACATTGTGTTCAACATTCTATATGGCATCAACATGCCACAACAGAGACAAGCATATTGGAATATCATACGAACCCAGATCATAGATTTAAATAAAAATAAATGCCAGTTTTATCATGAAGTTAAATAATGACAGTTAACTGCATTTAACAATGCTGAACACAAATTTACAGTATTTTAGGTATGTTTCTATATGAATGCCTTTAGAATGATAAACAGACCAAAGCTTTTTTAAATCTAAATTAGTGAAATAAAAGATTTGCTTGGTTTATCACTTCTAAACGGAAAATCTAACAAAAAAAAATTGGGTGTAGCATTAATATAAGAATGTGGATAATCATCAAAACAACCGCAACAAACTGCAGTAGACTGGAATTTGACTTTTTTGCATAAATATTCAATTATCAAAATGTGTACAAAGATTCAAAATGTACCAAAAAAAAAAAAAGAAAAACAAAGAAGTGACTCTTTTTCCTTATCAGGAGCTATCCTTCTCAAATGTGTGAATTATCTGCGACAGCTCCTTGATGATGAAAGAGTTGTCTCCCTGCTGCACGCAGCTAGTTTTCTCCCTTGACAGGTGGTTACAGATCTGCATCAGCTTCTCTTCCATTGCACGTTTTTGCACTTTGGGGCGAGTATTGTTGGAACGGTTGCGTTTATTAGCAAACCAAGATTTGACCTGCATTGTGGTAATGCCCCCTTCCCGTGCCATACGTTCCTTCTCCTCCTTAGAAGGGTATGGGTTTTCCTCATTCTGACAGTACCACTCAAACATGATGCTCACTGCCTTCTGGTTAAGGGGCTCATTGTGCCGTGCGCGTTTCTCCCCTGCACTGATTTCTGCTTTGTCTTTAGAAGCTTCATGTTTTATCAGCGCTTGCCTTTGTTTTGTATCCATGCAAGATGCGCGTCGTTTGTATGGGCGTTTGGTGTAGGTGGTTGCCGTTGACGGATGCTCCTGCTGCTGCTTTTGAAGTGAGGATGTTATCTGGTCTGATTGGATCTGTGCACTTTGTCCCCTGCTTGGGCCTTGGCGACGCCTGCGTGCTGAGGGCTGGGGAGGTTGTGGAGGGGGGTATTTGTCCACTGTCTGCTGTGGCAGGGGGTAGAAGTGAGTAGGAGTATTGGGAATGTAGTGTATTGATGGCTCCTGATCACCAAGGAGGCTGGGGTGAAGCTGCATAAGGTCAGAAAAGGGGTAGTAAGCAACGTCATCTGAGAGCATGCCAGCCATTTGAACCGGGTGGTCCATGGGGTTGTGCAGCGGTGCACAATGACTTCCTCTGCCTCCCCCACTGCACCTACCTCCACCACCAGGACCACGACCAGCAGGACCTGAGAGGCTAGAGCAACTACTGCTGGTCCCCGATTGCCTTCTGAAGCTGGTGGTGCCGTCCATCTTGTCAGTGAGATGGGGCTGTTGCCAGTAGGTGCTGCTCTGGGACACCAGTTCCTGTTCATCCATAGTCAGGTAGCCGCTGTCCTCGGGACCTGGTGTTCCAGAGTTAGACAAGCAAGTCAGCATCTCAACACTGGGTGGTGGGGACAGAAAGCTGCTGGGACACCCAGTGTCCTTGCTCAGAAGTGGAGTGAAACTGTGGGCATGATTTGCGTGGCCAGTTGCCTGTGACAGCTCCGCAGCTGCATCTCCCTGAGACAAGCACTTTTGCAGAGGAGCTTGTGCAGGAGTACCTTCTGTGCTTGAAGGGAGAGTATGAGGTGAGCAATCTTGCATGGAAACTTGCCCATCTTCATCACCCATCTGCTGCTCTGAATGTGGCCAGACAGCTTGCTAATGGAGCAGAAAGTGTAAATTTTTTTTAATCATTAGATTCTTTCAGATCTGGGGTCTGCATTCATGCCCATATTAACAGTCTGGTCTTAGTGTCTGTCTTCTGTAACTGTAAGTGAACTGTGTATTCAATACTGCAATATTTGTTTTTAAAAAGATATCTCTGCATAATTTATTTTTGAATACTAGAGTTAGTAGGAGCAGAATCAGTGACTGTAGGATGACAGTAAAATGTGTAAGTTATAAGAGTACAAGCAATTTGGTCATGTGACAGGTCGTTTATGGTCTAGAGAAGTAAAATTACATATTATACATTCCATTAACTCTTCCACTTTTTCACATACTTTTTGGAGGGCATTTCATTGGTGCCAGTTTCACACTGTCCACCATAAGATAATGTCAGTTTCACAAGTGCCTCAGAGATGCAAACAGTATTAGATCACTGTGAATCGTGCCCCCTCAACACAGTTATACATTATTTTAATAGAATGAGGCATAAAATCTTCATGAAGGAAAGAAAAACTGCTTTGAGCAACGAAGGAATAAAATTTCTTTGCAGCAAAAAATTGTATGCACTGGAATATACTTCTACCACTAAATGGAAGGGTAGGAAGCTATCTGTGTTCAAATACTGATGCTGCACACTGACATTACTAAATAGCATGATGGTACACACCAAAATTACTAAATGGCATGATACAGATGGGCAGTGTGCCATCAAATAATGTACTAATTCTACTTAATTGACCAATCAATAGAAGTGGAAAGTGTACAAAGATATGGCACTAAATTGCTAGTAGGATGAAGATTTTATTCTGACAGATTGTAGTACTTAAGACTCCACTCTCTAAAGGGAAAGAGAGGATAAGGGGAGACCTCACTCATATGTTTAAGATAGTTCCTGGATGTGATGACAATGATATTTATGCATTATCCTCCTAACTACAAACATTACTAGAAATTCAGAGGGAAAAGTTTTTAATAGACTATTACTACTAAACCCAAATTGTACTTTTTACAAAGAGTTGCTAGTAATTCTAGCTAATATTAATTATGCACCAATTTTGAAAAAATTTTGAAAGATAAAATTTGTAGATCTCTATTACAGTTTTAGGGCTAATACAATGTGTATGTGAAACTCAGACCAAGATTAAAGTGAATAAGAGAAGACAAAATAGACTGACATCTAGGCAATAATAGCCAGTCCCTACTGCTACTATTACTACTTAAAAATACTTTTAGCACCAATTTCTTTTTCTGAGACAGCAATTATTATGAGGTCATCTCCTATTTTTACATGTTCACTACACACCTACTTTTAAACAAGTCAGATCTTCCCACATTTTAAAAGTGTATTTCATACAGGAGGGGAATTAGGATAAGGAATCGGTAAATAACTACAGAATTTATTGTGTTATATATATATTTTTTTTTTTCTTTACATGTGATCCTTATGTCTGTTCAAGTGGTAATCTGCTCTGAAAGAATATATTTCATTCTCTGTCCAATACATACCTCACACTAGGTAACCTTCTCATACAAAAAGCAAAGAATAAAACCACTGACAACTGATTACCAGGATCAGCTCAGGCAACAGCTGTTGAACTCTGGTCATCTAGATTTTCTTTCACTGTCAGAGACTGTTGAGTGGTTTTTTTTAGCACATTTCCTTGAAAAATATTGTTTGCTATATTTTTTTAAACTTTAAATGTGGTGCATTTTGTTCACGTCTGGATATAGCCAGGGGTATTTGCTTTATTGCTGTGATAAACAGGCAAGTTTTATTTTCTGCATGCTGCTGTTTTAAAACTTAGTTGGGATGAGCAGTTTGCTTTAAACCACAAAATTAAGTACTTAGGAATGAATGGCAACATGCAGTTTGGCATCAGTGCCAGGGACACAATTTTTGTACTGTTTGTGCTACCATTTGACCCTGGTATGGAGTCTGTTAATTTTGGTCCCCTATGCACCATGGGGGGCAAACAGGATTAAGAAGAATGGAGTCTATTTACCACAATGTTTACTGCAGATGAGAAGAAATCATGGATGTTTAAAGAGTAAAGATTTATCATGTACTTTGTTTTTTGAAAGCTTGCATACTTTCCAATCCCAAACATTAAAATTTTTAAATGCATAAAATCTTTAAGAAAAGCTGTGATTTAAAACATTATAAATTTAAACCAACCACATAACAACACTACATGAATGAATGTCACCACTGACCAATATTGATGGAATGTTGGCCATCCATAAACAAGAGGGAGGTAACCTTAATTACACTTCACAGAAACATACTTGTTGACAACTTGACACATGTCAAATTTAATAATTGTATATAAGAGAAAGGAGGTAAATTTTAAAAACTGTTCACTTTATAAATACATTTTTTAAACTCCATGCAAACTACATACTACATTTAGGAGAATACGGAAATATAGTGTCAGGAAAATGTTAGTAGTTTCTGATAGCCAACAAAGGAACTGTGTGTTGTACAGAAAGGCAATGTCAGAGAAACATTACCTGTTTTTCGTGTTTAACAGTGGAACTGTTTATTGTAGCTGGTACATACAACACAGGGATGCTGACTTTGACAGCACCAGAGAGTTGGTGTGCTTGATCCATTGCCTCTTCTTTTAACGAAGATGTCATTGTGGCTGTTGGGAGACCGTTGGAAATGTCTTTTGAAGCATCTTTTTTGGGAGTGTGATCATACCAAGGGTGTTGCCAGTCAAAGTGGACAGCATTAGGGGGAATGGTCGGTGTGAGGTGCATCGTGTCCGTACAGCAAATCATGTCGTTAGTGTCAGTGGGGATGTTGGAGAACTGGGGGAGCTCATCAACATCAAGCAGGTACTGTTCCATACTATGTGGTGGGAAAGTCAGGGAATGCTGGGAGTGGAAGAGGACTTCATCATCGTTGTGGGTTGGGGAATGGGTGGTTTCTATGCCGTTTGTGTGGAAGCCCACAGTGGTGGATGGGGGTGGGTCTGCATTGTCAAGGCTTTGCAGGGAAGGTAGGAAATGGTCATCATCATTGTCATAGAAACTGCAGGTAGTGCTGAGACTGTGGACGTTTGTTATTTGTATCTGCATGCCTACTGTCTCAGAGGTATCTTGATTTTGACTGGCAGATGCTGGGTGCATGACCTGCACCTCTTGTGTGTTCTCGGCCTGCTGGGAGGAAGCTGTGGTGTCTTTGTCAGGGTCAGGGTGTGATACTGACTCTGGCTCCAAGATAAGGGCTATGCTCAGTTGCTTGATCTTGCCCTCCAGGCTATGCTGGATCTGCATCTGCTTGAGGTCATGATCTGATTTGTTACTTGCTGGACTGTGATGCTTGGTTTGGCTGAAAGCTGAGTGGTCTGCCAGAGTTGGAGCTGATGTACAAATGGCAGAACTGGAATGCAGAAGCTGCTGCTGGGCCTTGTGGGAAGAGCTTGGTGGGGCCTGAGTGGGCAAGCAGAGGGACTGTGTGTGGGCCTGAATGGTTTGAGCAGATCTGAACAGATTGTCATACAGTGGGGCTTCTGTCAGTTGGCATTGCTGGTGCTCACTGCCAGGGTCCCTGCCATTGATGTTTACAGAGTTTAATAGGAGAGAAAAGTCAGTTTGTACAGAATCACAACCATAGCTATGTTCCATATCTCGTGTGTGACGTCGCTGTTGGGACAGCACCTGAAATACCTTGGTGTCGTTCTTTGTTGCTTGGCAAACGTTTTCTTCAAGTCTGTTTACCTTGTCTTTGGGGGCAGCGACACTGGGATTCATAGAATCTTTTGAGCATAGTTCATGTTGCAAAGATTCCTGAGAGCTTGAGTCGCATTTGTAAAAGGAGGCACAACGCTTCTCTTTGCCTTCAGATAGTCCCTCGAGGGGAGTCGCTTGGGGGGAACACGTCTGGTAAGTTTCTTGGCTAGGAGAGAGACGAACGACATGCGACAAGTGGAGGAAGTTTTCCGTTTCATGCGACGCGGTCGACTTGTGATCCGCTGGTGGAAGGGCATAAGTCAGTGAAGGGTCTGTCATGATTTTTTTAAAATTATTATTCTGGACGTTTTCTCGCCCTAGCTAGCCTCGCGCAGGCACTTAAAAAAAAACCGAGGAAAGAAAAACGACACAAGCTGTGCCAGTAAACTGCGATTCTCTTCTGACTGTGCGGCTGCACGATGGGAAAGAATAAACGTAACTTTCTTGACAAAATACCTTCGGCTGAGCAGGCAGTTTAACGGGGGCCCTTGTGTCTGCCAGTGGTGTTGTGGTGGCAGGCACCGTCCCTCGCGCAAATGTGGCGCAGAAATGTCATACAGTAGGGCCTGGGGTCCGACCGTATTGGAGTTTCAATAATTTGGATTTCCCTCCCTTCAGCCGAAACTCTAAGAGGAGCCCAGCGATTGGCTGCCGTGGGGCTGAGTCGCGTTACCTAACCTGCCATGTTCAACGCGTCACCACTTGGGGCTCACCAGGACGGACTACTTCGTGATGAGAAACGTTTTCAGCGCAATAGCAGGCGCCAGTGAACTGCTGTCGTGATGTGTTCTCGGTTAACTGCACAACGCAACATTTTACCAGTGAAAATAAGCGAACGGACGGGATTTTGAGGCGTTAGGCAACGCACCTCCCTCTGTAGCTTTGTGCGCATGTTCATTTATCGTCCCGTGCAGCTCGTGCGCAAGGCAAAGAGCAAGCAAGGACTAGCACACAGCACATACCAACAGCTTCGCGTGTTTTATTCGACAGTTGGAGGTAATCACGAAGCAAGCACGGGTCTGTACCACGTCATCTGCCTCCATGTCTGTTTCTAGATGTTTGAGTATTGATGGTAGCCGAGGCAGGTCTGGTGACCGGCACTGCCCCCTTGTCAGGTCGTGATAGTTTGACAGGTATGCTGCTTTTGCATGTCACCAGCGATGGTCAGCATTACGTGGACAAGGTGGTGAGGTGTTTTTAAGCTGCTAAAACTACCTGCATAAGGATCAGAATGTAGACCTACCATACACTCTGTGCACAGTGTATTCATTATATAGTTTGTTTGCAGAAGCACATCAACATCAGACAAGTTGAAAACAAAATTTAAACTTTAAAACTTTTATCTTCTGAACACAGCGCACTCAGATCCATTATAATCATATACCATTTATTATCATTGGAATGCACCCGACACCATTTTAATTTGGGACAGCAAGCATGGGATATTTTGTATTTTACTCCAAAGAACTTATTAGCGAAGTGAATAGCATTTCAGTATATTGGACTCCTTTCTTAAGACCTTGAGGGACAATTTATTATCATAGCTTGAGCTCTAGCTGTTGATGATTGAGAGGGCAGGATACTTAAAAGTGCTTCATGTACAATTTGCATCCACATGGGGAAAATGTGCTTTTATAAATTCTTTTATTATTATTATTATTATTATCATCATCATATGGAGTATTAAAGGAGAAAGCTAAACTTAATTATGTGCTGTGCTGTCATATGCCTGGAAGGTTTGCTTTTGATATCAGGATAATTGTTTTTAAAAGTGTTAATATCTAGTTTATGTTATTGTTAAATACTGACATAATTGATTGATACTATTAGTACTGTAGTACATAGTATGCAGCTGTCACATTAGAGGCAGTCTTAACGGCAGATTTTATGTTAGAGAAGAATTAGATGGAGTGATGAGATGCAGTGGTTGTGGGTAGTGTGTGTTGTTTTAAAGGATGAAGACTAATAGTGCTAAAACAGTGAAAGGCAAAGTCTCCATTTCCTGTCTGGATGAAACTACCACCAAAAGTTTGTGAAAAGGACATGCAAGTAATGCAGTCTTTATTATGTGGGCAGGGCATTCTGGACCAGGTACAGAAGAACAAGCTGTTGTTCATTGAGACCCAAGATGCTGCAGAGACTTCATTAGCTCTCCTGAACTACCAGAAGGTCAGAACAAGTTTGCCTTATTCTGAATGTGTAATTCATTTATACATATGTGTTCTCCTTTACAATACCTAGATTTCATTTACATGGTATAAAATTAAACTATGTCTACAGCTAGATTGCAGTTACATGTGTCCATCATAATCCATCATCATCCAAAAGAGAACAGAGCAAATATAATAGCTAACAATGCCTATTAGAGGCTGTTGAATCAAAATGGATAGCTTTTTAGTATATCACTTTGTGTATATAATAGCACATCTTTAGCATACCAGTCTGTGTATATAATAGCATATTTTTTAAGACTGTATCCATGGGGCCGTTGCTGTGCTCTGTTGAGTATTGTCATTGTTTTGTCATTCTCCTACATTTGTGTGTCCTGTCTTTTGAGCTGTCAGTTTAAAGTGAAGCTGGTGCTGTGGTTAGGTGTGATGATGTTATCAAATTACAGGCCTGTGAGAATGGGCGTGGAGCAGTGTTGCTATCTGTTGCCAGGGGAAAAGTATCGGAGGGCATAGATTTTGGTGAGTTGTTACTAGAGCACCAAAGTCTCACTGACTCATTGCACTCAGATCTGTGAGTTTTTATCTAATTCCTATCATATAATAAAAGGGCACTTACGTAATTACACATTATGAAATTTATAAACACTTTGATGTAGCCATTGTCTTGACTTGCTGTTCTTCTTGTTTATCAAACAAATCTTGGTGAAGTTTATTTGTTGTGCAGTAAGTGATAATGTTTTAATTTGCCTTTCTTCGGGGGGGTTGGGGGAGGACCCATTTGCTGAATTAGTTGATTGCTTACCCAGCTATTGGATTTCTGGACACATTTTTGACCCATTCTAGCCTAGAGTGTTTTACTGGATTTTGTAAAGAATGTGGAAGCAACCAGAACATAAAATTGCTGTGCAGATCACCATTATGGACGAGCTGTTATTATGTTTGGAGTGCCTTACGTGTACACACAGAGCCGTATACTAAAGGTCAGTTCATGGGAGCCACAGTAGTAGTATTCACTGTCTTTCCAGTACACCACTGTCTGTCAATTTAGCACCACTGCCTACCCTGCACACCACTGTCTGTACGTCCTGTATGCCAAGGTCTCTGTCCTGAGGACCACACTTTGTCTTGTTCACCACACTGTCTGTCCTGTACACCCTTATCTGTGGTCAGGCGCGGCTGGAGTACCTTCGAGACAACTACCAGATCCGGGAGAACGACTTCTTGACCTTTGATGCCATGCGGCACGCGGCGCAGTGTGTGGGGCGGGCGCTGCGCGGCAAGACGGACTATGGCATCATGGTCTTCGCTGACAAGGTGAGGGGATGTGTTCGGAGGAGACTAAGTACCCTTTACTCTGATGTCATAGTTCACCAGTCCTTGAAGGTAGAACAACACAAGCGTGTCAAATGAGGTGCCGTCAGAAGAGGGCTGCTTAGGGTGGACTCGCTGAACCTACAAGCACAGTCACGTGATCTGAAGGTACTCGCATCACGTGAACTGGTGGTCTGCGGGTGGACAAGATATCTTCATGATGTGACTTTCGGTGGTATCTTGACATTGAAAGAGTCCACAATCTTTTTTTTTTTTTTAAAAAAAAACTTGTTTTCTTTCTGTGTACAGAGGTTTTCCCGCGCGGACAAGCGGAGCAAGATCCCTCGCTGGATCCAAGAGCATCTGACGGACGGTCTGTGCAATCTGTCCATCGACGAGGCCGTGCAGGTCGCCAAGCACTTTTTGCGCAAGATGGCGCAGCCCTTCAGCCGCGTGAGCATCCTTTTTCTTTTCTGGCTACTGTTTAACCTTCACCTGTGATTTACAACGTTGCGGGTGGGGAGGGGGGCGTGTTATCGAAGGTCACAGACCCTACTCCCTAAATCACGTGAATGCTGACTGACAGAATTCAGAACATCACCATTATTTGTGCTTTTCATATTTTGTGCTGTGGAACGCATGATTATTTTGCTGTCGTCATGCCGTTGGGTGTGTTGACATTACCTTGATGTTATTGCGATCTAGTGCTTTCCCTCCCGCGTTTAAGAGAGGTCATATTCTGAAACTGATCTTAATATGCATGCGTGTGTGTGTGTGTGTGCAGAAGGACCAGCTGGGCCTGTCCTTGCTAACGCTGGAGCAGCTGCAGTCGGAAGAGACCAAGAAGAAGATCGAGAGCAAGATACAGCACGTGTAAAGTCAAGACTTTTCTCTGACCCTGATCTGCCTGCAGCCTGGGGAAAGGGCCGCCCCACGTAGTTGGGGGTTGATCAATAAAGTACTGTCCATACTACTGGCCAGCCGTTTCTCTTCAGGGCTTGTGCTACGCAGCCTGCTTGCGCACCAAACCTCCCGCTTGTGTTGAAGCATCGCGTACGTCTGGCCATTGTCTGCACTCCCTGATCCCAGGAACTGCAACACTCCGCTTCATGTCACGTGACCCACCGACACACAGCGAATCTCTCTGGCCTTGGAAATCACAAAGAAGAAATTTCGAGAAGAAACTCGTTTCATGTCATTAAAATAATTATATTAGCCTTCTTTTCACATATGAATTTGTTATACGTGCTCTTACGAGCGAGAAAGAAGCGAATTAAACACTTTGTTCTTTATTGTATCAAATATCTGGTTATTGCATTTTCTTGATTGTTGATGTTCAGGCTTCATGGTCTGTGTTTTTCTTCTTTAATGTATCTTTACCGTGCATTCCTCAAATATGTTCCCAGTCTCTAAAGAAATGAAGCAAAACTTTCATGCTCATAAAAGTGTTTCACATTTGGTCTTCCAAATTATTGTAAATATTAGATATCTAGGGTGTCTGTTTTCAGATACTTGACAACTACAGTATGGATCCGGCAGGCAAGCGCTGGTCGGCAAGACTGCCGCTGATAGTCTTCAAACCGGAATGAAAGTGAAGACCTACGCTGCTTCATCGAGATCGGCTGGCCATGATAGACCATCTTGACTGACCGTTGTCTGTAATTTCTGCTGTTCAGAAGACCTAGCGCTGTCAAACAATTCTTCGTTCTGTAACTATTACTGTTACAGCACTGTTATCACACCAGGCCATGAGCCTTAATAAAAGAGCTTGACTAAATATACGCTGACATCTTAGAAAATACAAGAACATTGAGGATTAAATTGAGGAAAGGCGTCCAGTAAAAGAAGACACCAGTCACGAAATGGGGGTGGGGTCAAAAGCTAGCCTGAAAGCCACTGTGCGAATCGATTGAGGACCGCCATTGTGGGTGTCCAACCGTAACATCTGGTTCTCACACATACTCTAACCTCGTACTAAACCTGATATGGGTAACTCGAACGTCACTTGCATTACTGGACAACAGCAGACGACATCAAAACTGCATAATTAGCCCCAGAGATAGCTTGTCTGCGTGTATATATTTAGTGCAGTCACAAAGTT
Source organism: Marisa cornuarietis (assembly GCA_004794655.1). NCBI lineage: Eukaryota > Metazoa > Mollusca > Gastropoda > Architaenioglossa > Ampullariidae > Marisa > Marisa cornuarietis. Next base: position 19,323,817 of record SMMW01000001.1, read on the forward strand.
CGGACATGCTCTACACATGATAGCAATCGAAATGTAGCTTAATCTTAAAGGACAACACGAGCGCTCATCTAAAATCACCGAAAATAGAGCATTAAAGTATCAAACATATTCCGGTGCCATTTTATGACGAAAACGCATGAGAACTATTAATGTTTTTCTCATCACATCGACGCTTTCAACACCGTTTTCGTCTACAAGTAAAGTCGTGACGCAGTCACAAACACATCGCCAGCACAATGATGGTGTCGGGGTACCATTGATGTGACAAACGGCTGTATCAAAATAATAACATGTCATATTTTAATGGACAGAAAATAATTACAAGTAGTTGTTACTATAAAATACAAATGCAATGCTGGAAAGCAACTAAAAAATAATTACAGTAGTTCGACCAACACATTTGAAATGTGCTTATATTTATTAACGATAATACACATGGAAAAATTAACTTAAATGCGCCCACTTAGTAACAGAATCAATAATAATACAAGTAGACTGCAATGACCGTGATTGTTGCCCATTAAATTTTGATCTGGACAATATTTGCTGACCAGTTTGCGGAGTGAATTCGGTCCGGACCCTTTTATTATTATTTTTTTTAACGTCAGTGGAAGCTTCTAAATAAAGTTCCAATCTGTAGGGCTGTATTCTATAATCAGCTGTTTCATTTTCGGGCTAAAGGTCGCTTCCTGAACACGACAACCTGAGCTATGTTTTTTTCCAAGACATGTACAGATTTGCTGAGCTGAGTCACACTCTGAATGTGACAAGTGATATAGACTGTTTATTGTTATAGTTTATAAATAAAGCATTGTCATCAAGAATGCCAGCGTCGTTGTGGGTCAAAGTCTTGAGCGGGTGGACGTGAGCAGAGAGCAGAGGATGGTCAGCAAGGTTAAGTGCATGATGGTCCGTCCATAACATCCTCTGTGTTTCACACTCCTGCATTTGAGGAGCACCTTCAGCCGCAGATTTATTCATCCTAAGTACAGAACTGAACATTTTAGATGTTCCTTTATTCCGGCAGCAGTCAGACTTTTGAACTTAAGAGGCTAACCTTCGAGAGAGAGAAAGAGAAAGAGAGGGTGTGTGTTAACTGCGTTCTTTAGCGATCCCCATGGGAAGAGAAAGACAACCGCTGTACCATCTGCAACCCAGTTTCATATTTTTCAGTTAAGGACGAACACAAAATAACGTATAATGTCCAGGAAGATGAATTAAATTCTGTCATTGTTATTTTGATTTACAGATACTAGTAATATAACACGTGCTCTGTAAAATGTTAGTGTCTTGAGTGGAAACGGTTTTTTTAACGGTCGGTCGGTTAACAACAGAAACGCTAAAGCGAGTGTTGCCTATGGCAGACTGCTTAGAAACGTCTGGAAGCAAAGTGGTCTCAACCTCAGCACCAAGCTAAAAGTTTACACTGCAGTAGTCATCCCCACCCTTCTCTACGCCAGTGAGACCTGGACCATCTCCGAGAGACACGCCAAGCAGCTCAACCAGTTCCAAATGAGCTGCCTCTGCCGCCTCCTACACATCAGATGGCAAGATAGGATCCCCGATACAGAAGTCCTGAGGTGGACTTGCATTCCCAGCATCCACACACTTCTGCTGAAATCGCAGGCCAGACGGGCCAGACATGTTGTCCGTATTCCCGACAGTCTTCTGCCAAAGCAGCTGTTCTATGGAGAGTTGTGCCAGGGAAAGCGCTCAGTTGGAGGGCAGAAAAACGATACAAGGACAGCCTCAAAGCCACCATCAGAGATCTTGGCATCAATGCTGCCAGCGGGGAGGCCCTCGCCCTCGACCGTCCATCCTGGCGCAGCATCCTCACCCAGGGAGTTTATGTAGCTGAGGCCAGACTCCTCAGGGCAGCAGAAGAGAGACGCACAGCACGAAAGGCTAAAATGTCCATCCCTACCAGCCCCACGTTTTCACAGGGCTGTCCCACATGTTTGAGATTCTTCAGGTCCCGGATTGGTCTCACCACCCACATCCGCACCCATCACCACCACCATTAGCTCCTCCTTTTTGTGTGAAATGCTCATCATCGGATCGGCCTACGATCGAAAAATAAACAAAACAACAAACAAAAACCACCTTACCGTTGCGGTTTCTTTTTACAGACATCAATAGAAATTTACAAAATATGTCTACCTTGTAAATTACAGCATGTTACAGGCAGCCGTTCATAAAGTATCCGATTCTAAAGTACCCGTTTTACATCTGTAATCAACGCGTGTAGTAATATCCACCCAAATGAATGGGAAAGCGGGGCTACGTCACTCGGGTATTTTGTCACCAGCCATGACTGCTGTTTGACTGGCGCGTGATGTGATTTCATTTTACAGTCTTCATTTTGTACCCCCCCTCTCACAATAAGGTTAGTAATAGGTTTAGTCTATTTTTAGTGTTGTCGTTATACTAAATGTATGAATTTTATATATAACATAAATGTATTATAGGGAACCGATTCATCTCAATGTATGGACTATATAAACAGACTGAGACTCACTGATTGAAGATCGCTTTCGCTTTTGTCAACTGATAGCATTGTGTCTGAACAGACACTTGCTAGCACAAAGCTTTTAATAAACTTTCTTTAGGAGTAAACAAACCTTCAATCGCGGATTGATCGCTTATCAAGTTGTACTTGAGGGTAATCTGTCCTATATATCGCTGTTAGATGTTTGTAAAGCAGCATCCAGCATTCACTTGTATTTCTCTGGCCGTTGGATTCGATGCTCTTCTGTGATTAATTAATGACATGTAATCTACCACTTCATTGGAGTCACTGAAATATTTTACAGCAGGGTAGTGAAATGGATAAGATTTTTTTTTGATGATGTACTGCTGCAGGTTTAGCCATTTATTCCTTCGCTAAATGGTTGCTATAAAAATGTGCCCTCGTATCTGGTTCTTTTTTTCTATTAGAGAGCGCAATCAAATAACGGATCCACAAGTGATGTATGTTAAAACGAGCAATACAGAAATTACAATAAAAATGCTTAGGGGCAAAATTTACAGTCTGTTCCTTCTAGCACACGAAGGAGTGCTGCAAACATTTGGTTATTATTAAGCAAACAACGTGGGTTTGCACTCCTTCTCCTCAATACTAAATACAGCAAAAAAGAACACCCAAACCAAATCCAGTCTTAAACAAGCATCTGCAAAGTATATATAATACACTGATGGATCTCATGATCCAGAGACACAAGCGACTGGATTGGAAGCTTACTCTTCTGACAGCATGTCCTTCTCCACCAGATTCCCGACGATTACTTCGATCTTTGCGTGAATTAAGTGAATTAGCAAGACTGCTAGCCTAGCATAACCATATAATAAACTTAAAACTATCTGTGAAATAATTACAGCATGTCCCCAACTTACGAACAAGTTCCGTTCCAGGTGGTTGTCTGTATGTACGTTTGCTCGTAAGTCGCTACTGGGACGGAGGTGTGTTGTGGTAACCCCTTCCCCTCCTCGCCCCTTCCACCATCCAGTCACCCATATTCCTCCAGATCCCCATTCCCACAGTGTGAAATTGCCTTTAGGGGGAAGCACTTTTCCCTTCCAAAAAGCAGCTGCAGAGATAGTCTCTGGATTCAGATCTCGTCTTGGGACACTGTAAAGAGTTTGCAGGGCTGGCCATTGAGGGTTTTCTTCTACTACGGTTACCCCCCCCCCCCCACTCGATCTCCCTTCATGTTGGGAAATTCTCTCTAGGTGGACGCACTTTCCCGCCAAACCAGCTATGTTTTCTTGTTTTTATTTACTTTTTTACAACTACACTGTATCGAGATAAAACTCAGATGTAACATCAGCTTGTGCTCAGTCAGGTGCTTAATGCTATCTTGGAAGTAATTTTGTTTTTAATCTAAACGAACTTAGCAAATATTCAGCTTTATGCTAGCTAAGTCTCTAGTACATTAATACATAAATAAATGTTTTTATTAGTTCGTGCCTGAAACCTGGACAACTCTATATGTAATGTTTGTAAGATAAACATTTAATTCAGAACAATATACCAGAGGTTTACAGCATACAATTCTAATAATAATTTATAGACAACGCCGACAGACTTGCTACATCTGTATTTGCACCTGTTTATCAGCGAGGACGACCTGTATATTCTCGGTCAGTGGTCCTGAGTACATGCCTAGAAACAGACAAGACTTTCTTAGGGTCAGAGGTCATAGTAATGTCAAGGAAGTCTCAAGTATATCTTTAACAAAACTATAATAATAATAATTAAGTGGCAAGGCTTGATGTCACTCAGTGGATATTTAAAAAAGAAAGAAGAAAATTTTCCTAAAAGTCGAAGTTTGACAATTTTACGCAAACAAAATTTAAAATGTTAATTTTAAGAATCCAAGAAAGACGCAAGGGGTTTGCAACATGTTAAAAAGCGGTTGTATCCCAAAATATCTCCCGATACTGTGTTGATCATCTGAGTTCTGTTAACTATCAGTCTCCGTGGCAAAGTGTTTTACACACATGACTAGAAAAACGAAAGAAATTGAAAGATGGCGCAGTGTCTCACCGTGTAATACCCGAAGATGGAGGTGAGTCAGCCTCACCATGACCCTGTAGCAATCACATGCGGCCTCTGGGGTAGTCACTGCCGACAGTCGCTACATCTTTATGTCAGGATTAGTCCTTAATATTTGTGTTTGAGTATAAGACTTTATACTTTGGGTTGGTTGATCAGTAAGACAAGAAGTAAAGTGTGAATGTCTTGCACTGAACATTGTTGTTCCAAGTTAGTGAGTGTTTTCAAACTTCGATGGTCAATTCCTGTTAAAGCTTGGCTTGATATGAGGAATATTAACAGTCTGTCCGAGAATCCATTTAAGACTTAAGATGTAGATTAGGTAAACACTTGGACAATCTCTTGATGGTCCTTATATCAGCTTTAACAATCCATACACAAACCGAGGACGTATTTTCTCTTCTATACCTCATTGCCTCCACATTCTAAACGGCCTACGCAGTATACTTTGTATATTTTAAAAGTAATAATCTAATAATTAGTGAGTTTAGGCTTCAGCTGTGAAAGCGACGCTCGACTGTGTGGATTTCTCAACGACTGGATGCTGGAATGTCTTCAGGCGAATTAAGTTCAAAAATTTCTCCCGGTACTTTGCGCCTGTCAGACAATAGAGGTAAAAGGTCATGGAGTTATTTCCAATCCAAAGAAGATGGAACGTATATAAAACCAGATCGTTAACATCTGCGATGTACTGATCCCTGTTTGCACCTTCCATAAACCTTTCTCGGAAAATAATGTACACAGAAAGCGGTGACGTCAGTAGGAGAAAAGTAACGGAAGTTGCTATCAACGTCACAGTCATGGACGATGTTTTCTTCTCACGTGCACGTAACCGATCTGTGTTTCCTGCCAAAAATCGTTTTCTGGCCTCTTGTAGAGACTGACCCACCTTCCAGATGAGCACGGAGTTAGAGACTAACAGAAGAACGACAGGAGCGAGGCTACAGAAGAACGTGTCCATCCAACCCCAGATATTGAAAAAGAAGGAGGCATACTCGATGCTGACAATTGAGTCGAAACAGGTGGCTAGAGAGACGTTTGAAGGTAAGATGACAGTAATACCGTACAACAGGTGAGAATTGATTAAAATGAAAAATGCGAGCAAGCCACTCATCAAGGTCTTGGCGAAACCTGTGGTGAACACGACCTTCACTTTGTGCGGCCACAAAATGCTGGTGGCCTTCTGGACGGTCATGGTCACTAGGATAGACGGTGACATATGGCCAGTGAGGTAGTTGACAAACATTCGAATCTTCCAGAGGAACGCGTAGTAGACAAAGATTTCCAGTACTTCTAGGAAGGAGATAAGGGGATCAAACCACAGGGAGGTGAGGTCGGAGATGGCCAAGCAGGTGAAGAAGACGGACATGGAGGAGTGGGAGGCCCTGTACTCTCGCCGTTGTATCAACAGTATCATGACATTGCCGAATGTTCCCAACACCATGACGATGGGCATCCCCACCTTCCACACCAACATCGTCACCAGTCTCATCGGCGTCAGCTCATCGATTATCATGTCTGTTGCCTGCGAGCAGTTTAGCACACCTATTCTGAGCATCTTCTTACAGGTATGGTGCAAGTGTGGGGCCTTTGTATGTTCTTGAAGACTAACTGAATAATGTTCTACTTGCGTAAGATAAGCCAGATGCCATTTTCAAAACTTCACAGTCAACGCTTGACCAGCTAGAATGTATACTTTATCGAAAGGCTTTGACAGAAGTAAGAACTTGTGTAGGGTATCTTTAAAGATATACGAATAATTTACAAAGTATCGATAATGAAAAAATAACCCAATTATGGTTTGCTACAAATAACATGATGCACCAGTAAAAATGTCAATTAATCTACAAAAATGTTACACGGTGAGAAAAATATTTTTTCAATAAAGCCGAGCCCAAATTGTTGCTCGATACAGCAAGAAAAATTTCTTTCCTGGAAGATTGCACACGCCTAGAGTAAAGAGGTTTTAATATTCTGCTTGTTAGCATTCTATTGAAAGAAGAAAAAACAGTGTTATCATTAATTCCTTTACCGGTGAAGTCCGTGGGTAAATTCGCGATATTTACACAGCAAAAATCATGTATGTAAATATTTTGTTTCTTATTTCTCACTCTCTCTTAGATAAAGGTAAACTTTAAAAGTGTGTCCGTGCTGTTATTGATGTCGAAAATAATCCGAGAGAGAGCGACAGGTAACAGCTATTTACTGAGGATTTTGATCAAAAAGAAATTGTTTTCTGTTATGGGATTTTGTTTTCAAGCTCGTTGAGTTCTACTTATTCTGACGAGCCGAATGGTACCAGCGATTGTATAAGGTCAGGTTTGTACATGATATACGGGTGTCAGGATTGACGGCTGCGTATTTTTAGACCTCGGGTACAAGAAACGTTGATGGAGATATCTCGACAGGGCTGTACGAGAAAATGTTGTTATGACCTTTCAGGGAGATTGAAGTGATGGTAGCAGAGAAGGTAACCGGGCCATCTCAGATTATTGTAGAATGGTCCAATGTTCTAATATATTTTTTAGTCTCTTTCTACCAATGGAATATTAAAATTGGGTCCCTAATGTCTTTCGGAGATATCTTAATTAATGTAAACTTCAAAGTATTTTAGTAATTAGAGAAAAATATTTGCGGCTCTTGATGTTTTAATTCTTTTTAATATAATCGACTCCTGAAATACATTTGTGCAGTTAAGGGTCCACCACATGTATGCAAAGTTTCACGTGTAAAAGGATAAGAAAAGAGAAAGAACCATGTTAAACATCAGTGAAAGAGAAATAATAATAATAATAATAATAATAATAATAATTAATAATAATAATAATGAAGATTTTTAAAGCGCATATTCACACTTATTAGCGCTTAAAACAAGGAAGAGACATGGATTAAATGGACAGAACACAAGGGACAGAAGAATAAACAACAGTACTGACGACAAACAGAAAACAAAGAAAACACAAAAGGCACCAAGTAATTAAAGTAGATTATCTTAGACAAACGCACATTTGAAATGTGTTTACATTTTATTAACAAGAATACCCACTCAGTAACAGACAATCAATAATAATACAACGTAGACTGCAATGACCGTGGTTGTTGCCCATTAAATGTTGATGTGGAGAAGATTTACTGACCAGTCTGTCGAGTGAATTCGGTTTGAACCTTTTAATTTTTTTTAAACTTCAGTGAGAGCTTCTAAATAAAGTTCCAATCTGTAGGGCTGTATTCCAAAATCATCCGTTTCATTTTCGGGCTAAAAATCGTTTCTTGAACACGACAACAAATGTTGCTTCTTTTGACTCGAAGACATTTACAGATTTTTCTTGAACTGAGCCACATTCACTGCTACAAATACTACTGGCACCCGACTGAGTTCTACAGTATGGGAGAGTACTTTCCTTCTGCTTTCCTAGTGGTAGGTGAGAATGCCGATGTTTGAAGACTTATATCTTGAAAAGTAAGCATAAATATGTAATCATATTATGAGAATTATTAGTTTAAAATGAACTTAACCCGATCAAAAATTGTTGCACTCGTGTTGCCCTTTAAAATCATATGAGGTTTAGAATGCCGGGCTTTTTACATTTGTACCCGCCCCACCCCCCCAAATCGAGAAATTAGATCGCTTATACTTCCCGAAGATTTCTTTTGCTTGATGTTGTAATGCCATTCTAGTCAAGATTTGTGGTGTCTCAAACAGTTTTTGAGGAGAATTTCAATAGAAGAGTGCAACAGCTATGCAAAATTTCAGGTAAATTTAAACAAAAAATGTTTCAAATATTAATTTTAATTATACAAGATAGTCGCATGGGGTTTATGGCAACGAAAATTACTAAAAGTACTTACAATTGATGGAAATAAAAAGTAAAAATTATTTCCCAATTCCACTATATCTTTATCTGATTAAAAGAGAAAGTCAGCATCGCCTTGAATGTTTCGCCTTGAATGTTTGTACAAACGGGACTTGTGATAGATGATGAACTAAATACTCTGATCATGTTAATGCTGTATATACACAGATTCAGTTCTCCATGAGGAAACTGAGATCTTTGAATGTGTTTAATAAGATGCTCTGTTTATTAGAATAAAGTTGGTAGTTTGCTGATGCTTGGTTTTGTGTACTGGGGATTGAATGTGACAAGTGATATAGACTGTTTATTGTTATAGTTTAAAAATAAAGCAGGGTCATCAAGAAAGCCAGCGTCGTTATGGGTCAAAGTCTTGAGCGGGTGGATGTGACCAGAGAGCAGAGGATGGTCAGCAGGAATAAGTGCATGATGGTCAGTCCATAACATCCTCTGTATTTCTCACTCCTGCATTTGAGGAGAACCGTAAGCCGCAGATTTATTCATCCTAAGTACAGAACTGAACATTTTAGATGTTCCTTTATTCCGGCACCAGTCAGACTTCGGAACTTAAGAGGTTAACCTGTGAATCTGTGCTGCAGAGAGAGAGAGAGAGCCTGTGTGTGTGTGTGTGTGTGTGTGTGTGTGTGTGTGTGTGTGTGTGTGTGTGTGTGCGCGCGTGCATATGATAAAACAGACTCAAATTTCCGAGTGCAGATGACATTTACTTTAATGCTGTGAAAGATATTATGAAAGTGAGAGAGATGTTCCTTCGTGTAACTGGCTCTGTCAGTTTGCTCCACCCGTGGATCTACGTATTCATGAATACTTCCTCGGTGCCACGATTATGCTCTACTTTCAACTATGTTGCCCCTAAAAGTTCATTCAAACCAAAACTTCCAAGGAAATATTCAGACTAACCTTTTCCACATTACCTTCACCTTGCAATTTTGCTTTTGATGGTATGGTGTTGTAGCTCTGTATATTTCTTGATATGTGTTCTATGTATTTTGAGTCTATAAATTATTTGCATATTTGTGAGTGTTAATTTCTTCTTTCTGCACAGCTTACTGAACCTATTTTAAAATGGGCAAACATGCTGTAAATTGTTGTTATTATTTTTTATATGTTATACTTCATCTGGACTAAATGCATATTATGTGACCAAATGACCAAATTAAAGACCGTACCTTACGGTTAGCGTTTTTTTTTTTTACAGAACTCAATAAAAATTTGCAAATTATGTCTACTTTGTGAATTACAGCATCTTACAGGCAGCCGTTCAGGAAATATCCGATTTGAAAGTACCCGTTTTGAATCTGTAATCAACGCTTGGTGCAAGATCCACCCAAATGAATGGGAAAGCGGGGCTACGTCACTCGGGTATTTTGTCGCCAGCCATGACTGCTGTTTAATTGGCGCGTGATGTGATTTCATTTTACAGTCTTCATATTTGCCCTCCATAATATGACTAGTAATAGGTTTAGTCTACTTTTAGCCTTGAAGTCGTTATACTAAATGTATGACTTTTATGCATAACATAAATGCACTATGGGGAACCGAATCATCTCAGTGTACAGATGATTTGTAAACAGACAGAGACTCACTGACTGCAGAGCGCTTTTGCATTTGTCAACTGATAGCATTGTGTCTGAACAGACACTCACTAGCACAAAGCAATAATAAATAGTAAGTGGCAAGACTTGATGTCACTCAGTGACTATTAAAAAAAGAAAGAAGAAAATTTTCCTTAAAGTCGAAGTTTGAAAATTTTACGCAAACAAAGTTTAAAATGTTAATTTTAATAATGCATGAAAGACGCAAGTGGTTTGCAACATGTTAAAACGGCTGCATTCCAAACGTTTTCTCGATACTGTGTTGATGATCTGAGTTCTGTTAACTATCAGTCTCCGTGGCAAAGTGTTTTAAACACATGACTAGAAAAACGAAAAGGAAATCGAAAGATGGCGCAGTGTCTCACCGTGTAATACCCGAGTCAGCCTCACGCATGACCCTGTAGCAATCACATGCGGCCTCTGGGGTAGTCACTGCCGACAGTCGCTACATCTTTTTGTCAGGATTAGTCCGTAATATTTGTGTTTGAACATAAGACTTTATACTTTGGGTTGGTTGATCAGTAAGATAAGAAATAAAGTGTGAATGTCTTGCACTGAACATTGCTGTTCCAAGTTAGTGAGTGTTTTCAAAATTCGATGGTCGATTCCTGTCAAAGCTTGGCTTGATATGAGGAATATTAACAGCCTGTCCGAGCATAAATTTAAGACTTAAGAGATAGAATTAGGTAAACGCTTGAATAAATGTTTTCATGGTCCTTCATAACAATTCTTTCAAATAATCAGGTATTATCTTCCCTATACCTCGATGGCTCTAAATTTGTAAACGCCCTACACAATGACTTCGTGTGTATTTTTGATTTAGGAAAATCAGTGAGCTTGTAGGCTCCATTTGTGAAAGCTACGCTCGACTGTGTGGATTTCTCAACGATTGGATGCTGGAATGTCTTCAGGCGAATTAAGTTCAAAAATTTCTCCCGGTACTTTGCGCCTGTCAGACAATAGAGGTAAAAGGTCATGGCTTTATTTCCGATCCAAAGAAGGTGGAACGTATATAAAACCAGATCGTTAATATCTGCGATGTACTGATCCCTGTTTGCCCCTTCCATAAACCGTTCTCGGAAAATAATGTACACAGAAAGCGGTGACGTCAGTAGGAGAAAAGTAACGGAAGTTGCTATCAACGTCACAGTCATGGACGATGTTTTCTTCTCACGTGCACGTAACCGATCTGTGTTTCCTGCCGAAAATCGTTTTCTGGCCTCTTGTAGAGACTGACCCACCTTCCAGATGAGCACGGAGTTAGAGACTAACAGAAGAACGACAGGAGCGAGGCTACAGAAGAACGTGTCCATCCAACCCCAAATATTGTAGAAGAAGGAGGCATACTCGATGCTGACAAAGGAGTCAAAACAGGTGGCTAGTGAGATGTTTGAAGGTAAGATGACAGTAAAACCGTACAACAGGTGAGAATCGATTAAAACAAAAAGCACGAGCAAGCCGCCCATCAAGATCTTGGCGAAACCTGTGGTGAACACGACCTTCACTTTGTGCGGCCACAAAATGCTGGTGGCCTTCTGGACGGTCATGGTCACTAGGATAGACGGTGACATGTGGCCAGTGAGAAAGTTAACGAACATTCGAATCTTCCAGAGTAATGCGTAGTACACAAAGACGTCCATTGCTTGTAGGAAGAAGAAAAGGGGATCAAACCACAGGGAGGTGAGGTCGGAGATGGCCAGGCAGATAAAGAAGACGGACATGGAGGAGTGGGAGGCCCTGTACTCTCGCCGCTGTATCAACAGTATCATGACATTGCCGAATGTTCCCGACACCATGATGAGGAGTATCCCCACCTTCCACATCAATAATGTCACCTGTCTCATCGCCGTCATTTCACCGATTATCAACTCTTCTGCCTGCGAGTCGTTTGGCAAACATACTGAGAACATCTCCCTACAGGAATTTGCAGTTATGTGAGTCTTTGTTTTTTCTTAAAGACTGAATAATTTGCTACTTGCACGAGAATAACCATTTGCCATTCTCGAAACACTACAGTCGACGCTTGACGAGCCTAGAATGAATACTTTGTCCAAAGTCATTGACAGAAATAAGAACTCCTATAAGGTATTTTATATATATATATATATGTATACGAATAATTTACAAAGTATCGATAATAAAAAGCAATGGGAATTTACTACAAAAATATGAAGCACCAGTAAAATAATGTCAGTTAATATACAAAAATGTTAACCAGCGAGAATTTTTTTCAATTAGTCTAAGCCCAGATGTAAAATATTGGCAGGAATATTTCTTCCCCGTAAAATTGCACAGGCCTAAAGTAAATAGGCTCTAATATGTTGCCCAACTTTCTACGCACAAGAAACCCTCCCCCCATATGATCACTATTTATTTTATTTACAGATGAAGTCTGTGAGTAAATTTGCGATATTTACACAGCAAAAATCGTGTATAGAGATATTTTGTCCTATTTTTCACTACCCCTTCGATAAAGGTAAACTTAAAAGTGTGTCTGTGATTGTTGTCGAATAAAATCTGAGACAACGACAGGTAAAACCTATTAGCAATTATTTTGATTAGAAAGACATTGTTTCCTATTATACGATTTTGTTTTCAACCTCGTGAGTCCCACTTATTCTGACGAGCCGAATGGTACCAGCGATTGTATAAGGTCAGGTTTGTTCATGATATACGGGTGTCAGGATTGACGGTTGCGTATTTTCAGACCTCGGGTACAAGAAACGTTGATGGTGATATCTCGACAGGGCTGTACGAGAAAATGTTGTTATGACCTTTCATGGAGATTGAAGGGATGGTAGCAGAGAATGTAACCACGATATCTCAGATTATACTAGCATAGTTCCAATTTTCTAATAGTTTTTTTTCAATTCCTTTTCCTCCATTAGAAAAGGTCGATATTGCCTTTGCGTTCTCCCGGACGTTGTGGAAAGAGTGTAAAAAAAAACATTATTTGACAAAGATAGTTTTTAACCCTACACTGGCCTACAGAGTCCTGCAGTGCTAGTGTGTCTGCTGAAGGTGCGTCTGCGACTGTCTTTCCGCAGACGTTGTCGACCGCGGAGTTTGCGGCGTGGTCAACCGTCTCTTACCTGAACTAACGTTTTCGCAATGACCGAGATTCGGAGGGATCGTCGTGTGATTTGTCTGGGCCAGTTGCACAACACGTTTCTAAACCTTAAAACTGTTCTAAAGAAGCAAAATCTCTTCTTAGACATTTTGATGCATTGCAGAAAAACATACAAAAAACTGTACTGACAGGACGAAAGTCAGACTTCAACAACTTTATCTTACTTAAAGCAGATTTAGTTTTAAAATTCTAAAATTGTGGTGTGTAATTTAAATTAATTATCTAAATAGAGTTATGGCCTAAAAGTTTTTAAAATTAGAAATATGTTGTGCAGCTGACTGTTGCTAGTCAAGTTGAGAAAGTGATTGCCATCAGCATAAATGCAGTGACTTCAGCTGAGGTCCTCTACCAAAATATCCCTTTCTAGCTTCTCATCTTCTCTGTCTTTTGACTGTGATATGTAGTTGTAGTAGTCTCAGTAGTGGTGGTGGTGGTGGTGGCATTCGGCTTGGTATTACGCCTTTTGTGTAATTGGATGAACAGTTTATGTTTGAAAATCAGCCTCTAACGCATCTAAGGTTTAGGATGTGAATATCAAGATCCTTCACACCCTGTATTCTAGTTTTCTTGTTCCTTTCGTTCATTTGCTTACAGCATTGTACTGTGATATAGTTCAGATGTAGCTTAAGCTTATGAGTTTTACCCTATCTTGAAGTACTTTATCTCAACGAATTTAGCAATCCTTCATCGTTAAACTTAATCTTCTGTAATCAAATAATAACAAATATTAAGAATAAAATAATGCAAATAATAATAATGCAAATAATAATGCAAATAATAATAATTATAACAATAATTATAATAATAATAACAACTCTTATTTTATGAGTATGTATGCGCTGTGTTGGTACGAGGTTTGAAACCAGCTTCATTCTCTTTCGCGAGTGCGAAACCCAGACATACATTGTATGTTTGGTGTTTAGATATTTGTTTCAGAAAATGTTGTCCGATGTTGACAGCACACCTTTCTACCAATAATTTACGATCCTTCATTGTATGCTTTACAGCTCACTTAGATGCTTCCAGACAGGTTCAAGTATAAGACTATATATAGCATATGAATTACATGACTATATTCATAATTTCAATTATAAAACTATAATTAGAATCGAATTACCACCGACATGTGCTATTCTTCTTTAATCTACCGACTTTGAAATGATGAACCAGCCAATTGGACTGCATCGACGCCTAAAGGTTTCGTGTTCTTATTTATGTGCGACATTAGATTAATACATTGCTATCTATCTATCTATCTATCTATCTATCTATCTATCTATCTATCTATCTATCTATCTATCTATCTATCTATCTATCTATCTATCTATCTATCTGTCTGTCTGTCTGTCTGTCTGTCTGTCTGTCTGTCTGTCTGTCTGTCTGTCTGTCTGTCTGTCTGTCTGTCTGTCTGTCTGTCCATTCATCTACTAAGCTACGAATGTAATATAGAAACTGGATCACTATGTCTTTAAGCTATGTCTCAATTAATGCAATCTTCGAAATATTTTAGTAGCTAGAGAAAAATGTTTGCGGCTGTTGATGTTCTAATTCTTTTTAATAAAATGTACATTTGTGCAGTTAAGGGTCCGCCACATGTATGCAAACTTTTCACGTGTAAAGGGGATAGGCAGAGAGAAAGAACCATGCTAACCATCACTAAAGAGAAATAAAGAAAAATATGTATTACTGAATGAAAAGAAATTAACGCAAAAATCCAGTATCAAATTTAACTTTGTATTAAACTTGTATTTTCAGTACTGAAAAAATAATAAAGAAATTGAGCCGGAGATGCACTCGTAGTTACTTGTTTCTGAACATAGTTATCAGAGATGTGTTCACTGATGTGTTCACTGCTGTAGTCACTGTTGTCTTCTGTTGTGTTTATTAATGTCTCTCCATCAAAAGTGTAAATATATTTATTGGAAAATGGAAGAAAACGAATGGCTAGTGTTCCCTAGTGTTCTCACGCTCTCTGAGGGGTTTCCATGCCGACAGACTCGCTACCTCTGCACGTGCACGGGGTGATCAATGATCAATGGTGCTGAGACCAGACCTGGGAATGTGAAAACTTATAGAAGTAGACACGACCTTCTCAAGGTAAATGCTAAGGAGTTCTCAAGTACATCTGTAACAAAACAACAACAATAAATAATAAGCCGCAAGGATTGACATCAAACCGGGGATATTAAAAAAATAATGAAAATAACTCTGACCATAGTCGTTTAAATATTTGCTGATTTTAGGCAAGAAAACGACTTCCTTGTCCGTTAACTGTTAATATAGAATCGTCACTTGCATGCCCAGTATATTAGAATAAACTGGGTGTCATGTTTGTGTTAACGTAAGCAGCACTGCAAACAGTACAATGCAGGCATTAAGTGCCAGACATTAAAAAAATCTTAATTCGTTTGAGACATTGCTCTCCCCTTATTAAGATTTAATAAAAAGACAAAGAAAAACTTACAGGTGACTGAGGAGAGTCCTTCCGCGAGTAGCTTTGATGTTCGTGCAATTCGATTGCAACTCTTACACTTAGTATGTTTATTATACACAGCTGTGTGTTGCTAGGCCTGTAAATCAAGATCCAACTTTAAAGGGAGCTAAGCACCTTTCGCAGGCTGAAATGTCTTTTGTTGCTACATGAAACCACGAATATTTATTTCTGCTGGACTGCTTGGTGACGAATCTTTCGTGCTAACTTCTAGAACTCGGTATAAACCAGAAAAGTCGTTTCCAGTTTAACTATCAACAACAAAAAGAAGAGCAGACGATGCGAACTCTCGAGCTGACGGAGGTAAAAAAAAGCTTAAGCTTTATGGTTTGTTGTGTTTTGAGTTTATTAGCTGTAAGTCGTGGAAAGCGGACGCCGTGGACTATTGACAAAAATGAAAGAAAGACTAAGTGATTAAGTAACAAATTTATTGCAAGTTTGTTCTTGACTTTAAGAATTTTATTGCAGTTCCGGATGTTCACCTGCTAAATGGTTCACCGAAACCTGACAGCAACGCTTTACTGTATGGATTTCTCAACGACTGGATGCTGGAATGTGTTCAGGCGAATTAAGTTCAAAAATTTCTCCCGGTACTTTGCGCCTGTCAGACAATAGAGGTAAAAGTTCATGGAGTTATTTCCGGTCCACATGAGATGGCAGGTAGCTAAAACCAGATCGTTAACATCTGCAATGTACTGATCCCTGTTTGCCCCTTCCAGAAACCTTTCTCGGAAAATAATGTACACAGAAAGCGGTGACGTCAGTAGGAGAAAAGTAACGGAAGTTGCTATCAACGTCACAGTCATGGACGACGTTTTCTTCTCACGTGCACGTAACCGATCTGTGTTTCCTGCCGAAAATCGTTTTCTGGCCTCTTGTAGAGACTGACCCACCTTCCAGATGAGCACGGAGTTAGAGATTAACAGAAGAACGACAGGAGCGAGGCTACAGAAGAGCGTGTCCATCCAACCCCAGATATTGAAATAGAAGGAGGCATACTCGATGCTGACAAACGAGTCGAAACAGGTGGCTAGAGAGATGTTTGAAGGTAAGATAACAGTAATACCGTACAACAAATGAGAATCAATTAAAACGAAAAATGCGAGCAAGCCACTCATCAAGGTCTTGGCGAAACCTGTGGTGAACACGACCTTCACTTTGTGCGGCCACAAAATGCTGGTGGCCTTCTGGACGGTCATGGTCACTAAGATGGATGGTGACATGTGGCCAATCAGGTAGCTCACAAACATTCGAATCTTCCAGACTAATGCGTAGTACACGAAGACGTCCAGTGCTCCAAGGAAGAAGAAAAGACCATCAAACCACAGGGAGGTGAGGTCGGAGATGGCCAGGCAGGCGAAGAAGACGGACATGGAGGAGTGGGAGGCCTTGTATTGTCGCTGCTGTATCAACAGTATCATGACATTGCCAAACGTTCCAAATGCAATGAGGAGGGGCATCCCTACTTTCCAGACCAGCATCGTCGCCTGTCTCATCGGCGTCATCTCATCGACTATCACGTCTGCTGCCTGCGAGCAGTTTGATGTACCCATGGCGAGCATCTCCCTCTCCCCTGTGCTCGGGAACAGGTTCGGTGCAAGCGCGTCAGCCTTTGTTTTTCTTCAAGACTCTTGTAGAATCCATGTAGTTTGGATCTTGCACGACCTCAGCCAGACGCCATTCTTACTTGCTACACAGTCGATGTTTGACCAGTCTAGAATGTATACTTTGTCCGAAGCCATTGACAGAAGTAAGAACTTTTATAGGGTGTCTGTACAGCTGTATGAATAATTAACAAAGTATCAATTATGAAGAAAACTAATTGATATTTGCTTCAAAGAACATGATGCGCCATTGGAAAATGCCAATTAGTTTAGAAAAATACGGTTAAAAATACTTTTGTAACACTGAGCCCAAGTATAAAATATTGACACGCTCCATTAAGCCAGCTAAATGTCTTCCCCGTAAAACTCCACACGCCTTAAGTAAATAGGCTTTAATATTTACCAACCTTTCACTCATAAACAAGACTTAACTTAAATTCTCAAATCCTTTATTGATGAAGTCCTTGAATAATTTCGCGAGATTTACGCAGTAAAACATTTTTAATATACATTTCCAAAAAAAAGTAAACATATGTGTGTCAATAAATGATTAATTTAGTTGGAAATAGCAACAAGGGAAAGCTTCTAGCGAGGATTATAATTAAAAAGAAGATGTTTTATATTCTACTACTATTGTTTTTTTTCCCTCCAACTCCGTGGATCCCATTTATTCGGAAGAGATACGTGGTGCCGGCGACTGAAGAAGGTCAGGTTTGTACATCAGATATGGTTGTCATTATTCCCCGCTTCCTATGCTCAGACCTAGAGGACAAGGAGCTGTGATGCTGCAGTCTTGAAAGGACACTTTGTTATGAAAACCGGTTAGTAGAACCTTTTCGTGAATGTTTAGGGGAAGTTGAAGAGAGTTTTCCCGCCATGTCAGAGTCTAGTAGAATGGTTCCAGTGGTTAGTCAGTTTTTTTCTCGGTCTCTATGTTCTCCATTAGTAATAGTCGAAATTACCTCTACTTTCCCTCAGACGCTGTGGAAACAATGTACAAACAATGACACGTTGAAAAAGATTGTCCTCTGCACAAAATAAATTGATCTTTTCTTAGATGAGTTGTCACCTGCTGGCGTCACCACCAGTGCATTTTCAGTTAAGAGATCATTTAAACGGGACTGATACGAAGTTTCTACCTGTGAGGAACCAGATGTCTTCAGAGTAACAATTATTAATCGAAAAGATAGAATACTATTTCTCTGTGTGTGTGTGTGTGTGTGTGTGTGTGTGTGTGTGTGTGTGTGTGTGTGTGTGTGTGAAATGAGAGACAGAGAGGCACAGACCCCATCATTGTATCACGTGAATAGGGTTTAGTCATATATGCCAGACCACATGACCTCACCTTTGATTGGTCGGCTAGCAGGAATAAAAGGTGCTCATCCCATAAGCGACATCCAAAACGTGTAGATGAAAACATTCTTGGTTCTATCTTTTTTTCTTTTTTTTTTTACCAAAACACTTCGGAGAGACAAATATGTAGCGAAGAGAATCAAGCGCGGTGAGGAGAGCTGAGAGGTGAGGTGCAGGGAGGAAGGCAGCTTCTTAAAGTAAGATAAGTATTTTGTAGATACAGTGTTTTAGCTTAAGGTTAGGGAGGGGGCGTATGTGTTTATTTGTTGTAATAGAGTCAATAAAGTAGTGCTGTAGGTTATGAATTATGGTCTTGTGTTATTCATCCACTGCCATCTTTTTGTCCTTGTCTATCCGCTCTGTGTCTTACGTGACAAGGGAGAGTCTTGTTAGGTAGTGAGGTACCCAGTTACACTTTCTTTCTTTCTTTCTTTCTTTCTTTCTTTCTTTCTTTCTTTCTTTCTTTCTTTCTTTCTTTCTTTCTTTCTTTCTTTCTTTCTTTCTTTCGTGTCACGTCACGTCACGTCACGTCACGTCCTCGAAAATATCATGAAATTGTCTTTACTAAGGTTGTAACAACTTCACTGCCAGCAATTTCGGGGTCACCACCGTGGATCTAAATCACAGCTGACTCTCGCTAATCAGCACGTGCATATACTGACAGAGCGAACATGACGGCAGTGACTACATTTCGACAAATCTTTAATTACGAGTGGTAAAGTAAGCAAAATAAAATGATTTTTTTTTCGTTTAACCCTCCTTTGCGAGGAAAGACTAATCTACGTAATTAAAGTCATTAAGTTCTGAAACAACGTCGCTCTCACCTTTAACATCAGTTATTTACACAAGCAAAATTTTTTCATCAAAATTGTGGACAAATTATGACTATGAAATTAAACTGGCCCCAGTTGCACAACACATTTCTAAACCTTAAAACTGTTCTAAAGAAGAAAAATCTCTTTTAAGCCATTTAAATGCATTGCAGAAGAACATGCAAAAAATTGTACTGACAGGACGGAAAGTGAGACTTAAACAGCTTTATCTTACTTAAAGCAGTTTTAGTTTTAAAAATTCTAAAATTGTGGTGTGCACTTTAAACTAATTATTTAACAAGAGTTAAGGCCTAAAAGTGTTTAAAATTAGAAATGTGTTGTGAACTGGCCCCTTTGCTTTAGAATTGTCCTCTCACATCATGCAGCTTTCCGACATAATTTTTAAATTAACAATTAAAACATTTATCTTTTTTAATTAACGTGAATCGCTATTTTCAGACACATCAACTACTTTGTTTTCTAATTAAAATGTTACTGTATCTCTGGTATCCATGTTTGTTGCTATTACTTTATTATAAAGTATATAGTCACATCCATTGGACGTGTATGTGTACCAAAACTTTGAAAAGCCTAAACACAACATGAAAGAGCTGAAGGTATTCGAACGTGTGAACAGAGCAGGAACTTAACCAAGCCATATACAAGTCATAGGTTATTTCATGTAGATATTTGTATAAGATACGACTTTATTTATCCAAAAGGGCAACTAGAAGCAGGTCTGTACAGAAGCACAACAAAAAAATATCACAGCATATTCATATCCACTTCACAAAACAGAAGCTCATACAATCATGGTTCAGTCTTATGTATGATTTACATTTATTCACTCATAGTAGCATTAAAAAAATGGCCCGGCCGAAACAGCAAAATTTATTAAATTTTTTAAACAAAGGGTTATTGATTGTCGCTGTCAAGAATGGAAGCACGAACTTGTATTACATGTCAGTAATGAAATAAATTACCAGTAGCAGTGACAGACTTAGTTTGTGTAATATACGACACAAGGGAGAAGTGTTTCAATTGAGATGTTAACAGATTCACCAGAAATGTACTTGTGAGACTTCGACTTGCAATTTCAGACATTATGTCCCAGTTCTTAGGATTTTTTTGATAATGATATATAATAAACGGTGACCGGACACTTAATCCCCAGACATTTAATCCCCGACACTTAATCCCCTAGACATTTAATCCATAGCCACTTAATCCCCAGACACTTAATCCTCAAAAATGCCCCCAAATCGCGACACAACACTCAAAACTGCTATTTTGTGAACTTGAAATATTATAACCATAAGAGAAATGTGTCACGTGGTAACTCTAATGAGATGTAACAATCGCCCCAATTAGGGTACCTCCGATCATTAGCTTACCTGTCATATTGATTAACAACACTTTTCGTATCATATTGTTGAAGAACATTGACTTTAATAGCTCACATGAACTTTAACTAATGTTATATATGTTGAAGTTAAGTATTATTTTAATTGTCAAACTTATTTTGATGTTTACATGAAAATAATTATTTGAATTTGAATTAAATGTTTCATTCAGTTCATAATTTTTTGAGTTGAAATTTAATTTTGAGGATTACGTGTCTGGGGATTAAGTGTCTGGGATTCATAATAAACATCCTCTTTATCCCCTAAGGCGTAAAGAGCAAAGTTATGATCAATTGCAATGGGAAAGCAGAGATCCTTATGAACGGGGTACAGCTCGAAGAGGTAAGCAGCTTCAAGTACTTGCGAGCCACCCTCTCCAAGGACGGCAGCTCCATGCTAGATATCCACGTCAGGATCGCAATAGCAACAGCAGCAATGGCTAGGCTAGATAGGATCTGGCATAGCCACAAGATAAGGTTCACTACCAAGTACAAGCTGTACAAATCCCTGGTAGTGCCGATCCTGCTCTACGGATGTGACTCGTGGACTCTGCTCGCCGAAACGGAAAGGAGAATCCAGGCATTCGAGAACAAGTGTCTGAGGAGGCTGCTCCGGATCTCATGCAAAGAACACAAAACCAACGACTTTGTAAGAAACAAGATTGCCGCACTCGCAGGGCACCAGGAACCTCTACTATCAACAATCAAGCAATGTAAACTGGTCTTCTTGTGTCACGTGACCCGGCACGACACCCTGTCGAAGACTATCTTTCAAGGCACCTTGGAGGGTGGCCGACGCCGCGGTGGTCAGAGAAAGAACTGGCTTACCTCCATCGTCAGGCAATATGTTAATTTTCGCCAGAGACAGCAACCACGTCGATAAACTTTTATTTCGGGTTTCATAATGAAAATAGTCTACCCCCCTTTTTTTCCAAAATACCACATGGACACATTAATCGTCAAAATTTCTGTTTAAAACACATCCGATACCATCTTTAAGTATTTTATTAATCCTTACGGCTCTGTATTTGACACATAATTAAAGTGAGCTTTTAGTGCTTGTAAATCTTTATTTTGAATACTGTGTTCAAATATCGTTTAGTTGATCAATTTTGTCTTTGTGTTCTATCTGTCCGTTTCGCATAACTGGAGTTTTAATTAATGTAAATATTTCTTCCCACTTTATGTAAAATACAGGAAATCTTTTTGGTTAAAAGGCAATCAAATGTCATTGCAAATTTGTTTATAATTAGAAACATGCATCTCAGTATACAGCTATGAACATAGATGAATATATAATTGTCGAGTTTCTTTTTTGTGTTTTTTTTGCGTAGCTGTGTAATAGACGAAATGCTCAGAGGCTTTTGAAAGCATGCATAAGCGAGTAATTAGCAATCCTCAATCCTTTGCCAAATATCAAATATATTTTTTTCTTACATAAAGTTTTAAGAGATATTTTTATTTTTTAAACATTTATGCTAAAATAACTTCACATCTAATATTTTTCCCGGTCAAG
The DNA here is from genome assembly GCA_004794655.1 of Marisa cornuarietis. Classification (NCBI taxonomy): domain Eukaryota; kingdom Metazoa; phylum Mollusca; class Gastropoda; order Architaenioglossa; family Ampullariidae; genus Marisa; species Marisa cornuarietis. The sequence goes on from SMMW01000001.1 coordinate 19,346,144, forward strand.
ATATATCTGTACAAAAGCTTAATAGGTCTTTCTTTGTGTTTAAAAAAATTGCAAAAGAAATAGTTTTATGATTAATCATTACTAATTGATTATTCATGCTGGCATTTAATTAAGTCGTCAGACAAGACACCGGCTAAATTAGTAAGTCATCAATATAAAATGTACACACGGTTTACCATAAGTGCAAAGACTGCGTTCCAAAGAGTGTTCCTGGCAAACTAGTCAAGAAGAGTTTTCAGAAACTCGGATGACAGATATTCTATGCAATTGTTCCTGCACGAAAGATGCTAACACCGGTTCTGCCAAACTCCACGCAAGCAGCAGACATCAGAACTCACGAGTTAACATCGATAATACAAGCGACGATGTTGGTGTGGAAGGTAGGGATGCCCCCGGTCATCGTGTTGGGGACGTTCGGCAACATCATGATACTGTTGATACAGCGGCGAGAGTACAGGGCCTCCCACTCCTCCATGTCCGTCTTCTTCACCTGCCTGGCCATCTCTGACCTCACCTCCCTGTGGTTTGACCCCTTCTTCTGGTGGCTGGAACTACAGAACATCGTGTACTTCGGGTTTTTCTGGAAGATTCGACAGTTTATGAACTACCTGACTGGCCACATGTCACCCTTTATCTTAGTGACTATGACCGTTCAGAAGGCAGCCAGTATTTTGTGGCCGCACAGGGCGAAGGCGGTGTTCACGACAAGGTTCGCCAAGACCTGGATTGGCTGCTTTCTGGGGCTTTTCATTTTAATAAATTCTCACATGTTGTATGGCATTTCAGTCATTGTACCTGCAAACACTTCGTCGGCTGCCACGTTCGATCCGTTTGTAAGTGTCGATTATGCCACCTTCTTCATCAATATCTGGGGATGGATCGATGTTTTTCTTAGCAGCTTTGCTCCTGTTGCTCTTCTGTTAGTCTCTAACTCCGTGATGATCTGGAAGGTCGGCCAGTCTCTACAGGAGGCCAGAAAAAGATTTTCGGCAGGAAATGCAAGTCGGTTATCTTCTCGCAGAAAGAAAACGTCCTCCATGACTGTGACATTAATAGCCATTTCCGTCACTTTTCTTCTGCTTACATTCCCTTTTTCTTTGTACATTACACTACGGGGAATGATCCTGAATGATAAAGATGAGTACACGATAGAGATTTGCCAACTTGTTTTATCTGTTTTACATCTCATGTGGGTCACCAACAATGCTGTGACCTTTTACCTTTATTGTCTGACCGGAGCCAAATACCGAAATGAGTTTACAAAAATATTTTGTCAAAACACAATCAAGAAATGAAGTAAAATCTTAACACAGTAGAGCGTCTTTACTTTAAAAAACGGCATCAGAAAGGTTCTCGGTATTCTGTACAAAATCATTACACATCAGTAAGACTAATTAAGGTAAAGAACTATGAAGATTTTTTTTTTTACATTTTGACCGGCATTCATTATCTGAGATTATTGCATATCCGCTGCAGCGAACGCTTAATATTTCGCGATTGTCATGTGTAACCTTATGAAGGGGAGTTATAGAGTTCATCCAAAGTTCGATGTTGAAGTTTTGCATCTCATGCCAAAGCCCGTCGTGTCAGACTCTGTTAAATGTTCTTCTAAAGTCAACGAATTTATAGAAGGGATCCTACTTGTGTTGTAGATGTTTTTCTACTCCTTCCTGGTCCAAAACCAGCCTGTATTTTGGTTAGCAGCTCCTCAGTGGTGGTGTTAATATGATTCTGGACTACATTCAGCTTGATTTTACATCGGTGGCCGATTAAACTTATGGTTCTGTGGTCTGGTTCAATTCCCGATAAGCGCAGCATACTTCCCCCAGTCGACCCAGCTGACGGAAATGGGTACCTGACTCCATAGAGGGTTGGGGAAGGTAAGGCAGTGAGGGAGAGGAAATTGGCACCACCCTCATGTAAAAGCTGGCCCCGAGAAAAGTGGGGTCTCTAACACCTCACTCCCCAACGACCTGAAAAGGTTATGGGATGACCTTTACATTTTACCTTCTGTGGTCTTGGCTTTGCTTATTGTTTCTTTCCGTTGAAAGGGGTATGGCCAGGGACTGCATTCATTCTCTGAGCCATTCTTTGCGTTCACAGATTCCTTGGCACAGAGTAGGTAGCCCTTTACGTATTCCGCTTGAGGGCTCAGAAAGGGCCGTTGTGAATGCCTGGTAACTTTCATCTCGTCAGACTGCATTCGGCTGTCTCGACGGCTTCTCGCGGGTTGAAAGATTTGTAGACTAGCTGGTTGTATTCTGGCTACTGTAGAGGATGTTGGCGGGTATTCTCAGCTGGAAGTTGTACAGGTCGTTGCAATATTCAGTCCATAGACGGCAGCTGACAAAGCCCGCCACTCAAACTTGTTCTGGGCGACAATGAACATGCCCTGCGCAGGACGACCTCTTTACTCCTTTACTTTCGCAAGCTAGGTCTTCTTCTGGCCAACGCAGCCTTTCAAGGTACGTTGATGGACAGTCTTTAACAGTGGATTGCCTTACTGACCATCTGATCTCTGCCAGTCCCACAATGTCCAACTGGTATTGTTCTCAAAGAGCTTGTGACATCACAAGTACCCACGTGACGCCAGTAATAGAAAACAACAAACTACACTCAACCAGACCTAGTAGGCTTCAATACAAGTTGTCCTGTGTACAAATAAGTTTGTCTGTGATAGTTTGCTTGATGTCGGTAGTCACTCTAATGTCCTCTACTGTGCATATGAGATGCTGTGTACAGCTATGGCATCAATTGTATGATGTATACGCAATTGGTCTAAGCAAAACAAATTTTTCTTATGAGCACGCTTTGCAGGCACGAGGCAATTACTCGTTCTTTTACTCGGAACAAAGAAGATCGATCTATCCAGAAAGCTGCCTCTAACCGGTTTTTGAAAAGAAAAAAAATTGGGTGGGGGATGTAGAGAAGAAAATATTCAAAGGACCCCGATTGAATCGCAACCGTATTGATATTTCAAGTATATCTGGGTTAAACATAAAGCGATCGAGGCAACCACCACAATAGTGGATTGCGTGTGTAGTGCTGACATGTTCCTGGTGCGTTCTGTGGTAGGTTGTGTCCCTTTATGCTCGGTGGAGGAAAAGATGGTCTTCTGTCTCATTGACTATTTTTGCGTTTTGATGGATTGTGTTTTTTCTCCCGTTTATTCTCATGGCGCTGAGATGTGTACAGTTCCCACGGTAAGAGTTTAGTCACTGCACATTCTATTGCATCGTCTGTCTATCCTTCTGCTCAATACATATCTGAATAGAGCCAGCGCGCGCGTGCGTGTGAGTGTGTGTGCGTGCGTGTGTGTGTGCGTGCGTGCGTGTGCGCGCGTATGCGCGCTTGCCCAATCCAGGGTTAGGATTGTATCCTTTAATTTTATGAAATAACATTTAGAGTTTTTCTTTTATTAAAATTTTCGGAACTTTTCTAATAAGAACCCTTACACTAAGCCACGTTGAAAATGAGTCAGTAAACTTGTTTGACGCCTTGTGTGCCAAGAATGTATTTGACAACATGTGGAATTACTACTCTATTTGTAGTGTGCCAATGAAGGATTTGTGGAAGAACAACCAGAGTGACCTCTACAACCCTCTGTCTAGTTTACCTGATCACTGTATCAACGTCAAAATACCTCCTCTGAAATTTTATGAGCTGGAAAGAGTTTTGCTAATGAAAAAATATCAAAGCTTGACACAGTCTGAGGAAGAACTGTCATGTGCAACAAGTCAAGAGCATGCCAGAATAAAGGAGGTGCAATCTTTGGCCTGGAGGCCACCATTAAAAGTCTCAGAATGGCAGGAGGGCGCAAAACACAAATCAGAGAGAGGTTAGTCGGCGTCGTTTACGTGTATAGACTGCAAATGAGCGAAAATGTTGCGAGGATGCACAGGGGCTGTACTATAGTACAAATGAGGTTTGCATGGTCGTTACATTAGAATAAAATCTTATACTGGCAGTGTAAACATTTCACACAAAACTGCAAAGACGAATTATTCAATGCTGAGATAGTGGACAAAGATGTGTGTAGGTAGTAACGATCTTGCACAGGAGTAGAACAATACAGAACTGAGGTAAACGACACAACAAACGTGCACATGTAACAGTAAACACCAAAGTCGACGAAGATTACGGAAGAGACAAAACTAATATCAGATAACAGTCTCCTCGAGCCATTAGGTGAAAGGACATCTGCCTGAGAAGAAATACAAAAGCACATACATTCTAATACAGAACCTGACACATTACTCTAATACAGAACATGATACATTACTCTAATTACAACCTCATACCATATGCTAAGTAATTTAATATGTAAAATACAACTGAGGATTGGAAATTAAGTTCTATTTTAAAAAGCCAACCGACCGTGTACACATTTTCTAATGCAGAAATTATCAGAAATTTATTTCGTAAACTTGTTATTCTAAAGAGAAGGCGGTAATAATAATTATTATTATAAGTAGAAGGATGCTTATAACAAGTCTTTGCGCTTCATTTTACTAGGACCTACCTAGAGAAAGTAATTTAAAAAAATTGTTGTCCGATCAAAGTCAGAGTTTGTGCGTTAATATTGCTTTTCGTATTCGCATCGCTTTCTCTAATTTTAAAAACGTTGCATTCAGCATTATAGGATTCTCCCCAGAAGAACACCGGCTTCTGGCTTCCTGTCTTCCATATCTTTTTGGAAAGGTTACTCATGGTCTGGACATAACGTGAGTATTAAAGCGCGCGCGCGGGTGTGTGTGTGTGTGTGTGTGTGTGTGTGTGTGTGTGTGTGTGTGTATCCCTCGTCTTCGTAAGTTAGAAATCTGAACCAAGAGACTGAGTCACCCGTAAGAGTTGCAAACCAGCCCTAGTATCACTTGGCCAGGGTAGCTACTACCAAAGAGCAACTGAACTGGAAATATTCTACAAGTTTATTCGGTCTAAGCCAGATGGGGGAGCCCCATTAAACTGTGTATTGTATTTGTTGCGTGAAAGAACTCGGATTGTCCTGTCTTGCATTACATTTGTGACAGACATAACATTGTGACATTGTTGACAGGGAACTAACTCCTTTACACGAACACGCATACATCCCTCACAGAACGGTACCTGATATAGTTTATCATTTGCTTGCTCGCTCGAACGAACGGTAGTCCTGAAGCACTTTTTGTTCACTGGCAGACAAACCTTCATCTTTACATAATCTTTCCTTAAGACTTCCCGCTTCTGGTTGTACAACAGGACCATCATCGCCAGTAGGACTGAGTCAATGGTGTCACGACCCGTTTACTGCCAGACTCCATTTAGACATGTCGGTACAGTGAAAGTTTGAACATGGGCAAAGTAGTCTTTCAAAACTTCTTTAACTTGTCTAACCGTACGGGAAAAAGTACTCTGTATACCTCTACCTGTAAGTTACTGATAATGTAATAAGTATTGAAGGCTACTTGTCATCTGGATTATAACTGCAAGAACAGAATATTGAGTCATTATTTTTCGTAATTTGTCACAAGCAATATTTTACTCAGAAGAAAAGCTAAAGTTGAAGCCCAGAATGTGATGATAAATTATTTTAGTATGCGTGCACCATTGTACGGTTGATTGTTAACGTATTTGATGCTTCTCTTCGAATCTGAAAAGTTGATTTAACAAGAAGTTTAATGTCCTTTGGTGCTTGTTCGAGAGGGGTGACTGAAAACACATTCAGAAACTTATTCATAATTTTTTTGAAACACCTTCTGTAATCCTACGAATCGCTTGACTGTTCTTTCTTCCATCACTTTTACCTTCGGACTTCTTCGTTTTCTTGATACTTTGATCTTTCTCTCTGCACGTGCGTGTACGTGCGTGCGTGCTGGTGTGTGTATGTGTGTTTAAGCAAAGGATTATTAATTGTCATTGTCACGATTGGAACCAAATTACTAGTAGCACTGCTTGAAATTTTATAGTTCAACGCAATCTGCTCTCAACACAGGGAGATGTATTTTAATTAAGATAATAATATGTTAACTAGAAATTCACTTTGATTTGTAATTTGATTGTCAGATTCCTTAAGATATTCTGACAATAATGTAAGTCGTGCTTTATTTGTCGTTTCAATGCCAAATATAAATTTGTTCACAATGCTCTCTATGACTGACAAATCAACGAAAAAGTTTCATTCCATAAAATATATTACAATAGACCCAATAACTATAGTGATATCAACAGAAAATTAAATACTATTATGTAACATTGGTACGTTTTTAAATCTAGCAACGAAAAAAATAACAAATACTTTCTATGCGAAAAGATTTTCTTCATTACCTAATATGTAATATGTACTTGTTATGTAATATGTTATACACTAATCTTTTGAATGGGCTCAAAGGCTTGATAAAATAAACTTCGTAAGAAGACAAAACTATTAGATTTTTGAAGACCTTTATTTACTGCATCCTGGGGTATTTGTGTCCTGTAGTTAACATGTGTCATCTTGTACAAATAATCTATTTTGAACATCTTTACACGCAGAAAGAACCCGAGGGGAAAGAAATCCAGTAACGAATTTGATGTAGCGATGGCCGTGGTACCTGCCAGACAAAAAGGTTACAGTAGACGAGTAATAAGCATTAGCAAAACACTTAAACTCATTAAAACACTAAAAATAATCACACAATGGCTGCCGTCAATATTAGAAAGGAAGCCTATGCCCTGCTCGAGCAATAAATAATCGAATAACAATAAAAGCAAAAAACCAAAAAATCTTAATTTCATGTTAATAAATCTTACCTAATCATTGTCTTCCTCTGTCTCTCTGCACTCATTAACATTATTATTATTATTAGTAGTAGTATTACGAGTACTGCTCGGAGAAAGAAACATTTCCATTACAAATTTCTTCACAGGGTAGAGAGCTCAATGCACTGCACAAAGATACAGAATGGATGCTCAGAGTTGTCAGCTAAATAAGACGACGATTATCCTAACTGTAATTTTTTGAGTAAACGTTCATAGTCCCTGTTGTGATTCTATTTGTTTCCGACCCAAGTACTCTTTCATTTGTCAGACATAATTTTGTTTTAACTCTGTAGACTATCATCTGTCAAGCGATACCAGAAACATGTCATCCTCCTCCTCCAGGATCAACAGCGCATAGTCACGAGCTCTCAAGGGACACAAATGTTTTCACAGAATACGTGTTCATGAAACTAGTTAGTCTCAAGCAAAGGTATGGTACACAAAAGCAATTTTAAACTGTAATAATAATAATAATAATGATGATGATGATGATGATGATGATGATGATGATTGATGATTGATGATTGATGATTGATGATGATGATTGATGATGATTGATGATGATTGATGATGATTGATGATGATTGATGATGATGCGAGACAATAGTTACCCACACTGCAGCAGTGACTGTCCCGAAATGACTCGACGACTCCTCAATGTCTCCTACCAACAGATGATAGTCTCAAGTGGCGAGGATGGTACTATAAAGAGGGTATGCCAATAGTTCAAACTGAAATTTCTGTGGGGTTTCAACAGCAAGGGCAGCAGCTTGAGTACTAGTATTGTCATATGACAACACGATGTCTTGTGACAACTGTCCTCTGCGTTTGCCTCGAATTGCAGGCTTCAGTCTGTCAATAAACATCTGACTGTAACCACCACTGCTTATTGTTGAGCCCCTCTACTAACAACTATTTCAGTATTGCATCGACAATGTTGCCAACAGAAACAGAAATGTAACTGCATTATGAATCAATATTGACAACACCGTAGATCGCTTTTATTTGTTTACCTAGGAATTTACCCGATGGTAACAGTACTAAGCATACGCATATCTCGTATATGAAACATACCGACTCTTCAGTAAATGAAAAAATATCGCTTTCGGTCTGGTCAGAGGATCCTGAAGCATGTGCAGTTCTCGTTGCGGCTAGAGAACATATTTTTTCACCTTTACATTGTTACATTAGATTTATCTTTTATATTGATTGGTTAAACAATGCGTTTGTTTGATTACACTTTGAGTTACTATGTTAGATTGCATGGCTATACAGATTAAGCCTTTAAGCTTTGATTTGCTCGATCAGAGTAAGCGTTGCGTTGTTCTTCAGTCTTGCATTGATATTTTTTATATTGACTTTTGCAGGGTTTATGGTTTATTAGGTCTATGCAATGCATGAATATTAAATTAAGCTTCTCATTGCTATATCAGAGTAAAACTGGCATTGGCTTTATTAGGTCAAGTATTGTAAGACTATATTTCATTGAGTTTTCAATTGCTAAATATTGCAAGATTTATCTCAGAGCCATAACACCACCAGGGACAGAAGGTATGAAGCTAGTGAGGTCTTTGTCCTGGGCCAACATGGGAAACTCAAGGACAAGCGTCTTGTGTTCAGAATTATAAATCTGTGTCCAGACTCCACTGATGTTTTTTCCATGGAGTTATAAAGTTATAAAGTGATGCCAAAGGTGGCCTGGGGTAAAAAACAAACAAACCAGGAAGTAGTGTCCGGTTTATATATTTGGAAAAAGACGCTTCCCCTCGAGTTCCCCATTTTGCCTCGAGGGAACGATTTAGTCTTGCTTCATAAATACTGCCCCAGGCTGCTCGGTAGGTTAAAGTAGGGTTTTTAACTTCAGATGCAGATTCAAGCTTTTAATATCAGCTAAAGCTGACCAGCAAAGGCCGTACATTAAATCAGAGCGAAAACAATTAAATCACTTTATTTCGTCATAACTTTTTCTTTTAGTATCGAATTAATATAACTGGTTCACGAACAAAGATAGTTTTCATTTTCTATTTTTACGCGTATGTAAACGTGAACAGGGTAAAATAAGTGCAATTATTATTTAGTAATAAATTATAATAATAATATAGATTATAATATAGATTGACATGTAAAAAGTCAACCAATAATCAATAAGTAATGGGTCTTGTAACAAGAATAGAGGTTACTAACAAAGACGCATGAAAATATCAGTTTTATATCTCTAAATAGTAAACAGATAAAGAAGAATACATCAACGTTCCGGATATTCGTAGCAGATTGAATCCTAAATGTCGAATGAATCATTGCAGTGGTCGAGATGATTAATGGCGTTAGTCGAAGCGACTGGTGTAGTGGTCGAATCGTCAAATGTTCTCACAACAACACCACAACGGTTACTCAGTACTTTACAAACCGTAGCACTGTGAAAGTATATAATATAAAGACCCTTCAATTTCATAACAAACTACAGAAAACCAACTCACTTAAAAATCCGGATCGATTTGAAAAAAAATGGACTAGAATTTTATAAGAAATTTTATTCTTTTCTGGATCAAGCACTCAAAATTTTGAAAGTTGATCTCATTACATTTTTATGCATATATTCAAAAAATACTTATTTGTTAGCGATTTCTTCGTGATGTAAACTGAAAGTCTGTTAGTAATCACATAAATATATTTATAATGGTCTCAATCATAATCGGGTGTTAGTAACTAATACACAGGTAACATTCCATGAACATACTGGCTCAATTAAAATGCTGTCATATTATTGCAATATTTAATGTAAAACTTTAACAAGGTTAAAAGCAAAGCCACTAGCCCTACTTTCTAGTTTCTGAAAGTAAGATGACGTCATGCTTGTATTATCATAACATCTTGTTATATTATAAAGCTGTTTTCTGTTGTTTATAGAAGAACCTGTCTATCTGAATGGCAGGAGATTCTTTATCAACATCACATTGGGTTGGATGATTTGAAGCTCGCTAGGTCAGGTGATCGTTGCAGTGATTGTTGAGGTTAAAATGAGACGGACGAACAGTTTTTTTCTCCGTGTTCCATTGGCTATAGTCCGTGACAGGGTGAGCCACTTACAGCTCATTACTCATGTATCTATTTCCTGTATCTAGTTTTGACTCTGTGTGTGTGTGTGTGTGTGTGTGTGTGTGTGTGTGTGTGTGTGTGTGTGTGTGTGTTGTACGCTTTAAATAGCTTCTGGCCAGGACCTAGAGCAATATAAAAGCTGGAAGTAGTAGTTTTATGTTTTTGTTGATCTATTTGTCTACAGCAAGAGCACAACATCGCGTAAAATGATCCTAAAGTACAGTTGTAAACATGAATGACGAGGGCCTAGTGTCCTTTGTTCATTTCTTAAAATTGTACCCGTAATGTCCTTCAAAATGGTTTTGTCTTTAAACTTTTGTTTTCTATGAACAAAAGAAATGATAATTTAGCATTAGAAATTGCCGAAAACTCAAAACTGCTGATGTAATATGTTCTTTACTTTTAGGAACACGGACCACAAAGAGCAGAAAACTCAAGTAAAACAATGAACCTTCTGACCCTCTTTTCCTGTCACATTCCAGCGAGAATGTGACTTAGTTTTCGTTGCTGCTTATAAAAGAATGGGAAAAGATTTGTAGCACATTTCAACAATACTGGACAACGTGCTTTTGAATTTATTTTAAAAAAGTTTCTGCAAATATCCTTAAAACCCTTATTTCCCTTCGTGCATGTAGGTGGGTAGATTTTTATTTCATGTAAATTTCAGGATCCTGAGTACTTGCACTGATTACTGTTTGGGTGTAAATCAGGGTGTCACGCCGGTACTTATTTTCTCGCAGATTCACGCTCGAGCGCGGGAATAATCTGTCCGAAGATATTACAAGGCTGATTATTTTAATTTATGCGAAAATTGTCCAGCAGTAGTTTTATTGAATAAAGATGAAGTTTCACGTTGCTTCAGAACTTAAATTCATAATACTCCTAGTCACAAACCACTGTCTTGCTATACAAGTTTAAGCTACACCTCCACAGGTATACACATTTGTGTTGTCGACATAAAAGAGCTGAGATATTTTCTGAAGGAATACGGGATGAAACATGACGAGTCTTACGATGTTTGTCTAATGGTATGTTTGTATCGCATGCCGTTGTCATCTGCTTTACTAGAATAAAATGAGACTGAATATACATGCACTCAAAATTAGTGGCACCAGGCATAGACTCAAAACTACAAATGTTCGTGAATTACCCGTTTTGTAGATGTACGAAATCTTTCAATTTCCATTACTGACAGTGCATGCAACTGTCCAGTCTAATGGAAAGGAAGGAGACTGAAGCAGTGTTGTCACTTCCCATTATGTAGTGCCTGATATTAGAACAGTGTGTGCGTGTGTGAGCGATTCATTGTTTGTACATAGCTGTTGTGAGTATGAGGCATTAATAAATGACATTGCAAAAATGTCTACAAATTCTAGGCAGTTGGTCATGCAGAAGTGCTTTGCCTTCAAAGCAACCGTCGGTAAGGGTCGAGGATCATTTTTAATATGAAGAGACACTATTATTTCTGCTTCATAATGCTAACCAAGATAGTGCGCCGACGGGATCTTAGACGTTTATAACAAAGAATAGCACGCGCCGAAACAAACAGAGTATTAAAATGCCTCACATACACGGATCTTAACATCCACAAAATTTATCCGACATCCCCATCGTCACTTGTTGTGCTCATTGCCTTCTCAGTAAACTTTTCTTTGATGCCGGGGCGAGCTTGAAGATGAGCACGATTCATAGTACCTTTGAGTAGCGATACTAGATTAAAGACCTACATACCTGAGGAATGTGGCTTTTAAATGACATTTAACCCTTCTTTCAACCATCATGAAGTTCCCCCCCCCCTCGAGATCTCAAGACCCGTTGGAGTTTTAAAGAAGTTAGATTTTACTATAAACTGAATGAATTATTTAAAAAAAGAAAAAAATACACCAAACAGAACAGTTCCGACCATGTGTAGCGCCCGCTCTCAGAGTGAAGGTCGACTGTTTAAGTGGATTTCTCTAAAACTCGCGCTTGTACTGTACTCCGGCAGATGATGTCCAGGAACTTCTTCCGGTACTTGGCGCCCGTCAGACAATAGAGGTAAAAGGTCACAGCATTGTTTCCTATCCATAATAAATGTAAAACAGCCAGGATAAGTTCGTTAACATCGGCTATGTACTGATCCCTATACGCACTTTCCATAAACGTTTCACGGAATGTAATGTACACAGCAAGCGGTGATGTAAGCAGCAAAAAAGTAACGGAAATTGCTATCAACGTCACAGTCATGGACGACGTTTTCTTCTCACGTGCACGTAACCGATCTGTGTTTCCTGTGGAAAACCGTTTTCTGGCCTCTTGTAGAGACTGACCCACCTTCCAGATGAGCACGGAGTTAGAGACTAACAGAAGAACGACAGGAGCGAGGCTACAGAAGAACGTGTCCATCCAACCCCAGATATTGTAGAAGAAGACGGCATACTCGATGCTGACAAAGGAGTCGAAACAGGTGGCTAGAGAGATGTTCGAAGGTAAGATGACAGTAAAACCGTACAACAGATGAGAATTGATTAAAACAAAAAATGCGAGCAAGCCGCCCATCAAGGTCTTGGCGAAACATGTGGTGAACACGACCTTCACCTTGTGCGGCCACAAAATGCTGGTCGCCTTCTGGACGGTCATGGTCACTAGGATAGACGGTGACATGTGGCCAGTGAGGTAGGTCACAAACACTCTAATCTTCCATAAAAGACTAAAGTACACAAAAACATTCAGTGCTTCCAGCCACCAGAACAAGGGGTCAAACCACAGGGAGGTGAGGTCGGAGATGGCCAGGCAGGTGAAGAAGACGGACATGGAGGAGTGGGAGGCCCTGTACTCTCGCCGCTGTATCAAAAGTATCATGAAATTGCCGAATGTTCCCAACATGATGACCAGGGGCATCCCCACCTTCCACACCACCATCGTCGCCTGTCTTATCGCCGTCACCTCATTCACCCCAAAGTCTGCTGCCTCTGAACAGTTTGGCAGACCTGGGGATAGCATATCTATCCCTGCTTTGCTTTGGAGCGAATTGGCCAAATATTTATCCCTCTATTCTTTTTAAGGCCTCTTTTCAAAAAGCGGAGCACCATGTAAAAGAAGTCTTAAGTGAGCACACCAGTTAAAAATTCATCGCTTGCATGAAAATAATAAAATAAATGAAAAATTTTGTAGAATGGCTTTACAGAAATAAAAAAGTTTAGAAATTATCGAATAAAACTGTGGACTTTTTACAAAACATACGAAACGAGGAATATAAGGAGTAAAACAAACTTTCGTAATACCTCAGTATATCCTTCATTTCGATTTGGGGCACAATATGTCAATAAAACAGTCTAGAGACTAATTATGTACTGCAAGATAATTTAAAAATACACACGTACAAAGATCGAACCCATTTTCCAGATATTAAAATTTCTTCATATTATGTTCGCCAATAGTTTGGTCATAAACAGAACTGGGAACTGTTTGTCAGTACGCACATTTTTATTTTCTTAAATCTCTTCGCATACAAACTTTCCACAAAAGCATATTCTCGGGCCCATTAGTAATGCTATTCCTTATTTCGGGATAATTTGACAGTGCAAACTTCGAAAATGGCATATTTATTTTACACTTCACTTCAGAAAACTGGAAAATAAGAAGAGTGGTCGTAATTATTGTTTAATATAATTTCTGAAAAATGATAGGCAAAAGATATCACTGAAGATTGTGATGAGAGAAATAATAATAATAATCGAATTGTTAAAGCACTTTCCCCCCGTGTGGAGGTGACCAGCGAGCTGCGCACAAAAGATTTCAAGCAAAGCGCTGTCAACCATTCAAGAACCGTAAGTGTCAGAAGACAGATGACACCATGGCAAACATAAGCTGCACGAATGAAGATAAAGAACCAAGGAGTGAGCAGAATAGCATGCAAGATATTTGAGGTTAGATTTGAAGGCTTCCAACGTAGACATAGTCTGAAGAGAGAGAGAGAGAGATTAAAAGAATTTAACCCTGGGGGGGGGCGGAGAAGGAAAAGTAGCATTTGCCGTATTTCTCCCGTCTGATGCAAGCACAAAGAAGGAAACACAAGCAGACCAAAGAGCCAGACTCGAGACAGGTATGGTGGGGCAAGGCCGTGAAGACAACGGTAGCGCAGTGTGGGGACCTTGTAATCAATGTGAGTTCGAAGTCAATAAATTAGCAGAGCAAGATATAATCAATGAGGACATACTATTCTAGTCTGCTGTTCTTCTCTCCCATTTCCTCGTGGATCTTATCTATTCTTCATCTATTCAGGAATGACAGCAGAGGTAAACGATTAATGTTTCTTCGTCCCCCTCTCTCTGCGTGCATTCTTCAGCTTACCGCTATTCTCGATGGCGCAGAAAGGCTTCTGAAAGAGCCTTTGGAAGGAGACTAATCATTCAACACAGAGTCTTGAGTAAGATAACCTGACTATGACAGAACCGTTCAGTACATGTTCCTAAACGGTTCGCCAGAGAAAGTAGATAAAAAACTATTTTCTTCACTCCTCATCAGTCCTTACCATCTGCTGATCTTGTCATGGGAAGACGCCATCGATCTTCGCTGCCTAGTTCTTGTCGTCGAAAGATTTTTGATCTTCCCTATCTTAAATGTTTTCTTTGCAAGCTTTTAAAATCGAGTTTCTTTTTCAAGTAAGATTATTTCTACTCTGTTTTCTCAGGCACTTCTCGGATGAAGGTATGTTAGCTTTTTCTACTTGAAGACTATACGTGAGGCAAATAGCACAAACTATTCATCGATCCTTCTGCTCCGGAACCTAAGAAAGTTGGCCGGTCCATAAAGCATCACCACACTACACAAATAAACAAGAGAGAACATTCAATATTTCATAAATGTTTATTTTACTAAATCAAATCGCAATCCAAAATCAATGCTCTGTCCCGTTTATTCGTTCCAAAGTAGTATACACTAAAGATAGGTTTAGTCTTAGTCTTACAAATGTATCTACAGTTTTAAAATAAAATTTAATATGATTTTTTCGCCATAACTTAAAATAAACTTGGAGGTGGATCTGTAATTTCAAGTCTTCGTTAAGGAAAGTACAAACTAAATCGAAGATTTTACTATCGCTGCAATCGACCCGCATTCTGCAATCCTTATTTTTAATTAATCACAGATTGGGTCTGTTTCTTGTGAGTCGTGTTACGAGCGAAAATGTTTAAAACCCACGCGCCAGCAGGACATGAACACGACACGGCAGTCAGCTGAACAGCTGTGTGTTGTTTCCTTCTTACAGACCTTTTTGTTTTAGCCATTCAGATGGCATTTCTTGAACTGGGGCAATATTCACAAAGCAAAGGCCAATTGTTGTCTTAGCTAAGTGTTTCGTCTCCGTACTGTTCATACTCCACGAATGTTGCTTTACTCATGATACTGTAATGATAGATCAGTGCCAATGATGGCCTGGGGCACATTAACACAAAACAACATTCTTGGTGTCTGAAGAGTATTCTTAACTACTGAGAAAAGACGTTTTTCATAGATTTTCCCATTTTTTACCCGTGTGTAACCACTTACCCTCGCTTCATGAATGCGGCCACTGTTGTGCTTTTAGCCCCGAGGTTTATGCATCAGTGCTCGTGGTTATGAAAAATACTCTCTGTCGCCAACATGGGTAAATCAAAGGAAAGAGTCTGACCTCCGCATAAAGCCGCGTCCAGACGTTTTACCACTAGGGGGAAGAAGCTATAAAATAGTGGCAATGATGCCCCGGACAAGAAACATTCAGCAATATCTGGGTGGTTGGACACTGCTTTATAGCTACAGGGAAAAATAATAATAAAGGTTGCTTCTAGAGCTCCGCTCCCTAATGACTCACAACGCTGTACAAAAACACGTACTATGATAATAATGGTAACATAACAACATGACAACAGGCTACATTTTCTAAACAACCAAGTACATGAACACCCACAGACTGTCAGTCAAAATCAACGAAACAAGTGCGTCTTCGGATACTGCTTAAGTACTAACAATGATGATGCGTGTCTAAAATGGAAGGGAAGTGTTCCAGACAGATGGGGCAGTAAAAGGCAAACATACGCTCACAAAAAGCATTTAAGTTATTGATAGGGATTTTCTCTAGGGAATCGGAGCAGCCTAGAAGGTAAATAGGTGGGCAGAGTTGCAGAAAGATAGATTGGAAGTGTACTGCGGGGAGAAATGCTAGAATTTTGTTCTGTATCTGAAAGCTACCTGAGAAAAGGTTAATGTGCTCATGCTTTGAATTACAGAAAATGAGGCTCGCAGCATTACTGTTCTTAACAGTTTTTGCAAGGCCTGCAAATCAAGTTGCAGGAGTCACCAATGCAGAGACAAGCCTAGCTGTAGGACTTTCTAACAGATACAACAGAATGCTTGCAATCTTGCGGATTTTTAAGAAAGTTGCTCGAAAAATGGAACTAACGGGGTGTTGCATGGAAAGAGCTTGATTAAGCTACACACCAAGATATTTTGAAGAAATATAAAAAGATTCCTCGACTACGCTAATGTAAATGAATTTACTGTCTAAAAGACTGAGAGATGGAGGAGCCGACATTAGTTTTGTGACTATTTAAGTTTATTACTTGTAATCCAAGCAAGAACACCACTGGCACAATTCTGAATGTCAGTCAGGGCAGTGAGGACATGTGTGAGGTGGACCATTTTGGACACCTCAGCGTCATCAGTGTATTTATGAAACAAGCAGTCGTGAACCCTGATAATATCAGACAGGAAGTTGAATGTTTATTGGGAAAAGCACCTGTGGAACCTCATGGCTCTGTTGGCATGAAGAGGACCAGATGTCATCCATGACAGCAGACTGTAAACGATTTTGCAAATAAGGGCCAAACCAGTCAAAAACTATACCATCAACTGTTGCACCAAGATGCCATGGTCTACAGTGCTAATCGAACCTCTATAGCAGGTTGTCATGGTCTACAGTGTTAAACCAGTCTTACAGCAAGATGTCATGGTCTATATTGACCACTATCTCTTGCAAACGACGGCAATGGACTGGACAATCATGAACATCATCACGAATTTCTCTCAGTTTCTAAGGCTGCTTAGGTTTAGGGACGTTTGAAGGTAAGAGAATGGACTTGGACGAGGAGATCAGCAGTAGCAAAAAATTTGCTTGCCTTTGATTTTTCCCACGTGTTCCCGGAGAAACTTACTATTTACTCTGTTCACATCCGAATTATCATGTGGCTGTTGGTATGAAAGCTTCTCTTCTTAAACTTCACACTTTGACTGGCGTTAAATTATGAGCATGACACACTTCTCCAAATAAATTAAAAATAATCAACCCGTTCCGTCGTGAGTAAAAGGCTTTAGCTACACGTCACACGGAGTTTAAACACAAGGTCAGGTAAGAGATGGGCAGACAACTGCATCTCTCTCCTAGTGTATATGCATGTTATTTTTGCATTGTTTTGTTAAGGTATTTTTCCTCTTTAAGATGAGGGATACTGGCAAAAAACACACCAATTTCTTAATAATTGTATTACACTTGTAATAAATATTTGTCATTCAAAAGATTCATTGTCTCTCATATTGTTTTCTAGGATACAGTCACTTCGTACTTTGTATTTGGTTTGCTACGATAGTCGTAACTGTAGTTAGAAGTCTCAGAATGATTAAGCGAAGAACATTTTAGCTGCCATGAAAGTAGAACTATTTCACGATAACATCAATTGTTAAGACAGCTGGCAATGTTGCTTGATAGGATCGTTGAGCTAACAGCTGGACCCAGACTTTCAAGCACTTTTTGTATCAAGCTTTTGGGGTGTGTCAATCCTTTTTTAGTAAAAAATTCAGTAGTGTTGATAACTTTTGACTAAACATTGGTCACACATATTTCCGCTGTATATCGAAAATTATAGAAAACGTCAACAGCCGAAGTTTGATTTACCACATGATTCTTGTAGGCATATAAAAAGACACCAAAATAAATAAATTGCATAAATGTATTATTCTGTAATCAGTATTTGTCAAAAAAGATTCATTGCTTGCCTTCCTTCGGTGGAGGACAAAAGCGTGGTACGACGAGAGCTGCTTCTTGGGAGTTTGGAAAGGCTTATTGTAAAATTCTGTATAAACTGCGGAAATAAAAAGACTATGCCCAGTCTATGCTCACAGAACGAACTCGAAGAATTAGACGGATATACTGAAGAGTAAATTTCTGGGTAGAAGCTTTGAATGGATAAACTGCGAGAAACTGGCCAACTTACCGAGCTCCCAAATACCGATGTGGTTTCAAAGTCAATGGTGTTGACTTTTTATACCGAATTATTTCGACACCAAACTCAATTTTATCTTTATTGCTGAGTTAAAAACCAGATAACTTTTATTGATGAAACTAATATGAGCTGGGTTTTTTTTTCTTGTACTAAAAGATCAGCAGTATCTGTATTAATCATCGAAATGTTTTCAATAAAATGTCTGAACAGTTACACACTGTATAAAATGTTGAGTGTGTTGTAGATTTATTTGTTATCTGTTTTGAACAAAAGAAAATATTTTAAGAAGTGTTAAGAAGCAGCAGTATTTGATTCAAAACTAGCTGGCTTTCCTTAAAGGGCAAAGGGGCTTTAATTGAAATGGTTGTGCTCGGCACAAATATCATTGCCCTGACTATAAACGGATAATGACCCTCCATTCTCAAGGTACAGACCTGTATAAACATCAGCATGCACAGAAAGATGTCATCAACAAAGTTATCAGGAATGTGCAGGACTGATCTTTTATTGTTGTCAAGGGTGTAGCCATTCAAATAGCTGTAGCCATATTGATGATGATGATGATGATGATGATGATGTCCATTTGTAATGCGCAGGTATCCATTCGGAAGAATGCTCATTGCGCAGCAAAAACAAAATAAATAAAAAATAAGAAAAAAAGTAAATAAATAGATAAAACACCAGGAAAGTAAAAAATAAAGACAGAAGCGATATTGTTAATTATGTATATGTATTGAAATACAAGTTTCATCTCTGTCTGAGCAGAACTCGATACTTTGTTGCTGTATCGTTACTATAGTTTGTTCTGATGTATCGTTACTATATAGTGTGTCCTCATGTATCGTTATTATAAAGTTTATTCTGATGTGTTACGCAAAATCACAATTAATGTAAAAAAGAAACAAGTACTGGCATTAATTTCAAATGATTATTCAGCGCTGGACAGCTAACTATAACATTGGAGAGGCTCTCTAGCCCACATCATGTTCCTCCATCGATGGGCAAAAGGATGTTTTTACTACAGCTGGGTCCACACGTGCTGAAACCTTGTGATTTGTGGTACAAGTGTTGTTTGTGCTCTGTTGTAAGATTAAATTTTTTCATAGCACGTTAGATTATCTAACAACTGTCTTTCTGGATCATACTCATTATTCTGTTAAAACATCTTATTATTATTTGACAAGAAGTCTGACAGCGTCTCTCTGGTGTAACACATGGCAAGTCTGTCACAAAAAAATTAAAGTGGAACCTCAGTACTCGACCACAACCCTTTCCGGAGGGCAAGTCGAGTGCCGTGCACTTTTCCCCCTCCCATCATTTAAGTAGATTTAATTGGTTCCGGCATCTGCCAACAGCGAACTACATCATACTATATTTTCATCTTTACTTCAATTTTAACACTAGACAGTTTCTAGGTGCCATGATGACCGTATGGTAAAAATATTATATAAAGTAGAAAGCACTAGATCGTGGATACAGCAGCAGGACAGGTGTTCACTGTTTGAAGTCCACGTGGGTAGTACGCGGTCCCCCCCCTTGTTTCCCAACCCCCCTCCCCACGAAGCGCCACAGGTAAGTGCGGCTTCATACAAGTTGCCAAGAAAATGGTCGAGCACCGAAACAGAATTCTCTCGAAAAAATTGGTCGAGCACCGAAATGTGTGAACGCAAAACAGTTTGATTGTCAAGGTGCGGCTGTATTTTCATAGTTTAGAAAGCAACAAATTATCAATTTTACTCAGAAGCTGCTTTCACAAAACCGGGATTAAAAGTTATACATGTTCGGAAAATTTTGATTATATTCACGTATAAATATAAAATACATACTACATGTAATTCCTGCAGCAATCTCTGCTTGAACTGCTAGCTTGATAACTAAAATTAGATTTTAAAACTGGAAATAAATGAAACATAATTAGAAGTTTCAGTCGTGACACGTGTTCATATCATTTATGCACTAACGACACATATTCTGCTGTAAGATTTATAATTAAGAAAGCAGTTACATTTTAGAAATCACAATAATTATTTTCTTATTTAAGAATTCAACAATCATTATTGAGGCTAAATTCATGCAGAGCATTAAAGGAAAACTCACAGCAGTCCTCGACTATCACGAAGCTGAACTGAAAGGTGAGACAATAAAACTTTGTAACGATTTATACTTGTCGATGCTTAGGAAATAATGCTGGGGTTTCAGTATGAATATATTTATATATAACTAGAGTTCTGCCTTTTCACACTTTTCTATTAGAAAATCGAACTGCAGAGCAAAGATCAGCTACACAGAAAACAAGCGACTAACACATTATTATTGTATATAAAAGTTGGGAGAATTACTCATTAAGATGAAGATTTTGGAGCTGGATTGTATGTATACGCAAGTTCGTATCAATCCCATATTTCCCTAATTCGTTGACCGTATAAAAATACAAGAAATCGCGTTGCATGTGTTCACTCCCAAATTACAATGCAAATAATTTAGGTTTTAAGTGTAATAAAATTCATGTTTACTATTCTCTAACATCTTTCAGAGAAATATTGCCATGTTTTTTTCGTTTTAATTTTTCAGTAATAAAGTTCAGCACTCGCGAATCAGACACAAAGCGCTTCTCCCTTGTTTAATGATCCCCCCCTCCCCTCGTCACCAGATTTGACTCATACCAGAGTTTTATTCATTTCCTAGAATATCGGACTTTTAAGCAATACTGTGGTCCATAGAGCAAACTCCATACAAAATGCCTTTTGACATCTAGGTCAACAGAGAAGATTCCGGTTATATATATATATACAATGGCCTAACATTTCTTTTAGCTTTGCTTGAAAACTGCTAATCACTTACCTGGTGCAGGTTGTGAAAGTTTGGATTTGATGACATGATTGAATGTAAGAGGACAGATCACATTTACCGAGATGTAAAATGCAGAACTGAACACCCAAACAAACAAACAAACAAACAAACAAACAAACAAACAAACAAACAAACAAACAAGCAAACAAACAAACAAACAAATTAGAACAAAGAAATCTCTCTGGAGCTCAGCTCGAACTCTCAGCAAAAATTTCGCCGGCTCTCGTAGTATTGCTGTTGTGCACACCTTGTACTAAGACTTGTACTTAACAGTCTACGCCGTTGCCAATATTCCGGCGAAAGCCCTTTGGTTGTTTTTTTTCCCCATAAGAACCAGGATAGAGCGTATAATGAATATTTTATTTCGCCTGTAAGCTAAAATCGGGGATTATTTCCTAGTCAGTATCGCAACGGTTAGCGCCTGTCACCAATACAGTGAAGGTTGGCTGTCCTGGGTTCAGTTCTCGTCTCGGGCACGCTGTTCTTTCTCTGCATGTGGCATCTGTTTACAGGGCTAGCTACCTTGCCATGATATAGCCTTAGTTGCTGGCTCGGCGTAAAACACC
Organism: Marisa cornuarietis; assembly: GCA_004794655.1. Lineage (NCBI taxonomy): Eukaryota > Metazoa > Mollusca > Gastropoda > Architaenioglossa > Ampullariidae > Marisa > Marisa cornuarietis. The sequence continues at coordinate 19,367,667 of SMMW01000001.1, forward strand.
AAATAAAAAAATATTAAAAAAGCAGTATTTGTACCAGTAACACCTACAAGTGTATCTCATGCTAGGAACTTATAGTGAACTTTAATTCTTGTAGAGAAGTAAAATTATGCTGTACAATTTGCTGTGCAGTAGATGTCAGAGGTGTGTAAATATTGTTTCCACCCTCGTGTTGTCGAGAATACACACCTGCTGAGCCATTTCACTGAATGAAGAGAATGAGGAATACCAGCCCTGAGAGCATTTCGTGTGAATCATTGGATTCTCGAACATGTACTGTGTTCACCCTAGAGTGAAACTACATCCTCTTGCCACAACGAGAATTATACATGCTTGGGGAAAGAATGTAAGAATTTTGCTTCAGTATTGACCAGTTATCTTGTTGATGAACAAGATACACGCAGCCTAGTTAGCCACGTGGCTACTTCATTTCACAGAGTGATGCCCATTCGTAAAACTGTCAAAAGTAATAATAGTAATAACAATAACAGGTTAGCCATTTTCGGAAAATATTGTTGATATTACTGATATCGATGCCCTACTGAAGGAGAAAAACAAATCACAAGACGTGATATGAATGCCTCAGAAGTTCAGCTTTCTTTACATAATGAGAAATTTCATGCTTGTGAAACGAATGTAAACAGTTTGCTTCAGTTATGTTGTTGACAAACAAGATACTCGCAGCTCAGTTAGCCATGTTGCCATTGTCTGATGGGGGGGGGGGAAACACTGATCTTAAATAATAATTGTTCACACGCCTACACCATATGAACGAGTTGCTTATGTGTTATACGTGTCATGTTTTTCTAATCTTCATTATTTGCCGTTAAAAACGCAAACCCGTTGAACGTGCCCCTTGACAAAAGAATTAAGAAATAAGTGATTGTGAAAGAGCAGCTGAGCTAAAATACGATCTTTTCAAGTTTTCTTGCGGCTGAGTATAATCGCGCTGGTAGACATGTTGTCTTTAGCTCCGTGAAGAAAGAACTGGAATCTTGCACGTGCGAAACACGATCGTGGCTCGTGGTTTATTTTTGAACTTGTTCACTTTAACCCTGGGTTTATAAATCGTGCAGTGTCATGGTTCGTTGTTTCTATAGTCTGAAATTTCATGGGTTAAATTTTTCACGCAGAATAATCAGGAACATTAGGGACGGTTGACTGTGAAAAAAGATTTTTCTGAATTACCCTCCTTGGCTGTGTTTAGGCAAATGACACTTAAAAATTTCTTCCGGTACTTTGAACCCGTCAGACAATAAAGGTAAAAAGTCACGGCATTATTGCCGATCCACAGAAGATGTAAGACAGCGAAAGCAAGGTCGTTAGCATCGGCGATGTATTGATCCGTATCCGCGCCTTCAAAGAAGTTTTCCCTGAATATAAAATACACAGAAAATGGTGACGTAAGCAGCAGAAAAGTGACAGAAGTTGCTATCAACGTCACAGTCATCGACGATATCTTCCTTTCACGTGCACGTAGCCGATCTGTGTTTCCTGTCGAAAATCGCCTTTTGGCCTCCTGTAGAGACTGACCCACCTTCCAGATGAGCACGGAGTTAGAGACTAACAGAAGAACGACAGGAGCGAGGCTACAGAAGAACGTGTCCATCCAACCCCAGATATTGTAGAAAAAGTCGGCATAATCTAAGCTTACATACATGTCAAAGCACGTGGGTGTAGAGGTGTTTGAAGGCAATATTACAGTCATACCATACAAAATATGAGAATTAAGGAGGAGAAAAAAAGAGAAAATACCGGTCATTAAGGTCTTCGCGAAGCTTCTTGTGAATACGACCTTCGCCTTGTGCGGCCACAAAATGCTGGATGCTTTCTGTGCAGTCATGGTAACTAGGATAGAAGCAGATGTGTGACCAGTCAGATAGACTGTAAAAACTCGAATCTTCCATAGGAAGCCATAGTACACGAAGACATCTAGAGCTTCTAGGAAATAGAAGAAGGGATCAAATAACAATGAGGTGAGGTCGGAGATGGCCAGGCAGGTGAAGAAGACAGACATGGAGGAGTGGGAGGCCCTGTACTCTCGCTGCTGTATCAACAGTATCATGATGTTGCCGAACGTTCCTAACATGATGACGAGGGGCATCCCCACCTTCCACACCAACATCGTCACCTGTCTCATCGCTGTCACCTCATCGACCTCATCAACGTCTGCCGCTTGACTACAGTTTGGCATACCTGTTGTCAGCATATTCCTGCTGCGCTTGTTAATAGTCTAACTGAAGTGATCGTAGGCTTTTTCCTACCAGAGACTGTAATACCACAAGCTAGAAATTCACCAAAATTGCCTTCGTTCCTGAAAAAAAAAACAGGTTGCAGCCTAATGGCTGACAGATGTCGGATGCGTGATTCGCATGCATGAAGTGACACGAGAAACATTTCATAAGCTAGTCTTGACGGGTAACATGGAGGGTGCCAAGCCATCTATCACCAGGCTTAAGAGAGCGTTGTTGGTAAAATGTAGAATATAAATAACATGATATTGACAGAAAGGAAAAACACTTCTGCACTGGGTGACTACAAACATTGTTGACATTTGGAACAGCACACGGCGTTGAAAATAATTAGAATGAATATCGACACAACAGCATAGGAAAGCAAAACAAACATCTTTTACAAAAAATCTGTAATTGTTAACGTCTTACTTAATGTTTGTAGAAAGTAAATAATGCAGACTTCAGATAGGAATGTATTTGTGAGGAACTCATCAAATTATCAAGCTCGATCTCCTACCTGAGACAAAATACTCGGAGTAAAATATAGGAAATATGTGGAAACCTTTATAAAACGTTTTTTGCATATTTTCTTTTCTAATCATATACAAACAAAAATATGTTTGAACAATAAAAACAGATAAAATTTGTATTTTCTAGGAAGCTTCTGCGATTCCAACAATATTTGATTGCTTCCTCGCTGATTGATGTCACCTTATGTGTAAAACAAATTATGTATAATTGTACTTACTGAGTTAAATATTCATTTGAAATGTTACATGTTCTCTCCAGGCCTTAAAATTAGCATAGGTCGCTAAGTGCGTCCTTAATTATAGTCGAATATAATTGTGATAAAGACAAGCGAAGACATTCTGCACCAATCCCTGTTCTGCCATTCTTCTCCGCTATTTCATAGTGGACCTATTCCTCTTTGTCAAGTATCGCCGGTTACAGAATCCAGCGGCAAGGGACCATAAACATATCTTGGCATTAGCTGGATGGTTGACACTAAGGCTCATATTCATAAACCACGTTTACCCAGTCTGTTGTCGTATCCTAGCTGGGTAGATCGGCTAACCCTAAGCAGCAGCTGAAATCCTGTATTCAAAGACTCAGGGTAGGCCTACCCAAATTGTTTTACTAGCCGGTATTTTATTGGAGGAGTTCCCTTCCGATACCTTTCTCCCACTTAGGAAGATATGGCGAAGTGAAGACGTTTTTTTTTCTAGACCTTACAATTAAACTGGGCGGATAATAATCGCCAACAAAACAACAAAAACAGAATAAAAAAACGAAACTGAAGAACCCAATCCCGTGATTTTCTATTGGTCATTTAGTCGACTGAAAATAAATTCATATTTTTGTCTTCTAACAGATATTAGAGGGATATCGTTTAAATAGTTTGACTGTAACTTCTTGCTTGCTTTCTCGATCTTTCACACGTTTCTCGTTTATCTGGAGGTTTCTCGCTTTCCCTTGGAGCAAACCATATATGCGCAATGGCACATTTTTTGGGGGTGGGGGGTGGGTGGTGGGGGAGAATTCCCGAAATGCCGGTCAGCTAGGTAACTTCACCTACTCGATAGTTTCGGAATCTTGTTTGCCTGTCGGGTTCACTTAACAAGCCTGTTCGTTTCCCGAGTTCGGGCACTTTTCCCCACGAGTAAACTGATAATGTTCCAGGTGGCGGTCTGCTGACTCTTGTAATTTTTTTTTCGCATATTAGCGTTTGCGCCCAGATTTATAATCTGCTAATACCAGGATAACATCAGGCCTTGTAGCACCATGTTTTAGAGAGTTTTTTTCTATGTCCTTAACTTGTTGGCTGCACAGTCTACTCCAGTGCCTTAACAACAACAATAAACAACGACAAAAATGTAGAACAAGTCCTTCATTAAAAGTGCCATCACTTTTTCTTTCATCTCTTGGTCCCACAACCTCTCCTCCGAGAACAGGAATAGTCTTGTCTCCCTTGTTAATATCTGTTCCATGATCATCGAAGCTAGACAGAGTGACACGCACGCACGCACGCACGCACGCACAGTTTGCTGTAAATTGTAAAGGTGACTCCATAGCTGGTCCCTGAAACGTCTTGCTACGGTCTGAGAAATTGAGAAGCGCTTAAGATCGCGTGAAACACTGCAAGTTTCTTGCCAAAACAATCCTGCAAAACATTCTGGGCCAACACCACGGCATTCTGGATGGAGCATCAAGAAGATTAGACAAAGCTTAGCTAAGCTGGCTGAAACATCGTACCGTGAACATCTTCTAGATACCCGACACTGTGTCACCTATGTGAGAGTTGACCGCGATTGACAGCCTCAACCGTCATCTTCCTTATACCCTTAACTACCCCATCCCTCGATTCCATCCCCCGACTGACGCAGCTCCCACAACAGTGAGTGAAACACCTTAGAATGAAAACCACTCCAAGGCTTTAAGACTAGAATCTCTTGTTAGGGGCATTTATCGATGCAGCAGCTGTAACAATCCAACACAAATTAATATTTTTCCCATCGTTTTTTCATCACTATTTTCTTATACAAAAAATCTGATCAAACTTCTGAATCAAATTATTTGTGTGTGTGTGCGCGCGCTAGTGTGTGTGTGTGTGTGTGTGTGTGTGTGTGTGTGTGTGTGTGTGTGTGTGTGAATCTGTCATGTGTGTATGTGCGAGTCTGTCGGCAGTGACTACTCCACAGCGCACGTGATTACTACAGGTGAGCAGCGCAAGGTTCCTCCTCTTCATCGCCAGGCAACATGATATTATAGACCGCCCCCTACCCACCCACCCCCACAGCAGCAATGTCGATTCCTCTCCTCGTAGGTTTTCAGCAAAAAGTATTTCAATCAATAATTAGCGGAGAAATTTGACATTAATTAACAGACCTTCTCAAAAATGTTCAAAGCCACTTAATAATAATAGCATATCGGGTACGTTTTCTTGACAGTCTTTGTCAGTTGCAAAGTCCGTGTAAGTCTCGCACATAATTAAAATTGCTTACAATATTTATTCTTGTAGTTTTCTGCGTATCGGTTATGTACTAATTTGACCAACATAGACTTTTAACTTCTGTGTACCTTTTTAAGGATCAGTGCCTTAAATTGGTCAGTATCATGGACCGCTCAATCTAAAGTAAACGGGAATAAATTGTATTAAATGTTATCAGAAATGTAAATTAGAAAAACATTTAATAAGCAATAATTTACCTCTAATTTGCAGTTATAATAAAATCTTTAGAATAAAAAGTATCCAATACCGAGAATCACGTAAAAACATTTTCGGCCATGTTTTATTGGAATTACCTGCCCAGCAACAACTAAGTATTTGTTTTCCAGATTTATCTCCTATTTGTTAATTAAATTGCTCGACTTTAAATCTGGTTTTAGCTTTGCAATCGATTATCACTAACATAAAACAAGTAGTATTGTCTCGCGGTATTCAGTCGGCAGTCTTAAATTTCGTATTCACCGTAAGAGCAAAAAACCTGAGAGCAGAAAAAGTCTGTATAAGTTTGTCTGGAATAAGGAGTTCCCTCATTAAAGATGAAGGCATTTTTATTACAACAGTTTCTCAGCAGAAGGTTGCAGAGATGCTATCCCCAGGTATGCCAAACTGCACACAGATGGCAGGCGTCGTAGTCGACGAGTCGTCTGCGATGAGACAGGCGATGATGTTGGTGTGGAAGGTGGGGATGCCTCTCGTCATCGTGTTGGGAACCTTCGGCAATGTCATGATACTGTTGATACAGCGGCGAGAGTACAGGGCCTCCCACTCCTCCATGTCCGTCTTCTTCACCTGCCTGGCCATCTCCGACCTCACCTCCCTGTGGTTTGATCCCTTCTTCTACTTCCTAGAAGCCCTTGACTTTTTTGTCCATAATAGTTTCTTATGGAAGATTCGAATGTTTGTCATCTACCTGACCGGACACACGTCAGCATCGATTTTAGTTACCATGACTACCCAAAAGGCGGTGAGCATTTTGTGGCCGCATAAAGTGAAGGTCGTGTTCACGGCAAGGTTTGCCAAGACCTTGATGTGTGGGGTGCTCGCCTTTTTTCTTCTCATTAATTCTCACATCTTGTATGGCGTGACTGTCATCATGCCTGCAAACACCTCTACACCCAGGTGTTTTGACATGTATGTAAGCTCCAGCTACGCCGACTTTTTCAAAAACATTTGGAGTTGGATGGACACGTTGTTTTCTAGTTTTGCTCCTGTTCTTCTTCTTATAGTCGCTAACTCCGTTCTCATCCGGAAGGTAAGTCGCTCTGTACAAGAGGCCAGAAGTCGATTTTCGGCAGGTAACTCAGATCGGTTACGTGCGCGTGAGAAGAAAACTTCATCGATGACCGTGACGCTGATAGCAGCTTCCGTTACTTTTCTGCTTCTGACGTCACCATATTCTGTGTACTTCGTGTTCAGAGACAGGCTCTTTGAAGGTGCAGACAGAGACCCGTATGTAGCCGATGCTAACGACCTTGCTTACGCTGTGTTACATCTCCTGTGGATTGGCAATAATGCCGTGACCTTTTACCTCTATTGTTTGACCGGGGCCAGGTACCGGGCAAATTTTGTGAATCTTATTTGCCTGAGAACAGTCAAGGAGTGAGTCGTAGAAAATCCACCGACACAAATGAGCAAGTTTATAAGAATGGGACGCCTTAGAAATGTCTGTCGAAGAGTTTGAAAACTTGAAGCGTTTAGCAGCGATAAGAAATATCAAGGGACACGATATGATGCGAGCTATCCTCCTCGTGTCAGTGATCCTCTAAAATTGCTGGAGCCTGGGATTGGTGGTGAGATGTACAATTCTAAAGGTTAACATCTGTGAAATCCACCAAGATTTTCCCAGGAATGATTAAATATAACTTTTATGAGTACGCGATGCATATAACTTTTCAGACAACATTGAAAATGTAACATTATCTGTTAGATCATTTTTACGATTATTTCATATTGAGTTTTCTCTCTAAATGTGTTTTTGTGTCATCGTCGTCATTTTACTTTGACCTTCTAACCTGTACCGGCCATTGAAGCACATGACGGATGTGGCAGCTGGTAAGGCCTTACATTTTTATTTATTTTGTTATTTCGAACATTTAACTCTCAAACAGGTCGAGCAAACTGTGAATTAATAAGACTATTGCAGACTGCCGAAAGTTACTATCGCCCTAGGTCCCTATTGAGGGAAGGTTTTGCGGCCACGACTTAAATCGTTTCTCTTCCCCCACCCTATGGAACCACCAGGCCTCACGGAAGATGATGATGACATCTCCGGAGAGAAGAAGTGTCTCTTGTTATGCAATTATTTCCCTACCGGCGAGGGTTAAGTACAATAGAAGTACAATATTGTTAAGTACAATAGAATGCACCTATCCACACAAATCGATGACGAGAAGCCACAACATTCTCCATCAAGAGTCATGTTACACAGCAGTCTTGACACTTTCGCCAACCGAGAACCTCTTCCTCCCTTCTGAATCCTCCCTCCACCGAGACCTCATCCACACACAGTACAGACGTCGATACGTTTCCACACTAAGACTGTGGACTACGAGTTCACTGTGTACATACTGTCACCATGTGGTGAGCTCCAGTAAGTTCTTATTAACGAGCAAGAAGCGCAAGCATAACATTCAACAGCTCGGCAAAAGATCGTTTAAACTACATAATCTTTACACACTTTCAACTTTTATGTACATAGTCTGAAACGGGGTACTATGACAAGAAGTCAGGTCCTGACATTCCCTCCCCCTTACAAAAAAAAATGTTTACGCTTAACCTCCACATGAAACATTGTAAATATCGCTGAACTTAACGACATTTAAACTTAAGTTTAAGCTATTTTTGAGCGAGGTCCGATCAGGATAAAGCACCAGCCATTGACCGATCACGAACCTATACATGTCCGTGGTCAGATCCTTTAATATGTTTGAGAATATATTTGTTTTCCTGTAGTGACAAGGACGAGCGAATTACCCCGGTATTTTTGTGGTGTGTGCACGGACGTGTATACCTCTGGACTGCTGCCTGTTTCCTGAGACCAACAGCCTTTCCCGAAGTTGTATCTTGCTGGTGGACCACTAAGAAGTTTAATATCCGGAACCGATATATATTATTTAAGTCAAAAATAGACTTTAAAAAATTAGTTACATTTTCCTTCTTTTTCTTGGGAAAAAGTCCACGACCTCCACTTGAAGTCAATAAACTGAAAAAAAAACAACAGACCATAAAGCTTGAGCTTTTGTACCTCAGTTAACACGAGGGTTCGTTTCGTCTGCTCTTCTTCTTGGTGTTGTTAGTGAAGCGAATTCGTGTTTTGGTTTCATTCTAGAAGCTACCGCGGGAAATTCGTTTTCAAACAGTCCAAAGCTCTATGTATGTGGTGTCTGGATCATAGGAAAACAGGGTCGTATGATCCGTCTGAAGGACAGATTCCTTTCCTTGCAGGTATTTGAATAGTTTGACAGCTGAACAGACAACCGACAAACACCCCTTCTCAACTGTGTTTCTCGCTCAAGAAGGTTTATGATGATGTAGATAACGGGTATGTCTCTCGCTGTTCTCTTGCAAAATAACGAGTATGTCTTTTGCTGTTGTTGCAAGAGTTCAGTTTTTACTCACCCCCCCCTCCAGTCAAATCCTCTTCTATTCGCATCAGTCATTAAGATGAAAGGCTTTATAAAATCAGGTAATCGCAATATTGGAGTCTTGGAAAATACCTCTTGAACATTTTCGACTGGGCACTGCTCTTTGGCTCTACCGCTTGAGATGTTTTACTTCTGTGTGAGATTGCTAACTAGGGCAGGGATCTTATATCTGGGCAAATAAGAGCATTAACTCTCAAACAGTCGTGGGTTTCTGTTCTTCGGAGTTTGAAGCATCAGTATTTTATTCACTGAAAGTTTCTCTCATCTCATCCTACAAAGACATGCCCTGTATGCAAGCCCCAAAAGCCGACTAGATGCTCGATGGCTTAGTTGTAAGCTGAAATTTCCATAAAAAAGTCCCTGCTGCGTCTGGAAAGCGGTTAGAGGGATCTGTATTGACGGGGATCGTGGTCAGATCGCTTTTTATGAAATACGTGGCTGAAGTGAGCTAATTAAATACTGTCTCAGGGTGCGACAACTCCCATGTTAGTTGTGTTTATCTCGTGGGATATCTGCTTCCTCAGGCAGAAGGATAGGGGGCACAACCTTTGCCCTATCATAATGTTCGAGGTAAGATGCCTTTTGTACTGCACTGGTTTATTGTTGAGACCAGATTCTACCTTTAACATACATCGAAAGCGACGAAATAGCTTTCCAACTTGTTGTCTAGGAAATGGTAATGCAGCGTTGAGTGAGAAAGTCCATATTGTCCTACTTCACAAAAAAGATAACTCCGATAAACCGGATTATTTTTGGCCAATAGCACTGCCATCCCTTGTTCATCTTGGGAACATCGTATAAACAAGTTTAAAAGCCAAAGGGACTTGCAAGATTTCTTTTTGTTGATTTTAGTTCTGGTTCACTGAGACTGGTATCTGATTTTAATCTTTGACATAAACTGGTTTTGTTGATATTCGATTTTTAAAGTTCCAGATAGAGAGATTGTGTAAAAAGTCGTTCTTGTGTATCAAAATTGTTGTACATCATGTATACCTGCAGCTGTAGAAATACTGAAGAGAATAGTTATCTCGCTACATCTTTAGATGGCACTACACTGTTGCAGGGACATAAGTAAGATCATGGCAATGCCCTGTCAAATTTTGTCCACGGGTATGATGACAATTTTCTGGAATTAAATGTCAATAAATTACAAGAGATGAGCACATACTTTAAGAGATGAATGGATTGATCTGTTGTTCCGAGTGCAGTTCACGACAAACCTGTACAGACTGATAACTCCTTCAGGTACCAAAGCACGTACACCACTGCTAGAAATAACATCAACACTTGCTGCTTGGGCAAGGTTGAATAGTAATTAACGGCTGATCAGTGTAAAACTACCAGCATGCATGTTACAATACTCACTTTATACATCAATTACGTGGATATATTTTAATGTATATTACAATATTTCTCCTTACTAAACACCTCGCTCGTAAAATATTCATTTAATAAAGTAATTCCGTGAATTTATGTAAATATGTATTACAATATTTCTTTTTAGCAAACCGATCTTTCCTCATGCTTTTTTAACCGGACAACTAGGAAAAATATCGACGAACATGACGAAGTTTAGCAAAGTGTTACATATTCGTGAGTATACAGTAGGAGGGGGAGGGTCGAGGTAATTTCGCTCAATAGTAATGTGGTTAGACTAAAAAAAGACCTGTCAGATTTTCACTTGGGGCCTAATGCAGGAATCAGTAATAAGCTGGAGTCTGGAACTAGACAGCAATAATTGAAAACTGTCAGTCAGCGAGTGGTGCTACCATTGTTACTGAAGCCCAGAACAGAGAGAAAATAGATGATGTTTGCTTCAAACTGTACGATTTTCCGTCAATGACATTCACATTTTGCACAGTTTCAGACTTTGGTCGTTGTCTCTTGTCCTAAGGTCTCTGTTTCTTTTAAGTCCGGACTGCCATGCACAGAACCACAATTTCTAGTCCTATACTCTACCTACAAATGGAATCTGAAGAAATTTCTCAAACAGTTATTAACGTTTTTTTCACATCCATGATTATGTTTATCAACACAGCAAATCGAGATTTCGCGCAAAATGTGAGTTTGGTTTTTTTTCATAATTTTCCTAAATCTTCGTGGCTCAAGCGGCGAAGAAAGGATTCCTCGCTGTCCGTCCAAGAACAGTCGCTGCACTTACTGGAATTCACATCAAGCTTGTAAACCAGTTACAGGTCGCTCAAGCATGCAACTACTGTGTTGTGTACAACGACATGTGTGCCCGTTGTGTATAAGACAGAACCAATGGGCTTTCATTTGCTTGGAACCCTCGGTGGACACTCAGGGTATTGCGGGCTCCAGACTAACGGGAATGCAGGATAAAGAAGTGATTTGCCTTCTAGCCATTCTAAACCGTGTTTCCATTTTTACTTGTAAATCCCTACCGCCATAATCCCAGACAGTTTAAGCAAGGTTACGCTCAGCTGTGATAATATAAAACATTGTTCAAATGCAGAAACTTGTATACCCTTTCCTGTTAGAAAGAGATTTTGTGTTTATTTGGCTCGATGTCGATTAAAAAAAGTGCTTATTAAAGGACAAACCGAGCGCAACATTATTTCTTTATGATCGGGTTAAGTTCGTTTCAAAATAATAATTCCCAAAATATGAGTACATAATTATGTTAATTTTAAAGATATAAGCCTTCAAACATCGACATTCTCACCTGCAACTAGGAAGGCGGGAAACAAATACTCTCCTATACTGAAGAGTTCTCTTACACGCCCTGAGTATTTGTAACAGCAAGTGTGTAAGTTTTCAAGTCAAATGAAGAAACATCGCTCAGGTTGTCGTGTTCAAGAAGCGATTTGTTTTGCCAAAAAAATGAAACAGCTGAATTTGGAATAGAGTCCTACAGATTGGAACTTTATTGAGAAGCTTCGACTGAAGTTAAAAAATAATTAAATGGTCCAAACTGAATTCATTCAACAGACTGGTAACTCAATCAGGTCAAAAGTTAATGGGCAACAATAGTTACAACTGGCTGCTGATTTTTTTACAATTAAAAATATAATGATAGTTTGAAACATTTTTATCGATGTAAAAACTTATTTCTTCCTCATTTAGCTGCATGCAAAATTTTCTATTTACTTACTGATACTCATAATGTTCCCGTTTAAGCTCCACCATCAATTTTTTTTCCTTTTTTATCTGTTTCGATCACTCACATCAATGGTCCCCTCACACTGTCAGTTGTTTTTAGCATTATGCTGGATAAAGACACGACTGATGATGATGTGTTTGTGACTGTGTCACACGATGTTACTTGTAGACCAGAGGGTGTAGAAACCGTCGATGGTGCATATCTGGTGCTTGGTCTATCACCCAAAGATGAGAGGGAGAGAGAAAGAGTGATCTAGTGAGTGAGAGAGAGAGAGAGGCAGAGAGTGTGAGAAGGAGTGAGAATGACAGAGAGTGAGAGAAGGAGTGAGAATGACAAAGAGTGAGAGAAGAAGAGAGAGACAAAGAGTGAGAGAGAGTAAGAGAATGAGTAAGAGTGAGTGAGAGCGTGAGAGAGTGTAAGAGAGTGTAAGAGATAGTGTGAGAAACTGAGTAAGAGAGAGGGTGAAAAAGTGAGAGAGACAAAATGAGAGAGCATGAGAGTGAGAGAGTGTGAGAGAGAATGAGTGAGAGTAAGAATAAGAAAGAGTGAGAGAGAGGATTGGTATTTTACGCCGAGCCAGCAACTATGGATATATCACGGCAAGGCAACCAGCCCTGTAAACAGATGCCACATGCAGAGAAAGAACAGCGTGCCCCAGACGAGAGCTGAATCCAGGACAGCCAATCCTCACTGTATTGGTGACAAGCGCTAGTTGTTGCGCCATAGGACCGCGCACAGAGAGTGAGAGATACAGAGAGGGACAGAGACAGATAGTGAGAGAGAGAGAGTGAGAGAGAAAGAGAGAGAGTGAGAGAGCGAGAAAGATAGAGAGTAAGAGAGAGTTAGATACAGATGATGATGATGATGAGTCCATTTATAATGCGCAGGTATCCATTCAGAAGAATGCTCATTGCGCAGCAAAAACAGAAAAAAGAACAAAAAATAAAAAAAGAAAGGAAAGTAAAAAATAATAAAGACAGAAGTGGTGCTTGGTTGTTGAAGGCCTTCTTAAATAAATAAATGAGTCTTCAGTCGTTTCCGAAACGTGGTTGCTGAGGTGATAGTGGACAATGACGATGGCGGAGCATTCCACAGTTTATTTGCAGCGTTTGTGAAGGCCCTGGCTCCAGTGCGCTTCTTGTGTCTTCCACTGCAAGGAGACAGAAGCGTGACTGGGAGCCAGAGCGCAGACCACGTGACGGTAGGTAAGGAGGAACTATACCTCTTGTAAATAGTCAGGAGCAGGTTTGAACATGCAGGACCGAGCAATCGAAAACACTTTGTGGTCAATGCGCTTGTTCACTGGGAGCCAGTGAAGGCTCTGTAGTATAGGCGTGATGTGCTCAGTGGACCATTTTGCATGGGTGACCATCCTGGCGGCTGTGTTCTGAACTCTTTGGAGTCGATCTAACTGCGTAGCAGGTATACCCCACAATGCACTATTACAGTAGTCTAATCTTGATATGATGGTAGCCACAGCAAGTGAGTTGGCAGCAGCCTGAGTCAGCATGGGCCGTAATCTACCTAAAGTCCTCAAAAAGTAGTAGGATTTCGCCACAACAGAACTAACATGATTACACATGGAGAGCTCTGCATCAATAAACAGCCCTAGGTCCCGTACACAGTCAGCAAAGGCTATGGAGGCGTCACCGACCTGCACATCACTAATGCCGATCTGATGATGATGATGATGATGATGATGATGATGATGATGATGATGATGATGATGATGATGATGATGATGATGTCCATTTGTAATGCGCAGGTATCCATTAAGAAGAATGCTCATTGCGCAGCAAAAAACAAAATAAATAAAAAAATAAGAAGACAAAATAAAGTAAATAAATAGATAAAACACCAGGCAAGTATAAAAAAATAAAGACAGAAGTGTTGCTTGGTTTTTTAAGTCCATCTTAAATAAACAGATGGGTCTTCAGTCTTTTTCGAAACGTGGTTGGTGAGGTGATGGTGGACAGTGACGACGGTGGAGAGCATTCCACAGTTTAGGTGTCGCGTTTTTGAAGGCCCTGGCTCCAGTGCGCTTCTTGTGTCTTCTACTGCAGGGAGACAGAAGCGTGACTGGGAGCCAGAGCGCAGACCACGTGACGGCAGGTAAGGAGGAACTATCTCTTGCAAATAGTCAGAAGCAATTTTGAACATGCAGGACTGTGCAATCAAAAGCATTTTGTGGTCAATGCGCTTGTTCACTGGGAGCCAGTGAAGGCTCTGTAGGATAGGGATCTGCTCCCTTCTGGCGCTGGGGCCGCACAGTAACGCTAAGTTTTAGAAAATATAAAACAGAACGAGCAATCAGATTTAGATCTAAAATCTATGTAAAGGCGGAGAACGTCATCAGGTTGCTCAGTTGGGAAAAGCTTGTGGTCACGTGACAGTCAGTCTCCCAAAGAACAAGACAGTCCGCCATTTTATCATACAGATAACGGTCTCTGGGTGTTTCCATATCAGTAAGATGTATACCTGAAGAAGGAGAAGCAGTAGCTAGTCACTCCTTGCTGACACTTGCGATGAGGTCCACAGAAGAATAAACGAAGTTGTAGTTTGCACTTATTATTAATATTGCCAATGGCAAGCGACGTGAGACATTATTTGTGACACAGTGCCTGGTCAGACCCATCGCTGGAACCGCTCAACTTCTTGTCGTCTGGAGTGATACGAGAAAACCAATCCTCAGATCATTCTTGCCACCGTGGCGAAGGTGGTGCGCCAAGATCTACGTTCTCAGCCGTTTGCTAAGCTGACAGTCGGTGAACTGATGACTGTAAAGAACGGGGATCCATTAATTGTATGTATATATGTGTGATGGGGAGGAGATGTATGATAAGATTAAACTTTATTTATCCCGTGCATGCATAAATATGTATGATGAGGATGAGAATTTTGTGTATGTATGTCGAATAATAATAATAATAATAATAATAATAATAATAATAATAATGAACATTTATAGAGCATTTTTCCACCGAGTTGCTCAAAGTGCTGTACAGAAATGAAACACAGAAGAAAAAAATCATGCAGCCATTTTCACATATAACAGACACCTCTCACTTCTGCAACAGAAATACCAGCTCCTACATGAAATAAATACAGACACACATTAGGAATGCTCATGGTCAGGACAGGGTTGTAGTAAAGTCGCTATTCTGAAAAGATGTGTGTTAAGCTTAGACTTTAGGATGGAGATGAGAGGTGTATCTATGTATGTATGACTTTTTTTTATTTGTAAAGTTCTGTATTTCCTCACAAGTCATGGAAAATAATCATGGAGCTTTAATTAAGTAGGTTTTCAGTATGCAAAAAAGACCATGGTATTTTGACTTTTACTTATACAACTGTATATTTTTACTCTTTGCCACAAAAATACAAACAGGAAGGATAAAACAAGTAAGATATAATTAATGTAGTGTTACATTGTATATTGCAGGTTTTTATTATAGCACCAGGGATTGAGACACAGGAGATGAAGGAGCTGAGGCCTTTTGTGCAATTTCAGTCTAATTTAATGATCAAGCAAGAAAAGTCAAATGTAATGTTATGAGAACAGAAAACTATGTCGGCCATGAACAATCACGTCCATGTCCCATGGATACACAGCGTAAAGAGGGAACCTGAGTGTGCTATGCACATCCAGCAATCAGCCTGGAAGCATGAGAAAGCTGTAAAATTAGAGTTCAACTCTCAAGATGCCATTTGTAGTATTAAAACTGAGCAAGCTCCTAGTCAAGAACTCCATCACATAAAACTTGAGCATGCTGCAGACATTGAGCAGTCAGACTGCATGTGTGAGAGCACTGTGAAACTGGAGTGCCACTCACAATATGCCACTTGTTTGATTAAGCCTGAGCAAGATTTTATACTTGGAGAAAAGACAGAAGAGCAGATAGTGTTTAAGAAAGAAGAACAAGATCCTAGTCACATGGTAAAACCAGAGCATGTAGACTGCAGGTGTGAGAGCACTGTGAAACTGGAGTACCACTCTCAATATGCCACTTGTTTGATTAAGCCTGATTTTATACTTGGAGAAAAGACAGAAGAGCAGATTGTGATTAAACAAGAAAAACAAGATGATAACCATAAAGTGAATCCTGAGACAGAGTGGCCTGGTCAGCATGCAATGTGGCAGAACGACAGTGATGAGAAATGTCAAGAAACGATTCCTCATAGGTGTAAAACTCTCGAGGTGATGGATATTAATACAGAAAGTCAGCAGAATCAGACCCACAGTGATGTGCAACCTTGCCAGTGCAGTTTATGTAAAGCAAGGTTTAAATACCCATCCTATTTAAAAAAGCACATGCTTACGCACAGTGATGAAAGACCTCACCAGTGCAGTTTGTGTAAAGCTACATTTAAATGCCCAAACCATCTAAAAAAGCACATGCGTACACACAGTGATGAGAGACCTCACCAGTGCAGTTTGTGTACAGCTACATTTAAGTTATCAAGCCATTTAAAAGTGCACATGCTTACACACAGTGATGAAAGACCTCACCAGTGCAGTTTGTGTACAGCTACATTTAAGTGCTCAAGCCATTTAAAAAAGCACATGGGTACACACAGTGATGAAAGACCTCACCAGTGCAGTTTGTGTAAAGCTACATTTAAGCAATCAAGCCATTTAAAAAAGCACACATTTACACACAGTGATGAGAAACCTCACCATTGCAGTTTGTGTACAGCTACATTTAAGTTATCAAACCATTTAAAAGTGCACATACACACACACAGTGATGAAAGACCTCACCAGTGCAGTTTGTGTACAGCTATGTTTAGGCATCCAAGTGATTTCAAAAGGCACATGTGTACCCACAGTGATGAAAGACCTCACCAGTGCAGTTTGTGTACAGCTACATTTAAGTTGTCAAGTCAGTTAAAAGAGCACATGCTTGCACACAGTGATGAGAGACCTCATCAGTGCAGTTTGTGTACAGCTGCATTTAAGCAATCAAACCATTTAAAAAAGCACATGCGTACACACAGCGATGAAAGACCTCACAAGTGAGGAGTGTGTGAAGCAGTTTTCAGGTTGCCAGCCCAGTCTATTTGAAAGAACACACACGTGTGAAGAAGTGACAAGAAACTTCACTAGTGCCGTGTATGTTAAGTTTCCTTCAGAAGATCAAATAATTTGAAAGAGAACAAGTTTAGCCCCTTTTCACATCAGGTCTTCTTGCTTCACACACTTTTAATGATGTTGTTATCTTTTAGACTCTATAAAAGTGCATTATATTATTTCCTTTCTTTGTTTAAGTATTATTATGTTTTCATTCTTTTTTTGTTAGTGACGAATAGCATATGACTTTGCACCATCACAAGCATCCTAAATTTGATTACAATCTTAATAATGCATGCAAGAACTGAATAATTTTGTGCTGGCTGCTGTAACAATACAAAACATTAGTAAGTTTGCTTGTTGAATTATTTACTTCAATAAAATACAAAAAACATTTCTTAGTTGTGTTTGTCTTAGTTGTCTTCATCTATTCTTGTTGATGATTGTCTTAGTTGTCTCATCTATTCTTGTTGATGATTGTTTAAGTTGTCTCATCTATTCTTGTTGATGATTGTAGCAAGAAAGATAATGAAAGAAACTGGAAATCCACTCTCATTTCTGCCCTTTGATTAAGACTTGCAGGATCTTGTGCATGATGTTCTGATGGTAGAGCCTCTTGTAATAAAGCACGAGGAACAAGATCATACTCACATGGTGAAGACTGAGACTATATATATATATATATGTTGCAGCTGACATAGTCATTTACAAATAAAAGAAGGAGGATAAGGCTCAGTACTCGGCCCAGTTCAGTTCATTTTGTACACAAAACCACTTTCATCATTTATCCAATCTCCCCAGGTTTTTCATCAATTATATGCTAACAACATGCGTAGAAGCCTGTATTAGCGACCTCAAAGACTAGACAGTAGCAAACAAACTTAAACTAAAAAGGTAGACATCTAAGCCAACTTTGATCATCTAAGACATGAGTGAAGTAGAGATTATTAATCCAGCTCAATCTTTACCATTAAATGGCGACAACACTTGTTCTCAACACAACTGAATTGATTAAATGCTCGGCTCCCGAGTTCTTGATGCACGTGCAAGACACGCTGCGCCAAAAGAATGTAATTTTACACGTGGAGGGGACGCTATTTATGTTTCAATAATCCAATATTTCGCAGTAACTTCATCATGTGGGTCACTAGGCTACACTTGCAGGTCAGCCTTCAGGACGAAGGACGCAGTGTGTTTTTGGAGTCACTTTACTCCCGATGCTTTCACTTGGTCTTGTTTAGGACTGCCCCTGGTCCATTTGTTGGAATAGTAAAACAGTATAGGTGTGAGGCATTTCTGCTCTTGATTTTTTCTTCTAGACTGCGAACACAAGTTTGTGAGGGTGCCAGCTTCATCTTCTTGAAAGTGTAAGTAGTCACTCAACCGTGACCTTTGATCACGACCTGTTGCCACAGTTCAAGAAAAGGGCTGGTGCCACTTGTGAGAATAGATTGCATTACGGCTTTAAAAGGTATATTCTGATGATTATTTGATGTGATATTGATGTTTGATACCTTGCTGTCCTCTTGATCCAATCTGGGAAAGCTGACCGACTGTCTCGTTCCTTAGAATTCTTAAGTGGTGTGCTGTCTGTTGTAGGACGATTTGCCGCTTTCTGACCATATTTTCTTTCTACATTAAGGGGAGGGAATTTATTTCATAAAGGTGACTTCAGAAAAGAGCGCATCGGTGAAGGAGGGAAAGTACTTTCATGACTGCTATTTCTTGCTCTCTTCAGGTCTCTACACTTGAGAGGGGGAGTTTGACTGTCAGAGACCCAAACTCTGGGTAGTCTCTCTCTCTCTCACTTATACACACACACACACACACACACACACACACACACACACACACACACACACACACACACACACACACACACGAGATCCCGGAGGGCTGTATTACTCCACTACATCTTGTTACCTGAGGTGTTTTTTCTTGTAAAAAGGATACATCGTGTACCCGGGATACCCATGAATATCCATGTTACTTATTATTTAAGTTTAACGCCCAATGTAAGAATGTCGGGCTGAACATGAAAACTACAGTGATTTTCACTGTTACCTATAAAACAATTTGCACGATAATCTCGTCTGAGCAAGGCTTTAACTTGGGGATTCCCAGCTGTACAAAACCACTCAGATGCCACCGAAGATGCGGTTGCATAGGAATATCTTCTCAGAGTTTACCAATCAGCAAGTATTGAATACAGCTCTTTGCTAAGATTATCGATAGCTAATGATTATTTAACTCTCGTTAAGAACTGCATTTCATGATATGTTCTGTGCTGCTGTTTAATATGAAACACTAACTGTACCCACGCCAGGTCCTCTCTGAAATTGTCAGAGGCCTTAGCTTTAGTTTTGTACTAACAATCGATGTTAGATTAGCAAATTAGTCTGTCGTTTCTATAGGCCATATGCAGTTATCTTCAGAGATATCTGTCTACGCCTGCATGTTCACTACCACCCGTCATGTTAAAATACGCACGCGCCGTGCGAAGTGTATGAAAGGCGTGTGGAGTTGAGGATGAGCTCCCTTGGCGGGTACCCTCATTGAGGTACGACTTTTCAAAGTAGTCCATCAGTTAATGTGAAGGAAGTGCACGAAATTGTCATGTGGCGAGATGTAATCCCCTCTCGCCGATTTTTCTAGAGGTGGGTGTGTTCACCAGTAGCTGCTATAGCCACTAAAGAACTCAACACTTGTCCAGCTAGAGGCAAGACGGTTTCCCCCCTCAATGTAGGATATCCATACAAGGTTTAATAAAGAGATGAAGGACATGCATAAGGACAAAGGTGTTCGATATCATTAGTTACTATGATATTAGCTCTTAATTACAGATGTGCGCTGTCAATTATGCAAGCTACTTTTCAATGTCGTGTTTATTGTTAGTTTTTCCCTGTCGGTCGTTTCTTAATATCTAGCCAGTCATATTATTTTAGTCATGTTAATCTGTTGCTTATTATACTGTAGCACACAATCCTAACAGGAAGTTTAATAAGTCAGTCACAGCTCTTTTTTTATTTGTACTTGACAGTTTACGACAGACAAGACTAGGCAATTAAAACTAATTACAGATCACTGGGGCTTGAAGACATTTGAATCATATTATTTTGTAGTAATTACCAATCACCAAAAAGATACAGCATACAAACGATGAGCCGATATATAAACCGGAAGACGTTTGAGGTGAAAGGATATTATAGCCTACATAAATCTATAAAAGGAAGTGTGCACTTCAGATTTTTTAAAATCTATGTATGAGGTGCGACTACTACAACAATAGAGCTGTAACATTGTTCTGTACACTGTGTGCGATTCCTTGTTGCAGAAATTACTTTGCTGCTCTCCCTTTGTCAATTGACTGCCCTTGATTATTTGTGTAGTAAATGTTCTTTGGGTCGCCGACCCGTTGATTGACAAGTGGGCATTAAGTTTTGTCTGCACCAATATTCTTTAGATTACTAACTAAAATGTTTCTCTAATGACTTGGTGAGGTTCAACGTGAAATTCGCGTGTGTCCGTTAACACTAAACACCAGTTAAGAGGAAAACAGCTTGGCTGAACCTCTAGTACTCATAACATTTATGAACTAGCTCAAATATTATTGCTCTTTTCCTCCACGAAAAGAATTCATTAGTCACTCACTTTATTTGTCGTCAGGAGAGCGTTAAACTCAAAACTCGTTAACGGTTATTTATTTTTCTCAATATATTGTGTACATTTCTTAAAACTAGACTAGCCCCACGTGTTGTCGAGTTTTGGACGGAGTCTTTGAATGAACATTAAACGCGTTCCGTAAAACGAGTGTAAAGAAGCTGTGCAGTCTTTCTTTCCTTCTTTCGTTCCCTTTCTTCTCTCCAGACCGCTAAAGAAATCTTTCTCTTTTGCCCTTTCCTTTCGCTTTACAGCCAAGTATAAATCGCGTGTTGACTGAAAGTAAGAAAGCAATAATGTGTGCAAATGTTTATTTAATCGCTTCTTTTTCCGTGTGTCACGTGTCTTTCACGGGTACTATGCCCTATAGTATTTATCAGAAAAGTACCTCTTTGGAGCAGCATTTTCACTCGAGGAACTTCTGGAGGCTGCCCTGTGGATTGTAACATGGGTGGATGTCGTCATCTAGTTTTCTGCCCAGTTGAGCATTCTAAATTTGCATTGAGCCGGCCACAGGACATTTTCGCCATGTGCACAGGTTAGAGGTTAAATTAACACTTCCTGGTGGTTGTTGAAAGAGGATAACACACGGTCATATTCAGAAAAGGTCCGTCCACCTGCCAAAGTGCACCCCTTGTTCAAACAAAATGAGGTTATTGAACAAACTGTTGTTCAGGCAAATGGGAATCGATCGCCAGATTTTTGCGTGAATGTGTGACCCACCACCACGAAATGAGTTAAGACTCGCACAGAGCAGTTTGGCAGGAGAGGTCAGGAAAGTTAATTAGGGTCAATTTTGTGCAGTTTCACTTTTTTCTGAAAATAAATTCTTTGGTCATAAAACTAACAGGGAAATACAAACATGTTAAAGTAGAACTGAGAAACTTTCTGAAAATACATTTTAATCAAAGTATCCCACAACGATGCAGGAAATGACTAAATGTTAATACTGTTTGGTACCGCATCCCGGTCAGAACCCCATCATGTTATACTTACCAGAGAGCTCAGAGTCTGTATTTTTTAATCTCTGTAATAACAAATTCAAATTTTAATCAATTATAAGATCTGTCAGCAAAAATTTATAAGTCAGATCGTTGATACCGTTGATATCCATCGAAATAATAAAATAGAGACGTTTCCTTGGTAACGACAAGCTCGTCTTCACACTTTCGCTGCGTAAAGCGAGAGAACGGGGTGGTGAGAAGCATATTACTCAAGAAAATTAATAGTTTTACTGAATTCTGATCAATCTTCGACTCTTCAATATTCAGAACAGTAAAACCTCGGAAGATAACTTTCAGAATATTTCAGGAAAGATGACACTGCAGACGACTTAGCGAGCGACTTCCATGAATCAGAGTGAGGGCCACACTTTTCAAAGAACAACGTTTCTTTCACTGCTGTTTGTTTTGCTAACAGGGTAAGGTATTGAAAGCTTACAAATATTGCTTGATGTGTTTTATCACTGTGGAAAATATAGTGCAAATTGAAGTATTAAAAGTAAACGGTGCTTAGGAAAAACCTTGTGGGGTTGCTGAAAAACTTTAAACCTGGGTTTATCAACATAGCCGATATCGTAATTGCATACTTTGAACCTGTATAACTCACTCCATTTTGGGACTAGAACGGCAATTCTGGTATAAAATGAAAGATTGAATCCTGTATATTTTAACTATTTAATTTTTTTAAACTGTAAAATTTCCGAGTTAGAACTCCTTTTGTGGTGGCGAGTCACACACATTCTGATATTATTATATTAGATTTTAAAGCTTGAGGTTATCACAGGAGTTACAAAGAAACCAAAACACTGAATATTGAATATACCTGATGGGTCAGGTCACCTGTGTTCAAAGACCAATAAACATCTCATGTTGGTGAACCGGTTGTAATGGAGTACTAGAGCTCACTGTGCTGGTGTGGGTGTGTGTGTGCGCGCGTGCGTGCGTGTGTGAGTTCCTGCAACGGTTATTAGACCACTTTAGAATTCTAACAAACAAATTAAGCTTACCAGTTATATCTCCCTGTTTGGATCAAGGATGGCAACCAGACATCAACATCAGATTCCAAGAAAAATGCAAATAGTGATCCTTACTTACTGTAGTACATTTTCAACTGAATGGTCACATGTTTAAGAGACAGAGAAGACGAACACCTGAGCACATCGTCCAGAAATCCTTAATGAAGACAGATGGCACATCGATAAGGGGCACACCACTGCAAAGAAAACACTAAGGAACTCGAAGGACACTGCGTCCTTTGTTTTGACGAGGGACCTGAAAGTATACCTTAGTGGCCAAGAAGAAGATGGAATAGATTATTGAAATGTGTACAGTTTTCACCAAGTGTAAAGTTATACATTCTCTCGTCTCAAGGCTTATGAATTTTAAAGGAGGCTTATCGCTTCGGTAATAAACAGCTGTGTTACTGACTAACCTTGTTGTCATCCGATTGAACTAGGGTAATGATTGTTCATTTGCTCAGGTCTTAGGTGAACACAGTTCACTTTCTCTACGTTCCGTTTGTAATTATTTGCTTTTGTTATATGCCTTCGTACGAAGCTATAGCTGCTTCTATGAGAACATGTTCTTTGAATTAGAATCTTTGTGTCCCCTGACGGCCGGTCCTCTGTTAGCATTTGACGGGAGGGAGTCATCTTAGACAACAACTTTTCATGCATTTCGTTAATATTTGCATATTTTGATTATCCAATTATCTAGAACAGTCAGGGACCGCTGAGAAACGTGACCTTATAGCTAGTGTCAATTGTATTGCTAGATTTCTCTTTGACTCGCTCCTTAATTTTATTCAGGAAAATGAAAGTAAAAAATTTCTCTCGGTATTTCGCGCCAGTCAGACAATAGAGGTAAAAGGTCGCGGCGTTGTTGCCGATCCACAAGAAGTGTAAAACAGCGTAAGAAAGGTCGTCAGCATCGGCAATGTACTGGTCCTCACCTGCACCTTCAAAGAATCTCTCCCTGAATATTAAGTACACAGAAAATGGTGACGTAAGTAGGAGAAAAGTAACCGAAGTTGCTATCAACGTCACAGTCATGGACGACGTTTTCTTTTCACGTGCACGTAACCGATCTGTGTTTCCTGCCGAAAACCGTTTTCTGGCCTCTTGTAGAGACTGACCCACCTTCCAGATGAGCACGGAGTTAGAGACTAACAGAAGAACGACAGGAGCGAGGCTACAGAAGAACGTGTCCATCCAGCCCCAGATATTGTAGAAAAAGTTACCATAATCAGAACCAATGAACATGTCAAAACACTTGGGTGTAGTGGTATTCGAAGGCAAAGTGACTGTCAGGCCATACAAGATGTGAGAATTAAGGACGAGAAAAAACACGAGAACGCCGCTCATCAAGATCTTGGCGAACCTTGCCGTGAACACGACCTTCACCTTGTGCGGCCACAAAATACTGGTGGCCTTCTGGACGGTCATAATCACTAAGATAGACGCTGACATCTGGCCAGAGAAGTAACAAAAAAATTGTCTAAGTGTGCATATGAAGGAGGAATACACGAACACGTCCAGAGCATCTAGCAGATAGAAGAAAGGAGCGAACCACAGGGAGGTGAGGTCGGAGATGGCCAGGCAGGTGAAGAAGACGGACATGGAGGAGTGGGAGGCCCTGTACTCTCGCCGTTGTATCAACAGTATCATGACATTGCCGAATGTTCCCAACACCATGAGGAGGGGCATCCCCAGCTTCCACACCAACATCGTCGCCTGTCTCATCGCCGTCACTTCCTTGACCCTGGCGACTGCCATCTGTGTATAGTTCGACATACCAGGAGTAAACATCTCCTTTCTCTCCTTAATTCTCAACTGTTGCCTTTAATTATGCTTGCTCATTATTCCAGTTCTCGAAAACCATGTATTAAAGATATGGTTCTTCCGACAGCAAGCAAACCTGAAGTGGAAGGCTGTTCATTTCAGACTGTAATTTATATGCTGTCATTGACAAAAACGAAAGTTTGAAGATTATTTAAACGCTACTAATTGTGAAGCACTTATCATAAAACCGAAGAAATGTTTGCTGAGAAAATGTAGACTAATGAATATGAATATTGATAAAAGAAAAATAAAAGTGCAACGGTATGTAGGAGACAGAGACATCATTAAACAGAGAAGTGTATGTTAAACATCAAACTGAAGTGGTTATTCAAATAAAAAGTACAGTTCACAAAAGAAACGAGCAAGACAAGAATTACAAAAGGGAGATCAATGAATAATATCGTCCTCGATCTTCACTCTCCAGCAAAGTTTATGGCAGTAAACTTGGCAAACACCTTTAGACTTTTATTTTAAAATACACATACAACAAGAAAAAATTTAAGCGCTATGTAAATTCTCATGGTGAAAAGTTCTAGTTATCTTGGGATGTCGACGAAAGCTAATTGTTTACTCTCTGATTCACGCCCAAGCCGTAAAATTAAGGTTAATTATACCTGTATACATAGCTTTAAATATAAAACCGATTGCATAGTATGTTACAAGGATGAAAGGTGAGCTGCAAGACTAAGGGACGATAAAGTAAATATTGGAAGCAAGAATAACTTTGTTAGGCTTTAATACATGTGTGTATATACATGATTTTCTTTATTCGTGGCTTATATATTTATTTGTGTGTGTGTGTGTGTGTGTGTGTGTGTGTGTGTGTGTGTGTGTGTGTGTGTGTGTGTGTGGTAGGGGATCTTGGAGAGAAAAAGACTTTGTGTACATTACCATGGATGATCTGTTCTGCTTAGCAAAATACTGTTAAATGACTGTGCTACTTTAAATGTATATGTTGTGCTTATGTACGTATGTAAGGTGCTATATTTGGTGTGCATTCTGTGTAAAAAAAACTCACACTCATTATTTTCTTGGTTCAGTTGGGTGGCTAACGCGTTCCTTTGCTAGTGGATGTTTGTTGTCTGTTTTCATCTTTTTCCAAGACCTGAGTCCCGCTTAGTGTTTGCTGTTGATCTGTGCTTGTGGTACTTCACTTGCTTTCTTCTGGAATGTTGTTCTTTGTCTTGCTTTTTTTTTTTTACAATTTTGATAACTTACTTTGTTGATTTGAAGTCTCTTCTGTCACATCTGCGCCATCTTGCTGCTGCTATATATATGATTTGTGAGGCGTGTTAGCAGTAGAATTTAACTCGATTATCTCTTTACTGCAATTTCTCCGTAAATGTTCTCGACTGTTAATGTTGCTGCTTTGCCATTGATCTTTGTGCGAACCGAAACTGATAGACATGTCCTCTGCATTCTTAAGTCTTTTGTGTTGGAATTTGGAACATGGGTTGTCACTTGGAGCCTTTGAGTTCCTGGGTAGTTCAAGCACTACATCAACCTCACCTTTTCTGCTCGTACTGATTGCCAGTCCTTTTTTTCTGCTGAGCTGTCCAGGAATGGTTCTACTGATCTGCTTGAGATATATATTGTGACCGTACCTGGCGGACATAACGATTCTGTAACGAGTCAGCCCGTTTCTCAATCTTTTTTTCGAGGGGGGGGGGGAAAGGAAGTTTTCAGGGAGAATTTATGTTCAAATTCTGGCTCTCACTCGTCGGGTGTGCTATTTGATCAAACAGTTCAGGTTGTGTTCTTTTTCCTCAGTTACTACCCGCCCGCACTTAGCGTACCTTGGAGTCCACAAGAGAACCTCCTGATATTCTTAAAGTCTGTTCGCTACGGTACGTCCTTCATATCGGGATGGAATAAGTTCTCTGTCTTGTCCGTGTACTTTACATCTGTCCTGTTCTGGATTTTAAGGCACAATGGACATCACAAAGTTCACCATGTGTTTTATTCATCTAGACTGGGAAAAACGTATGAAACCCCCCCATTCGTGTTCACGCAAGCAGGTATGTAAATTCAAAAAAGTTTATTTACATTTTGTACAAGATAAGAATCAATTACTGACCCTATGATAATTCTACCTCTCCCAGCACTAAATCCCATTTCTTCTACATCACCCCAAAAATGAAGCATTAGCATCTGCAGTCATTTTAGCAACTATCCAACCCGAGATCCAACTAATTATACCAAACAGTTTTAAAAGAGGTAGGGGATTGGTTTTGAGTCTGTGAGTCTTTACGACAACTAGCTTTCTTTCGTGCATACAGGGTGTAGACAGATGCAGGTGTGCATATTAATGTGCGACAGATGCCGTCCAGTAGAACTAGAAGTCTTTACGACAACTAGCTATCTCTCGTATGCTAGATGTATGTGTGCTTATGTGCGAAAGCCAGCATCTAGCATTACGGAGTCTCTATGACAACTAGCCGTCTCTCCACGCCCACGGTCTTCTGGGGTTTGGAGCTGAGCTAGGTGCCTGGTTTCCTTTCTAGAATCTTGGTTATAGACCCGAGGCAGGACCTGCTTTCGACCCAAAAACAAGATGCCAACACTAATTATCGTTTGCAATTTCTACTGGAAGACAAGCGCTATCCCATCTTCTTCAATGTCATTTGCGACACTCGCGCGCACTCACTGCCTGCGTGGACGGAAGGGTGGGAGATAAAGTGTAAGCTGGAGGCAAGCAGGGCGTTGCCATCGATACACGTTGTCGCAAACAAGCACCCCGCTGCATATTTGTTTATTTTCTGAATGAACCGTGTAGCTCCCTAACGGCAAGATCTCATTTCTTGTTGAAGGAGATAACTATGTACCAGCACACCATCTTCAGTGTTGTAACAAGGGTGTAAATCAGTATTCCCTCTTTCTATTGTAAGGCCGTATTCATGAAGTGAGGGTAAGTCGTTGTTCCGGGTTAAATCAAGGACACTCGTTTTGTAGTTATAAAGCAGCTTCTAGACTCCACTGATGTTGTTTTACTCCTGGGAAAGCAGTTATAAAGCAGCGGCAAAGATTTTGTGGGGTAAAGTATCACAAAGCAATATACACAGGGTTTGGGCAGTGCATCGCAACCACGGGAGCAAGAAGTTTGTCATTGATTTCCCTTGGGCAATTGTTTACCCTCACTTCATTAGTTTTGCCAATGCAGTTAAAGAACATTTTCGGAAAAGGCATCTGCTTCACTCATAGTCAAACAGTTACGTAGCAGTCAAGCTGCAATGGCAAAGTGGATGAAAGTAAACCAGTGGTAGTAGCAACTGGCAAGTCTTTATGTATGTAGATATGTGCATACGTAGGGTATATGTAGATATATATGTATGTATATGTAGGTGACTATTTAACTGCATCTGTTTCCATGTGTAACTTTTATTTCATGAGTGCTATTCTCTCTAAAGTCTAAAATATATCAAAATAGTACAACATCTCTGTAGCGATATTCCCACAGACGGGACAATCCTTGCATTGCTACGCTAGATTTCAACCTTATAGTTCAGTTTCATACGTGCCAGAGGCTGAACTCTGGATTCTGAGTATATATGGTGAACCCGGCCGAAAGCACCTCGTGAACGGAGCGGATGTAATGGAGTTATAGAAGCCTCTTGTGTGTGTGTGTGTGTGTGTGTGTGTGTGTGTGTGTGTGTGTTTGTTATTAGGTTCTTTTCCCTCTAGAAGACGACCCAAACGCTTCCCTGGCAAGTATAGAGACATACCGAGAGAGAGGAATATCAGTAATGAGAGCACTTTCCCTTTAAAAGAGCGAGTTCCACTAGCTGTGTCGCCCCTCTAGGCACTTTTTTGTTCTGAATGCTTTTTCGAAAAAAAATAATTCCCCTTGGCTCAAGCAAGAACAGATAAAAAAAATTAGGAGAAAGAAAACCCTAGAACTCTGCTATCAAGGTCTTGACGAACCTTGCCATGAACACGACCTTCACCTCGTGCGGCCACAAAATACTGGTCGCCTTATGGAACGCGGAGCGTCATGACACGTGCCCTGTAAAATAACTAATTAAAAACTAATTGTGCAGACAAAGAAGTAGTACATGAAAACGTCCATAGATTCTAGCAGATATGAGATCAAAATAAACCACAGGGAGGTGAGGTCGGAGATGGCCAGGCAGGTGAAGAAGGAAGGCGCTGTACTCTCGCCGATGTATCAACATGATGTTGCCGAATGTTCTCAACACCATGACCAGGGGTAACCCTTTTGACAGATGACATGATGGTTGGTGAATACGTAATCATTGTTGGTAAAATGCCGGATTTAAAGACTATGGAAACCGGCATAAGTAGAAATCAAGTATCTTTTACCATCTGGATACATGCAGACAAGAAGCAACATAAATAGCGATAGAAATCATGTTGTTTTTAAACACATGCCTGTTTTATGCAACAATGAATTATTTTTGCAAATGAAATAGCACAGAAATTGCAATGTTCAATAGTTTTGAGACCACAAAGACCTGACAAAATCATAATTACATATTTGCGTACTCGGGATGTGGTCTCAGTTATAAAATTATGATGTTTCAACTTTTCGCAAACAAACACAAAAGAAATTCTGCAGATGGATTCTTAGTTTCTGAAACCATGTAATTATCTGCTATCTCATCCACACGGTCAGTAAGATAATATACAATTATGGGTAATTGTATATAAACTTTAAACACATTTGAATGGTTAACATTTATTTGGCATTCCTTTAATATTAAATGGGTGTCTGTAACTATTTTCAAATGTAGTCTCTTATACCAAAAAAATTAAAGTTTCTTTTATCATACTGTCTCCAGTCTAGTCATTTCATAGTAGACATAATCATAACAACCGCATTTTGCTTAAAACTGATATCGTAGTTAAAGTTTGCATCTTCCTGAATCTGATCCATGGGAATTTTGAGCATTTTCAGGGAGTTGGTTTTGTTACAACCAGTCTATATAGCGACTCATCCCATTCAGTTCATTTCAATGAAATATTAAAAAGCGAAGGCAATTACAGTACTTTTTCGTTTTATGAAATAATTTTATTGCTCTTCATGTATTTCTTTATAATTCTTTCGGTTTTATTCAGTTATTTTTCTTTTATTCGTCGATTTTTTATAAGCAAATTCTATTTGGCATTTTTGTATTTCATGGGGATCTATGTGGACATGGACCTGAAAGTGTATATTTTCCTTAAAAAAGATAAAGAAGTCGCCTGTTAGGGACGAGGCTCACGTTAAGAACATTCCAACTACTTGTTCATGTAAACAGATTTCGATAATGTGTCAGTGGGACAATGTGCTTGATGTGCTATCAATTTTAAAGATAAAATATTGTTTATTGATAGCATCTTCCTATCAAGTATTTCATAATGTCTAGCGAACCTTTTATTTATTTCATGCATAATTCTCACCAAATAACGCCTGTAGGTGTATGCTATACAACTTCCCAGAATTCAGTGTATCAGAAGCCTGGACCTGCCGACACTGTGTACAAAATTTTACTCCCTACTCACTTTACTTCTTTCTTTTTGTGGTTATATATTTTATTATAAAGTTGCTTACAATTTTCATTATGACATTCCATAGACTTGGTGCAGATTTTTTAGCTCACTACTCAATTTGCATCAATAATAAAGCAAGCATTCATAAAAGTTATAGGGATAGCTGTATAAAAATATTATTTGCCAAACAAATCCTTTCGTGATTGATTATTAGCTTTCTTTCTTTGAATCCAAATCAAAACAAAAATTTTGCTTACCAACCAATATTTCTCGAAAACTCGTTATGTATCAAAATTGCCTGTTCCTCGTTTTCATTAAGACTATCTCGGATGTTCTAGCATCCTGCACTTTAAGAATGTAAACTAAACCTATTTTCAGTATCTGAAAATCCATTAATAGGACGATCAACTATTTATACATTGAAATTTATAGTAAAAAGAACGAAAAGTGAGAGGCAGATTCATGAGTTAGACCTTACAAGACCTTTAAGGTTCTTTCAATGTAGCATCTATTCGTCAAGCAGTCACTCGTGAGCAGGTGACGGTGTGAACATGCCGTGGAGTGTTCTGCTAATTTAAAAAGGTCATCACAAAGAGATGATTGTAACTGAGATAATGCTTTCTACCGACCCACAGCTAACCACCCCAGTTTTCCTGATGTAACACTCACCTCGCTGTCTCGATAAACAAATTCCACGTAACCTTTCAACATGATCACTTGGGTGTGGAAGTAGGATGTGAAGTAATAGGTCACGTGAACTGACCAGGAGATCACACAACAGTGGATACCTTTGTCTCCATTTTCTCGTTGACATTATATATATATATATATATATGCGCTTGTAAGCACTTTTCACTGAAAAGACCGCTGCTTGATATCAGTTCAAAATGTCCCATCACATGCCGTTTTTGCTGCAAGGGTACCAGATGGGTTAGGGTTAAAGCGAGATTAGCTTTTAAACGCTTTGCATGACACATGTTGTGACAGCGCCAGTCGACTATTAGCGGATTTCTCTACGATTCGCTCCTTGGTTGTTTTTCTGTAAATAACATTGAAAAAATTATCCCGGAACTTGGCGCCGGTCAGACAGTAGATGTAAAAGGTCACAGCATTGTTGCCGATCCACAGGAGATGTAATGCGACGAAAGCGAGGTTGTTGGCATCTAAGATGGACTGGTCGTCTTCCGCGCCTTGCATAAACTTCTCCTTGAACACGAAGTACACAGAAACTGGTGACGTAAGCAGCAGAAAAGCCACGGAAGTTGCTATCAGCGCCACGGTCATGGACGAAGTTTTCTTCTCACGTGCACGTAACTGATCTGCGTTTCCTGCCAAAAATCGTCTTCTGGCCTCTTGTAGCGACTGGCCCACCTTCCAGATGAGCACGGAGTTAGAGATTATTAGAAGAGTAACCGGGGCTAAGCTACAGAAGAAGGTGTCGATCCATCCCCAGACATTGTTGAAAAAGTCGGCGTAATCTGTGTTCACGTACACGTAAAAACACTTGGCAGTGGTGTTACCTGTAGGCTCATAGAGTGTAATTCCATACAAGAGATGGGAATTGAGGAGAAGAAAGAACGCGAACACGCAACTCATCAAAGTCTTGGCGAACCTTGCCGTGAACACGACCTTCACCTTGTGCGGCCACAAAATACTGACCGCCTTCTGCGCGGTCATGGTCACTAAGATGGACGCTGACATGTGGCCAGTCAGGTAGGTAGCAAACGTTCGCACCTTGCACAAGACATCGATGTAGAGGTAGATATCAAATGCTTCAAGCCACCAGAAAAAAGGGTCAAACCACAGGGAGGTGAGGTCGGAGATGGCCAGGCAGGTGAAGAAGACGGACATGGAGGAGTGGGAGGCCCTGTACTCTCGTCGCTGTATCAACAGTATCATGATGTTGCCGAACGTTCCCATCACGATGACGAGGGGCATCCCCACGTGCCATAGCAGCACCGTCGCCTGGCGGACTGGAGTCACGTGATCTAACTCGGCGACAGCCGTCTGCGTGCCGTTTGGAAGCCCTGGCGCCAGCATTTCCTACGACTGAATATTTTTGCGTGAATATATTATAGAGCCACGTATTCTGCCTTCTATTTACAGTCTAAGCGAAAAAAAAACTTCAAAATATTTTTTTTTAATCTTAAAAATGTCACGCGTATTCTTTGGATTGATCTGACAGAAGACTAAACCAAGTAGATATAAAAACACACGAAAATCGTATTATATATAATGTATTACAGTGTTGTCTCTGCTAACAATCGATCAGTAAGCTAACAAATGTCCGGTCCTTTGCAGTGTTTAAACAAGAAAACAGAGTCGAAAAACAAACTTGGGAGGCACCTGACACTTCTCTTGTATACATACGTGTTTTCAATCTACAGACTGAGTTGTATCATGCAAATAGCAAGTAGAAACAACAAGAAGTTTAGTAATTTTTCTAGAAATAGAAGAACTGAATTATGAAATCCGATATTATTCCAACAAGAAAATATTTCTGTGATTTATCCCCATTCAAATAAAGATTAAAGGCAAATTCAAAATTTACCAACTAACTGACGTTTAAATGAATTATTTACTTTTAAAAGATTATTTTTTATAAAGATATAAAACATGCAATTGTTCTCAGGCAATATTTAATCATAGATCCCCTCGCGAGTAAATATGTAAACTGTCATGATTATAATACCCAAAATCTCCGACAAGCCTGCATTTGTGTAAGACCATTGTGAGCAAGCTTTACTCTTCGTTTTTGAAGAGGTCGTAAAACATGTGGAAACTCGAAGATGCGTCCTTGGTTACTTGAGCGCTTCAGGGATTTTCTTGGAATTTGAACACTTGCACATTTCTTCATCTGCTACTCGGCAAACCCTCAGCACGTTACTCGTAAGTGGTCGTGAGAAGTCCACCCTCCATGAACAGCGGGAAACACACAAATCAGCGAATATCGTTTGCAACCTATGCTGTGAGCTGGAAAATGTGACAAATTTTGAAATCTTGAAGCTTAAGTAGAAATGCCTACAGCAGTCTGTGTTCTGCCACTTAAATGGAGCCAAAAGCCTGTACACAAAGAACAGCAAAAATCTTAGATTAAAAACCTAATATATTTTACCTACTAAATTAGACTCAAGTCGTAGACGCTTTTGTCGACGTAATTACGAAAAGAGCAAATAATTTGCTTCGGAATGTGACATTTTACATAACAGTTTGAAGCAAAGACTATCAATACATAAGCCAAAGAGTCCACCAGTAGCTTTTAAAATGTGTTTAGAATCTCTTCTTTCTTCATTCTTGTGATGCTTTATTCCACCCAGCCCATCCCTTATGAAGTATGGAGTATTGGCAGAGCAGGGTAGCCAGTCAGATAGTTTGTCAAAATGTCAGTCTTATGATTAGTTTGTTGATCATTAGAACATTAATTCCCATTTTTCTGTCCATAAATAAGCCTCAGGTTTGCCCAACTGCCTTATTTGTTTAGAAGGTAAGCAGGCGGTGTCAGTCAGTATAAACAAATAATACATAATTATGGTGTTTTACCTTTACGCAAACACAAAACAAAACAACTAGTTTAATATTTTGCAGATAAATTCTTGTTTTTTGAAAGCATTTCGGAAGAAGGCCATTGTTTTCTCTCTCTTCCACATAGTCAGTAGGATATTATACAATTATTGGTAATTACAGGTGTATATACAGACATTTGCATACTTAACATTCATTTGGCATTCTTTAAACATTAAATGTCTGTAACTATTATCAAATGTTAAAATCTTTTACCAATAAATAAAAGCCAATTTTATTTTGCTGCCTCCAAATTAGTCAATTCATAGTAGAAATAATAATAATAATAATAATAACAAATAATATTTAATATACTTTTTAAAGCTGATATCGTAGTTACAGTTTGCTTCTTCCTCAAAGCTTTCCATGGGAATTTATTTTCGAGCAAAAAACATTCTCAGGAAGTTCACTTTCTAAGAGCCAGTCCATATCGGGGTCTCGCCCCATTGTTCATTTCAATTGAGTCTTCGAAACCAAAAGCGGTTCTAGTCCAAAAATGCACCAAAATAAAGTGCACTTGTCGTACTTTTTCGTTTAAGAAATAATTTTATTGCTCTACTTGTATCGTTTATAATTCTTTCGGTTTTATTCAGTTACTTGTCTTTTATTCATCGATTTTTTATAATCAAATACTATTTGGCATTTTTGTATTTCATGGGGATCTATGTGGACATGCGTGTATGTGAGCGGACATTTCAAGATGAAGAAGTTGCATCTTAGTAACGAACCTAACGTCAAGAAAATTCAAACTACTTATTTATGTAAGACGATTTTGAAAATGTGAAAGTGGGACAATGTGCTTCATGTGCTATTAGTCTAAAAGATAAAATATTGTTTATCGGTATCGTCTCCCCATAAGGTATTACATAATGTCTATCGAGCTTTTTTATTTATTTAATGCATAATTTATTTCATTTAATTTATAATGAAGTCTGTAAATGTTGCATGCAGTACAGCTTCTCGCAATCTAACAGTGTATCAGCAGTCTGAACCTTCGGATAGTATCTACACAATTGTACTCCCCACTCACTTTAGTTCTTTCTTTTTGTCGTTATTTTGTATTACAAAGTTGCTTAAAATTTTAATTATTACATTCATAGACGGGATACTTATTTCTTAGCTCACTGCTAAATTTGCACCAATAATAAAGCAAACATTCACGAACGTTATAGGGATAATGGTAAAAAAAAGGTTGCAAAGACAAGATACTTTGCTAAATAAATTCTTTCTTGATTCTATACCTCCCTTCTTAGAATCCAGACCAAAACAAAAATACATTATTGATCCCTCGTAAATTTAGCCCACCAAGCAATTTTTCTTGGTAACTTTATGTATCGTTTTTATTAAGACTATTTAGTAGGTTCAAACATGTTGCATTTTAAGATTGTAAACTAAACCAATTTTCAGTATTTTGAAATCCGATAATAGGATGATCAACTATTTATACATTGAAGTTTTGTGGTAGATTGAAAAGTGAGGGGCAGATTCATGTTGGTGCCGACGGAGCATTTCGCTTAGCCAACAGACGCAGCCATTGTGTGATGCATCTGTTCAGTTTGATTTTGTTCTACTTTGGACAGTTCACGAAAGATAAGCTTTTGTAATTCAATGGAATTACATATCAGTGAGGTAAATACATTTTGATTATATTTCTTTTGTAGTAATCATTTACATGCTATCGCCATTGTTACAGTAGGGCGAACATTTTTTCATCACAACTATAAAACTACAAAACGGAAATATGTCTTTTAAGACAGGTTCATCATTATGTCACCAAGCTCTTTGTGTTAGAGATTGGCGATGTCTTTCTGAAGTCACCAATCCATTTTCCCCGATTTCCTAATGTTCTCTAGCATGCATCAAAAGAAAGACTTAAATTCATTCGTAAATGGTGGCTGTCATATTTTTTCTATAGGTCTTTTTGTCCGGTACTTGCAGGAAGCCCTTCTTAGAGTGCCTTGACTTTGTTACTACTTGCTATTGTGTAATTCATTTTGTATACTTTGAAAGCTAGCTCACTTCCATCATAACATAGAGTATGCATTATTAGATGTTACAGCAAAGCTACACGCTGTATCCCCCACAACACGTTGGAAGTACACAGCATCTAGTAGAATGTGCGACAATCAAACTCACAAAAGAGCAAATGTTTACTGCAACAAACATCGATATCGTTGCGCCGAATATTTGTCCATACATAGTTGCCATGACGGCGTGTCAATAATCCACCACATATTTTATTTACATAGTCAAAGGATGTAAAGCAATTAAGAACAGCAGGTGTTCAGAACATGTTCCGATGCATGCTATAAAGTCGGCGGGAAAAGGTAATAGCCGAAGAACAAGAGCATGAACGTCCGAACCCGGTGGCTAGTGGTTCGATACCTGTCTGGTGCAGTGAATTTTCCCTAGCTGACCAGGCTGTCGGGTATGGGTAACTAACTAACTAAATGCTGGCCCTGAGAAAAGTGTAGCCTCTAACACCTCACTCCCAAACGAGCGATAAGCTAGTGGACGGACTACCTTGTATTATTTACACTCTGCCAGGTCTTCTGCTTGAGTATAATCTAATGAACACGGAGAAAAAACATGCCTTAGATCTTATTGCAGAAGATTCTTTTAGAGTGGGAAAGGAAGCAAAAAAAAACAAAAACAAAAAACAAATCAAAACAAAACAAAACAAAAAAGGAAGAAAATCCTTTGCCAGTCTAACTTGTAATTTGGTCACGACGGACACTGTTATGGATCCATTTCTTTATCATTGAACTGCAGTGGAAGAGCGAAATATTCTCTAGCAATAATTAAAGCGGAAGCTGATGTATTTGGTATCAGCCTTCATTACAAACGACCTGTAGGTACACAACGACATAAGTAAATTCAGTAAACTCGGTGTCAAAGGTTTTTCCCTGAAGAATTTGATCGATTTACCAACATTTCAAGTGCGAACGCTACGGGAACAAAATAAAATCAAATGCAAGCACCTCACGTGGCGAGGAAAAATAGAAGTTTGTCTATGGCCGGCTATAAGTCGAAGTTATTAGTTTGATAGGGAAACGCATTAAGGTTGTAATTAAAAATAACACATTTGTGAAAATTGAGTGTTTTCTGTCTCGGGGTAAAATAATGCATGGAATGTCTCTGGACATTTTGGCGCAGGAGTTTAAAAGAAAAAACGAAAATAAGCAAATTAAAAAGTCCGTGTGTCAGCTAAAACATGAGAGTTTGTAAGTCTGTCAGAAAGGTTATGTCACATCAGTTACTATTTTTAATCTCCCCTTTAGGTACTTGAATGTCGACAAAGTGTTGCACAGTAGGTGGCATGTCTTTGATATTTCATTAATATATCGGCAAGTTTCTGGCGAAATTTTTCTCCAGTCAAGCAATAAATATAAAAATTGACCGAATTGTGACAACTCCAGAGAAGGTTTCCGACGGCAAAAAACAACTCATCGCTAACTGCAGCCTTCAGATCATTTTGTGTCTTTTCAAAGATAACATCCCTGATAACAAAATACACAGAAACTGGTGATGTAAGGAGCAAAAACATCATAGACTGTGCGATTAGAGTTACTGTCATTGAAGAGGCCCTTCGTCGTCGTTGGCGAATATGGCCGGAGTGTTGTATTGCTATTTTTATTTTTGCATCATTTAATGATAGTGCAACCTTATGGACCAAAACGCAGTTTGCAACGATAATTAACACAGAGGGTATTGCGGCAGACATCGCTGTGTCAAGCCAGCCCCAGTAAGTGTTGAAGAAGTCCCCGTAATCTTCGTCGACGTACGAGAAGAAACATCTCCCGGTGTGATTGGTCACGTGCCCGGGTAGAGAGTGTCCGTACAGCAGATGCATGTTGAAGACAACAAAGAGGGCGAAGAGTGCGCAGACGACCCTCCTCGCGGTCTCTTTCTCCAAATTCGCGTTGACCCTGTGAGGCCACAGAACCGACGCGGCGCGCTGCAAGGTCATGGTCACCAACATGGCTGCCGACGTGTGTCCGGTCATGAACGCCAGGAAGACCCTCGTCCTACAGACGACGTCGATGTAGACGGAGATGTCCAGTGACTCCAGCCACAGAAAGACGGGGCTGAACCACAAGGAGGTCAGGTCAGAGGCCGCGAGGCTGGTGAAGAGGACGGGGAAGCCGGTGCGGTCGGTGCGGGACAGGTGGCGCTGGACCACCAAGACCATAACATTGCCGAACGTCCCCAGCAGCACGACGACCGGCAAACCAAACCTTAAAACCGTAACGGACACGTCACGAAGGGTCATGTGAGAGTCGCTGCTGTACATGGTTAAATTGAAAAAATTCTGTATCCCGAAAGTCGTCGCCATTATCGATGGATGGGCTGTTGGTTAATTAAAACCGATAGGCAGGCAAGGGACAAAGTTTCAAAAACTTAAGCTCGGCTGACCAAATGATGAGGCATCTCATTACATTAAAATTAATCGTTGACAGTCTAGTAGCTCATCATTTCAGAGTACCTGAGACTTTCTTCACCAGTGCAGCACAAGGAAGGTTGGTAAGGCAATACATGGCGTGTTGCAGAGAAGAACCCAGTACGTTACATGGACTTAATCTTGCTTTGATGAGCTCTCTTTGAAAAAGACAATCTTTTTATAATTTCCTAATCTTTTAAGACGAGTGGTTATTTTCAGCACGACTCTATTATCAATTATATACAGTCTCAATTAAGTGTAGATGACAAAAATAAAATATAGGGACCGTAAAACAAATTACTCATTCCAAATCTGTCCACCAGGAACATTCATTTCCCAACACATGCGTGAAGTGTGCATGTTTGTACGTGTGTGTACGTG
This sequence comes from Marisa cornuarietis, assembly GCA_004794655.1. Taxonomy (NCBI): domain Eukaryota; kingdom Metazoa; phylum Mollusca; class Gastropoda; order Architaenioglossa; family Ampullariidae; genus Marisa; species Marisa cornuarietis. The sequence continues at coordinate 19,406,118 of SMMW01000001.1, forward strand.
TGTGTGTGTGTGTGTGTGTGTGTGTGTGTGTGTGTGTGAGCACGTGAAATGAGTGTAACTAAATAATCTTGTGAGCTGCGTTCAAAGAGGCGGACAGCTAATTACATTACTGGTACCAAGAGAAAGAAAAACTTATGAAATATTTACGCTGTCAACAAGAATACTCTCAAAATCAACAAAGAGAAACAGGTCCCCCGAGAGGTACGATCAAAGAAACAAGCAGCTACTTCCCTCAGTCTACAATCATTAATGTCTCCTATTTGCAGTTTCTCATGCAAAAATTATATAATTTAAGGAAAAAATGATCAGCTGATAACAGTGTACTTATGTTTTATTTTTTAAACAAGTCAAATTCAGACTTGTCAAATAAATTATGGGTGGCGCACAAGAGTGGTTCAAAACTCTTTGGCATGTCCCAGTGAAAGAAGCTTTCAGTGCCAGTCAGCTCAGTGTAGCGATCAAGAAAGTGATCTCTCTTTTTTGAGTCGTAGGTTGTGGAGAAGATCGACACTGGTTATCAGACAAGGTTATTGTTGATGGTAACACTTGCAACCAGACTTAAGCCACACCGGTAGGTGGCGTTAACATCTCAAGGAAGACATTCTACCTGTCATTATGTTCGGTAATCTGTGAATTGTTTGGGGTTTCTCTATAAGCATCTGTTATTTGCTGTATAGTCCGTGACTGAGATCAGGGATAATTGCGTTCCTGTTTTTTTTTTCTAGATCATGTTGATATTTTACATGAAGAAAAACAGTTTATTGATCGGGATCAAAACCCAATGGTATTATTATTATTATTATTATTGGTGTGTCCCAATCATGGTCCTTTAATTTCAGTTAAGCGCGGTATCAAAGTTTTTTAGCTTTAGTTTTAGCGTGGCTTTGACTACGAGTTCTTTCAAGAGCGTGTGCACGCGCTATGACACTCCCCCATGCCACTTAGTTTGACCTCATCCCTTGAGGTCGCATGCACTTCATTGAATTTTTTGTTTCGGTATCGATGGACTGTGGTTCATATCCGTTTCTCCGTCTTGGTACTTTAGAGCAACCGATGAACATGTTCTAGTAATAGTATTGCAGCTTGATTTATCCGGGGGGGGGGAGTTGATGTACATGGCATAAGTAGATACCTGCCTTCATTACAAACGAACGGTAGGTATACAACGACTAAAAGGAAATTTGGTACAGCAGTATTCCTTCCTAAGGAATTTGATCGATTTACCGACTTGTTTCCAATACTTTGAACTGTGTCTTTGTGTCTCTTGTGGAATATTCTACTGTTTTGCTGTACCCTACACATCACCACAATCTTCAGTGACGCAACAAAGTTTTTTTTCTCCGATGATGAGATGAGTCAGGTCACGATAAACAAGCAGGCCGGTACTACAACAACCTGTCTCAGCGTCGTTCGATTTCCTTTCGTCAATTTGACAGCGACACAGCACTATCATTATCTGTTGCTTATTTTACTACCACCCTGGGAAATCGATGAGGAGCTAAGATTCACCACCAAAGAAGATCGTAATTAGTGTGTGTCTGCGTGCGTGCGTGCGTGCGTATTCGAGCGCGCGCGAAACAGAGTTCAATGCAAATCTCATCTCATCTCAAACACACAGAATATTATTCTAACATCTTATGACATTATAAACAAATATAAAATTTAACTTCGACATTTGATGTAGATGAGTACCATTTTTTTAATCGACGTAGAAGCAATCAAATACAAAAGCTCGTTGTACCGAGAACGAGGCAATAAGTAACGTGAAGATCACATCTGAGCGTAATCGTGCTCGATATATGTAAGTGTATGGAGCTAGTGATGTACAGGTTAAATAAGAACGTGGTAACGACTGGCTGGAAACTCCTGACAGAGGTTTGACCGACTTGTAACTGGCTTACAAGCTTGACACGAATTCTAATGAGTGTAGAAACATTGGACAGATTGGAGATTGCAAGAAAGTTTCTCCTTGCAGCTGCAGCCAGAAAAGCCAGCATGTGCTGGAAAAACCTGACATTGAAATCTTGCTTTTCTGTGTTAGCAAACAGGATCATGGATGTTAAAAGAACCTGGAATTATCATTAGAGAAATTGTTTGTTCAGCCTCCATTTGTTGGTATTGCAGTGGACTGAGATTTGTTTTATTGGGTTTTCTTCATGGCAGTCCTGATTTAATAAAAAAAAAAAGGTTTCTTAGGAAGCGGGAAAGGACCGAAGTTCAAAACAATACAAGATCTGAGGTGTCATTGCTGCAAAAATACATCAGTTGTCAAAGACACCATCACCTTCTCTGTGGTACTTCAGCAACAGCTTTAGTACCCGGCAAGATGACCTTTACTCTCACCTTCCTTCTGTACGCGTGCGCATGTGCGTGTGAGTGTCTGTCAAAGAATGTCTGTCTGTCCGCATGCGAAAACCAATCTTTAAAAACATATGGACGAATATTTGACCAAGTTTGGAAAATTTGACCGATATCTGCCCGAGTTAAAGGGCGTTACGAGAGAGGGGTTTGATAAAGAGAAATACATACATTTAAATACATGCACTAATTAATGTATTAAAATATTTATAACACCTGCGGTTTATTTCATAATAATAAAAAGAATAAGTAAATACCATTCAAAATTATCCACGTTGCAAGTTGGTATTGTTGTTTCTAGCAGTTTCATAAGTAGAAGATACAGAGAGCTGTGAGCTCGTTTAATACTGCGCTCAAAGTTCTCCACCTTTAATCACCATGGTGACTGGTATGGTAACCAAGCAAAATACTTTGTATTGGCGGTATATATATATATATATATAAGGAAACGTCGAGACGGAAACCGTGAAAGAAAGAAAGAAAAAAATGAAATAAAAATGCTCGCGTCGTGAGTGCTCTAGAGAGCACGTGCATTATCACTCCAGTCTTGGAAATGCTTTTGATGAAGTAAACGTCTAGAAATAAAGTTGTTTAATTGACATTCATGTGTACGGCTTGCAGATATGGACGGAAGTTTCTAGAAAACGTTTTAAATTGTTAAAATAATGGTTATTTACGTTTGGCTGGTCTTTAGCTGCACATAGTACAAAACAATTTGTATTTATTAACTTCGGGGGTATTGTTTATTTATGTGGTAATGCACTCGTCTCAGCTACGTTTGCCTTTTTGTATTTGTCTACGAAGACTTGTGAATCCATGCTAATTGAGTTTGCATATGCGTCCATCTTTTCCTTCGGCTTAGTCTTAATAACGGTAAGTCAATTACAAATAAAACCACTGAATTCATTAATATTCATATTTTAAATTCAACCTTACTCCTTCTATCTCTCCGTCCCTCTCGCGTTTCCTTCCTCCTTAGAACCTTCTGTTTCTTGTAAGCGCTCTCTCTCTCTCTCGCCACATCTCTTTTTCTTTCCTTTAGAAGCTCTCTCTATAAAGAATCTCAAGCCGGTAAGGCGAAGGGACATCACTCTCCCAATCGATCTCACCGTCCTGTCCCGCTTGTTTCTTTCCCTTTCTTGCTCTCCATGCTCTCGCTAGATTTCTCTACATATAATCTAGATCTTTCTACACACTCTCCAGTTTCCTACACTCTCTACCAATGTAACAAAGTCATGTGATTTTACCTTCTTGATATGGTCGGAGGGTCTAATCAATAAAAATGTTTGTTCGTTAGTTTCTTCATTCTCTACGATCTCACTAATACTGGTCTCTCGGGAGCTCGCTCACTCACTTGCTCTCTCTACCCCTCGCCATCAACTCAACTACGCAAAAATATTTTGAAAATTCTTCATAATCCCTATACTTTTCTACGAAAGACTACCCATTGTAAATGAAAACAACAACGATGCAAACTTCTCTGATTTCTTAGATAAAAAAAAGGCTTCCGCTCGGTGTGTTCCATGCAGCACTTGACTGTCCAGTATGTTTTGCTGGTTTGTACATAACTGAGTCGTATTTCTACTCATCTATTTCACTGCATAACTTATTTCAAAAAGTCCTGCGACATTTCATTTTAAACTATTTTTTTTTATCTGTAATACATTATTGAAAATAATTATATTATTCAAATGATCCGAGCAACTCTAACTTCGCACAACAACAATTTATCAAAATCCTTATATTAATTAATATTCCAATTAAAATACAAATGTATTTCTCTTACCGTTAAGGTCCTGATATGACTTTTGGCAGTCGATGGCCCTTACAAACCCAAATCCTTCCATTTACCTTGCTAGGTCTCTCTCATGTCAGGTCTCTCTCATGTCAGGTCCTTCTCACCTCAGCTCCTTCGATAAGTCTCTCTCGCCTCATCTCACTTGCTAGGTCCTTATCTCTCACTGGGTTCTCTAGCTAGCTTTGTCTCTGTCTCGCAAGGCTTCTCTCACTATGTCCCTCATTAATTTTCCTTTTCCCTAGGTCTCTGTCTCTGTCTCGCGTCCTCATCCGCTCACGTGTATGCAACCGTCTTGACTATGTAGTAATCTCGGAAACGGGGGGTACACAAGCGAACCTCAACAAATATTTGCCAAAACTACTGTTAGTTCAACTATTTCAGCTGAAGTTTAACCAAAATCGTATTTTGTAAGCTTGCATAATACATCTGTTAGTGTTTCTGTTTGGTACGTAACGGACAAAATAAACCAACATAGGCTGAATTTTCAAATAATTCTAATTTAAAATTTGAACTTTATTAATGTAAGTGTTAAGAAACATATGCAGCATTAATTTTCAGTCAGAACTGGGAGTAGCCTCCCTGGCGACCGCTCTGATGGCGCCGGTCGACTATGTTAGCTGATAGCTCTACGATTCGCTTCGTGGTTGTTTTTCTGCAAATAACATTGAAAAAATTATCCCGAAACTTGGCGCCGGTCAGACAGTAGATGTAAAAGGTCACAGCATTGTTGCCGATCCACAGGAGATGTAATGCGGCGAAAGCGAGGTCGTTGGCATCTAAGACGGACTGGTCATCTTCCGCGCCTTGCATAAACTTCTCCTTGAACATGAAGTACACAGAAACTGGTGACGTAAGCAGCAGAAAAGCCACGGAAGTTGCTAACAGCGCCACGGTCATGGACGAAGTTTTCTTCTCACGTGCACGTAACTGATCTGCGTTTCCTGCCAAAAATCGTCTTCTGGCCTCTTGTAGCGACTGGCCCACCTTCCAGATGAGCACGGAGTTAGAGACTAACAGAAGAGTAACCGGGGCTAAGCTAGAGAAGAAGGTGTCGATCCATCCCCAGACATTGTTGAAAAAGTCGGCGTAATCTGTGTTCACGTACACGTAAAAACACTTGGCAGTGGTGTTACCTGTAGGCTCGTAGAGTGTAATTCCATACAAGAGATGGGAATTGAGGAGAAGAAAGAACGCGAACACGCAACTCATCGAAGTCTTGGCGAACCTTGCCGTGAACACGACCTTCACCTTGTGCGGCCACAAAATACTGACCGCCTTCTGCGCGGTCATGGCCACTAAGATGGACGCTGACATGTGGCCAGTCAGGTAGGTAGCAAACATTCGCACCTTGCACAAGACATCGATGTAGAGGTAGATATCAAATGATTCAAGCAACCAGAAAAAAGGGTCAAACCACAAGGAGGTGAGGTCGGAGATGGCCAGGCAGGTGAAGAAGAAAGACATGGAGGAGTGGGAGGCGCTGTACTCTCGTCGCTGTATCAACAGTATCATGATGTTGCCGAATGTTCCCATCACCATAACCAAGGGCACGCCCACCTGCCATACCAAGAGCGTCGCCTGGCGGACCGGAGTCACGTGATCTGACTCAGGGACTGTCGTCTGCGTGACGTTTGGAAACCCAGGCGCGAACATGTCCTACGGTCGTATCTCTTTACTTACAGGAAGATGTGATGGAAACATGTTAATTACTTTCTGCCGAGAATCTAAACGAGAAAAAATTTGGTTTCAGATTATTATTATTTTTTTAAAATCTTTGAAATGTTACATTTCTTCTTTGGATTGATTTGACTGAAGCTGAGAAGAAATGAAAACATGCAAGAATCTTCATAGATATAGTGCCGGTTGTGCTAGCAATCGACCCGTAAGCTGTCAAAAGTCTGGTCCTTTGCAGTGTTTAAACAAGAAAAACTGAATCGAAAAATAAGCATTTGAGGTACCTGACGCTCCTGTTGTACACATTCGTGTTTTCAGCTGACGACTGAGTGCAATAATATCATGGAAAGAGCAAGTAGAAAAAGGAGGTGATAACTTATTTTTCTAGATATGGTAGAACCGAATTAGGAAGTCCTATATTATTTTAACAAGAAAATATTCGTGTGATTTCCATCCCTCAAGTAAAATTAAAAGCAATTGCAAAATTTACAACCCCTTATATCCAATGGACTTTTAAATGAATATATATTACTTATTTATAGAAACAAATTTATTATAAAAATTGAAAACATTTAATTGTTGTTAGGAAAGATTTATTCATTGATCGACTTATTGGTAAACAGGTAAACTGCGTGGCTATAATATTCAACATCTCCAATTAGACCTCCTCTGTGTAAACGAGCTTTCCTCATTGTTCACATTTGAAGAGGTCTCCAAACATGTGAAAACTCAAAGATGCGTCAGTAGTTAGCTGAGGGCATCAAGGCTTTGCTTGTAATTTTAACACTAGCACGTTTCTTCATCTGCTACTCGGCAAACACTCAGCGAGTTGCTAATTAGAAGTCTTGGCGAATTCCACCCTTAAAGAAGAGCCACAAACACATAAAACAGTGAACATCACTTATCCCCTTTGCTGTGAGCTGGAAAATTCGAGAAAATGTAGCTTAAGTGACAGAGGTAGATACAAGACAGTGTGTTCTATCACTTTAGCTCGATTTTAAAGATTCTATAAAAACTGTAGACAAAGGACAAAAATCTTAGAAAAGGGCCAGTATTGTTTGTTACTTGCTGGTAACCTTTAGATTCAAGGCTTGAACGCTTTTGTCGGCAAAATTACGAGAGGAGCAAACAGTTTAATTCCAAATACGACATTTTAGAGAAGAGAAGTGAAGATTTTCAATACATACTTTCAATACTTCAGCCTATTTAGGAGACTGCTGTCATGGCCACCTTGTCTGCAATCCTCCACATGACGGGGTTGCCTCTGCTTTACTTCAAACCACTTTTTCTGGTTTTAGGGCTACGACCTTCTTTAAGATTTACCGGGCATAAAGGGCATTGACTGAACTTCCGATGAAAAGTATGGTTTGGACATCCTTGTCTGATGCTCCTTCCGGTTTCTAGGCTACCATTCTAATGCTTTGTCGGTGTCATGTTTAATAACAGAATTAATTTGAATTAACATGTGCTCTGCTTTCAGCTGGGTGGTGCCCCTGGAAGTTCATTCAAAGTAACTTTAAACTAAACCTTTCTCTCTCTCGTCTTGTTTGCAACATTCTCTACTCTGATGCTCTGTTGTGCTGCTTATGTGTATTGGTCTAGGTATGTACACTATGTTCTTTTGAGTCTGTATTAAATTTATGTATTTTACTTTGTTTTATAAAGCACATTGCGCCTATTGTAAAAAGTGCACAAATCCCCTTTATTATTTTTATTATTACAACAACAGTATTATTATTGTTGTCCCTGCACCGAGAGACAGAAGAAAGGGAGAAAGAGTTACAATCTAACTCGATGCTTACATCATATTCTATGGCATTCCACCTGCATGCCAGGTAACCCATTTCTATCATTTAATTATTTGTTTATTTGTTGACGTAGAAAACCATTTCCTCAGTTTGTATTTAACTGACCTATTGTGACAATGATGTGATGCCATTACTAAGAGACTAAGCAAAATGTACTACTCGGTGTAATTTTGAATATTAAATTAAAAATATATACACTACCATAGTAACCTATAATGTAACGTTATTATTGTAATGAAGTAAAATACAAAAAAGTTTTTTAAATGCATGTGTGGCACCTGTCGTTACCAACAGCCATAGTATTTGGAGAGCTAGGATACTAAACTTCTTTAGAAACATCTTGAGAATCAACTTTTCCGTAGATATGTTATCGTTACAAATAATCAACAATAAATTCTGCTGCACGAAACTATACACTTGTCAGCGAAATCTACATGTAGTTATTAACGTAGAATATTTTCACGGACACAAGTCATTCGTTTAAATCATCTTCCCACTTCAAAGAATCTCTGGAAAAATTAGCCTTTCAAACAAGGTAACCAATGCTGGAAGTCGATAGCCTCTGTCAGAAACCAGGGTTAGAACCCTTGTGTGTGTGTGTGTGTGGGCGTGAACTGACGGCTAGTAAGCGTGAAGTTCGTGCGGGTGAACAAGAGCTCACCTATAGCTCACCGTGCTGTGTTGACACCTGAGCATTCCAGAACAGACAGTTGGAAGGAAATTGTGGGCACTGTGTGTGCGAGCCTGGGAATCTGTTTTGATTGTATTCCTTGCCTAACCAAGGAAACCTCCTGCCCATTTTGTAGAAAAGTCATTATACTCTTATTTTATCGTTGGTATAACTGGAAATTGTAAACTCCGAATATATTATCCATTTTAGTTAAAATTTTGAAAAGGTAACTTGTTTATAATCAATGTGTATAAACCGAAATTTAACAAATAGTTCTTATTGTAACGAAAAGCTTTTTGTGTTTTTTTTTTAAATCGTTCTGGTTACTTGCTGAATAACTAGTTCACAACAATTACATGGGGGATATAGACCTCGACTCCACTTCGAGTGGTTAGGCCGCGCCCCGCGGGATTCTTTTTCCCCACATGAGATAAGGGGGGCGGAAATTCAGCCAATCGGAGTGCACGCAAAATATGCCATAAAAGGTCAGTGCAACCCGAACCTGTTCACTGCGATAATTGTACGATTATTAAAATCAGATCAACACAGCGGCGTTAAGTCTTGAGATATGAGAAACTTTTTAGTATACTACTTATGTAAACGTCATTATAAGTGCGAGATCCATTCAACCTCTTACGTTATACAGCTGTTTCACACTGTGTATCACGTGATATTCCTCGAGCCCCAAGTTTTGTTGACGCCATCGCCCAAGAAGACAATCCATCATTGCTATAGTGTGGAAAAAGCAAACTCAAAATGCCGACAGAAATTTGTTCTACGTGCTCAAACTGCTGTGAGCAGGACACTGAAACATTGTCAAAGCTAAAGGTAGGCCCTTTGTGAATTTTATTCTTAAGTTAGTAATCAGAGCTTGAGACTTGTCGTTCTTTTATATTTTTGCTCAGAAATCAGTTTGTTGTTTGTCTTTGCCACTGTCCGCCATGTTGACGCCCTAGCGGCCTCTGTTCGTGGTGTATTTTCACCGACTCTCATCGGTTTTTTGCCATGTCTGATTTACAAACTGACTATACAATCTCACTGTCACCCGACATGAGAAGGGATCAGCCTCTCAGATCCGTACACTATCGAACAAAAGGAGTATGGAATATGGAGACAGAATATATTATATATATATGACATGGCCTGATGTGACCTACACTGATGTGTATAGCTATATAGCTATCTTGTCTGCAGATGAGTCTGTTGAGCAATAAAATGAGATTAATAATTTTCTCGGAGCGCCATAATCTCTCCTTCCAGAACAAGTGACATAATATACCGCATGTTTCCAGTCTATCATGGTCAAGATGCCTTTAATCAAAACTACACAGTTAGTAGAAGCACTTGTTTACATTTCACTAGAAGAACACTTGCTTTGGTGTTTTGCCACCACTGCAGGAAATGATAAAGTTTATAGTTTCTACGGACTTCATACTTTGATTAATGTATGTTTGTTTTGATGTCCTTGTATGCATGATTGAGACAAATTCTGCAATAGTTGTATATTGTATAGTAATCGTATATATTGAAATGTATCAATATGTATGCCAGTCATAGAAACAATACCAAGGTGTTGTAAATAATTGGTTTTATATTTTGTTAATAACTTCTGCACATTGAAATACATATTTAATAACCCTTTTCAGGACATTTTTATGTCTGCTGACAGAACATAACTTTACATAAAACATCATTACAGACTAAGAAGGAACATGTCATGTTTTCAACTTGAAGTGGATGTAGCTGTTTTTCCCATGGGGAAAGTCTGGAATTAATAATTTAGCTTGATAAAAAAAAAACTTCATCTTCAATGTTGAAACCTCTGTCGGCCATAATTATATCACCTGGTATTAAATTGAACAACAAAGAAGTATATTTAATTACGTGTTTGTCTAAAGCCCTGCCACCAAATGCATCAGAAATGATTGACCCTTGTGGTGTGATCCCAATCAGATATTTGGCAGAATGATATTTGCTGTAGTTGGAATAAACTTGGTCTGATTTGTTTGGCCCAAGGGTTTCTGTGTTTGAAGTCCAAAACAGTCAACAATATTGCAGTAGATATTTCTAAAAACGAGAAGGATGCTCAGACAATTTCATAAAAGTGTGTGCTGTTGCTAGAATTACCATTATTACTTTCTCCCAATAATATCCATAAATATATCTGATTTATTTCTCATATTGTCTTAGGATTTATTACCTGAAGGATATCAGCACCTTATCTGCAAATTTTGTGTGACCAGTGGTGCTAATGATCATTTTGAGGCTACTGTGAGAATTAACCTGTTTTCCAAAGATGATGTGCAAAAGTGGAAGAACAGCTTTCAGGAGTCTTCAAAAGTTACTTTGAGAATCAAGCGAACATACCCTTCTCTATCAACTAAGATCATCTACAAGGTACTATTTATATAATTTGTCATTTGCATTTCATAGACAACTCATAGGTATTGACATTAACACTTTTGCCATACTGGTATATTCTGTCCTTCAAATGTGCAGTCTTTTAATGCCTCACATTAGACATTAGGTCATTACCACTGAACAAACAGTATTTGCAATTTTTAATCTTGGTCAGCTAGGTCTTAATTTTGATAGGATACTATATTCATTAAGTGTAATATAATTAAGTGCACTTGTTAACAACTGTGAGTTCTAGAATCAATACCACCTTCTTCTTATTATTATTATTCCTGTACGCTCCCAGTGGAGCATAGGGCCGCAACCACACCCCGCCAACAGACCCTGTTCTGGGCACTCCTTTCTAGTTGGGACCATGTCATGCCAGCTGTCTCTGCCTCTCTGTGGACTGATCTCCACGTCTCTCTGGGTCTCCCAACCCTGCGCCTGCCCTGTGGGTTCCAGCCCAGAGCTTGTCTTGTTAAGTTGTCAGCTGGCTTTCGTAAGGTGTGACCAATCCAGCCCCACTTCCGCTTCCTGATGTCGTGGTTGGCAGGTTTTTGATTGGTTCTCTCCCACAGGTCTGTATTGGAGATCTTATCAGGCCATCTGATGTTGTGGATGTGGCGCAGACATCTGTTGATGAATGTCTGTATTTTGTTAGTAATGGCATTTGTCACCCGCCATGTCTCGGATCCATATAGAAGTATTGCCTTTACATTTGTGTTAAGGATGCGGATCTTAGTGTGTAAAGATAGAGCTTTGGAGTTCCAGATAGGTCGTAGGGTGTGGAATGCAAGCTTGGCTTTGTTTGTTTGGCTTCTTACATCCTCATCTGAACCTCCATCTTTGCTGACTATGCTGCCAAGGTAGGTGAAACGGTCAGACTCTGTAATGCATTCCCCATGCAGTTGTAGTGGGGCTTCTTGCTTGTTGTTGACCCGCATTACTTCCGTCTTCTTGACGTTGATGGTCAGGCCCATCATCGCTGCTTCTTCTGTGAGCCGAGTGAGCTTTGTTTGTGCGTGTTGTTGTTTGTGGGACAGCAGGCTGATGTCGTCTGCAAAGTCGAGGTCTTCAAGTTGCCTGGCAAAGGTCCACTGAATGCCCGTGTTACTGTTAGAGGTTGTTCTTCTCATGATCCAGTCTATGACGATCAGGAAGATTGTCGGTGAGAGCATACAACCTTGCCTTACTCCGGTCCTCACTGCGAAGGGGTCAGTCAGCTTTCCGTTGTGGATCACCTGGCATTTCGAGTCCTCATACAGCTGTTGGATGATGGCAATAAACTTTGGTGGAAATCCGTAGTGCTGCATCAGTTTCCAGATGGTTTCTCTGTCTATGGAGTCAAAGGCTTTCTCAAAATCCACAAAGGTTATGTATAGTGGTGCCTGCCATTTAATGGACTGTTCAATAATATTTCGCAGTGTAGCGATTTGGTCTATGCATGATTTTCCATGCCGAAAGCCTACCTGTTCTTGTCGCAGTCTCTTGTCTAGGGCATTTTTTAGTCTCTCCAGGATGATTCTGATCTGGGGCTACCATAATATAAATATATGGGGGCCGAGACAGTACATTATATTCATGAATATCAAGGTTCTAAATGGCCTTTGCAAAGCACAAAGACTCGGGATTCTACTTTTGTTGCTTCCTTTTGTGGGTCTTGTTTTATCTAGGTGATGTACAGGTGTCAGCACTCCACTCAGCCTAGATCATCAACAGCTGATCCTCGGAAAGGCTCAATGAACACTGATTGCCCTGCCACAACATATCTGACACTTTATCAGACTGACATTTGTGATTCAGATGGCTTAAAAAGGAAAAGAAGGTAAAGACTAGCGCTCCTTTTGAAAAAGAATTGAGGTCACAAAACTATAGTAACAACCTATTAAATGTGGCTGACATACTTTCTCAAACACTCAAACATAGATACTTCTGTAAAATATTGTTTTGTCATTTTTTTACTTGTATTTCTGTTTCTCCTTTTTATTTAATATGTGTACATTTCTTTTTGTTTTATGTGTCATATGTTAAACTGTTTTGCATTTCTTTTATCTGTTTGTATAGGTCATCTGACAGTCATCGAGCAGATTATCCTGCCCTCGTACAAATAAATCACTGTCACAACCATGCCATCATTGCAGCCTCGACAAGCACAGAGATGTGTCTGAAACAACAAAGTTAAATCTAGAACACCTGATGGTACAGGGATATGCACCAAGTGCTGGTCTAGAAATGTATAAATATGACCTACAGCTGGAACATGGTGATGATTATGTTTACATTTCTGCTGACGGAGCTTTATGTCCTGATCGAGATTATGTATACAGGTAAATTTTTCTATGAATCTTTTTTGTCAGTTGAGGAAGTTTACATTAATATCCAGACAAAAGTTAAAGTAGACGTAAAAAGTATGTAACTCAAACTAAAGATATTATAAAGGAGTAAAAAAAACATTTTCACATAAGATGTAAGAAAATCACAAGGCCGCACATGACCATTGTCAATATCATTGTGTAATGTATGTAAAGCCAAAGATTTCTCCCTTTTTTCTTGTGCTGATTTATAGTCTGTTCCAGCCAGCACAACTGAGACTCATTTGATTTAATCAATATAGAAACAAAAATTTAATAGGCGGTTGAAATCTATTTCTCAATTTTTGACATAATGCAAACTTGGACTTGAGCTTCTTTTTAAACTGGTTTCCACACCTTTTTCGACAACAGGTTGTACTACAAACTTGGAAAGGAAAGGTATGTTGAGACCAGAGGTGAGTCTAAAATTCCTCAACTGAAAGAATTTGTTGAACAATTAGAGATACAACTGGCACAGAGAAATTTGCACTTCAGTGAACACGTCCACCAAAAAATATGTTGTAATGGACATCACTCCGGACGAGCAAGTAGTTGTTTCTATATGCACACCACTGATGCACAGGGTGCATAAATATTTGAAACACAGCTCAGAAATGGTTTTCATTGATGCTACTGGCAATTTAGACAGAAACCATTGCAGGGTATTTCTTTTGTTGACGCACAATTGTGCTGGAGGACTTCCACTGGGAGTCATTGTTACAACGAGGAAGTCTCGGGAAACAATCAAACATGCCTTACATCTCCTCAGTAACCTTGTAGGCAGTGATGGTTTTGGTGGAAGAGGCAGAAATGGACCTGCCATTTTTATGACAGAATATAGCAGGGCAGAGAGAGCTGCCATCCATGATGTTTTTCTGTCATCTGTGCTGTTATGTGTTTTTCACGTTTTGCAAGCAGCTTGGCGATATCTTTGGGATGCAAAAAATGGCATCTCAAAGACTGATAGGCCAGAACTTTTTTTTTGATAAAAAAACTTATTTATGCATCTACTGAAGATGACCTTAATGAAAAATTTTATGAGCAAAAAGCAAAGAAGTATCATACATTTTTAGAATATGTTAATAATTTGTTTCACAGAAGACGTGATCTGTGCTGTGTGTTATAGAGATGACCTGCCCATTCGTAGAAACAACACCAACAATTTTGCTGAGGCAGCAATGCTAGTACTTAAAGAAAAAATATTGAACAGAACTAAAGCATTCAATGTACAGCAGTTGCTGGATTTCATTGTACATCACATGGAAGCACACTACGAAAGAAAGTGCATAGACATATCCAATAACATGCTCAGTCAAGTTAAACGGTCACGATTTTTGATGTCCAATTTTCACAGCATTGAGAACATTGTTCAGATTGGGAATACTATATATGAAGTTTCCAGTTCAGAAAATATAGCTGAAACATATGTTGTTAATATGACAATAGGTGCTTGCACTTGCAAAGCTGGATGCACAGGAGGGCCGTGCAAGCACCAGGCAAGTATTTGCCAGCAGTTAGGGCTGACATCTTTTAATTTAATTCCAGAAAAGAGCCCTGAAATGCAACAGCTTTTATGTTACATTGGTTCTGGGAAAAACCATTCTCTTGACTGGTTTCAATCGTTACGAATAAAGGATGGGTGTGAAGTGAATGGAAAGGAGATGGGAGCTTTAAGAGAACACACTTCTGAGCAAGCTTATCAAGCTGCTGAAAATGTATTTTAGATACAGAGGAAGAAGTAGACATAGACAACATTAGTCACAATGAACATATCACAGATAAAGAACAATTTTATGATTCAGCTTCTTTGTTGGTAGACATACAAGACTTTCATAAATTATGTGAGCAAACACTTGCAGCTGATCCTGTTACATTTGGTCCGGGTTTAAAGGCATTTTTTATGCAAACCATGCACAAAATTAAAACTGACACACATTTGGTAAGTGCTTTCCATACCTTTGGAAAGTGCCCTGGAGTTAGTCTACCTACAGGGAAAGGAAAAATAATCTCTAATAAGCGAATTGGCATTCAGCCTACATCTCTGCAGAGGAGACAACATGCTGTGCCTGGTCTAAAAAGGCATTGTGCAGGCCGTCCGAAAAAGCCATCTGAAGGCGAGATACAAGCTTGCCATGAGAAAGGTAAAAGTAGGAATTTCTCCTCACTTTCAGGTGCTTTGTTACCTACCAAAAGACGAAAAGCACCTCACAGCTTAAAACATTGTGTCACAAAATACATCCCAGGGAGGAACTCATTCAAAAAAGTAAAACATAGCTTTTCTGATTAGTTGATACTGTTACTTTAACCAGATGTATTCATGTCATTGTTTTCGTATTTAAAAAATTTAGTTTCTTGTAACTGCTATTATTTCACATCTAACTGTGCAGCAAAGTAACAAAAAATGTAATGTTAACTATCCACTATGTTGTATTTGTATTTTTATCTTGATTCTTTTAAGGTAAATAGGTGTATGAGTTTTTGAGGACATTTATTAAAATCCAATATATAAAGTAGTTAATGTTTGAAACATATTAGAGGAATTTTTAAGCCAGAAGAGAAAATGAGGAAGTTGTTTAAGTTTTCCAGTTACACTCTTCATTAATAGATCATGTATGTAAATTTTTTTAGATCCACCAAAACCACCATTGCCTACAAAGTTACAGAGGAGCTGTAAGGCCTGTTTTAATAGCTGTTTTGACTTTTCGGATACAAGCAGATTTCAGTATGTATACATGAGAGAAAGTAGGAAACTGCTGGTCAGTTTGTTGTCAGAACAAAAAGGGCAGTTCATACATTATGAGTGAGTTAACTCTTAAGAAATTTTGCACATCATATCTGATGAAGATAGAAAGAAATATCTGCAAAAAAGGAAACTCTACAAAAAACTGTTTTAAAAGGAAAAAGACAACCATAAAATACTTTAGTTATTGAGATGTCTAAAAGAAAGCTTAACTGCTTCTAAAACCTTTAACTGTATGTCCTATCCCTACTAAACAATGGTTTAATTCAGAAGCAGCTACTTAATCATAAAAAACTGAGTTGCTTTCATAGACTTTTGTCAGGCGTTTGATATGGTTTTAAGAAACTATGAAATGTGTTACTAAGAAGTGGTTTAAAAGAAAATGTTTTTAGCAATTTCAAATATAATGTAAAATCTAGACTGTCATAACAGGAACACCTAACTTGCAGACATATGGGGAACATGGTAGATTTCCTTTAATGCATCAGTCCAGTATATTGGATATTTGCTCCATCTGCTAAGAATGGCACAGAGAAGAATCCAGAGGAAAGCCTATTTAATGATATCACTACTACACAAACAAAACAAGAGTACATGTTAACATGGTTATATGATATCTTTCTATAAATATGATTTTGGTATGGTAAAGGAATGTCAAGGCACTGGAGATAAATTTATTACAAATCCTCAAAGACTGGTAGACTAGCTGTCACCACCAGCAGTAACAATGATATTCAAAGCATTTCCTTATAGTACATTCAATATTATTTTAAGCAATTATCTTGTGTGGCTGAAAGGCAGAGGCATAAGAGATTGGTAAAGTTTAGAATGGGTATACAAGTTAATAAATGTTGATTACAGGATGAACTATGATTAATATTAGTGTTTGTACCGGTGTGTTTACATAACTATGGTGTTGAATGGTTTAATGCATACCCATACTTGTACCTGTGCATGTTTGTGCTTATACATAATTCTATTGACTATTTACATATGTGTGCATATGTATGATTGTAATGGTTTGATGCAGGTCTGTATTTACACCATGTGCATTATACGATTCTAATGGGTTGACGTATGTCTGTATTTATACCATGTGTATTATATATGCACCAGTAGAAGGTGCTCATGATTAAATAAATGTATTATACATTGTGTATTATCAATTGGTACCCCCCTGAAATATTGCCTTTCAATAATACAGTGTAGGTTGGCTATCCTGGGTTCATCTCGGGCATGCTGCATGTGGCATCTACTTTCAGGGCTGGCTGCCTTGCCGTGATATAGCCTTAGTTGCTGGCGTGGCGTAAAACACCAATACCCCCACCCATGAAATAGGGCCAGAAGCCTGAATCATTCAAAAATTATTGTACCATATATTTAAGTCTAAATTCAAAACGTGTCTATTCAGAAAAGTGACTTCACTAAAACCTTGTCCTGACCATGAACGTGCATAACACGTGTCAGTATTTCCTTTGTGTATGAGCAGGTGTCTGTTGTAGGAGTGAGCATGTATGTTAAGCGTGAATATGGGTGTATGGTTGTTGGTTAAATTAGTTTACTCTGAACAGATTATTCAAAAAGTTCTATATAAATGTTAAATTATCACTGTGGTGGTCACATCTGTCAAAAATGTTAAATGATGTTTTGCATGAGACGATTGTAGTTTTTTGGACAAACTCCACAAGTGGATCCAAATATTTGATGCGTATAAAGGTACAGAGGTAATTCTAGGCTGCGGCCTTGCGGGATTCCCGCAAAATTTCGCTGAGGGGCGCATAGTGTGAAAGTCAGCGCGACAAAGCGCCCGCAAAAATATCGTGTCTGGCGCACTTTTGAATGCGGCACTTCAAAAATAATTGTTGTCATTCTTGTTTGAAACCGACCCACTAGAATCGATGCTAATAACTGACCAGTTGTTATCCATCTGATAAAGCCTGCTCCAAATTTCGCGCCAGGAAGTAAATTGTTGACGCACCCACAGCGAAAACATTTGGGACGGAAGAGATCAAAGGGTATTGGAAGCAAGCGAGTTGAAAACGAAGTGAACGCGACTGTCAACTCTTTTTGTTCATGACATGAGCAGCAGAAGATGCTCCGGATAGTAGAAAGGGCTGGAAGAAACTCGTCATAGTGTGCCGAACACATTGTTGAAACTGAAAATGTAGACAACAAATAGAAAAATGGCGAAATAGACAAATTGAGAGAGACCGGTCGTAAAAAAACCACGCATCCAGTCAGTGTGAATGGCTGAACAAATGGCCTTGCCTAATGAACGAGGACGAAGGAATCTTAAATCTTTCATCATCATCAGTGTGATCATAGCATCCTAAATTTGCAAACCAGTTAGTCTTCGTGTCTATCTCATTGAGCTATGAACTAATGTTTAGACTTTTCATTTGTCTCATTAGGGCAGGGGTTTAAATGTTTCTCCTCGAGGCAACTTTTACGAGAAGACTTACTAGGTTTTGATGGTTGAAGCCCCCTCTCACAGCCTGCATTGTGGGATAGCATAAGGAGGCACAGCTTTCCAAGAACCAGCAAATCGGAAAATGAATCCCTGAGAAAGTCAAATAACAGTTTAAACAGCTAGTGGAATCTCTCCGATATGCATTCTGCGTTTCTTTGACCACAATCCATTCCTCTAAACAAGCTGCTTTGTCAAGCAAGATTTTACTGAATTTTCTGCCCACTTGTGCTGGTTTTCAAAAGAAATCTATTAAGATATTTAAGTCTCCAATGGGTGTTCTGTCTTCTGCAGACAGGAAAAAGATGGGGCGCATGAAACGAACTGAAAATGCAGAGGCAACATCACCTGCATCTTTTGGGAACCTGTCATTAATGTTCTTGCACATTGTCGCAAAAAGCCACCTTGACAGCTTCTATGTCCTGTGATGTTGTATCAAGTTCGCAACACGTTATTTCTAAGTGTTATATAATGTCGCCGGCATAAGTTCCGAAAAGGTCATGAGTACAGAAATAAATTAGAACTGAAGAATTTCAGCCTCCAAAGAGTGTGTGTGGTCGGAAGTCTGAATGTCTGCAGCGTCCTCGTTCGGTACCTAACACACCCGGGGTTGTAAACGCGTTATTCTGATTGTTTTAGGCAATTTTACATCTCATGCCTTCGTCCTCGTTCATTAGGCAAGGCCATTTCTTCAGCCATTCACACTGACTGGATGCGTGGATTTTACGAGCGGTCTCTGTCTCAATTTCGATTCGTTGTCTACATTTTCAGTTCCAACAATGTGTGCGGCACACTCTGACGAGTTTCTGTTTCTTTCTGTCCTTGTCGATTTCTACAGTTGACAGTCGCGCTCACTTCGTTTTCAACTCGCTTGCTTCCAATACCCTTTGATCTCTCCCGTCCCAAATGTTTTCGCTGTGGGCGCGTCAACAATTTACTTCCTGGCGCGAAATTTGGAGCAGGTTGCATCAGATAGATAACAACTGGTCAGTTTGAAAACTGTCCAGTCATTAGCATCGATTCTAGTGGGTCGGTTTCAAACCAGCGCGAAGAATGACAACAATTATTTTTGAAGTGCCGCATCGCGTGTTCAAAAGTGCGCCAGCCAAGGTAATTTTGCGGGCGCGTGGTAGCGCTGACTTTCAGACTATGCGCCCCTCAGCGAAATTTTGCGGGAATCCCGCAAGGCCGCAGCCTAGAATTACCTCTGATACCTTATGACATTTCCGAATTTTGTGTCTTTTTATAACTTGTGGTTAAACGCTCTTCAGTCAATCAGTCGTCCCTTGACCGGCACCCGTCGTTGGGGAGATCACATGATAGACGCGGCAGCTGACAGGGCCCCACTCTAACCCTGACGACCAGTCCAGTCTTTGACGTTCGTAACTCAGTTCTTCCTCTGACCATCGCGGCGTTGGCCACCCTCCAAGGTGCCTTGAAGGATAGTCTTCCTGGGGTCTTACGAGTGTGGCTATCTTGTTTCTTACAAAGTCGTTGGTTTTACGATGTTCTTTGTATGAGATCCGGAGCATCTTCCTCAAGCACTTGTTCTCAAATGCCTGGATTCTCCTTTCCGTTTCGGCGAGCAGAGTCCACATGTCGCATCCGTAAAGCAGGATCGATACTGCCAGGGATTTCTATAGATTGTACTTGGTAGTGAACCTTATCTTATAGCTATTCCAGATCCTATCTAGCCTGGCCATTGCTGCTGTTGCTGTTGCAATCCTGATGCGGATATCTGATGTGGTTAAAGGGACAAGCAAGCGAGAAGGTGCAGTGGGCTTAAATGATTGTTTTTGACGATCTGAATCGTGTTCAGGTGAAATAACGACCGTTTACTTAAATCGCGTCTAAAACACAGGTTTCATGAATTAAGGCCGCCATGACATCCTGAATTTGGAGATCATGCAGGAACGGTGATGACAAGTTAAACGAACTGGATAATACTGCCGTGGCAGAGGAAAATGTTACAAACAGTAAGATTGTTTCGATATGATCATCATGTAAGAAGTTGTCGGACCAATGATCTGTGTGTGTGAAAAATAAAAAAAAGTAAAGGTAAAGGTCATCCCATAACCTTTTCAGGTCGTTGGGGAGTGAGGTGTTAGAGACCTCACTTTTCTCGGGGCCAGCATTTACATGAGGGTGGTGCCAATCTCCTCTCCCTCGCTGCCTTACCTTCCTCGACCCTCTGTGGAGTCAGGTACCCATTCCCGTCAGCTGGGTCGACTTGGGGGAGTATACTGCGCTTATCGGGAATTGAACCAGCGCGCTCTAACCACTCGGCCATCCGCTTCCCCAAAATAAAAATAGAAGAATGCCATTGAAAAACTTAACAAACCTCCTTCAGCTGAGACAGACGGTGCTGGCATGAGAATTTATACAAATCATCGCACATGAACCATTCCAGGCTCCGCTTGCACCATGTTTTTCTAAAGGTAGGACCCAACCAAGACAAGTCTGTTTTCATCTGTTTAAATCTTCGCATCACCTGTGCCCTTCCGTGAATATGGCAGCTTTTATGAATCAACCCGAAGCTAAGTTTTAGACGCGATTGTAAATAATTGATTCATTTGCAACCGGAAAAAACTTTGATCGGACATGATTCAGTGTGTATCATTTAAGCCCAGCTTACCGTTTTCCTTGCTTTTCCCTTCAGAGCTTCGTGGTCACCATGTTGTTCATTATACTGGCTTCGTGACTATTGTTGCAATTGCCTACACACGCTACACTAGAGTGAGCTGCACTTGTCTCTAGTCTCTTGGCGCCCCGTAGTCTGAGTTCACGTACGATGACCACCACCTCCTCCAGTGGCGCCACCACGATAGCCAGGCCGGCCATGATGAAGCACCAAGAGTGCATGGCGGTGACCCAGCCCCGGAACTGATCCACCTCCAGCACGTGCAGAGCCGCCATGGAGCCTGGGATAACGGCGATGAACAACAGGATGCAGCACGCGCTCCCCACGATGGCGGCGACCTTGCCCTTGCGGAAGACCTTCTCCATGTCCTTGTAGGTCGGCTTTTCGTTCCCGCGCATGTCTGGAAACTCCTCTCGGTAGAACTCCAGCCAGGGATTCAAAGGGTTGTCAATGTCTCGCAGCTGTAGGATGATAAAGCGGTGTAAATATAGTGGTTACTTCGTTGGCCGCGTAGCAGCAAATGCCCGGGATGGAAATTTCGACCGACAGTTTTGAAAATTTATATTTATCAACCTACAGTAAAGACAACCATCTGTGATACACCGGTTTAAAGAGCATTTTTAAAACATTCACTTGTTGTAAATTTTAAGATACATAGGTTTTGTCTTCTAGTACTAAAATCAAATGAAAGATGGTGTCTGTGTGTAGTTTAGAACCGGTTCAAGCGGTGTCTTTCAGTTTCGAAGTTAAAAAAATTATTTACACAATATATACAAACATAAAGTGCCAAACAAACATGTATTTTATTAGAATATACATTAAAATTTAAATATTACTGTTTTCTTCTCATTTGCGGTTGTTGAAGTACAAATCCATGTCAAATTGAGTGACTGACATTAGACTCCAAAATGGCGCCTGACCAAAAACAAAAAAAAACTGTTCCCTACTTTATAATAAAACGAAAACTGTGATTGGCTGAACTGTTAACCCAGTTAATGGGACGGAAATCTGTATGGAACATTTCCAAAAGTTCCAGTAGTTTCCTCCCTTATGTATTCATTCATTTACGCTCAGTGCGATGTGTTGTTTACGCTACCCTACCTGCGGTCGGCCTAAAATTAATGCAATGATATAAAATGGTTATGCAGTGGCGTTAGATTGCTGATACAGTGGCGTAAGAATGGTGAGCGTATTAATACTGTGCCATAAGAATGGTAAAACTGCGGTATAAGAAAGGTAATATAGTGCCACAAGAGTTCAACATCACAGGGGTATCGAAGGGTAGTGTGCCCGCCTTAGAGTGCAGAGGCTGTTCTAACCATTAGACTTTCCTGAGGACGCCACCACATCCGCCTTCGGCACCAGTCGCCCTCACCTTTTCCCATTCCTTGCTGGCGTCATCCTCGTTTTTTATCGCGTGCGTGCACACAGAGATGACAATAGTGACGATCAACGTGACGAAGAAGCTGACGCAGGCACCGACGAGGACAGTCAGCGGGTCGGATGTGTTGAGGATAAAATCGCCCAGACCTCCGGGCAAGGCCGACGCTTTGATCAGGGTGGCCCCTACCCCGCAAAGAAGACCAGAAATGCAGCCTGAAAACACACAGTTGAGAAAATTGATTTCCGCCAATCTGCTCCTGGTCTTATAACCTTAAAAAAGGGTAGCAATACTTCGCTGAGAACTGCCGAGGTTTATCCAAATAACATCGAAAACACATTTATAGCAGCAAAACTACTCGACCAAGTTTTTTTTAAAAGTCTGTAAATACTTATTTCAGAAATTATTTCTGATCCGCATCCTAGCTTAGAAAGCTAAAGCACACACGAATGTGAAGTAAGTAAATAACAGGGGGCTTCCATGGAACTGGATGAAGTGCTGGAAATCCATCTCAAGACACGGGTCAGTGTGCAGAGGCGAGGTCACTGAGGTACTTTCACAACAGTATAACGAGAATCGAAAACAAACCGTCAGACATCCGACATTTTTAAGCAAGTGTTCTTTTTTTCTCCTTTTATTTTGGTCTGGCAGCTGTAGGTGCTTTTGATATTACTTATAAAAATGTGGAGGTAGAAAAAAAAGAAAGAAAAAAATCTCTCCTGTTGTTACAGAAAATGCCGACAAACTATCCTCTGGGGCCAGTTACACAATACATTTCTAATTTTAAACACTTTTAAGCCTTAACTCTATTTAGATAATTAATTTAAAAAACAATTTTAGAGTTTTTAAAACTAAAGCTGCTTTAAGTAAGATAAAGTTGCTTAAGTCTGACTTTCCGTCCTGTCAGTACAATTTTTTTGTATGTTTTTCTGCAATGCATCAAAATGGCTAAGAAGAGATTTTGCTTGTTTAGAACAGTTTTAAGGTTTAGAAACATGTTGTGCAACTGGCCCCTGATCGTGTTTATGTGTTCATGCAAATAAAAAAATGAGATTCAGATTTTATTTTCGTGGCCACTTTAGTGACAACACATAAACAATATACAAGAAAAAACACTTTATCTGAAAAAGTTTAAAATCATAGAAGAGAAAACAATGGGGTCAAGTTACCAATGACCATGCCTTTGGCAGTGACTTTGACCCAGATAATGCAAAGAACGGATCCGGGAAGACAGGGGATGGTGACGATGCAGCCGGCCAGGTAGATCCAGTTCAAGTCCACCCCAGTGCTAATCATGATCAAGCCAAAGGGCACAATGCAGAGGGTCACACCCATGATGCACCAGTTTTTAAATCGCACCATGATGTCCTGTAAATAATGCGGTTGTCAGCAAACAAAAAATAATATGTATAATTGTATTTTGAATCCTGGAGATAGCGGTGGACCGGATTTTACAGAAAACAAGGACTGTACACACAGAAAATCAACAACCGGACATCAAAGTAAAAAAAAACAAACTTGCAAATCATTGTAGTTAACACTGTGAGCAAACAATTAGGGATGAAATGTTGAGCAAGAAAGCTGGCATGTATTATTATTTGTGTGAGAGAGATGGAGGGGAGGGATACTGTGTTAGAAATTATGATTTGAATGAAGGTGAATGAATGTGCATGACACATGTAGTGCCTACTGATAAAGTGTGTACTCGTGCGACTTCATGTCATGTAAGCACCTTCAGCCTGCCTTTGTGAATGGGATAAAGTGATGATGATGCACAGAGCATATTGTCATATGTTTGATGTTACCGCTCTTGTACCTGGTATGACCTGTATTCTCCATGTACTTCACACGTATAGTGTATCATCTGTGTTTTCAAACCCTGCGTGTTCAGGATCAGTTCCTGGTCCAGGGCACACCGCAAACATACTATTGCTGGGGGACACCTGGCGCAAGAAAACCCAACATTCACATTCAGCGGACATCAAACTAACAAAATTGTTGAAGCAGAATAAACTCTTAATGTCATATGTTGTTTGTAAGAAAATGAAGACTTTAACAATATTATGAACAGCATCGCATAAGATCTGCCAGCCTTATCACAGCTATCATTGTTGAGGCACTGATACCCATTCCACCATAGAAGCAGCTTATGTAATGTGTACTCGTAGGTGTAAAAATGCTATATTTTTAAAGGACACACGAAGAACATTGCCCCGTGAGACACATTTCGGTAAATTGATTAATTATGAAAAAAAACTATAGTAAATGTAAAATTTGTAAAAATTTAACACTAATAACACTTTTTTCAAGTGCTTTGAGCCCGCCTTTGATGGTGGGGTAGAGCGCTAGATAAATATACATCATCATCATCATCATTATTATTTGGAGATGCCTTTCGGTTATATGTCTATTCACTCATGTTTATCGCAATGTAATAACATACAATAACAGGCGTAAATGGGTGGAATTTCCTTATCTTTTGTTCAAGTAGAATCCTAAACGTAAACCGTTTGATACTGATTGTAGGGTATATACACTATACTCCAATGTAAATGATTTATAACTTTGTTGTAACTTCTCGAGGAGCCTCCACCCGTTTGCAAACAAGAGGGCCTTATTTTCAAAGGAGTTTGATCTTCACCCACTGACACTTCTCGTCCCGCTGTCCCGTGCTCATGCCTTCCTGACTGTCACCTTTGACCTTGCTGCAGATGATGCAGTGACCGACTTTGTGTCCTTGCCTGTAAACAACAAGATATTGGTGCCACGAGACCGCAGTCATGTGCTCTCAGACCAACGATCTGAAACTCCGCATGAAGCCAACAAGCCGCCATGTCTCTCCTCGACAATGCCTCGGTATTTGGAATGTCCTGCCTCTGTATGTTCGTGTTTTTATGTGTCAACATTACACGTTGTTTATATTCTTGAAGAGCTTTAGCTTTACCGATGAGGTAGGTTTCAATCTGTTCATGTTCCATGCGGGTTTATATGACATTACGAGTGGCAAAATGGCTGCTTGGTGGCTTCAACACGTATAATTTACAGTGCGCCCAGGATGTATCCAGTAGGTTTAAATCAGGGGGTCAGAATATCAAGAAAATAACAACTTAGGTCGGGAGATGGTAATAAAAGACAAGACTACGAAGGAACTGACCCCGAGCATGGCAACACGGGTGGGTGAAGACGATAAGGTAATCAGCTCACCTGAAGGGCCAGATGTAGGACTGGCAAATGTCATAGACGATGATGGATGAGATGGCCATGACCTCTCCTGACCCCGTAGACATCATCAGCATGGTGAATATAGTTAGAACAATGAAGCTCCCCTCCCTTCCCAGAGCATATTGTACGATATAAGGCACTGTCAGGCCTGCAAGCAATGAACATATTGTACAAGACACTGTCAGGTCTGCAAACATTGAACATATTGTACGATATAAGACACTGTCAGGCCTGCAAACAATGAACATATTGTACAAGACACTGTGTCAAGGCTGGAAACAATGAACATATTGTACAAGACACTGTGTCAAGGCTGGAAACAATGAACATATTGTACAAGACACTGTCAGGCCTGGAAACAATGAACATATTGTAAAAGACATTCTCAGGGCTGGAAACAATGGACATATTGCACGATATAAGACACTGTCAGGCCTGCATACAATTAACCAAGGTAGAAATGTGCTCTAGAAAAAGAAGTGCGCTATATTTCAGATTGTGGGAGCTTAACGGAGATGGAAACAGGGAGGATGACAATGAGAACGACAGTGACGATGACAATGAAAGCTCATTTAGTAACTTTAGTCAGAAGATAAAGAGAATAGCGGGTTCTAATATAAAGCCCTCTCCTTTAAACAGGAAAAGTATAATGAAACATTCTCATTTAGTAATTGTTTACTTATATTTATATGAAATATGTAAGGAGTCATGAAGCAATGGTTTATGCTGTTATTTCTTATGAAAGTTTACTGCGGGTCCTCGTGCATAATTTGTTAATCGTGGGTAGCAAGTGAACGAGAGAGAGAGAAGAATGAAAGAGAACGGATGGAAGAGAGTACAAATTTGATTAAATCAACACACACACACACACACACACACACACACACACAGAAGAATACACAAAGAAAGAAGGAAATAAAAAGAAGAATAGATGGATGGATAAAGGAAGCACACAACACTTGCCAGCATCGATGTCAGCACTGGGGAGCGTGACGTTCGCGTTGTAAGCGCTGAAGGACAAGTACGTCACTCCGATCGACGTCCTGATGGTCGAGGGGACCGCGAACCACAGGAAGGTGGCTACGATGAACCCGATGACCCCTTGAGCCGGTTTGGCGGCGATGCGGGATTGCCAGGAGGCCTGGTCACAGAATGTCACTGCCGCGGCAATAAAGACACCTTGTACCATCCACACCAGGGACCCTGCAACAGTCGACAAGGCAAGTAGATGGATGGAAGAAGAAATTATGTTTCGCTGTCTTTCATTGCTAACTTCCCGTTCATCTTGCCTACTTTAGTCTTACACTCCTGTAGGTCTTACCTACTGCTTTAAAGTCTTTTCCTTCTGTACTTCTCGTCTTATCCTCCTGAAGTAGTCGTGCTAACTACTTCCCGGACATTTGACATATTGTTCATTACTCCAATCACTACTTTATATGTAGATGTTGATATAGATAAAGTTTCTTCCCTATTTCCTATTGTACATTTTTATCACTGATTCCTCGCAAAGTGATTTATACAACGATCAAAATTAAAAATAAATGAATATTTGCGTTTCATTATTTTCACGCGACTCACCCGCAGACCAGAAGGTAGTGAAGCTCCGCTCCTCGTTGTCTTTAGGACCCTGCAGACACTGCAACCTGTCGTAAATGTGTCCCAGGTCGCCATATGGGAGGGATGGTCCATCCGGGAGATAGAAAAGCTTGACGATGAGAACTGCGATGAGGACAAAGACGAGGAGCGCGTTGAAGTAGGAGACGTAGAAGGTGGATCCCAGGCCGCCCACGAAGGAGTAGGAGCCGAAGAGAGTGGCCATGATCAGCACGCAAAACTCCGGGGAGGAGTCTTTTATTAAGGACTGGAAATACATTCCAGTTGTCACCGTTGGTAATGGCAAAACATCCCGATTCACGTTTTTGCTAATAGCAAGATTTAACCCCCGTGGTTAGTATTTGTAAGACACCCCGTCTGCTGTCATATCTTATGAGAAGACACCCCAACTGTTATCATTGTTAGGGGCAAGACAATCCTACTTGCTGCTAATGATAAAAGGTTAAACATAGCCACTGCTAATCACAGCTAGTGAGAAGACAGCCTAGCATAGCTATTGTCAAGATATCACAACGGTCGTCATTGCTAATGGCAAGCCCTTCTAACTGTCCTCAGTCCTAGTGCTGCCTTTAATTTTAGAATGACAGTGAAGTATACTCATACAATGGCCTTCATATGTGAACATTCTAAAAACCAAATCGCCAGATTCCCGTTTATCGCCGTTTCCTTTCATATATATGGTGCTCTAATGACCAGTCTAACATAAAGAGGCTGGCTACTCTGATTCCTTCGGAGAAGCTGAAATACAATCTGAAGCAGCGGTGTCCCACCTGTCTTAACTGCAATGTCTAACCTGTCTCAACAGCAATGTCTTACCTGTCTCAACTGCAATGTGTAACCTGTCTCAACTGCGATGTCTCACCTGTCTCAACTCCGATGTCTAACCTGTCTCAAACCTGTCTCAACTGCAATGTCTAACCTGTCTCAACTGCGATGTCTCACCTGTCTCAACTGCGATGTCTAACCTGTCTCAACTGCAATTTCTTACCTGTCTCAACTGCAATGTCTTACCTGTCTAAACTGCAATGTCTAACCTGTCTCAACTGCGATGTCTTACCTGTTTCACCTGCGGTATCTTACCTGAAAGAGGTCTGAGCCACTGATAATGATTGCCGATAGAACTACCGCGTTGATTAGCAAAGCAAAGCAGCAAAACACTACGTGAGTTTTTTTCCCAAAACGGGCCTTGATCACCTGAAACAGGGAAACTTTACATTGCAAGTTTCAAAAAAAAGGAGCTCTACAAGAAGAAATAACTACCGACAGACACTTCAGTATTAAAAAAAAATTATGTCAGATTGTTCATGTATCTTTGTATTGATTGAACTTCAATTCATTGGAGAATGCAAAAAATGGTTAAATATTGTTTTTTAATTTCAATTTATATGATAAATGTAATTTTTATTTAAAATAATGAAATCAGAACTGAACAGGAAAACTGATCTTTCAATGTCAATGATACTCAGCCAGTTGGTCTGAGACCCAGACACACAGGACAGGTATCACTGATGTGTACTTTGTGTCGACAAACATAAGCAAGGGCGTCTGAATTAACTTGGTGTCATACATAGTCCAGTCACGTGCGTCTGTCACATGACATTCTCACATATATACATGTGTTCAGTCACGTGCGTCTCTCACATGACATTCTCACATATATACATGTGTCCAGTCAGGTGCGTCTCTCACATGACATTCTAACATATATACATGTGTCCAGCACGTGAGGGAGACATATTCCTCCACCGCGCCTCCCCCAACCCAAGAGAAGATAACATTCTGTTTATTCTGACCAAACTCCCCGCAATGAGAAAAAGCGATTTTGCTGGAAGTGACTGACATGGAGGGAGCACATGCCGATAGTGTGACCAACATTTACAGAATAAGTATTTATTTTTAGTTAGCACCAGCAAGGTACCGGGGCTGGAAAGTCAGGCACGCGTGTCGAAACTGAAAGGATCGTGTAAAGACTAGTGTCAAAGTTATAAGCACATTGCACAAGACATTTTGCTGTAATTAGTCACAAACAGCCATCTACAGACTCACTCGTTCTTGATGTACAACAATCAATCATGCCAGAGCGCCACCTTAAGATTTATATTGCGAGAGGGTGAGGGAGGGGGAGCAGGGTGGGAGTTGGTGAGTCGTTACCTACATTAAGATGGGTAGATAAGCTGCGAAGCAGAGATGCGAATGTCTTATCTGTGGTCCTCCGAAACCCGATATCCACAGCACATGAAAGCACGATAACCGTAAAACGGTCATTACTACCACTTCTGTCTATTTTCCCCCACCTACTCACCCGGTCACCCCCAGTAATACACATATATTTCTCACCCAAGCTCAGCGAAAGAGTTGTAGGTTGTGATCTGCTTCGTTGCCAGTTGACAAGGTGTGACTCACCTGCAGGTATGTTTTAGCACCGGGTGCTCGAGTTTTGAACTGCACCGACAGGAGGGGGAAGAGCAGGATGACTGTCGCGACAGCTGCCGAGTACCAGAATGCACCCGCAATGCCGAGCTATTGTCAGATAAAACATCAACAGAAGTATCACTGAATGTTTTTAAAAGTGTTGTTGTCAGAGATAATATTGAAAACAAGGTATGTCATCTGCGAGGTTCCAAGATGGAGACCATCCAACGTTAAGCTTTCTGACTTGCAAAACACTCGGCAAAATATCGAGAATTACAAAAATTAAAAAGAGGAATAATTGTAATGTTATTGAGATAAGAACAACAGTACAGTCAACAGCTAAAATTTCTGGAAGGTCGTTGACCATGGATTTTATATATTTTTATATTAATAAAAGCATGACAAAGTAAATAGTTTGCAATTTCTTTTTATAACACTGCACTGTCGCTGTTTTATCAGAATAAGTTCGAGTTACCAGGTTGAACTACATTAAAAATAGTAAGTACAAAGGAGTGGAGCAAAAAAACTTACACCAAACATTTTACATATAAACGAACAATCTTATCGGAACAGGAAAGTTAAGGCCCCGGTGTTTCACTTGCACTTCAAATACGAGTTAACACAGCGCTACATCGCCTCTCATGGCCCAGAGAGAAATAATATTCGTCAAGTTTACAACAAACACAACACAATAATCAAACAACAGGCTATAGACATTGAGTGCAGTCGGTCCAGTGACTATAGAAGTCTTGAATAGTCACTAGTGTCTTCAGGAATCGAATGTAGTCTTGTTAGTGTCTGCAGGAGCTGTAGTATATACATGTAAAGTGTAGTGCAGACAGTAGTGTCTACATGAGCTAAGTGTAATTAGTCCATTGTCTGCAGGAGCTAAGTGTAATGAGTCCATTGTCTACATGAGCTGAGTGTAATTAGTCCATTGTCTACGTGAGCTAATTGTCTACATGAGCTAAGTGTAATGGGTCTATTGTCTACATGAGCTAAGTGTAATTAGTCCATTGTCTACATGAGCTAAGTATAATTAGTCCATTGTCTACATGAGCTGAGTGTAATTAGTCCATTGTCTACATGAGCTAAGTATAATTAGTCCACTGTCTACATGAGCTGAGTGTAATGAGTCTATTGTCTACATGAGCTGAATGTAATTAGTCCATTGTCTACGTGAGCTAAGTGTAATGAGTCCATTGTCTACATGGCTGAGTGCAATGAGTCCATTGTCTACATGAGCTGAGTGTAATGAGTCCATTGTCTACGTGAGCTAAGTGTAATGAGTCCATTGTCTACATGAGCTGAGTGTAATTAGTCCATTGTATGGGCTAAGTGTAATTAGTCCATTGTCTACATGAGCTAAGTATAATTAATCCATTGTCTATATGATTTAAGTGTAATTAGTCCATTGTCTACATGAGCTAAGTATAATTAGTCCATTGTCTACATGAGCTGAGTGTAATTAGTCCATTGTCTACATGAGCTAAGTATAATTAGTCCATTGTCTACACGAGCTAAGTGTAATTAGTCCATTGTCTACATGAGCTGACTATAGCTAGCAGTATGGAAAGCAGTCTAGTGTAGTCAGTAGTGTCTATAAGAACAGCGTCAGCAGTCCAGTGTCTATGGATGTCTGGTGTAGTTTCAACAGATGTTGTGTCGTCAGTCCTGTGGTCGAAGGCAGGTTGTTAAACATTTTAATAATGTTTTCTGAACACGACGAACCCTGACAGTGACCGTTGCACTCTGAAGGAAGTCTGCCGGCCACAGCAGCTGCATGGCCACCGTCACGGCCGTCAAACTCGTGGTCACGCGACCGCCGGCGTCGAAGGCCGAGTCCAGGCTGCTGACGTCGCGGAACACGTAGTAGCGGATGATGTTGTAGGAGGCCGCCACCAGAATCGAAATTCCCCCGAAAGCGAGGAGGAGCAGCAAGGCGCCCTCGTACTTTTCAAGTACCTGAGTAACAGCTCTGAAACAATGAAAACACGCACGCACGCGCGCGCACACACACACACACACACACACACACACACACTTGTTGATCTCTCTACCTTCAACAGACAGAATCACGCATGAAGGCAGAAGGAGGTAAAATGTAGATTAAAACCAAACTTGAATAATATACTTTCGAAACATAGCCTTTTATGAATAAGCATGAATGTAACGCGGGCATTTTTGTTTCAGGCAGGTTTTATGACGAGACAATGTTAAGAATAAACAACTGCTTTACCCAGCAGGGTCGCCTTCAACAGCTGACGAGGTCATGACCTCACACAGAGGATTTGATGAAACCGAAAGTACAGCAAAGGTCAGAAGCCAAGTAGACATCTTCCAAGTAAACCGACAGAAGTTCATGATGTCCTTTTGCTGATGTAGGAATCTGTAATAGTAAAACTGCTGTCTTTCCTTTCATTAAGAAAAAGATATTTGAGAAATAAAAGAAAACCACATATTTTCACACAGGTGTTACTTAGTTTGACGGGTTATTGATAATTTGTAAAGTATTATAGCACTTAGAAAGCACTTATTACACTGACCGACTGCACACAGTTTTCAACAAGAAGCAACCCAAGGCTGTCACTTTAATTAAGTGACACTCAGAGACTGGAGACACAGATAACAAGAACATGGTTTTGAGCAAGGCTGTACTGTTCAAAACACACACACACACACACACACACACGCACGCACGCACGCACGCACGCACGCGCAGAGAGAGACTGGAGACACAGATAACAAGAAAATGGTTTTGAGCAAGGTTGTACTGTTCAAAACACACACACACACAGGCACACACACGCGCGCGCGCAGAGAGAGACTGGAGACATAGATAACAAGAAATGGTTTTCAGCAAGGTTGTACTGTTCAAAACAAACAAACACACACACACACACACACAGAGGAAAAAGAGGCTAGGGGACATAATAATGAATGTATAACTACAGTACGCACATTTTCCTGAAGTTCTTCTTCGGAATGATTCAGGAGATACGACTCCCAGGTCACACGACTACATTAATTATCACTCCACGTCGCTATGACAACATTGCCAATCGGTATAAACATGTTTTTTTGCTGTTGATTGTTTATAGAATGAGATCTATTAATTATGTGATCCACCTGTTGCCAAAAGACAAAACACAGAAAGAAGCTTCACTGTTTTAGAACGGAACAAAATAGTACAGACGACAGATGAGATGGAGATGTTGAGGGCAGACATCTGTGGGGGCAACATGTTGTGACTGAGAAATGAAACTGAGGTTTTCATCAGCGTACATTGGAATATAGGATGTGACAAACAAACAGAAATTAATGAGCACTCTCCCCTCCTACTCCTCTGTAACAGATGGTCAGGCCTTCGCCCAAACACTGGCAGCTGTTGTATATAATAATAGTGAAGATATACCGCATGCTGTAAGGTTTCGAAGTCAGTAGGGTCAAAGTAAAGGTCGCTCCCTGACCTGTTCATCGTATGAGAGTTAGGTGTTCGCTTTTCTCTGGTTCAACTTTAAGTGCTTTGACTTTTCTTTGTAAAAAGTTCAGAAATGAGCTCCACATTTTTACAGATGACAGTTTTATTCAGAATGGCAGAAAGTAGGACCCGTCTGTCGATAAACAACAAGTGAGACATTAAACACGGATTAATGACTAGAATATCAGAGAGTATGACCAGTCTGTTAATAATTAACAAGTGAGACATTAAACACGGATTAATGACTAGAATATCAGAAAGTAGGACCAGTACGTCTGTCAATATTAACAAGTGAGACATTAAACACGGATTAATGACTTGTGATACATTAAATACGTCAGCGGTTCACTGATATTTTAAGCCTGCATTCAATTTGAATGTTATTATTACTTTTGTAAAACAGATGTCTCAAATCGCAATAAAAGTGTCATTGTTCATCCTTTGTAACAAGAATGTTAGTAGAGACTGAAGCCAATAATGCACAGAACGAGTTTTGCTTACATAATCACATTAGTAAGACTGACAGTTGGGTTACACCACAGCCATGATACTGCAATTTTTTTTCATTGATTTAATATTCATATTGTGAGGTCGTCCACTAAGTTGAATGAAAATGCTCATATCAACAGATCAAATAAAACAATGTTTCCGTGTGCAAGGAAGGGTGCGATCCCATAATACCGATCTGTGTTGCAGGTATTTACTAATGTTTTACGAAGCAAATACTTTTCAACATACTACTACAATGTAGTACTGGGAACATTCTGTCTCAATCTAGGTCTATGATATATATATATATATATATACGACGAACTTTTATTTAGGTCTCGGACAAATGAGGTAGCGTTGCCTAAGCAGCTTGAAGTCGAAATTTTTGTTATTTTACACCGGTGGCATGTTTGTAAGCGACTGAAGTCTAATTTGAAAAAATGGGCTTCTCCCTCTATACATACTTAACAACTAACCACAGACACACAGAGAGAAAGAGAGAGAATTACTTTACAAGTATAATAAATTCTACAAGAATTATAAACATCTGAACAAATGTTTACCTATAACAAAGCTTTTTGTTCCAATGTTCCGCGTTTTACGGACACTGGCCCCAGGGGACTGCACCCGTGGGTGACGGGATTAAACTCCTGCTACCCACCTCAACATAATCTTACTTACTTACTTAGTCCTCTTCGTACCTAGGGAGTACATAAGGCATCCACTAGAGACCTCCACTTTTGTCTGTCAGTAGCAAGTTTGGTTATGTCGTTCCAGGTTAGTTTCTGGTCTTTGAGTTCTTTCTCTACTGACCGTCGCCATGTTTCTTTTGGCCGGCCACGTTTGCCATCTTCTGTCCAGTAAAGGGCTATTTTGGGAGATGCCTCTGGTTTCATTCAACATAATCTTGCAGGGCAACAATATGTACAATAATCACACCTCAGTCGCCTTAATTTCCAGTCCACAGCTCACGAGCCCCCACCCCTGATCTGCCCCGAACACAAGATGTAACGACGTGTGACAAAGTACAATAATCACGATTGATTTAACATACAAAACATGCACAGACAAACATAAAACAATAAAACAATGAGGCTCATCTCCATACGGATACGTGCTAATCTTACTCCCAGTATTACAATGCTGTTAATTACCGTTAAGACCATCATTCGCTCTCATACCAACTTAGCTCTCAGTTGTTACAGCTGTTGTCCTACTGTCAGTCTCTCCTGCAAGTCCACACTAGTGGTGAGGTGAGGAGCAGTACTCCAGGCACGGCTCGCCGAGGACTGTCTCCTCCAAGTTCCCTTTATTATGTAAGAACTGTAGCCGCGAGCGACATCTATTGTAACCCGGTTACACGCCGTTGCTTTCTGCTGGGATGATCCCCATCCTCGTTGCTGGCTTTTCAACAATGGTTTCATTATTCTTACTAGCAGTCGATAAATACAATACACACACTCCTGCACACCCCTCACGTGAACACTAAGAATGGAATAAAACATGTGCACGCAATGTGTGTTTAATGAATTCACTCGCAAAAGATAACCAGTGGCATTAATATCAACACTGCAATGAGAGTACACTCGCCTCTCGACCAGACTGAAGCAAGACGCTCATGATCTTTCCTAGGTGTCTCCTGAAGCCTAAAAAATAATAAACTAGAACTGAGTAGGTCTGGAATGCTTTTTCTGACCATCAGTAAGCACAGCACCAAGATGTAGCTGTTCACTGATATATCATGACATTCCTTGATTTTCAACAAGGGATCATCAAGTGTCTTCTGAATTGCTTCTTTCTTACATTGTTGGTTTCCTGACATTTCCACCAAAATAATAAAACAAGTCGGCCAGTGCCACCCTAGGCCCTACACCACTGTTTCAAAGCATCAGTCATCGCCCCTGTCCCCAAGACCATGGTGACATTATTAAACGACTACAGACCTCTAGCATTGATATTCGTCGTGATGAAAGTTCTTGAAAGACTGGTTCTCAGACATCTCTTATGTACCATCAGAGACAAACTGGACCCTCTATCAGGGCAATCTGTCGGTGGACGATGCTCAAAGAGAATCTCTAGATTTTCGGGGCTACACTAGCTGTCTGCTAATGAAATTTGGACTCGTAAGCCTCGGAAAAAACTAGGAGGCTACTAAGCTGCTCGGTTTAGCTGCCAGCTAGGCCTTAGCTGCACTTTGGTGGTGTTCTGTACACCAAGCCCCAGGTTTTCGTATGCAGAAGAATGACAAACCTTTGTGTCGACTTTTGCATGCAGGACAGCCTGAAAACTGAGTTACTGTCTGGCATCTCAACAAATTAATAATAACAACTATAGCTCTGCGGAACATTGTGTACAGGAAAGGGAGATTACAAATCCCACCAGCGTATAGGTGTCACAATTTATTTGTTCCTTCGTGTCAGCCTTTTTGTTATTTCGACCTTGCTTTCGATACATTAGCTGTTTACGGATATATTAGGCAAACATTAACCACGCTACAGCAAATAATAATTTTGTTTGTTTGTTTGTTTGTTTGTTTGCATGCTGGCTCTAAACTTGTAGCCAGAAAAAGTGAAAGTTTCAACGGTTCAGAGGTGGTGACAAGTCTCATTTTTCAAGACAGTGCGAAGAGGAAAGACACACACACACACACACACACACACACACACACACACACACACACACACACACACACACAAACACAAACACAAACACACAAATACACACACACACACATTCATTCATTTTTTTCTCACTCACTGCGGACAAATTTTCCAGATATCAGACGAATAGAAAATAAGATTTTACCTATTATATATTGGACTGAAACAAATAATGGTAAATATTAAACACATGATATTCAGATACAGTGACAAACCCCTTTTAGTTGGCATACACGAAGTTCATTGACCATACACAAACACGCCAAAAGGTGCAATAAATTCGCAAACTACAATGAGTCTACCTTCAGTGATACTGTGCATCTACAACGTGCATCGACCCTCCACAAGCAAGTGGCCATATAACATATTCCAGTGACTCTGTCTTCAGTGGCACAGCTTACAGCCAATCGAGTGATTCTCACGCCAAGTGCTGCAAGAAATCCAGATACTTACATGACACTAGTGTCTTGAGACTTTCCCGACACTTTATAGGCATGTCCGACAAGCAGGACACTGTGAGGTCAGATGGTTGCTGTTGGCAGAGACTTGGTCGGCAGCAGAGAGAAATGGCGTTTGCCGGATACGAGTTTTTTCCACCCACATATCAGACAGAATCCCCGCTGTCTTGGTGGTAATCACTGTACCGTGCCGCCATTACATTCAGGTTGACTATGTCGCTTCACAAAGTTAAAGAACGAGCCGTGACCCCAGTGAGTCCAACGAGGTTATAACCGCATAGTCTCAACAGCGTTACACGCTCCACTGGCAGCACAATAACTCACAAAAATATTGCAACCTGTGGAACACTCACGTAATCTTGAAGCTGACATCAATCCCTACTCTTTGGTTGAGATGAATACCGAGGCAAAGAAATGCCTTCGGGTTTCTAGGACGTAACAGGAGGCAAAATAATGATCAAAGAAATCATAAAATAGCGAAGGAGAGAGCACTGAGATGGTAGAGCGAAAATTGACACTCAAATATTTACAAAAATGCAGGTGCATTCCCCAATGACCTATGAAAAGCTCGAATCTCATTCAGGTATTTCGTGTTCGCTAAAAGCCAAGTAAAGTGATGTTAGCCGTTAGTGGTTCTGCATAAACGGCAACAACAAAAATACCCCCCCCCGGGCCTTACTTCATGAATTAAAAACTCTAAACATCTAGACATACAACAAATGTCAAAATCCTGACGCCAGGCCGAAACAAGGCTATTCCTCTGCTTACAAGGCTCGAAGTGAAAACATTTTAATAAATATTAAGACGCGGATACGTGTTCCGTTAAGAAGACCGTTAAACCCCTTTTCCCTGGTGTACATGGAGTCGCGTAGACATTTATTCTTTCAATTCACACGAACAGCAAGTTACCGTTTGCTTTTTTTCTTTCTCCAGGCATATATAAATTAGATGAATACTTTCAAACAGCCTGCTTCTGCGGTGGTTTCACAGCCTTCTAGGGCGCTTGCTTCTTCTGAAAGGGAGAAATGTAAAAAAGTGAAAGATATTAGCTCAATAAAATAAAACTCTATATAAATTAACTGTTGTGTCTGTCATGAGATAACTCTAGGGGGTAGGTAACAATCTGCCCACTTAGTGTCTAGGGCAGTTGTTGACAAGCCTGAGGCCCTTTTGGCAAGAAAGAGGGGGGCGTGTGTCCAGTGTAGAGGGGTATATGTTTTGGTATGGACACTTGGAACGGAAGGTGCTAAGTGATTTCGGCCGCCATGCGTGACCGATGGCTGGCTAAACGTCAACAAAGTCTGGGGAGAGGGGAAGGATTCCTCGTGGCAGCGCGCACCTGGTTCCCGCCAGACCACGTAATAGGACAAGGGGGAGGGAGGTTTAGCCACCTGACCGCAACCACCTGTAGGCGTGGCCAGTGGTCAGAGAGAGATCCCCTGTCGATTGCTGGCTGTAATTGTAGCTGATTGAATGATGAGTGAGTGACCAATGGCATCCCTCGATCTATGTATCTGTGAGAATGTAAAGAGATAAATAGAGAGACAAGAACACACTTCACGGGCTTTTCGGCGAACGTCTGAGTGGGGGAGCAACGGGTCACCAGCCAAAGCGGCTTCAGCTTTCTAACGCCAGCTACACTTCTGCCTCGGACCAAGTCTTAGCCACGAGGGCAAGACTCGAGAGGAAAGAAGTCGGGTTAGAGAACCTTGAGAGAAGGAGGCAAGTAATTGACGACGTACTGTCAAGACTGCCTGCTGTTGTCGTGGAGAGGACAGGGCTGTGTGACTGGGGCTCGCTCTACCGGTGTGAGAGGTAGAGGCTCAACGTTGAGGCCGCAAGAAGTCGTCGGGTCTCAAGGACTGAGACCGTCTGTGGTGGTGTTCGTTTGGCGGCTGTACGAGGCATTATAGCCATCGAAGAACCCACGTGTGTACCCTCGAGTGGTACAAGGCTCGAATCTGGGTCACCGGGAGAAGCAGTCCTCGCTCTCTGACGTGGTGACAGTTCGAGGGAGGAAGACGTCGGACCATCAGACATCACTTCGAAGGGAAATCGTCAGTGTGTCGTGACAGTCAGCAAAAGTATTGGACTGACAACAAACCAGCTGTAACAGAGCTAAGTTGGTGCGCTTGCAAGTGTGTATGGTATTTGTAAAGAGAGGCAACAGCACTGTAACATCAGAAGTACGCTTTAGCACGGATAGTATTGGGACCCCCCCTAGACGAGTCCATTTGATTGTGTTTTGTTTGAAATGCTTTTGTAATGAATAAATCTTTTCTTTATTGTTCCATTGAAATCACACGTCGTTGAGTTTGTGTTCGGGGAAACGCAGGGGTGGGGGCTCGTGAGCCAAGTTGTGTAATTGGATGACCGACGTGTGATTATCGTGTTTCCCCTGCAGTTAATGTTGACGTGGGCGGCTAGTGTTGAGTAACTAGTGCCCACGTGCCCGTTCCCCGGGGCCAGTATCCACGTTCTGGTTGAAAGACCAGGGATACTGTCACAGTGTCAAGGTAGTTACTATCGGTTACCATCTTCACCGAGAGAGTTATCAGGTGGTCAAAACAAATGGCAAAGGACAACATCATTTTAAACCTCTGGCACTGTGGTAACTGCATCAAAGAGGAGCTCTAAACATTATTCATCTGTGTCTGGAAGGTGCCAAATCAATTTCTTCCCAAGAATTTGCCGGAATAGCGCCAGCCTCTGTCTGGCAGGCAAAGTCTTTGTCTTCCGGGTTTGTCAGAAAAAACGGGAACGAACTAACTAACGAACCAACGAATAGATGACCGTAAACAAATGAACATTTTTATTGATTCGGCCATCGGCCCATATCAAGAGGGAAAAATCACAGGACCTTTTTTTACATTGGTAATGCATTAAATAAAAACATATTGCTTAAGTGGGTTATACATACTCAAAATTATACCAAAAAAGACAAGTGTGTCACATCCTTATTCCTCCGTTCTCATGCTTTGTAGAGGGAAATGGCAAAGCACCGTGTTATGCCTGGATTATCAGCTACAATAAGTACAGAAACATGAAAATGAGAGGGAATTGTATAGAACCTGGGTGGAATATACTCTTCACTAAAATCGGTATCCCTAGGACAAACAAGTACAAAGCAAAGTTCAGCAAAGCAAAGCAAAGCTCATCGCAGTAACGAAAAGGACATAGAGACCTGTTGTTTAAACTACTTTCATTTACGACACTGAAGACTCGTTATACCTAATCTACATCTGACTAAGGTGTCTCTAAAACCTATAAGTTTGAGGTCAGAGAGATGTGGACTAAGTGTTTTAAAAGAAGAGTGTACAGAGAAACGGGAGCGAGTTTATCATGCCAGTCCTGTTGATGGTCTATGAGCCTCAATGTAAACTCCCTTAAAAACAGTTTTACATTCTCAATGCCTTCATTTTCCCCCAAACCATATTTGTTGAGTGTAATTATTATATTGTTCAGCAAAACTATTTTTATCGTTTTGAACTAACGTTTCGAACACTATTAGTGCTTTCTGATGTAGACGGATTGAAGGGAGATGAGTTATTCTAAACCAATATCTAATACATCTTTATACAATATGTACATATATAAAGCAGGTATCTTCCACACTCACCATAAACTAGAGCATTTGGGGTTTGAGAAGTGACGCCCAGAAAACGTTTCATGGCAAAATAATGCTTTCGATAATGTTGATATCAGCACTACGCTTCTATATTTCAGAGCCAAATAACAGATTTTTTCGTATTTGGTTATCAAATAATTTAAAGAATAATAATGGGTTACGATCTAAATACCATCTTGTAGGGCCTGAGTAAATACAAACCGAGTTGATATAGTCCAAGATATTCATAAGTATTAACAACAGTTAGCGTTTTTGTATTCCAGGAACCACTCTTCATTCTTTGAAATAAAACTTTTTTCAAAACTACAATATTCGATTTATCAAAATTTACTTTAACTTCTAAATGTTTATACGTGTTGTTCAGGATATTTAACTCATTCTGCAAACCCACTACTATATCAAAAAAGCCAACATAATCGGCAAATTTCACCTTTTTTGAGGCTACGAGGGCAATCAAAACATCCAGTCAAATCAGTTCCTATGCAAACACGTGCCTTGACGACTCTATACATAATTTATTCTCTACTTGCACCGATTTTCGCTGAGCAGTAGGGTTAGCCTTTAATATATTTTCATTCCGAAACAAAAGGACAAACATTAAGGACAACTATATTATTATATTTTCAATACGAAACAAAATGACAAACTGGAAGAAATGAAGATCATCATGCAGGTTACAATATTCATTTGTTTTTATCTGCTACTCTCAGATTTTAAATTTAGTAAAATGGTATTATCAAATAGTTCTGTATTATTATATCTGTGCAGTTTGTTAGACCCAGAAAAAATCCGTGTTTGTCTTTGTTCTCAAAGGAACGCGATCTCCGCCAGACTCGCTATACGTGGGAGAAAGTGATTGGAAATGGACGCCCTCCGATAAAATTACCAGATAGAACGATTTGGGTAGACTCAACCGTGAATCCATGAAAAGAGTTTTAACCACTTTCTGCGGATACCCGACTTACCCTGCTCGTGTAGGGTAGCAGGATGGGTAAATGTGCTGGATAAATACGAACCCTGACACCTATAGAATTTCACTACACAACAACAACAACAACAACAACAACAACAACAACAACTAAAAACTCAAGGGTAAATTAATAAACTGTTGGATTCCGGTTACTGGTACTCGTGCCTGCTGCTCTGGCTTCAGAGCTTTGTGCCTCGCCGCCCACACTCTCAAGAACTATCTTACATGTCAGACTATAGTATACACTTGTACACAAGCAAGCATTTTATTTACATGTCAGACTACATGCATGCACATGTACACAGGCAGGCGTGACACTGAGCCCTTACTGAGCCCTCACACCATGTCAAGGTAACAGCAAGGACTGTGGAAGGGTTCATCTGGTACACTCACCTCAACAGGCTTCCACCTGGACGCGGAGATGACTGCACGCTCTCCCCGAGCTCTTACACTGACACCTGACAGGACCTGAACAATACAAACAGGGTAGATAAGGTGCTTTAAATGGCCAGGTGACCTTACTCAATGACAGTCCAAATCCCGTTATTAGCTGACGACTGAGATATTTCTAGAAAAGCCCCCACACGAACACTTTATAGAACATTTATACGCACTTAATACGCACGGAATAACTGTTCACATGTTCCCAAGAGATTTATCGTTGAGAAGACAACGGATCAACTTAGTTCGTGTGTGTAGAGCTGATTTCACTGCACCTACAGTGTGTCGTATGCAAAAACTATTTTGCTTCTGAATGATACCCAGTAGCGTATACACTGAAGATGGCTTTAATGACAATGACAATGACCAACTTTATTTATCCCAGTGGGCAATTTGAATATGGGGATGTGCTCTAGTTCAACAATGAAAAAAAAGAATAATAGTAATAAATAAATAAATAATTGAAAAATGAAGAAAAAAAAAGAAAGAGAAGAAAAAAAAGAAAGAAGTGGGCAAGTAGCATATATCATATACATATATATAGAAACAAATGTACTATAAAAGCATCTTCTTCCAAGGTCCATGCCTACTATACAACAAGGGGGAGGGAATTTGTGTTTTGCGCCGAGCCAGCAACTAAGGCTATATCACGGCAAGGCAACCAGCCCTGTAAACAGATGCCACATGCAGAGAAAGAACAGCGTGCCCAAGACGAGAGCTGAACCCAGGCCAGCCAACCCTCACTGTATTGATGACAGGTGTTACACCACTGGACCGCCCCCTCGTCCAGCAACACACGCAGGTCATCGACGTTTACCATGTGGTATTGTCAAGTCGTTCTTCGTCGTCTGCTGCCTGAGCATATTGTCATCGGGGTTTTAACCCTTCACAATCCTCAGGTTAAAAAATGTAAGTTTTAATACTTGCAAGGCTAGAGAACAGCGTTTCACACTCGTCTAAAGCACAATAAATGAAGATCATTTGATGAACCCGATGTATTTCTCCACCTTCTGGTCATCATATGCTGACCGAGACAGCGTGGATACAACCAGCTGCCATCACACGTTATTCACGCGGGGGAGCGAGATTTTGCAG
This sequence comes from Marisa cornuarietis, assembly GCA_004794655.1. Classification (NCBI taxonomy): domain Eukaryota; kingdom Metazoa; phylum Mollusca; class Gastropoda; order Architaenioglossa; family Ampullariidae; genus Marisa; species Marisa cornuarietis. The sequence continues at coordinate 19,448,876 of SMMW01000001.1, forward strand.
GTCTTGCTGACTACAGGTGCAAATCACCAAACTTTGAAATTAGATAATAAATAAGCCCCTCTGTTTCACGCACTGAAATTTTCAGATATATATTTATGTATATTATCTCTACCTACCAGAATCTGTTTATAAGTCAGACCTATCGGGTAGGTCTATAAGCTGCTGAAACGATGTTTGGTTTACTTTTACTGTCTTATCTTTGATAAGTGGCAATTATAAACACTTTGACAGGCACTCCTGACTACATTACAGTCTCCTACAGTGGAGGAAACCCAGCATTGGATGTGGTAACAACTGGTTACAACTGCAGACTTCTGTAAAGACTTCCGGATAATTACGATTGTACTCTCCTACTGAGACCCCAGGCGGACTACATTTTGTACTCTTACAAAGCCCTCACTTGATCAAAACCTCTATAAGACTGTTCGTTTGGTTTCTTTTTTTTTGCTGCTCATAAGCTGCCTGAAAATGCCTCTGCGACTATCCATGAGTTCACAAGATCATCATTGACATACACCTGAGGTTTCTGTAGAGGTGCACAGCAATATGTTATGTGGGGTCTGTGTAGAGGTGTGCAATGATAGGTCATCATTGACAAACAACTGAGGTTCCTGTACAGCAAGTTTTCTTTAATCGATTGTTAGTTTGATTATACAGGCTACTCTGGAGGGTATCATTAACATCAGCATGTAGTTTAATCTGTATCAGCTCTTAGAGCTACTAAAGGAAAAAAATATTTCCGCACACGTCTTCCCTCAAAAGGTATGGCAATGGGCTTAAAACTGTTAAAAGAGAGAAGTCAGCGGTCAGAATGAATCGGTTACACATCGTTCTACTGTAACTGTTACTTTGGTTTTCTTTCAGCCCAACTTTCAACCCCTACAACCATCGTCTTCTACAAGTCGGTCGAAGCAAAATCGTGACATCGTAAGTCGTATATGAGCGAGTGCGTGTGGGAGTGCGTGTGCGTGGGAGTGCGTGTGCGTGCGTGTGTGTGTGTGTGTGTGTGTGTGTGTGAGAGAGAGAGACAGAGAGAGAAAGAGAGGGAGAGAGAGGTAGGGAGCGCAGGGTAAAGTGAGGGGAATGTAGGACAGATGGTAACATAAACTTGATCAACTCTTTAAAAGTTTGATCAACGGCTTATTTTTTCGGCCTCACTGTCGGCAGCTTTCTCCCACCCCGAGAGTGTCCGTGTTTGTATAATAGCTTTGTAACACGCATTTAATGTCTACCTCTTGCAGGTTAGTTCACCTTGAACTATGCTAGAATATGTATGTCAATTCAGTCCCTGGGGCAGTTATGCGGAACGCGATTAGGGTTCACACAGACATGGGGCGCAACCCAAAGAACGAGCGAAGCCCTTTGAATTCTCATTCAGCGGTGAGGAAAGGTGCTCTATAAACATTATGATTATTGTTATTAAGATCAGCTACAGCAAATGATAGTTTGCAGAACATTTCTTGTCGGTCTTATGATGTGTGCGTGCGTGCGTGCGTGCGTGTGTTAAAAAAATAGAAGAATGTCATTGCGAAATCGTGTGACCTGCCTTAGGCGTCAATTGTACTGGCAGTAAAACGTGTACAGAGCATTGCACACAACCGATTCCAGTGCTCTGCACGAATCCTTTCATTTTCACAGGCAGGACCCAACCAAGACAAGTCTGTTTATTTTTTTCAGAAAATGGTGCCATTCCACAGATTGCAGGCTTTCCGTGCTGCTTGTAGACTGCAAACTATAAAACTCAAAAGTCGTAATGGGCAGTCGGCAAAAACTGTTAACAGCATCGCAGTGTCGCTCGACACATTTCTTGTCCAGTGGGTCTGCCACGAAAAATGCTGAAAATGCATTCTTTCAGACTTTTCTTGTCTAATGTATCCGCCTATGTCAGTCTAGGTTCGGGAAAGAGTATGCAAAGATGGCGGCCTCCATGAAACTGCTCAAAGCTGTGTTTCTGATGCTTTTAAGCAAATGATCGTTTTGCAACCCGACATTTTGTTCGGAAAGGATTCAAAACCTCATGATGTATAATTATAGCACAAGTGACTATTTGACTCGCTTTTCCCTTTAATACCCGCCAACAAGAGCGATGACCACCTGCAACGGCTGCCCGTGATGTGCTGTAACGATTGCATGGTCATCTAATTATTGTGACCTGCATGTTTATTACAATAATGCAGCCATTCCAAGACATATGCCGATAAATGTAGGTCAAAGGGTAGTACATAGGCACACCAGATCTGTTAAGCTGTGTCAAAATATTGTTTCTTTGTATTTGCACATATAGATATATATATGATAGATATGTATTCGACTATTTATCAACGTAATCTTTCACTACCGAAACCTCTTGAGTGAAGGGTGAAGAACTAGAGGTGGGGCTAAAGATCAGTTGTCTATGTTGTGGTGTATTTATTGTACCTTGTATTTATTGTGAACTGAGAAAAAGGCATCGTCAGGCGGATAATATTCTGCTGCTTTTCCGCCATGCGTGTCGGTTAACACATCATCGCACGCGGCGAGGACGATCTATGTCATACATGTCCTACCCCGTACATACGTACCCGCGCGAGTCCCGGCTAGGTGAGATATAGATACCGTGACTCATGCACGTCTTTTCCCTTCGGTATTCCAGGCCTGGGTGAATTTTCTACATAGTTCCAGCCAAAAATTTCTTTCTGAGCGAGATTCAACAAATAATTCATGTGCAGTTAACCCTTTAATTCCTTCCCCTCCTTAATACGGACTGGTCCGTGTCACCATAATACTTCTACACTCTAAATATCTTACTGCAACAATCTAAATATGCTACTGCTACCCTCTAAATTTCTTATTTCTACACTCTAAATATCTTACTGTAAGAAGCTGACATCCTCCCTCCAGCTCCCCTTCCAGCCCCCTCAGCGTGTGATTGTTGTCGCTACATCTCTGCCTCTCTTAAAACGTGAGAGAAGCGGGCCAGGTCTTTTCCCTGTTTTAAAACACATGTTCCGGGTGTTGCTGTTGACATGTGCGCCAATGATTTTCCCTTCAGCTAATTAGTCTTAGATGAGCATCTGATCAGGGAGCGTAACGATTTATGGCCAAGTGCACCCCATTAAGCTACAAAGGGAATATCAGCATCACCAACCCAAACGGAGAGACACAGACAGGCAGATCAAGACGAACTCTGCTTAGAAAAGATGAGGCTGTTGTTTTTTCTGTATAAACTGCAGAGCGAATCGGAACTGGTGTAGACACGCGGCCACCTACTATGACTAACTGAGTCCTGTCAGAGAGATATGACTGAGACCAGTCACATGCCGACGAGAGCCAGACGACCTCTCCGAGCCCTTGTAATTGTAATCGTAAATTATTTTCCCAGTATATAATAATATGCTTACATTTCGATTGTTAATATGTACATTTCATTCAGAAACATATAGACTGCAAACATCAGGACAAGTGCACTAGGATCTACATCACTACTTGAACATAGAACACCTGTGGTTAGTAAATGAGGAAAACTGACGATAAAGGATCAAACTTGTAGCACCACGTTTCATAGAAAAGAAATCCCCAGAGTGATGAATGTTACTTTTCTTTAAAAGAAAAAGAAAAGGAAAAAAAGGAAAAAAATCCACTGACCAAGGCCGGTCCCTCTTCACAGCCGCGGGCCGCGGGCCCGGGTACACCAGACCCTCCTGTCCACCACTCTCGTCAGGCCTGGACTGACCAGGAATACCGTGAACAGTGTTCAGCCTGTGATCAACTGTGTCACGAGCAGCAGAAAGATCTAACATTTTAAGAACTGAGATGTCACCTTTATCTAGAGCAGAAAGGGTATCTCTGGTTATTTGAAGCAGGGCAGTCTCAGTGCTGTGAAAAGGGTGATAATCCGACTGTGAAGAAGAAAACACGTTTTCAGTGTTACGACAGCAGCTGCTTGAAAACATTCAACCTTGGACAGACATGACAACATGGAGAGACATGACAAGCTGGAGACTGACAGTACCTGCTGGGTACATATGTTTCTAGGCTAGGCATTTTAAAGAAAGATTTCACTAAAGCGGTTTGAATACAGATTGCCAGGTACAAACTCCCGTTCACTAGAGCGGGTAGGCAGTAGCAAATCAAGACAGTCTGTCAGTAACGAGGGTGGGACCTGGGGTCTAGTAGACAAGTTGTAGGTTTTGACTGATGGTCTTAAGCTCAGTTTCAGAAATCGGTTGAAAAAGAAACAAAGGAATAATTTAAACATAAACGACCGTCAACATGGCTAGGAAGACCTGGGGTACATAGTTTAGTGAGTTAAGGATGGATATTACTGATTAAGAGGATAGAGAACTCTCTGAAAACCTTGGGACAGTAGGACAGGCTGAAAGACTGCGGGCAGCTGACGTAAACTCGACCTCCAAGAACTAATATGAGTCTAAAAAAAGGAGTTTTAGCCGAGTGAACAATGACTGCACGCTTGACGTCATTTAGCCTCTGCTTGTCAACAGTCAGCCCGGACTGACACCACTACCCTCTCACCTCGCCCACACTCCTGCTCAGCTCTCCACAGCTCCACACAGACCGCGGAGAAAATGGCGCGTGTTTGTCTGGACGTGAGTACACACAGCAGGAGCCTGGGCCTCCAGCACGGAGCCAAGAACATCCACAAGGTAGATGTCGAGGAACAGAGGGACAGCGTGGCCTGTAAATCGTCACGTGACACTGGGACCTGTGCTCCTGCCCGCTGTTAAGCCAGCTTGCCCTGCAGCTCCCCAGCCATGGGGATAAGCTGCTTATCACGATTATAGTATTACTAAAGACACTACTACTACTACTACTAATAATAATAATGAAAAATAATAATAAAACGCAAAATTTGTATCGCATATACTTACACTCCTGAAGAGCATGATCTTGGCGTGTCCGAACAAGAACGAGAGATAGGTAACATATACGAGGGCGAGAAGAACAAACAACAAATACGAACGACATAAGAATAAACATTAGTGCCGATGATGAATAAAGACAAATACAGAAAACTTAAAGAGGTACCAAGCAACAAGGACTAATTTTGCAAAAGGAAGACGAGCAGGGAACTAGCAATAAGCGGAAAAGGGGGGAAGAGTGTCAAAAGAATTAGCATAGTCCTACTTCTTGTACACCTATAATGACTACAGTACTACTAGTGACGCCATTGCCACGACTCATAGAACAAAACTCAAATTTCTTCTCATACTTTTAACTGTTTTAATCTGTGACGTAGCCAACCCTTCATGTACGAAAGTTACCTGACTTACCCTGTGGTCTTCGGATCGGGCTACTGAAAGAAGTCAGTTTTACGTAAGAAATCCTAACTCATAATGGGAGATAGCTCTGCTACCCTAACCATTCCATTTCCTTGAGTAGCCTCCCTTAGCCCGTACTGCTACAGATTTAAATTAGCGCGTTCCTCAACTAGTCTATTACTGTAGACTCAATGTTGCTTACAAACATTTTCTGAGTACAAAACACTGAAAGCACACATTCAATCGATACAACACACATACTGACTACACAGACCAAAACATATTAGCAAGAAGCCGGCTAGAGACACAACAGACGGAAAAATCTGCGCACGAAGCATGACAGGTGGGGTTCGGTAGAGGAAAATGACTGGTAGACTGCGAGCGGGAAAAGATGAATTCGAGAAGAGATATTTGTCTTGAAGTATTTTGAGCGTTAGTTACGATACAGAAGTGATGTGACCCCAAGAGACGTGGCCTGTCCCCTGTGTAGAGGAGAAATAGAGGACGAAGCTCATGTGCTTTTTTTCTGTACAGCGTATTCTCAAATCAGAAAACAAGTCCCAGCACTGCAAGGTGTGGACCCTACAGACCTAAGCAGTGTGTCGCGAGTCATGGGAGACAACTCTGATGGAGCCATTAAGCAGATTTCACGTTTTCTATTTAGAGGTTTTAAACTGCGTGATACTGTTATTAAGCAAGAAATGTATTACAAAAATAGTACTGATTGTCATACGAGAATGATGTTTTGTGAGTATTTAGACCATTGTATTTATATATGGAGATAACCTGTTGTATTTTTTTTAATATTAATGACCCTAACCCCTTGACAGTAACCCAATGGTTTGTCAATAAAAAGATCAAATGTCAAAATGTCTTGAGGTAGCGCAGGAAACACGGCAGAAAAAAACAATAATGTTTTAATAATGAACATTTATATAGCGCTTTTCCAACAATTTGTTCAAATCGCTTTACAGGAAAAAAATAAATATGAGCGAACTAAAATGCAAACCGACATGACCATGAAAATATGGCATTGTGTATAAAAGTTTGTTTTTTTTGGAAAGACCAATGGATAATTTTTTTTGTATTTGAAAAAATTGGTGTCAAGCGGATTATGGCAAATATTGACCTTGGCATATTTAGATATATTATCTTAATCATATCATTTTTGTTTATTATTTGTCTATAGTGTGCTGCTTCTTATGATTTTTCTGTTAAACCGAGCAGGTGTCCTGGTCATCACGGATCAATGTCGGTGTTAAAAGAAGAAAGATGTCCCGTACTCTTCGCGGACATGCGCACTCTTACGAAATAACAACACAAGATCGCTTCAGTTCAGGACGTCCCTTCCTGGACACATACTTATTTACAAAATGAACGACAAGAAATAAAATTAAATATACAACAACTCTGCCCCTAGGCAGTCAGACAAATCAAGACTCAGAGAAAACGTAGTTACGAAACTAAGCCTTTCAAATTGTAAATAATTATTACACCACTCACAGGCAGGTCTTCTACGCTCTACACTGCACGCAGGCAAATCTCTAGCAGTCTCTAAACTGTAAACACTTAAATACCCACTGGTTAATAGACCGCATACAAGCAAGTCTTCAAAAGTTACTCTCAACTGTCTACACTTATATCCACTATCATTAACCGGACTGCACTCCAAGCAAGTCTTCAATGTACCCGACTGCACACAAGCAAGTCCTCAAAGTTACCAGACCGCACACAGGCAAGTCTTCAGCAGTCTCAAAACTGCATATACCTTTAAATGTACTGAGGTTACTCAAGTCTCTAATTCAACTGTCCTGTGTCTACACCTGGTAGACGAAGGTGTAGGATATCAACTAGGGTACGTAACACCCTTTAACTGGCCTAATGCCAAAAGAAAGTCTTACTTTCTGTCTGTACGCCGCCTCTCATGGAAGTCCGGCGTTCCCCGATAGCTCACGCGTCTGCCCTGCGTTAGAGGTCTCCCCGGACGTAACGGTCGGTGCACATGGACGTGGCTACCTTCGGCTTACTGCTCGGGTACACGGATACCGCGACGACCCTCCCCTCAGTCGGTGGGTTGTCTTCGTTCTAACCGGTGGTGGTGGAGCTCCGTCGCTCGACACACGGAAACGCTGATTAAATTCGTATCGCCCTCTCGCCAGCTCCGGTTGTTCAGTCTCGCTGTGGCAACCTTCCTTCTGCGTGGCGCTTGTTCTCCGCAATCAGTAGCAGAACGGCGTGGAATCTCTAGTATCAGCTCGGCTTTAGCAACAGTTGGTCAACTGGATCAGCATCAGCATCAGCAGCAGCAGCAGCAGCAGCAGCAGTCCACTGGCCGCTTAGGGTCGGGAATATATGCACACACCTCTGTCGTAAACAGACCAGGTGTGTGCACTGTATGACCCGTGCGTGAAGTTCGAATATTTCGCGGTTCACGCTTTTCCACGGAATTCATGCCACCGCAGTAGCTTTCTGACTGTGGTTGGGATCAAAATACCCACACTTGTCACCCAGTGTGAACACTGCCTATACGTGGAATCTGCTAAACGCGCGGTCCAAGTTTCTAAGGGACACATTTGACACGTCAACAACATGTTATGTCCTACCCCCATCCCCACTCTACCCCCTTATCTGCTACAAAAGAGTTAAAAGAAGACAACATCACATTAAAATTAAAATTAAAAAGACATCACCACAATAAAATTGACACATTAAAAAATATGATTTCTGCAAACGACGCTGCACACTGACACTAAAAACAGAATTCACGGATGTTGGCTAACACAACCACACAACGGTCGGAGAGAGAGAAAGGCTAGGGTAACCCCAGCAAGACAGAATCTCCGGTCAGCTGACCCCAGGTTTTTCCTGGTCCGAGTCTCATTGTCTTACAGACAGCCACGTGACCTGAAGGGGTGTGGGAAAGGGAGGATTTATTTCCTCTATTAAATAAAATGAGCAGGCTGTGACAGGTGATGGTGTAGTGTTGGGTCAGTAACATGTATAGACACAGATTATGACAGGTGATGATGTAGTGCCGGCTCATATGAAGAGACAGGTCACGACACGTGATCATGTATTATTAGTTCAGTAAGATGTACTCAGACATGTTACGTCACGTGATCGTGTAGTGTTGGTTCAATAAGCTGTACTCACACACACAGCTGTGAGATTACAACAACCACAGCAACAAACGTGTAGCACGTCCACGTTCAAACGCTTTAGTGTTGACATGTTTCTCACAAACTCTTATTCTAAGAGTGTTGAATAATATTTATTGCTTAATAATCTTGATTCGATCTTCACGCCGACATTTTAGAAATAACAGTTTACTGGTTAGTCTTGTGGTAACAGGAGGCTTTGAAATTCTTTCTTCAGCTGACGTCTGTTACGCTGAGCAGTTTTCTCAAACCAATAACATTGGAAGCGTCTCCACGTCCATTTGTATTAACAAGTGTATTAACAATCTGTCGAATAGATTTTGACTTGACATCTTGACCAAAGTTACAATGCCCGCACACACACACACACACACACACACACACACACACACACACACACACACACACACACACACACACACACACAGAGCTTGTCAGTGTATCATCAAGATGAAGTAGAGTTGAGTAGACCCATTAAAAAGACATTTTACTTCAGACTGTTATACAGTACATTATCATCAGCCTCTAACCCTAACTCTAATGTTAAGTAAACAAGACGCACTGTGCAGCCGTATGATATTGATGCTGGCACTAGTTGTTGTGTAACCAAGACCCATGCAGTGTGTAGGGTGTTGATGTTGACACTAGTCGCTGTAAACAAGACCCAGCGTGTAGGATGTTGATGTTGACACTAGTCGTGGTGTAAACAGAGACACGGACTCCACCTCGTGTTGTGAAGAAATACAGTTATGTCATGTGTAAGAAGTCATGTCACGCTCACGTTAGATAAGCAGCAGTTTGTCTTCAAGAGACAATCATAAGTTGTGAGGTACACCGGGACAAATAGTCAACTTGGACAGAACCATCTTCAAGAAAATCCACACAGATGACGACTTTTCTCTCCAGACCACGAACACGATGTCCCCAAGTCACCCACACCACGTCGCTGCGGGCTGTGGCCACGTCCTCGATGTCATCATCCTTCATCATCCGTACTGGAATACTCTCTTCTTTAAGCGCCTTCACCATTTCCGAATCCGTATGAAGGACATCAGCGTCCAACACCAGCATGTCTCTCCACTGCAGGCAGGGTGGTGTTGTGCCGCCGCTGGTGGAGGTGACGGTCGTGGCTGTGTTCGTGACATTCTCTGTTAACATTCAATGTTAGTTTTTGTAAGTCACATGTCGGAGATACAGCGTACACACTGACCAACACATGGATAAAAACAGTGTAGTGAAAACGTGATGACGTAACATGACAGACTAACGTGACCAACACATTGTCTTCTTCACAAGACTGTTTCTCACCTGTTTGTTATTTATCACACCGTCAACAGACATTACAGTACACAATCCCCACACCTACCTGTAACACCAACACGGAGACTGTGTAGGAAGCTGGCCACCTCACGACCACACTTGAAACACTCATATGGCCTGTGACCTGAGTGACCCTGACCTTGGTGAGACAGTCGTGTGACTGGCGGGCCGTCTGTGTGGTCGGGCACACCACGCTCACTGTACGGCCGGACAGAACCGTCTTTACTGATCCTCTCGTTCTTCTCGACTTCCCTGACGACGGCCGGCGGAGAGCGGAGGGGTCTGGTTAAATATTCCACTTGCCAGCCGGCGGGTGCGTCTCCATGGTAACAACTTGCCGCCCAAAGATGAAGACAAGGAACTTGTGTCAGCAGCTTGTGACACAAAGTCTGGAAGACTCGCCTGTTACAGACATGAGTGTTACAGAGGCTGAGATACACGTGTTACACTGCGTACTCTCACTAATATATGTGTGTTAATGATTGTGTACAATGTGTGACGTCATCATACACGCTACGTAATCGACCTCAAAATAATGACACGTGTTGCTACACAATATGTGTAACACAACAAATGTAGGTTTACCTGCAGCACAACACCTCCATTGGGTGTCACAACCATTGACATATTATCACCTGTTAAACACCTGGTGGTGATCATGAGATAAACGCAAGCGCCGTCTACCTCTGTGTCTATCATCACTTCACACGCTGTACAACTCACCAGTAATCAATCACTACTTCATCAGCGATGACGTACAACGACCCTCCGCTCGCCGCCTGTGACAAGTCGTTGACGGCCTTCTCCATGTCTTCATCGTCATTAAGATTATACAGCAGCAGGTGAAGCTGACCAGGTGATACACCTGCTGACTGTTGCGTCTTTACTGTCTGCAGCAACAGGTGGTACAACATGATGCACGCTGCACGACTCCCATCCCATGTACTCACAATGTAGACGTGGTGACCACATCGCAGCCATTTTATACCCGTCATCAGCAGCACCACGGTTTTACCTGTACCGGGTGGTCCGGCCACAAAGAGTCTGGGAGGCGCCATGTTGAGCAGGTGAAGTTGCTCCGGGAAGAGTGTTATTACAGCAGTATAGCACTCTCCTGTACACCACACGGCCTGACCCAGGGTCTTGACACTCACACGTGGGGGAGATGTACATGGCACACTCACTGTTGTCGCGGGACCACAGAATCTAATATAGACAAATCAATAATAATATTCAATTGATATGTTTTACAAAAGCAATTTATAAGAAGTACAGTAGAGAGTGTATTAATTGTTAGCTGCATTGTCTCTGATAGTAAACTTCATTTTTCTAAAATAAAAAATATCGTTTCTGTTAAAACTAAAGAGCAAATATTTCTTTCACTCACTAATTTACTCTAACTGAACAAAATGTCTATAACTTATTTCTACAAAGAACGCCATGAAAATTGAAAAGCTGAAATACTCCAGCACAATGCAAACAAATAATAAAGATTTTTAAGGGAAAATACGTTTATAATTCAACAAGTTTATAACCAGCAGTGAGTGAGCTAGGAGGAAAAAAAACCAGGAGAATAAATATACTAAACTGCCGAAATGTAATTGTTGGCAAGACCTCCGATCTTTGTGATTCTGGTCAAAAGAAAATTAAATGATGTGAAGCAAGATAAAAGCCAAACCTTAAAGAGGTGATTCCATTGTTGGCTGACATTTTCCTAATGTTCTGCCATGAAGCAAAGTTATGTAAGTGTCTTAGTACTCAGGTCATGACCCCAGGGTTGTGGATAAAGCGGTGTACCAATGTACATTCATTATTACTCAATCAGTCTTAATTGTCCGTATAAGGTGCAAGTCCATGACAGAAATTTGTTGTCTGCACACAAGAACACAACATGACCTGTTGACCCCTGCGCCCGTGCACTGTGAGAATTCTGAAGCCGGCTCGAGCACAAAATCTGATCGTGACACCGGCCCTGGCTGGCTGCAGAAGGGTGGTAGATGCAGTGTAGTCATAGCAACCTAGAAGAGATGAATTTCGCGGCAGGCGTCTCTGATAGGATGTCTATATCTTTTATAGCACGAGACTACAGGTGACTGTACACCACTACTAGTACAAGAGAGTGAAACTCTATCAGTAAGTGAAATGATCTGCAGGGGAGAGTGAAGGTGTCCATGTCATTGAAACGAATCCCAGACACTTAATCCCCAGACATTTAATCCCAGACACTTAATCCCCTAGACATATAATCCCCAGACACTTAATCCTCAAAATGAAATTTCAACTCAAGAAATTATGAAGTGAATGAAAAATTTAATTATGAAGTGAATGAAAAATTTAATTATGAAGTGAATGAAAAATTTAATTATGAAGTGAATGAAAAATTTAATTATGAAGTGAATGAAAAATTTAATTCAAATTCAAATAATTATTTTCATGTAAACATCAAAATAAGTTTGACAATTAAAATAATACTTAACTTCAACATTTATAACATTGGGGGCATTTTTGAGGATTAAGTGTCTGGGGATTAAATGTCTAGGGGATTAATTGTCGGGGATTAAGTGTCCGGTCACCCATTGAAACAGTACGTAGAGAGGACTCTACCTCCTTCACCATTTACCGTTAATGACGAAACATTGCCTTCCTCATTCTTGGCTGAAAGGTCGGACGAAGATCAGTACCAAGTAATAATAAACTGGGTGGTTGAGCAGCTAGAGATGAGCAAAGTTTCTGAACACTGAGAGTTTGATTAAAAAATAAACTTAAATGAGATTTGAGAAAACAGCTACAGCCCATCTCTATTGTTGTACATTCAAGCGAAACATGACAGGTGCCGTCAGTTAGTCAGTCGTCACTTGCCGGTACCTGTCGCTGGGGTACCACGTGGATAGACGTGGCAGCTGGGCGATAGTGAGCAAGTCCATACAGGACGACAGGTGGAGGGTTAAGAACCCCATACCCACACTCCCCCAGGATCGCCATCCCCCCACAATGCGAAATCATCTCGAGGTGGAAGCACTTTCCCGTTCAAAATCAACAACAACAACAGACAGATGATGCAGGTCACGTGGACTGTGAAAGTGATTCAGTAGCCGGCACCCTTTCCTCTCCTACCCAGGTCGCTTTGACTGTCCACGAGAGGCAATCAAAGCGGCACACCGGGCCAAATCAGAGATATAGACAGGTACCTACTACTGTCAAGAGTAGCTTTCACGATTAGCAAAAAGTCTCTGAAGTACACTATGACACACAAGCTTTCTTAAACAGACAACAAAAAAATGACCATGGAAACAACCTCATAATCATGTCAGCTGGCACTGTATTGACTAAGAGTAACGTGCGTAATGTTGTGGTTCATAACAGAAGTAAAGCTTCATTAGGAACCAGACACGGACAGCTTAGGAAATGTGTGGGAAAACAAAGATGTGAAAATATATTTAACCAGCGTCTCGCTCATTTTCTCAAGCAAAACTTGCTTCGCAATGTTACAGACAGCTCGTTCAATATGCACCCTCAACGTTTTGTTTTTTTTGGAAGGGGCTGACACAGAGAACAGATGTTTGCAGAGAGAAAAAACATGCACAGCAGAGAACAAAAGGAACCATCACTGTGTTGTCGTCACATTTTTATAACAACCTTGTAGTGCATGGATTTTGTGTGTGTGTGTGTGTGTGTGTGTGTGTGTGTGTGTGTGTGTGTGTGTGTGTGTGTGTGTGTGTGTGGAACATAGTGTGTTTTAAGAGGTAATTATCGTCAGAATTGACATTCAGATTTGTATCATTGTAGCTATGGTAATATTTGATCAGGTGATCTGGTAACTGTTAACAGGCGCCACATACAGAGAGTAAACATAATGTGAGCCTCAAGACAAGATGTGGTCAGGATCACCGTTAACTCCAGTTGTAACAAGGGAGAGTCTCACCAATACGCTACCAGTCTGCCCCATTCACCCCGGGTGCCTCTCATCTGACTCTACCATCTTTTACATGAGGATCGTACTCTTGAACTCCATTTGGCTGACAATTTCTCTAACGAGAACAATGGGGTGGGCAGTGATTTTAAACGATGCATCATCTAACCAGCGACTTGTACACGACAGTGCATATATTTTTACAGGGTTACCTGGCTACCAGTGTCTTGTACACCCCAGGTGTCATGTGACTGGCAGGTCCAGCCCCAACCACACGTCGCTGCCACCAGTGTCCGAGTTCCCTCAGCACGTGACTACGGACGTCCCACGGGGTCTTGGGGTCAGACAACTGATCAGAACACAGACACAGACCAGCGATGTCGGCGGGATCTCTTGTTCCCAGACACCGACACAGGTTCTGTAAAGGAACCACTTCATATGAAGAGAAATGAGTCAAAGATAAGATGGCAGATGTAAAGTCGAGTAAACGTCCATATCATTAAACAAAAAGTACAATTTAAATAAGAGTCAGTAATTTAGGATGGTAATAGCACGACAATAGTTTTATTAAAAGAGACAGAAGAAAGGTCTGCTTGCAATGACTTCATTTAAACAAATCATTTATCTCGCACAAGCCGCTCAGAGATGACACGGGGAATATAATGTGCATCGAAAGCGAGGCTGTGTACCTGTAGCCGTTGATCTAACGTCTTACCGTTCAGACTGCTTTGCTAACTGACAACATTCATTATAAACAAGCATTTGAAAAACAGTATCACAACCGAATTTTACATATCGTATGTAACGTGTAAAGTAGGTAGAAGGGAACAGAAACCTGAATGAGGTCGTTGTCGCCGGAGATGGCCTGTTGAAGCTGACGAACCGTGAGGTTGGGGAAAGCGATCACCTTAGTGACGGGCAGACCGGGAGCGATGTCGGACACCAGGTGAGACAACATGGCCTCCGCCTTGTCCAGTTGTGACACAGCGTCTTTCAGTTTCTTTCTAATGTTCTTGTTTATATCCTGCTGTGACATGTTTAGAGTTTTTATATTGTCACCAAAGGCCTTCACTTCAATGACTACCAGTCCGTACTGTCGATGAATTAGAAGGACATCAAAGTCTCCCTGCTTCAACTTCTGTGGTAAAGAAGGAGGAAGGTTGGAGGGTCGGGGTAGCTGGGTAGCGGCGGCCGCGTAGCAAGGTTCACCCAGGTACTGTCCGAACTGAAGCTGAGTCATTCCAACCATGACATCTCTGTTCTCTTCAAACATTTTCTGAAGACAGACAAAAATCCGCTGCATGGCTGCATCATCTCTAACATTACTGTCCTGAACGCCAGGAGGCTGAGGAATGGACGAATGGGAAGCAGAAGATGAACTCGTCGGCAGTTGCTTAGACTGACCAGCCTGTCCAGGTGCTGATTCGAGGACAAAAACTTCCTGATCTTCTATCGAGTGTCTGGTCATCGGCACGTGGTTGATGTAGACAGGAGGCAGGAAGTAGGCGCGAGAGTCGAGATCAGGGAACGCGGCCTCAACCCACTGAAGCCAGAATGTCTGGGCTTGTTCTGATAATGCTTCCTGTGTCAAAACCAGTTCGGTAAATTAAATAATTAATAACTGCCCATTATCCTTAAGCTATTTGTTTTTTCAGATTATTTCTGTTCCAACATTACTCGTGTTAGCTACTGTTATTTATTACGAGAGAGAGCCCGTTGTATTATTCTGTCATCGAGTAAGGTAGTTTTCTTATCTCCTACGTTATAGTCTGTTACACACTGTTGTAATATACATTTGTTTTTCAACAAACAAACCTTTGAACCAGTCTTCTGATTGATGAGACTGACTGCCACCGCGATCTGAGAAGGAAGACCGCGGATGTTGAGAATCTTCATACCTGGTACAGGTGAGGTGTTGGGGTCAAACTCTACGTCACCACCTGTTGTCTTTTTTACCTCTTCCAGGGGACGTGTGTTCACTTAAATAAAAACTTTTATTAGTGATTGCCAATGTGCATAAACATTTCTCTAAAATATACCAGAACTGATTTTCAATTGGTATTTATCGTTTCAAGAACTGTAATGGTTGATAACACTAACGGTAAGTTTTATTTTAAAAAATCATCAAAAATATTTCGAACACGTATTATTATTCCTATACTCGTGATCACCAAGTTCATCGCTGTTTTTTTATTTTCCTTATCATTTCTCTGTCGGTTCTCCGCCATTTCCATTGATTTACTGATAATAATGTTTAAATGTGCAATGATCTGTATGCTATTTTACAACTTTTCTCTGCATTTTATCTTACTTTCATCTACTAAGGTCACCAATTGTATCTATTGTTGCTGGGAATGTGTGTGAGTGTATGCGCGCGCGAGAGAGAGAAATTATTCCAACATGTGTGCATGTATTATCACTTCTATATCATGTATATAGTGCTAGTATGAACACTAACTGGAACTGCCCTTTGGGGATAAATAAAGTTGTATTGTAGTATTCTTTAAAATTTTGGTATCTTAAAAAGATATAACCTACCTGTATCTGTAAGTAATGCAGCCTGTTCATCAGTCACGGCGTGTAGGTAAATTTTGACCCGGCCACCGCCTCTAGAGCTTTGTCTTCCTCCTCCTCCTCCTTGAGGACGCTTTCTCTATGATAGTTATTACAGTTAGAGGAAAACATCATAAGACTGAACAACATATACATAACTGAGATGATAATGCACAGGACGGGATATTAAATATGTGTACTAACATTATACTAAAACAGCAGAAAAAGAGACACAATGATGATGATGATGATGATGATGATTATCTCTTGGAAGGCGCACTACATCAACAGTAAATATTCTCCGCTGTCTCGAAAGTTTTTCACTTTAGTTTTACACATTTATCTTCCTTATAACACACACACACACACACACACACACACACACACACACACACACACACACACACACACACACACACACTAGTTTGTTTTACAAACAGTTTATTTCTATTTTTTCCTTGAGAAAACTCAAGGTAACAGGTGTTCTTGATGTGTTAATGCGATGTAGATCTATTCTAGAGTCGCTATTCTCTCATAAATAAAAGTGTTTTCAGACAGCAGAAATAAGGATATCAAAAAATTGTTTATTACTGGTTCTAGTATTTTGCTACAATCCCTACTGCACCAATATGCGTACTCTGTGTAGGGAAGGGAGGGTGGCTAAGCGAACTTCTTATTATCTCACCTGCTGTAGAGCAGACGACGGATGACTGGACATTGTTGTCAGTGGTCTCCCCTGTATAGGACCAAGTCTATCGGGGGCAGCGTATGCCGCATGCGCCTTTCTCAGGACAGGAAACCCACAGACTGTTGAGTGTGTAGAGACACCTTACGACTGCACATATAGTGTCAGTGGCATCGTATCAATGGCATATTGTCAGTGTCAGGTCAAGATGAGCTCTACATGATGAGGAAAGTCGCTATAGGCGCTCGTCCACCCCGTCCCATAATGGCGCCGGCCCCGTGCTTTTATTAGCTTGGCTTGTGGTGACTATGGCCATCTCTTGCCACGAAGATCAACTCAGACATTGAGCAGTGCTCAGCCATAGGGTAAATGACTGCACTGCCGTATGGTATCAATGGTGGTTGTAGAGCCATATCGTAACGTGTGTTTCGTTGATGTCTCAGATCTGCAGACGTCTTCGTTGTGTGCTGTCTGAATTGGCTTCGTCACACAGTAAATATAGCTCCACTGCATAAGGAACCAATTCATCTGTCAGTGTCCGTCATAGCAAACGCATAATCTACATGTGTGTTGTGTTTTCTTATGCTTAGACAACATGTTGTGATAAAAATAGAAATGAAATTGTTTTGCGGAAAAAAAACAAACTCATCTATTACAACTTAAGGTGAAGGTTTTCTTTTTTTTCCTCTGTCGACAGAGACAAGCTTATTATTGTGAATCGGCTTTAGAGACAAAAGAAAATAAGCCATTTACTGTCAGAAAGGAAAAACTAAAAGCAATAATTTTGTGCCAGACAATAGGAAACAACCCATTTACTGTCAATAGGCTATTGGAAACTAATTACCTAATGTCAGATGACAGGAATCAATTATTTTTTGGTCAGATAATAGCATACAATCATTTAGTGATACCTGTTGTGCTAGTGGGCAGCTCATTTTTCTTTTCTTATTTATTCTTTTTATGCACGAAAAACTTTTGTTAATATGTCGAGAAAGATGAAAGCCAACAGAAGTAGGTTACTCAATCCCGCCTTCCACACACCGCAACGAGATTTATCGTATCATGAACTTTCACATGCCCCCGAGACATTTTCCGAACAGAAAAGAAAATCGATTATATGTCTATGTTTGACAGAGTTTGTTATATAACCGCCTAAAAAAACTTTCATTACCATTATTTAAAACAACATATTACCGTCGTTTAAAATTTTACATAATCGCCTTGAAATCTTAATGTCACATGCTTGGAAGAATGTGTTAATGTTGACGAAACACACACTCTTGGACACACACAGAGAACGCCTGCAAACACAGAGTTCCACACGTATTCTTTCAGACAACAAATCACTAACATCTGTACATGGGCTCGAACGTTTCTATTAATCGGGTGAACGTAAATATATTCTTTACACCCAAAAGAAAAGTTCATAAATATTCTACACTGAGTCTACACAAAAACAAATGTATTCAAGCAGTTTATATTAAAGTCCTTCAAGTTCTCTCTTCTTCTGTTGTGGGGGGGGGGGGGTCGACACGGCAAACAGTTCCATTCTTTCATTCTTGTTCACTGGCGTTGATCATACGGACAGCATACATCTACCAAACAACTCCGACAGTCTTAACGGCAGACAAATGATCAAGTCAATAATAATTCCTACAGTAGGTAAACGTACTCCACACAGTTATACATCTTCTCAGGAGATCGCACAGCAGCTGAGAAAATTAGTAAAGCGAGGAACCACACAGTCGTTTATCAATGACAACCCACACAGTTAATATTTCTCCACACAGTTACTATTTCTCCATACAGTTAATATTTCTCCACACAGTTAATACTTCTTCACACAGTTAATATTTCTCCACACAGTTACTATTTCTCCATACAGTTAATATTTCTCCACACAGTTAATATTTCTCCATACAGTTAATATTTCTCCACACAGTTAATACTTCTTCACACAGTTAATATTTCTTAACACAGTTACTATTTATCCACACAGTTACTGTTAATTCTAACCTCTGTCCCAAATTCTTCTTTTTCCCCGACTCTCACGTCTGCTTCTCCTTCCAATTTCTAAACAACGCCCCCTATATCAACATTTAATTCAGGGGTGACAATCCATAGCAAAATTACACAAGGGTGACAACCTCGTCACATCAATCCATCAGGGGTGGTAACACATGTTCATAACAGTTACACCGTGCAAATATGTATGTCGTTTTAACTTTTGAAGTTAGTGCAAGCAGTAATAAATACCAGTTATCGAAACTATAAGTGAAACATGAATTTGCTTACTGCCCTATGACATTGATCATATAGTGTCAATGTAGAACTTGTTTACACTCACCTCAGCGTGTGAAGTATTATAGAATGGTGACAGGCAACAGAAGGTTGAATGTGAAGAGAAATTTTCACGTTTCTGTGGTAGAAAACACACGACGGTCGATAAAATGGAAGACTGTGTTTGAAATGAAACACACAGAAATATGAAGACTGCGAGGTCTAAGTCCATCCCTGAGTCACTGGCTGTCCGCGCGCCTTCACCACAGCGGGAACAACCCCTGGTTGTCACACTCGACTCCAGTCAAACTACTTCCAGCTCTCAAAACTTGCGACAATGTCGTCATTGTATCAGATCAGATATGACCATCTTTACTGGCCTCCATACACTGTAGTCAAGGTCTCAGACGTCCACTGACACATAAGAAATGATTTCCCGTAAACTATAAACATTAGAATCACACAACACAATAAACAACATCATAATACAGTTATACCCGCTTCACCAGGCAGACCTGAATACATGATTCACACTGGCATGTGATGCGTGTTCATTCGCGCACAGTAGCGTTAGCAAGTTGCAGGACTGAAACAAGGAAGGAAATCCTCTGTCGGTCCTGCATACAACTACACACAATCGGTGGCCCGAGGGAAGTCGAGGGAGCTCACCCAACAGGAGGATTCCTATTATCACGTTCACTTGCACTTGCACTACTAGTATCATGATTATTGTAGTACATTTATGCAACTATTTCTTCTGTATATTTCTAATTAATTTGGAACTATTGGTACCAGTTTAGAAACTAGAGAATTAAGATAGAAAATAAACACGCTCTTGGGAAACATACACCAACAAACATAGTTACAATCTTCTTCTAAGCGTAAAGAATACTCCTACTAAATTTGTTTAGGATTCAGACAAACTTCATGGATTTGTATGGGCTTTATGCAAAGTCACAAATATCACCACACTCTGCTTTATTTGTTAGCTTTCGAACTCATACCAACTGAGAATGTATAGATTGTAGAGATTTGTCTGTCTAGCTGCCTGTAAATTCAACACAAAAGATGGACAATCTGCTGCCCTCTACAATCTTGTGACCATCCTCAGGGTCCCCAATGTCGTCTCGGTGTACAAAGAAGCCATCACTGAGCCCCCCGTTGGTGAGACTTGCCATGAATTATCTGCGCGCGGCATGATACCTGCGAATAACTTATCTGATGAAACAATAATCCAATAAGCATCGCGGATAAAGGCTTGATTCGAGCATTACTTTTTTCCTCTTTTTGGAATATGAAACATAAACAAATAAAAGTCTTTTGTTTGAAAATAATGTTATCATAATAGAAACAAACGAAAGATAGAATGAAATTTAAAATAATAGAGGTGGGAAGGAAATACGGACTGACATACAGAAAAAATAAAGAATTAAAGACCATGACACATGGTGTGTTGTTGTTCCAGAAAGTATTCTTGAAGTGTGCTACGACTTCATGTCTCAGAATCTAAAGGAGCTCGCACTGGATCAATCTTTCAAAGACTTGGAAAGGGCTGACATGATTGGCATCATACAGCAGGCAACAGCGCGCATGTCTGTGTCAAAATAAACGCATTGATTTCATTATCTTGCTGTACTAATTCTCTGTTTCTCTAAAGTACACCCACATTTTCTGTGCAAACTTGTATACTGAACACGTGTGTGTGTGTGTGTGTGCGTGCGTGTGTGATTAAGTGTATTAATTTTCTTCAATTTTTAAAGTTCTCAGTTTTTTTATGAGATTAGATGTTTCTTATACAAGGGAAATAAACCATCCCGAGTCTCATCAGCGTTAGCTCTAGTTACTTCCCTTTTCCTGTTGTCCTGGGCGTCGTTCCATGGACATCAACTCTGACTCTCGACTTTGGTTTCAGCTAATGATGATGGTGTTTTGTGCTTTGTTTTCGCCATAGATGTTGTTTTTTTATTTTCCACTACATTAGTTACGTTCTGAATTCAAGAATTAAAATTGTATGTCCTCTGTCCGTGCCCTTTTGTAGTATTTGTGCATGCGCGAATGGTTCCGGATGTCTAGTTTTTTTCCCTCATGGTGCCTTTTCTTTTCGCTTTTGTTTAAATGAAAAAGAAAAAAAAAATTACTGAACAAGGTCAGGCCCCTCACATCCCTTCCCTCTCATCAGGTTTTGTTGTTGATTTTGAAGGAGAAAGTGCTTCTACCTCAAGGGGATTTTGCACTCGCTCATCAGGCCTGCATCAAGGTTATCTAACCCTATCTACCACAATGTCATTTGACAGTCTGGCACGAGGGGCTATGGCATGTGATGCGGAAATTTAATATTGAAGAAGGCCTCGTCCAAGTCGTTGAAGCGCTGTATAATAGCTCAACGAGTACAGTACTGCTAAACAGCCAAATAGGAGCTTACTTTCGCACTACAGTAGGGGTACGTCAAGGATGTCCCCTATCACCGGTGCTGTTTAATATCTTCTTGGAGAACATCATGCTCGAAGCTCTTCACGACCATCATACTTCCATTTCAATCGGTGGAAGACCAATCTGCAACCTACGCTTTGCAGATGACATAGATCTGTTAGTAGGTACTAACGAATAACTGCAAGACCTCACCAATAGACTGACAGACAGCTCAAATGCATGTGGGTTGGAGACCAGCACTAAAAAGAGCAAAGATACGATCAATGGCAACGGCAAAGCAGAGCTCTATATGAACGGGGTACAGCTCGAAGAGGTAAGCAGCTTCAAGTACTTGGGATCCACCCTTTCCAAATACGGTAGCTCCACGCCAGATATCCGCATCAGGATTGTAACAGCAACAGCAGCAATGGCTAGGCTAGATAGGATCTCGAAGTAAAGGTTGGCGTTAGAGGAAACTAAAGTCTTTTCTACTTCTGACCGGTTGCTCTATCTTCACTGACGGCGTGCCCAGAAGCAGGCCTGATGAGAGAGGGGTACAGAGGGGTCTGGTGTACCCGGGCCCGTGGGTGTGAATGGGTCCGGCCTTGGTCAGTGGAATTTTTGTAAAGTAAATCTCTGAGGAAAGAAAAAAAATACAGTAACACGGCTGAAAATGTAAAATCATTTTTCATTATTTTCTGACCACTGACGTGCACACAGCTGTAAAATGCTATCTCGTGCAGTGGGTGTAGATCTCAGTTGTTTGCTGTCTATATTACGTTACTAAAGGTAATGTAGATATTGCCAGTCTAATTATAACTTGTAAGCATACTACTATATAGTGGGAAAATAATTCACGATTACAGATAATGGTTAATGCAAGGCGCCAAGAAAAGTCCCCTGCCCCGGGGCTCAGTAATGTCCTCTGCTGGCTGTTGGCGGCCTTGCCCAGAAGTCCCTGCAATGGTTTTCGTTTCCCTACTTCACTTCTTACGTTTTGCATACAACAAAGGATCCGAATGGTCAACTCACTCCTCAACCGTCATCAAATAACCAAACAGACAGGAGGAAGACCACCCCTAATGACTCTCCGCCCTGCCACCTGGGGAGAGGTGCAACTCATTGTCCCGTGTCAGGCTAGGGTCCTGCCAGATAGGTGTGAAAGCCCTTAGGTGTTAGTCTTTTCCTGGGTGCTGTCAACACCTCTAGTCGCGCTTGGCTTCCTGTAGCCTGTTAAGCCTGGCTACTACACGTAACACCTCTCTCACCTACGCCACCTTTTCTTGGCGGTCCTTGGCTTGTTGACCAGTCACAATAGACCCTAATTTTTGGCACTTTCGCACGCATAACAAAAATCGAAACTAGCATCAGATTTTATTTCGCCTCGTAATCAGGGCTGACGATCAAGGTCTTCTACTTGCATATTCGCCGACATATTTAATTGTCCACCCCTAGTTTAGTCACCTTCAGCGCCTACGGGCTAGATTCTCCCCTAAGCGTTCACTGACCCCACGCAATCTGTGGCTTCCCTTAAATAAGCCTGATCTCTACCCTTTGACATAATAAGGGATGGAAAAGAGACCATATGGAATGGAAATTGCGCAATATACCTAGAAGAAAGTACTTCCCCCCACCCCATTTCTTTCTACCCTAGTATGTCAGCACATAGGCCCATTGAGTCATTGACTTCTGTCTCGTAGCGAGCCTCCGGCAAGTAAAATATTACAGGTGCGGGATTGTGTTTGTTTCTTTTTTTAATGCGGGCGTAAATATTTCTTTTTATGTAATCTTTGCTAGCCTGCGTCAATCCCCGTAATCAGTTAAAGACAGGTTGTTCTACCACCAATCCAACTATATAATATTTCCTTCTTGAATAAAAACTTCCATAGGCTATAAAAACATCTATAATTTGCATATACCCGTGCATATACTATTTTTTTCCAAAGATGAGTTGAACCGGGACTGGTACATTTTAATCTTGATATTTTCACACACACACACACACACACACACACACACACACACACACACACACACACACACACACACACACACACACAGCGTTAAAACAGCGTTAGCAAGAAAACTGAATCTCAGTGGAAACTACAGTTCACAGTTTTTGAGTTTGCAGTGACGAGGTTAAGAAGCGATGTATAAGCGCTTATGTAACCTTTGGCCCGATGGAAGCTGACGAGGGTCTAAACAGACGTTTAAGTGGGCGTGATTAAGAGCGATGACGAGAAGGTCCGTTGCATAACGCTTGACCACGCTTGATTGACCGTGACGTCTCCCTTCGTCAAGATTGGTCGGATGAATATGCGCTGATAAACTCCTGGCAACCATTTTTGGCGACCCCCCGAATCCTTTATTTCAGGCTTTTACAGTCAAATTACACTTCGCCATAGTCGCGCCCGGTCGCAACAGTGGTCAACGAGGTCAGTTGATTTTTTTTTCTGCGCAAAATTCTCTCGAACACTACCGAAAGAGGAAAGCAAAAAAGGAGATACACTCAAGAGAAAGGTCCAGAGAAAAAAAGCAAGGAATTTCAAGGTAAAAATCTACTTTTAGCTGACTTGCCTTTTAACATAAGGATCCTCATGACAACATTGACATCAACTCTTTCTTTATATTTTTCATAGAGTAGGTCTTCCCTCTGACATGAATATAAAAGCCGTATTTTGCACGCTGGTCAACCTTCAGCTTAATTTAAAAAGGACTTCGTTTCGTGAATTTGTATCATTTATTTCATAGATTCGTTTGTACATTTCCTTATTCTTTTTTAAAGTTTGTTAGCGGTGTTGCTGTTGACTTGGTGGAAGTGGTACTAGAAAAATAAATTATATAATTTAGGTTTTACAAAAATACTGACATGCCACCTAAACGACGATTATGCTTAAAAATAAATTATGGTAATCCAGAAACAAGGACAAAAACATTCGTTTTTATTCTGTTGTGTTTCAGAAAACAGCAGTTTCACGTTGTGTACACGGCAACTCGTCAGCTCTGAAAATATCTGCAAACATGTCTTGCCGATATTACAACGGTAATCAATACCTTTTACTTAATTTTTAACTTACTTTCTTAAAGGTTTTGAAAAGTGAATGGGATAATTTTGTCCTGTGGTTTTTTGGGGGGAGGTATTTTTTGAAGAGATGTCTGTTTCCGATTCGTGATCCTTTTTCAGTTTTTAATTTTTGTACGCTTATAGAGATAATAAATATATCAACAGACAATATATATTTGCAGAAAGACAATAAATATAAAATATAAGAGACAATATAAAGACCATAAATTGGGAACTGATTCTCTATTTTTTTTTTATAGATTCCGTTCTGTATTCTCACTTTCGAAAGAAAAAAGAAAACTCCGAATAATTAAGCAAGAACTGTTCAGAAAAAATGAAAAGCAGATTTTTGCTTAGTTTGTTTTAG
The DNA here is from genome assembly GCA_004794655.1 of Marisa cornuarietis. Lineage (NCBI taxonomy): Eukaryota > Metazoa > Mollusca > Gastropoda > Architaenioglossa > Ampullariidae > Marisa > Marisa cornuarietis. The sequence continues at coordinate 19,473,880 of SMMW01000001.1, forward strand.
GTTTAAAACATGAGCTTTCTTTTTCCATCCCATTCAGCAGTAAATTTTAAGAAGGTGCACCGTCATAATTAGGGTTAGATATCTACAGTGGAACAACTATTTTTCCTTTGTGAAAGACAGGGCGCCATCTCACATTTAATTCGGTTGATATTTATGACCGTCTATCTTTATAACTGTGACCTGCAGACAACTCTTGCCTCAGACTCGTACCTTCTGTAAAAGTTTATTCAAATGTTTAAACTGATATAGTTTGCCCTGTTTATTAAAAACTTTTCATTTTGCATAGCTAAGAAAAAACTAACTAACTAACTAACTAACTAACTAACTAACTAACTAACTAACTAACTAACTAACTAACTAACTAACTAACTAACTAACTGTGGGCTTTATTTAACTAAGGAAGACTTGAGAAGTTAACTTCCGAATTGTTAAATCAGATTAATTCGTTACAACTGATAGTTATCTACCGATAAAACGTGTCTTTTTCCGAATATACATGTTCGATGAAAGTGTAAAAAGTTATGTTTGCTTTTTCCTGCAGACATCGACTTTTACCTCCGTCCCTTGTGGAACTTCCGGATAGCTACATTTGCAGAGTTTGCCCGGACTAACCCTCAGGATGCGCAAGCTCACTGTGTCGAGGCTGTGAGACAGAGACTTGCTTTAGAAACGTTCTGCGGATGTGATGATGACAGGACAGGCCAGGACACGGGCAACACAGAAATACCTGGGTGCATTTTTAAGGATGGAGGTATGTATAAGAACTCCCAACACACGTTTATATTTGTTTCACAAATTTTTAGTTTGCTTATAGTCCTCTTGCTATATGTGTTAAAAAGAAAAGGAAAGAAAAGGAAAGACGACATCGACAGGACATTAATTATGATGCTATATTAAAAAGGATTGTTTTAGCAAATACGCATTAAAGTAAGGGAGGCTTGGATGGCATCTTTTGCTAATGAGAATAGGCAGACAGAGAGAGATGTAAGGTAATTGTTTAGTCAAACACACTGGTATATTGTGATTGAGGTAAAAGAAGGGTTATCGAAAACGAATGGTCAATTTTTGCTGTTTTGTGTAAAAAAAAAAGGTCCTCGGCTCGAACAGAAATTTTGGGTCTTGGTAGGGGTATATGCAGTTAGATGGTTTTTTTTTTAAAAGTTAGGTTACATACATACGTAACTTTAAACGCATCAGTTTCTATGTACTATGTTTGTTACCCATTACCCCTTTCACAGTTAGCAAGAGCTCATTCACTGCCTTTTTACTTTGCAGACTGCTCTTTCCTAGAAGATCTCGATCCACGCTACCAGATACTCGTTCAGCTGAATGAGGTAGCTTGGTCGTTAGTGGCCAAAGCAGCTTACATCCCTTGGTGCTGCACTGAGCGTTACACCTGCTACCCGCACCACCTAGCGGCTCTCTTTGGTCAGAAAGATCTGACCAGAATGATGTTAGAGGACAAGGCCGCTGATGTTCACGCAAGGGACAGTCGAGGCAACACTACCCTGATGCTGGCAGCTGCCTCAGGCTTCGCCAGGACCATGGTTCCCTATCTCATGGGTATGTGCAAGGACGAAGACGACCAAAAGATGCTCGTCACCGCCCGCAACAACGACGGACTCACGGCCCTACACTTCGCGGTTCTAAGCGATGACCTGCGGGTCGTAAAGCTGCTAGTGGATATGGGGGCCGACCTGAATGCGGGGCAGTTCACGACTTTGCAGGACCAACGCTTTGCCTTGACCCCCCTGCACTTTGCCCTCGTCAAAAGTACTGTTGCTGCCGCCGGCATCGTAGAGTTTCTGGTGATGTCAGGAGCGGACGTCAGCTTGGAGGCGGCCACAGTCCATAGCACGGCACATTGCGCGATGTTCGTTAGCGAGTGTCCCTGCGGGCTTTGCTGGTCACAAGACCTTCATGGATTACCCAAGCTGCTGCTTCCCTCATCCGGAGCTCAGTATGACGGAAAGATCGTGAGCGTGGGGACTGCTCTGCACCTAGCAGTTAAGCGCGACTTGAAACTTGCCGCCTGGTACATCCTCTCGGAAAAGCAGAACAGGATGTTGGTGAATGTACCCGAAGGTTCAGGCTACCTGCCTCTTCATACCGCAGTCAGGAACCTCAACGACCACACTGTAGAGATGCTCCTCAGGTTCGGCGCTGACATCAACGCCCAGGTAGCCGGAGATGACCAAGAGTCCGGTAAAACGGCTCTTCACCTCGTCTTTAGTTTTGATATAGCCTCGACGATGTTAAGTTGCTCCTCCTGTCACAGCACAGTGCGGGTTGACCTCCGTTTGGAGCGCTGCGTGACCCTCCTGCTGACGCAACCTTCCGTGATTGTGGAGGCGAGAGACTGCCGGGGGCAAACCCCGCTGCACGTGGCCTGCAACTACGGGCACCATGCTTTCATTGAGCAGCTAGTCGTTTGCGGGGCTAGTGTCCTGGCCAAGGACTACGGGAACCGAACGCCGCTGTCCTTTGCCGCGGAGCCCAGAGACAGGGCGGTCCGCGAGATGATCGTGGACGTTCTTCTGAGATGCGGAGCTGCCATTTCGTGTCAGAACGAGCCCGTGTTCGCGCCCCATTCCCCCCTGCATCTCTTCTACCACCGCCGGGATGTGGCCATCCTTTTGAAGCTGTACCGCCTCGGGACCTGCTCCGGCCATACTCTGAATGCACTGCTTTATGTCATGATGTCCGTCGTCAGCGACAACAGTCCTGTAGAAGAGGAGGAAGAAAGAAATGAAGTCTTTGCGGCGGCAATGGCTGCCTTCAAGCCCAACGGGTGCAATCCGCGTTCACTGTACAGCCAAAGCATCATTTGCGCGGCGAGGCAGATAGGGGCCGGGACGCAACACAGCAGAAGGGAGGCATTCAAGAGTCTGGAATTGGACCCAATAACACTGAGGGTCATCGAAGGTCTCTGCCTTATGTGACTGTCATGTAAGGGTGGCTTGGTGCGGCTGTACCATGTCACACTGTTTATGAGGCTTAAGAATAATGTGTGATTGCATGGGTAAAGGAGTTTAACTGAGAACTAAGAAAAAAAGACACAAAAACAAAAAAGAACAAAAGTGGATGATTGTCTGGTAGGCTATTGTACTCAGGGATTTGATGTGTGAGTGTGTGTGTGTGTGTGTGTAATACTTGTTCTTAATAAAAAATGCTGGAGGAACGTGACAGTCTATCACCATGGACACAAATGGCTAACAATCTGCTCGAATCATACGAACTCATCTACATAACTTTTTTTTTGTCCGAGTGAGAAATGTTTACACTCGAAATCTAGTTTGCTAATTGTTAATGTGACCGATTTCATTCAAAGACTGTTAATTGGAAAAAAAACAATAAAGAGCAACGTCTCATGATTAACTGAGTCCCTGTGTTGTAAATGTAAGTGTACTGAACAACATACCTACGATGTCCCACACTCTAGCACCTGTCCTGGATTATTCTGGTGGGTGGTCTCAAACACCTCAGCAAACCGAACTCGCTCTTGGCGCAGTCTGTGGGGGACGAACTCGAACTCCCTTCCCATGGTACTGATTGTTTCTGAACATTAAACATGTTGGACGTTGAATGTGAGGACACTAGTCTTAACACACAGATAAACTGAAGACGAAAAAAAAATCGCCTAAATTTTACAGAACCAGCTCACAGAAAATAAATATTCTTGTTCGCTTTCTTCTTTTCTTTCTGACCAAGTTCTTCTCCTGTTTTGACTATTTACCAATTCTTCAAGTAAATGTGTCTCTTGTTAAAACACACATACGACACATGCACATCACACCCATATGACACACACACACACACACACACACACACACACACACACACAACTAAACAAAAAATGAATAGGGATTTTGATGCAAGTTCTTTTTGTAGATGTCTAACATATACGTCTGGTGGTGCACCCTATTGTCCTGGCTGAATCGGAACTCGAACCAAATATTTTCATACTATGAGAATAAATGTTCGCTCGCACCGAAGTGCAAACCAGACTGATCATGCTCGCTCTGTCACGTGACCTAAATTTACCAACAAAAAGCTAAACGTTACTGATAATCACTCAATCATGTCACCCTGTTGCGGCCCTATGCTCGAGAAGTAGCAAGGAATGATGATGATCATGTCACCTGGCACTGTATTGACTAAGAGTAACGTGCGTAATGTTGTGGTTCATAACAGCAGTAAAGTTTCATTAGGAACCAGATAGGGACAGCTTAGGAAATGTGTGGGAAAACAAAAATGTGAAAATATATTTAACCAACGTCTCGCTGATTTTCTTAGGCAAAACTTGCTTCGCAATATTACAGACAGCTCGTTCAATATCCATCCCTTAACGTTTCTTTGGGAGGGGCTGACACAGAGAACAGATGTTTGCAGAGAGAAAAAACATACACAGCAGAGAATAAAATGAACCATCATTGTGTTGTCACATTTTTATAACAACCTTGTAGTGCATAGATTGTGTGTGTGTGTGTGTGAAAGATATATATATATATAAAACGATATATATATATATATATATAAAACGCACAGAGACTGGGCAGGGGCAGAGATCTGTAGTCACGTGACACAGTTCCGTAGAAGAGGTTTGATGTGGTCTTACCAACGAGGGCAATCAAAACATCCAGTTAAATCAGCTTCTATGTGAACACGTGCCTTGACGACGCTATACATAAGTTATTCTCTACTTCCAGCGATTTTCTCTGAGCAATCGGGATAACCTTTAAGATATTTTCATTCCGAAACAAAAGGAGAAACATTGATGTTTATTAAGCAAATATTAAGTACAACTATATTATTATATTTTCATTTAGAAACAAAATGACAAACTGGAAGAAATGAAGATCACTATGATGGTTACAATATTCAGTTGTTTTTATGGCGTCTACTACTCTCAGATTTTAAATTCAGTGAAATGGTATGTATCAAATATTTCTGTGTCATTATATCTGTGCACTTTGTTAGACCCAGGAAAAAAATACGCGTTTGTCTGTTCTCATTCGATCACGATCTCCGCCAGACTCACTGGGAGAAAGTTATTTAAAATTGGCCCCCCCCTCTGATGAATTACCAGATAGAACGATTTTGGTAAACTCACACAGAATCCATGAAAAGAGTTTTAACTACTTTCTGTGGATACCCGACTTACCCAGCTCGTGTAGGCTAACAGGATGGGTAAATGTTCTTGATAAACACAAGCCCTGACACCTATAGAATTTCACTGCATCATAAAAACAACAAACAAACAAACAAACAAAACAAAACAAAAAAGGGTAAATTAATAAACAGTCGGTTTAAGGGTAACTAGTCACTCGTGCCTGCTGCTTTGGCTTCAGAGCTTTGTGCCACGCCGCCCACACTCTCAAGCACTCCCTTAAATGTCAGACTATATGCACCTGTACACAGCCAAGCATGGTATTTACATGTCAGACTACATGCATGCACTTGTACACAGGCAGGCGTGGCACAGAACCCTTACTGAGCCCTCCCACCTCGTCAAGGTAACAGCAAGGACTTCGGAAGGGTTCGTCTGGCATTCTCACCTCAACAGGCAACTTCCATTTGGGAAGACGACTGACTGGACGCACAGATGACTGCACACTCTCCCCCAGCTCTTACACTGGCACTCGACAGCACCTGGAGAACACAAACACTAAAGAAAAATTTGTTCGCGGAACGTCTAGAGAATTAGTGCTGTCTGAGCTTAAGTTATCATTGGCTTTATTATTATTATTATTATTAGTGAATACGTTTTAATGTTCAACATACGCCTATGCTTGTCAGGTTATTGGATCATTACTCAGCACGACCCAGAGCTCAGCATGACCCAAAGTTCTGATAATGTGCATTTACATTATTATAATATGCTAAGAAATAAACCACACAATGTAAGTTTCCTGAACAGGCATATTAGACTTTCCAGATTGGTGAAGCATATCATGCTCAAAATACTCATTTCATATCACTTATTAATGCTTCAAACTCGCTTTTTCAAATCTCCAATTGGGTTCAAAGCTGTGTGTGGTGTCAGTACCGGTGGCATCATCGCTGACCACAACATGGCTGATACAAGTTGACCAGAAAATGTTGAATCTCGAAAGAACAAGCGCAGATACGGAAACTATAGTGTGTTGTTGTTGAATGTGCTGGAAAACATAGCGACGGAATAACTGTTCATATGTTCCCAAAGGATTTATCGGTGAGAAGACAATGGATGAACTTCCTTCGTGTGTGTAGAGGTGATTGTACTGCGCCTACACAGTACCCTTTCGTATGCGAAGCCACTTTGCTCCTGAATGTTACCCAATAGCATATACACTGAAGACACTCAAGAGAGTTTTGATATACCCTAAAAGCATCTTCTCCCAAGGTCCAAGCCTACTGTACAGAAGCATGCTTTTCCTTGCCCAGCAACACAGAGTAGTTGCACGAACACACGAAGTTATGTCGATAAATGTACTTCACATTCAACTTTTCAAGCCATAATATTATAGTTGTGACCGGCGACACAATATATTGTTATAACGTGCACACAGTAAATGATAAAGAATACCTGCAGCAGCATTCCCGAAAATGCATCTCTACTTTTCCATTTTTAAAAAATTTGTGCGCGCGAAAGTATCTCGTTTTCTTTCTGTTGTTTACACCAGCAAACCGTAGGAGCAGCTATGCCCATATAAACATGCAAATCAGTCCCGATGGTAACTTTTCACACTTCAGGCTTTTGTGACAGTACGTGAATAAAGGGACAAACATAAATTGTAATGGTCACCTACAACTTGCAAACTTTAACGCAGGTCAGCGACGTTTACCGTGTGGTATTGGGAAGTCGTTTTTCGCCTGAGCATATTGTGGTTGGGGTTCTTTACGATCCTCAGGTTCAAATATGTAAGGTTTAACACTTTCAAGGTTAGAGAACAGCGTTTCACACTCGTCTTTCCTACTAAAGCACGATAAATGAAGATCTATGGAACCCGATGTATTTCTCCACCTTCTGATCATTACATGCTGACCGAGAGAGCGTAGACGCCACTGTTATTCACGCGGGGAGCGAGATTTTGCAGGTCTTGCTGACTATAGGTGCAAATCGCCAACCGTGAAATTAGATAACAAATAAATAAGCCCCTCTGTTTCACGCGCTGAAATTTTGAGATATATATATATATATTATCTCTGCCTACCAGAATCTGTTTATCGGGTAGGCCTTTAAGCCGCTGAAACAATGTTTGATTTACTTTTCTTGTCGTATGCATCTTCGATAAATGGCAATTGTAAACACTTTGACAGGCACTCCCGACTACATTAGCTTCCTACAGTGGATGAAACCCTGCAGTGTGGTAACAACTGCAGACTTCTGTAAAGACTTCCAGATGATTAATGATTGTACTCTCCTATTGAGACCCCAGACGGACTACATTTTGTACACTCTTACAAAGCCTTCACGTGATCAAAACCTCTATAAGAGTTTTCGGGGTTTTTTTTGTTTGTTTTTGCTGCTCATAAGCTGCCTGCATGCCTCTCTGAAAAAGCATGAGTTCACAAGATCATCATTGACATACAACTGAGGTTTCTGTACAGCACAGCAATATGTTATCTGGGGTCTGTGTAGGGGTGTGCAATGATGGTTTTCTTGCAGCCCAACTTTCAACCGCAACAACCTATTCAACAAGTCTTCTACAAGTCGGTCGAAGCAAAATCGTGACCTCGTAAGTCGTATATGGGGGTGTTCTGTGTGAGAGAGAGAGGTTGGGGGGGGGACGCAGGGTAACGTGAGGGGAAGGTAGGACAGATGTTAACATAAACTTGATCAGCTCTTGATCAACGGCTGTTTTCGGCCTCACTGTCAGCAGTTTTCTCCTACCCCAAGAGTGTCCGTGTTTGTATAATAGCTTTGTAGGGACGCATTTAATGTCTACCTCTTGCTTGTTAGTGCACCTTGAAATATGTTAGAATATGCAATTCAGTCTCTGCGGCAGTTATGAGGAACGCAACCCAAAGAACGAGTGAAGCCCTTTGAATTCTCCTTCAGCGGCGAGGAAAGGTGCTCTATAAACATTTAACATCAGCTACAGCAAATGATAGTATACAGGACAGCGCCGTCTCTCTCTCTCTCTCTCTCTGTGTGTTCAGAAAGCGCTGCCATTCCACAGATTGCAGGCTTTCCGTGCTCCTAGTAGACTGCAAACTATAAAACTCAAAAGTCGTAATGGGCAGTTGGCAAAACTTGTTTACAGCATCGCAGTGTCGCTCGACACATTTCTTGTCCAATGGGTCTGCCGTAAAAAAATGCTGACACTGTTCCAGCATCCTCCCACACTTTTCCTGTCTAATGTGTCCACCTATGTCAGTCTGGGTTTGGGAAAAAGTATGTAAACTTGGCGGCCTTACTGAATCTGCTCGAAGCTGTTTCTGATGCTTTTAAGTAAATGATCGCTTTACAACCAAAAATTTTGGTCGGAAAGGATTCAAAACCTCATGATGTATAATTATAGCCCAAATGACCATTTGACTCGCTTTTCCCTTTAATACCCGCCAACAAGAGCGATGACGATACGCAACGGCTGCCCGTGATGTGCTGTAACGATTGCATGTCATTTAATTATTGTGACCTGCATGTTTATCACAATAATGCAGCCATTCCAAGACATATGCCGATAAATGTAGGTCAAAGATTCGATTTGGACAACACCAGATCTGTTAAGCTATGGTCAAAATATTATTCCTCTGTATTTGCACAAATATATTATATATAAATGATAGATATGTATTATCAATTGTAATACTTTCCTACCGTAACATCTTGTGTGAAGGGAAAAGAAGCAAAGACGGGGGCTTAAGATCAGTTGTATCGTGATTGTTACACCCTCATGTTGTCTATGTTATGGTGCATTTCTTGTCCCTTGCATGGCAGCATCCGTGTGAATAAGGAAAAAGAGAGCATCGTCAGGCGGATATGTTGCCTCCTTTCCCGCCATGCCAATTGGTTAACATATCATCGCACGATAAGGACGATCTGCGCCATGCATGTCCTACCCACCACTACCACACGAACGTACGCACGCACGCGCGAGCACTTAGTGTGTTTCGAGACCCTGTTATGAAAAATGAACTTGACACTATAAAAAGATCAGCAGTAAGAAGCCTCCCACACAAAATCTTTCTGTAAAACCCTTCAATAGAAAATACTTTCACGGGTTGGGTCCGAGAAACTTATCAAATTTACCCGCGTTACCTAGCCATTTTATTTGCAGAGAGAAAAAAGGTAGTCCTTTAATCTTATCTTCGTAGGGGAGTGAAGTGTTAGAGCCCTTATTTTTCTCGGGGCTGGGGTTTGCTGTCTAGGTGGTGCCCATCTCTCTTACCTTTCTCTCTATGGACCCAGTGATCCTGTGTACTGCTGGATCAACTGTGGGAAAGCACGCCACGTCACACTGGTGTCGTATAGATGTGCACGCCTCTAGGTTTGCATCCCATTGTTCTAACCACTTATGTAGGCAATCGGCTTCCCATAATGATATTCGAGGAACAAATCTCGTGGCGGAGTTCACCAAGTGCCTATCACTACTGCTCAATAACACTGCTAATGCCAAGTCAACTTTCTGGCGGACTCCCCCGTATCGCCGACATAATTTAGTCTCGCGAACGAGCCGATGTTCTGCGTTTACTGTTACTGCGTCCTGCCCCAGAAAGATTCCACCATTCAGTTAATTAAGTCACGAGTTAATGCCACATTTAGCTAAGAAGTTCGTTCTTCGCGACAATAGTAGCGCTCGGTGCACCACCACTTGGCAGTGGCCCGAGAGTTTTTTTTTTTTAAAAGGTGGGAAAGGGAGATAATTTTCAAGGGAGCTAATCTATGAACGGGGCGATGCCTGCTAAATCCTAGATTAAGAAAGAAAAAAAAAATGCCATGTCACTTCAAACTGTAAGATACAGAGCGATCGGTACAGGAAACCGATTGGGAATAGGAACACCTGTAGCAAACAATATTTGTGGCCTAAGGATCCACGTTCACCATTGTTTCTGCGTAACTGGGGCATTAAGATGACAGAAGTGCAATACCACTGGGGTAGAATGAGGACATCAAATGCAGGGGGATGGAGGTGGGTAGGGGAATGAAAAATAAACGGTTGACACCATTAGGATGCATTACTTGTCAAAGTTTTAACGTTAATGTCATGTGCAGTCGTTTACCGAATGGGTTCACCTAAATATTATTCAAGTAAATGATAGCATACAGCTAGGGAGTACTCCTTACCATTGATGAATGTTCCTCTCAACTTTCAAATCGCTCCACACCATAAGCGCACACACACAAACACACACCCTCTCTGTAAAAGTACGCAACACTGGGTGTAGTATACTTTATTTACATTTATTTGCAGCAATTCAGCAGTCACCCAAATCTCATACAGGAAATGCTTCACTTCAAAAGCAAACAGAGCCAAGGACCAGGTGAAACATGCAGAGCAGTATTCTGTCCTGCGACGACCCCTAACCCATCACCAATCCTCACCCCCCAAAAAAAAACAAAAACAAAATAAAACACTCCTCTGTGGACAAGCAGGCTTTCACAAGTGTGATTTTTGACGATCCTAAACACACTGCACCCAGGGTAGTATTAAATAATCCGATCACTGTGTTGCGTCAACAGGACAGCTTTTAGTCGCTGAAAGCAGGCGCTCCTACTATTACACGGCGCGCGCAACAACACCCTCGCCAGTTAATCCCGACAGATCATCAATCCAAGGAACACAATTTGTTTGTTTACATTTTCGATTGGGTCTGTGTATGTGGAGGGGGGGAGTAGGGAGGGAAAGAGCGCAGTGGGAAAGGTGAATAGATGATGCAACAGTTGGGAGCAGTGTTCATCCCGTTCAAAATCTATGAACATCTTTCAGCGTGACTGGGTGGCGGGGGATACAAACCCACCTCCAAGTAGAAGTCATGCGGAATGCTTATCGCTCACTGATCTTTGTGCGGTCTCTTCCAAAGTACAGGTATCAACTCTCACCTGCGTGTAGAACTGAGTGGCGCGCGCGCACCCAGAGGCAGACTTTCAGGCAGACCAAGTCATTTTTTTTTTAAAATACACAAACCACGTGCTGTGTTACAAGAGAGAGTTCAACTTTTTGAGTCTTGTCTAACGAAAGTTGTCGGGTACAACTTGATGTTGTCAACCACGCGGAACATAGAGAAGAGGTGAGGGGTGGTCGGGGCGGGTGTGGCAGCAACACTAACAGTATCACCTCATGGTAGACCGTTTGGTCAAGGCAACGAAATGTGCACACTGATCCGATGTCAGCCGCGCAACGCGTTGGATGATGTATAGACGAAGTGGGCATGGTGTGAATGGTGGACAATGATAAAGGATAGACAATGAAGGAATGAACATACTGTAAACCAACAGACTGCACGGCATGTTATCTGTGCTGTGCTCATTACACTTGACATTTGGCGATGGCGTCAACACACGCATCGGACACCCAAGACAACTCTTCGGGTAGAAACTGCTCCAACTGTGAAGTTGATGCCAATCGCCAAACTATTATCGGCATGCTCTTTCGCGCTCAAACGAGTCAGAATTGTAATCAAGTAAATAAAACACAAATAAAGAGCGTGCTAGCGAGGGGACCATTCATTTTTATTAACAACAGACTTCTTCAAAGACAGAGCCACAACAAAAATAACAGCATCAAGAGGCCGTATTTAGTAACGACCACTCAGCTTCTAGTGGACCAAGGCTATCAGCTCACATCTGGTTTCTTTGTCAGAAGGCAGCAGCGTGTTACCACCGCAAACAACGGATCACGCTAGACTTTGACGACAGCAGTAAATACTGAGTGAGCTGTGAGTTGTTGTGAATTGTAGTGGCTCATTCTTTCGTCAGACGTCATGTGAAACGGGCGGCTAAGTGGTTGAAATGGATGTCTGTCCATTGTCGAAGACGGTGAACGGTACTTAAGCATGTCAACGTCATAACGGACTCCGCTCACTTTCTGCCTGATGTGAGGCACCAAAACAATTTTTCCCGAACGCGAGACTACAGTCCCCTCCGACTTATCAGTCTGTATTATCTTGTGATCTCTTGCTCATCCAGCGGCAAGGGGGAAGCAGGGGAGAAACTGGTGGAGTTAATGGAAGACCAACACAAGCGCAGAACGAAAATTCACTGATAAACAGGGCGCAGCTATTTATTTTTAAACAAATCGTCCTTAAGAAACTCCGTGATCGGCTCGCAAACAAGTTCTGACGAGGGAAACCTTATAGCAAATCTAGCTTTAAAAAAAAGAAGTGTATCATTATACAAATAAACTATGTAATAACGTCTACTTTTTTTTTGGGGGGGTGGGGTGGTGGAAGGATAGCTCTTGTACAAACTTCTATTCTCATTATTACATAAGTCTTGTGAGGTTGTCCAGACTTACATAAATAGTGGTAGGGAAAAAAATAAAAATAACAAAATAATCCCCCAAACAAACAAACAAAAAACCCCGCAGACACCGAAGATGATATATCGTTAAAACGAAAACAACACTGAATGAGTAGCTACCAACAAACTCGGCTCCCGAACTTCCGATGAACCACAGCAAATTTGTCCACTCGCCTTTACTGTTGACGGACCACGGTAAAACGGGAAAATAAACTGACCAATCGCGATCGACGATACTTTCGACGAAATATGGGGCCAAATAAGATGTACAAACAAACAACTAACAGTCCTGTTTCTCAGCCAAGTCTTTGCACACGATCCAATCATAATTAAAGAGTTTACACGTCCAAGACAGGTGATGGAAGATGATTTATTGAACAAGGTTTTTTTTTTTTAAATGTACCATGATTGACAACGACTAATCTCGTGTTTCTCCCGCTCAATGACGCACACAAACTGAACGTTTTTATTCTAAAAGACTATACTGGGCTTCATCCGAACTAACTGAAATATTTACAGTATTTAAAAAAAATCAGGTCAGACCTTATCAACAATATAATCTAACATAACTGCAATAAAAACGCAAACGTGACCACGTTGACGTAAAGGTCACGGGACTAACAGGCGGCGTGCAATGAGGGATGGGGAAAGCAAGGATGTATTAATGGCTAACTGCGCGGCTCCGAGACAGTAGTGCAGAAACGGCTGAAGACAACAACAACAAAAAAAGTAAACAATTGTGGCATGCACATTGAAAACAACATGGAACCTATTTCTTGGAATCGAGTTCTTTATTACTTTCCTCTTTCATACAGCTACAGCAGATGCACACACACAAAAAAAAGAACAAAAAAGAACATAAAATTCTGAAAATACATTTCGCAAGTACACAACATCGAGTTACAAGAAGCGATTTTGAAGAGATAGGCGCGGAACGGAGTCTGAAAACACTACCTTAAAGCCTAATATTACGTAGGTCACAGCAGCTTATCTGCTAAATCCACCGAAAGGGACACAACACACTGTAAGTCAATCGAAGCATTGACAACAGGCAATGGGCAAGAAGATGAAATGGGCGTTAACATCTGAGCAACGATGTCCGTATTCAACACTTTAAAAGACGATTTCTATGTTAATACTTCAAGAAGTTGTCCCTGTCTTCTCAGGAGGTGTGACCCGCAACAGACGCGTAACGTGTGACTTCTATAATGATAACATCGCCGCGCGTAAGTTTTGGTCAGTCCCTCGTGTAACGGCGTCTCTTGTAAAAACAACACAGGCTTGTGGTAGTTCAGTCTACGACTAGCCTTCTTAAAAAAAGATGTAAAAACTGGTAGAAACAGCGTAAGCTTGTGCTCAAAACAGCAAATCGTCTGGTTTGATGTCTGTTTTTTTTTAACATTTTGTTGGGCGTGTGGAGGATGGTAGACTGCCAGCAGACAAATATCAAACAGGGTTTTGTTTCCTTTTCTAAGCACGATTCGTGCACGCTCCTGCGTTAAATGTATTTGGTCTGGTTGAGCGCCTTGTCGGCAAACGAGTCGTCTGTGATGCGGTCCCAGTCGCGTTGAGTCTGCCCCACCACGAAGCCCAGTTCGCGCCTCCGACTCTGCTCTTTGCGCTCCTCCAGGTCCGCCCAGCGAACCTACAGACACGAAAACTAGTGATCAATACTCAACTCTACACAGCTCACTAGTGGTCAACATTCAGCTCTAGAAAGCTCAGTAAATCCAATGTCTGGTACAATGTGCTTCTTATTACACAATCATGACAATAAAACATGATGATAGAAGATGCTGACTGAACAATGGCTGAATAATGAGTTATTGACTGATGATTATTACTGGTAGATTTCTGGATATTTCTGAATAAATATCATTTTACAGTTGTTGATTTGAGTTCATGTATGACCCTTCAAGATAAAACAAAATCAGAGAAATAATCGCATCGTAATCGAAATAGCGACGACAAAAGTATTTGAGCAGCATTTCTAAGGCAGTCAAATCTATTATTACGACCACAAATTCTGTCCTTAGTGGGCCATTCCAAGTCATTTTTGGCACCGATCAGAGCAAATACCTATCAACATAATGGCCATCTCCAAGGCGCGAGTAACTTGACCAGAGCACTCACCATCTTCTTGCCCGGCTTGGTCTTCCGGGCAAAGTAATCGTCCGCCAACTGCAAATAGTCCTCCATTGTGGTTCCCGCGGCCTCGCGCTTGTGCATGCCATGGGACAGGCCATCCAGCTTGTCTACAAGGAACATAGCACATACCGTTAGCGACATCTGTCGGCTCTTTTCTGTCACACCTCGCTAAATCTCAATGAAGGATGAAATCTGTGAATACCGCACTCGCAGACGAATTATATATCTATATAAAAGACGACAGGTTTACGTCTGTGACATAATGTGTGACTTGCTAGTGAATGTGATTGTCTCCTTAAGCTAAACAAAACAGCACAAGCACCCGCGCAGACAGACAGAGACAGGAGGGAGGAGGAAAAAAACGACCTGCACTACTTTTTTTTTAGGCACTTCATAGTTTTGTCGACGTTTCTCTCTTCTTTGTTTTTGATTGTTTTTTATGTGATCACAGCCAATGTTAGGTCACACACCGACGCACACTCGCACGCACGAACAGCAGAAAAGAAATGCCACAAACACAATATGGGCCAACTGACCTAGCTTGACTTCCGATGTGTCGAGCTCCCACTTGGACTTCTTGTACACCTGTGAGACAAAGCAGCTTTGCATAGTGAGCACAAGACAGAGACAGAGCGTCCGCCGCCAATCACAAGCTGTGGGCGTGGCCCTCATAAACAATGTCATAACCCATAACACGTCATCTACAGTATATGTCTAGCAGCAAGTTGTGAGCGCGGCTTTCATATACCATAATGTCATCTACAGTACGTTTCCATCCAAGCTAAGCGCTTTTATAGGACACCGACTCGAGCAACACAATAAGGTCGTGACTACCATACCATACCCTCATACCACCCTACCCACTGAATGCAAACGGGACCAGATAAGTGGTCGTGCCTTTCCCTTAAAATGTAAATAATATTTGGAATAATTCGGGGGGGGGTGTGTGTGTTGGGGGTGGGGTTGCAACCTATACTTACAAAGCTATTTCTGTGTTGTTTTGGTCGATGTTTACACACAATATTCTGTCACACAGATGTTAAATAATGTTGGTAATACAACATATAAACTAATGTATATATCCCAAGTCGAGGTGCACGTGAAGTCCGGGACATAGCCTTGCATCACCCCTGTTACAATCCGACGCACTGAGATGCTCCTTGCAGGGCAGGACTCTCGTCACCAATTCCCGAGAAGCGTTCTTCTCTAACATACCCGATACACCAAGACCGGTGGTCCACACTTTTCTTGCCGGCCTTCAAAAATGGCTCCACATCTTATGTCACAGAAGGAGGCCACTTACTCTCTCTACAGCACTTTGATGCTGTTATTTGACTCGGACAATGCCTCCCACTGAACATCTTCCTGTTTCAGTGCGCAGAAGTATTAAAATAACAGGGTGCGCGAAAGTTTGAGAAAGTGATTGAGTGTGTATGTGAGAGGGAGAGGAGGGGGGCAGAAGATTGAAATCCTGTTTTAAAAACTTCATACCCAGATCATTTTAAGGTGAAACTTATGTAAGTCGCAATGTTATAGTTCTTTAACCACCAGCTTTGTGTAAATAGTATTCAAACTGTGTGATTGCGGCTGTGGATATATAACGAAAGAACTGAGGTGTAATTGCTTGGAGAGGTAATGTTACAATATGGGACAACTTACTAACAAAAGTTTTTCTTTTTCTTAGTGCTAAGGGCAATGTGCTGCTTCTTAATTTTGTTACAATATTTTGACTTGATAACAAAATTTGACACCAGCACAGACCAGAGCTTTTATATCATTTACCGCCAACCAGTATATTACGCTGGGCTATATTTTATAACCAGCCATCATCTCTACAGCATTCGCTTGTAACAAATGCACTAAAGCACTGAGGTGGATGACAAGGATCATGTGACAAGTATCATTACATTTACCACAAGTACTGCTGAGTGAGGAGCATAGAGATGGTTCAGTTCTCAGTGTCAGGTTTGATGCAAAGCAGCATACAAGACGGAAATATTGTAATATACTGTAATTTGTAAGTTCACAAAAATTTTGGTTGTAGACACCAAAATAAAATGTGCAATTGCCCAGGAATATCACAGGATTGCAAACTTTGTCCACAATTTATGGAATGTTTTAGACAATACTTGAACCTAGAAATGAAATTAGATGGTAAATGTAGAACTCTCAACCATGGGATGAGAGAAAAGGCAACTGTCAGCAATGATTGTTTTTCCCTTGGGTTTTGGCTGTAAATGTCATTCTGAAGCCAAGCTTAATACATGGGTGTAAACAAACGCTTTCAAATTATAAAGTTTTGTTACTTGTACAGTCAAGAATATTCTATATCACTGGACAGAGTTCATTAATTACCAACGGCCTCCTCCCTTCCCTCCATAATTACAATCTGTTTACAAGTGAGTAAAGCATCATGTCTGCAATTCTGACTTAACGTAGCATAAGCTAAATCATCTTGCAAAAACTAGAGTATAGGTGAGCTGGTGATTGATTCTGTACTCAGGTGAAGCATTATATATTAGGATGGAGACTTAGAGGCACAGATGTTTCAACAAAAGGCTTTTCACAGCTATTTATTTTTTTTGTATATTAACATTGCTAAAACTTTCTTGTGTTGATTTTATTTGCCTCTCATTTTATAATGCATTCTAAATGAATGTGGGAATCAGCTTAGCTTAAATATACCAGTTGTGTTATCAATGTTCCAACCTGTGTACAAGTTCATGATGTGCAGCAGAATATTATTGTAATGAATTTGTAATGATTATAATCTGTATGATGTCATGATTAATCTCTTATGTATTGTACTGCATAACATTGAATGAATAACTTATGTAAACAGTAAACCAACAGAAGTGGAAACTCAACCGTTCATGTAATCTATTCAAAGTATTATCCTGCTTTTCTAAAACTATTGCGGTACTGAATTAACAAGGCTGCTTTTTTTTCCAGTGGCATTTTGCTCTTTACCCATTATTTTTGTGCTCACATCCAGCACATTTTCATTAACATCTAATTTTATAACCAGCCAAGTATTCAAGTCATGAAAGTGTAAACAAGAATCTATAAATGCCCTAATGTTTTGTAGATTCACAGGGCTGTCATGGCTGCAAATATAATTTTAAACAAGGTTATGGCTCATGTGTGTTATGTGTAAATCTAAAAAAATAATACAAAATTTAAGAACTTAGTTACAAGCTGAATTGGCAACATGGCCAGTTTTGAGGATCCTTTTCTTTGCAGTGATAAAATCTAAAATGATTCAAACCAGAAAAGTTATGTACAATTAACAACCAGATTTCAAGTCGGATTTCCTCACAGGTTTCAAACAACACGATTAAATCCCATGTGGCTCGTGTGTTCTAAAATTTGATAAGAAGTATGAAGTATAAGAAGTATTTGATAAGAATTTCTTTTGAATGTCATGCTAAACATGTGTGATGGGTGGGGGGAGAGGTAGTGGGAATGGCAAGGAGCAATTGCTGTTTCATGTTCCACGCCAAAATAACTCAGTTATGACATGGGAAAGCAGCCAACCCTGTTGTCGCCATGAAGACATGCCAATAAAGAGGATTCAAATTTAAAGACCCATAGTCTATTATTATACAACATACCTGAGTCATTAACCCAATATAGGGTAAGCTAAAATATTTCCATTATCTATGGAATTTAAGTCTGTAAAATCAGTACATGGTCATCTATGCTACAACTAATAAACATTTTAAGCTGCAAATGTGCAACTTCTAAGTGTCCATATCTGCTCAGGTTTAAGGAGATTTAAATTGGAAAATTATGAGCAACAAAAAGCAGCACACTTATATGGGTATCCACACGCATTGATACACCTGTACGCATGTGCACATGCACGCACACACAGCATTCATACTGGCACTTAAGCATTTACCCCTGCATCATCTTCCTCCTCTTCGTCGTCATCCTCTTTCTTTCTTTTTTCACCAGATGCACCTTCTCCCTCTTCTTTCTTTGGATCTGGAGCGTCTTCCATCTCCACCTTAGAAAACAAGAAAATCTATATTTTTATCTTACAGAATGTTTACCTACAGTGATCTTGGTTGGGATAGTTTACCAAATCATCAATCTTTCATACATTAATGCCTTAATGGAGATCAGCAAACTGCATCTACCTTCAGGATTTCCAGTGTCGAAGAGCCCATTGCAAACACTTCTAGACATGACATTTTGTAAAACTGCTTACCTAACATATGCAAAATGAAACAAGTAGATCTCCCAGGAAATTTGGAAATCTGAAAATTTCACAGAAAATTGGCTAAAAAAAAATTAACAGCAGCAAAACCTTTTAAAATCTCTCTTAATTCTCTAGCTAGTAGTTTACCTCAGTAATTGAGTCTTCTTGCAGAAGCCAGCGAATGTCCAGTCGAAGGATATGTGGTGGGGTTTTCTCCCAGCGTTGCTTTACCTGTTTGTAAAACACAAAATTTAAACACTTTTTTCATTTTAAGAGTTACAGCAAGTGGTCTTACTTTAGTTACAGAGACTGGGCAGATGTAATTATATTACTTACCTTTTGTAGGTTGGAATTGGTGTTTTACACTGAGCCAGCAACTGAAGCTATATCAGGACAATGCAGCCAGCCCTGTATACAGATGCCACATGCAGAGAAAGAACAGCGCGCCCGAGACAGGAGCTGAACCCAGGACAGCCAACCTTCACTGTATGTGTCAGGGACCAGGGTTAGTGCCCTTGATTGTGTATAAGTGTATGTAGCTGTGTGTGAGTGTGGACTGACAGCTAGTAAATGTGGAGTTCATGTGGATGAGCAGGAGGTCACTCGAGTTCACTGCACTCCTTCAACACCTCAGCCTAGTTAAATCATCACCTAACAGACAGTTGAATAAGCAGCCTGGGAATTGTTTTTGATTGTATTCCTTACCTAACCAAGGAACTACTAGGGGAATACATATGCCTGAGAGCAGCTGGTCCCAAATGTGGATTTCCCTTTGTATTTGGCTGATGAATCAACGTTCTGGCCAGTGTGGAAGACCCAGGTATCTTTTCAGTTTTTAATGTAATCAGTTGGAGCATTTTTCGATTTATCTTGTTGATTATATTCCTCGGTGGATTACTAAGTGATGTGGTGCTCTTTTTTGTGTTAAGGAAAAATTACACCTACATTTGTACTGTGGAATTGTTGTGATTTAATATTCCTGCACTCAAAGAAAAGTATTTGTTTTTGGGATGAGTATGAAATATCAGGAAGTCCATAGGCAAACTGCTGTCTTCAGTTGTTCGAAAGAGCAAGTGTGGACACTGTGTATACATCTGTGCTGTGTGTGTCCCTGACACCTTTCTCATACAACTTATTCTGGATGACTACTGCTACAGTCATTCAAACACAGAACAGTAGATATGAAAGATGCAACAATGAGTCTTGCACACAGTTGATCAGTTAAGTTATTGCGGCACTAATCTATGGACTAAAATTGCTAACCCTAACCCACCTTCTCAATGTCATACTCTGTCCATTTATGGATATTCCTGTTGATACATGTAGGAACATCTGCCTCCATTTCTGCCACAAAAACCTGCCAACCCAGCAAAAAGTCATTAAAAATAGCTTCTCAGATGACTATTTAAATAATTCAGTGGACATACAGATTTTTGTTTAAAGACATGCTGGAATTTACAGCTTTGATTGCACTAAATACTGATGACAGGTTGGGTCCAAAGATTTTCATACGTCTCCATCAAATACAGCACATGTACTCATCAACATAGGTGCATAAAACACAACGATCAAAACTAAAGGGTAGCATTATGGGAATGAATACACCTGTGCACACACTTCCATGCTGTCAATCACTTTACATAATGCATCAATGCAAATTTTATTTTAGAGAAAAATACAGAAAATAAAAGAAGTAACATTTTTCCCCTGAAAATCATACACACCTGGAAGCCTTTAGATTTGGCATAGCTCCAGAACTCTTCAAAATGTGTAACCTTTTCGTTTGTAGCATCAACAATGATAAAAGGGAAAAATCCATCATCTACAGTTTTCTTAAAGGATTTGAAAAGGCTCTGACGATAGGCATCTTCCATATCTTGCTCATACTCATACTCCAGCACCTATACATGGATAAATACACCACAATATGGCAATAATCAATGTTCAATTTGTTGATATATCTTAAATCCTGTCATGGAAATAATTAACCACAGTTACAAATTTAAAATAATATCTGCATGAGATGATGTCATGTTACAAACTGTCTTTATTTGGTTTGGGGAATGGGGATTAAGAAAACTAAATTCTTGCACGAATGAAATGCTGCTGTAATGGCATCCACTGCCTCAAACAATATGCCAGTCTTTCATGACAATGATTATCTCTCTCTTTCCTGATAATGATCATTATCTCTCTCTCTCTTTTGTGATGATGATTATCTCTCTTTGTTTTTTAAATGTGTACATATGTACTACGTTTAGGAAAAATGGTTCTAGCTGACTGCAAAGAGACAATGCCAGAAAACAAAATAAATAAATAAAAAGTTGTAGAGGGCCAGTAGGCCTGCGCTGGTTGTTACTTTTGGCCGGCCTTGGTTCTTAAGCACTAGTTGTTAGTTTTGGTGGGACTTTCTTTAGTTTTGGCACTCAAAGTACATCAGCGTGGACCTGCTGCAGCATTTGAGATAAAGTTGCTCAGCGTTGATTGGCTAGGGTTAAAGCTCTGAAATGCTGCGGCCGTACAAGAGAAAAGTCTTGTGAGGGGTATATAAGGGCAGAACTGAGACTGGACGAGAGGATAGATATGAAGCAGATAGCAGAAGTAGGGAAAAGAAAGCTCTGATTTTTAGCGCCTCTGATGACATGACGCAGCCGTGGCCATTGTAATGTACAAGCCCGTGGATTAAAGGCTCACACACCTGCTGGCTGTTTCTGCCTTTGTTGGAGTGTGCTGGAAGTTTGTTGCTGAGACACAAAATACCTCACCACTCGGTTACATCAAAGTGAAAGTACAATATACAAACCTTTCTTGTAACTTTCTTGCCAGTTTCTGGGTCCACTTCTTTCTTTTCCTGCTCTACCATGAAGTAGTCATCCAGACACAGCATGCGTGCTGCACTTCCCCCACTATTCATCTCTTTCTCCTGAAAGTGACAGGTACACTTTATCAAGCAGTACGACTGATATCTGAAAAGCAATGTCTAAAAGTGACACGTACACTTTGTTTATCAAGCAGTATGACCATTATCTGCAGCGTAGCGCTAACGGTAATATATTCATTTCTGCTTCATGT
This sequence comes from Marisa cornuarietis, assembly GCA_004794655.1. Lineage (NCBI taxonomy): Eukaryota > Metazoa > Mollusca > Gastropoda > Architaenioglossa > Ampullariidae > Marisa > Marisa cornuarietis. Next base: position 19,495,755 of record SMMW01000001.1, read on the forward strand.
ACACGCAGTTTCATCTCATGTCAAGTTTATAAAGTTTTCCTGAAGGCCCATAGTGTGTTTTACAACTGCACTGTTAGTGTTCCTAAGCTACCCACAAGTTAAATAATTTACATCAACATGGTATAATGTCAGCATTTTAATGGTGTACTCTCAAATCCAGTATAATTACATTTTAGTGTTCTAAAAGGTCACTGTTAATCACAAACAAAAACAATTGGTATTAGCATCAACATTTGTTATGCAAGAACTGAAAGCAAGCTTTTGTTATCTCTCCATCAATCTGCCACAAGACACTGATATTCATGTCTGGTGATTGCTGCTAATACATACCCTTAGCAATTTGCTAACATATGTTTTTCCACTGCCTGGCAAGCCACGGACAATTATGACAATGTTGGATGGCCTGGATTTACGCCCTGGCATGCAAATAAGGTCTTCAACCTTCACAAACTCTGACTCCGGATGTGCAGCTGAGGGAGGTGTAAATCTCCCAGGTGACCTGCCATCGAAAACAAAAATTCACACCTAATCTTAAATATATATGCCACATATTGAACTCTTTTCTCACGTCAATGCCTTCAATAACATTTTCAGGTCTCCAACATCTGACTGGTAAAGGTACATAATCTACACTTTTAATACCTCCCAGACACTTCGTTAACATTTCTTTCCTCATCCATTATAAACTTCAAAACTATTACATTTCAGCTTCCAATGCTGAAAACAGAGGAAAATGACTATTGTTTCATCTTCTCCAATCTATAACAGGACTGAGCTTTGTCATGTCTTTCAACTTGTCAGACCTATTCACAAACTCACAGTCTTAACAGAATGGTCAGATAATTCTCATTAGCTAGAATCCATATTTCTGAAAGTTCTTTTTCTATTTGTTCTGCATGGATTTATGTTTACTTCATTTGGCCATTTCATTGTAACAGGCAATTTTGTTTTGTTTTGTCTTTTTTCAATAAAAAAAATGCATTCCACTGAAGTGCTTGAGACTTACTTATTGATTTACACAAGCACAAAAAAAGGATGTCCAAATAGGCATAGTTTGCAAACTATTTTTACAAGAATTTAGCTGCATGTATAAGTTGTTGGTAATTGTTGGTAAATGTATCCTGAATTTTATACATTGTGATGTCCTTTTGTTCACAGGCTTTCCATACATCCGAATCTATCAATAGCCCCTTTCATGTAGATTTAGAAGAAAATGAAGCATCTTGATTACCTTAAAATGCTTTACCTGCACAGAAACTGAAGCCAAGCAAGAGGCAAGTCACATTCAAGGTGAATGGTAAGAGGTAACTGATAACCATTATGATGGGAAACAGAAGATCGCTGCAAACTCACCTATCATGAGCTCCTCCTGGCCCTGCATCTCGAATCCTGTCCAGCTCTCTGTGCCGGATATCTGGCCTCTCCAAACCCCTGTCAGGACCTAAGCGATCACCCCAGTCCAGAAGATCCCGTCTGAGAGGACGGTCATGCCAAAACGAATCTCGCTCAAGCGTGTCAGGGTTGGGTGGTCTGTCCATCCAGCTAGGTGGTTCAGGTTTGTCAAAACGGTCAAGTATGTCTCGCCTATCTGCTCTATCAACTTCAAGATGTCTTTCAGGTCGTTCAAGTCTGTCAGGGTGTTCTGTCCTGTCCCTGCTTAGCCAATCAGGCCTGTCAGAATGATCAAGCTCATCTCTTCGTGATGGCCTCACCCAGTCTGTATCAGAATGGTCTGGCCTCTCTGGACGGTCAAATCTGCCAGGCCACTCTCGATCTAGGTGTCTGTCAGATCGTTCCTGTGGATCAAACCTGTCTCCTCTAACTGATCTATCAGGCCAATCTCGTTCTCTTTTGTCCAGCATGCGTTCTGGTGAACCACTTCTGTCTGGCCACCTATTTCTATCTGAGCCATCAAACTCGCCTCTCTCGTAACTATTTCTGTAGTCAGGCCTTCCTCTATCAGACTCCCTCACTCTTGGCTCTGACCTGTTTCTGTCTTCAGGTAATTCCAGCATGTCACGTTCACCTCTGTAATCATAACTACGCTGATTGAATTCATCTGAAGGTCCGTCCCACCTGCTAAACTTGACATCTGACCTCTCAAAGTACTCTCTGTCTGTGCTTCTAGGTCGCTCCTGGTTCTGTTCTATAAAACACAAAAGGAGAAAACACTTCTCATGAAATTACGTCGTCTTCTTTCTGCATATAAGGGCAGATGAATGTGCACATTGGTATATATTTACTGTATTTATCAAAATGTTGAAAGACTAGTAATAAGGTAGAATTGTAAATGGTTTCTGGACAGAAAAGTGCTCCTAAAGATAACAAATAATTGTAACAATAGCTATAAGAATACCTGTACAGAAAGCAGAAAGCAAACTAAGTCATGATTTTTTTTTAGTCTAAATGTGAACTAACGTTTACTACTGTACATGAACAGTGTCAAAATTCTGGAATAACTAAAAAAATTTTGAAAATTTTCGGAATGTCTAGTGTTCCCAACATGCTTATAGATGCATTACTACATAGCAGAAAAACCAAATCCTGTTAGAAGAAAAATTTAAGCCAGGTTTGAAAATGCAAACAATCTGGTAACATAAAAACACATTATGCCACAGGTTTCATTGCATAAAACATTTTGTAATAAACCAGACCTAAAGCAATACTTTTTCATTACTTGTTATCAAATGATTGGTGACAGTTTTAAATGCAATAAAATAAGCTACTAATAACTAAACTAGTTTCGATAAATACAGACTCAAGCTCACATTAGTACATTTATTTTGATGTATAATTTGTTCTGATTCTGATGTACTTCTATGGTTGATAAAAACCCCAACAGTGGCAGAAACTTTAAAATGGTGATCTAAAAACTGAAAGGACTATTATCCCTTTGCAAAATTTCTATAATGGCTAACACCTCTTCTATGATATTTAGTCATAACTTGTTATCTTGCCACAATCCATTCAGCCTAAGTGCTGGGCAAGAGGCAAAGCTAAAGGTGTACAATCTATAACTGTAGCTTTGGCGTTCTCACTTTTCCATGACATGTGACAAAAGATGATGTTGGTGAAATAACAGATGATAAGTATGAGGGATGAGTGAGACTGTATTTTCAAAAAGTTCTTCACTAAAAGTCAAGCAAACATGTCGAACTACCTTGTGAATGCCTCTTTTCTGACCATTCAGATCTATCTGACTTTGGAAATCCCTCCTGTGATTTGGCATCTGAAGGTCTGGAGTTGTCCTCTTTTTTGTTTCCATGTCCATAGTCGATGACTTGCGGTGCAGCTGTACACAACATCATGGTATCAATCTATTGCCAACAACCTGTGCAGGACTTGTGGTGGTCTATTAGTGTAGCTCAAAGGGTACAACAAGACTATGTACTTATGAATTTCTCTATTTCTCTGTGTGCATATATATATATACACAGGGTCTGCATCACAATTACATTCTTATTCCAGCCAAACTGCAAAATTTAACAAGATCCAAACTATAACTTCTCATTAATTATCAAACAAATCTTTATTTAACGAAATTTCTTTATTTCAGACTTCTTCTGTCTGATAATTATTATCAACCAACAATGCATAATAATGCCAATAATTCTTTTTATCATCTTCAGCAACAGAATATGTGAATCCTACAAAATAACTGAAAATGTTGCAAACATGAAAAATGTTAAAAGAAAAAACATACAAATTATAATAAATTTAGCTCATTTACACAACCTGATACAAAATTATTTTAAAATATTAGAAAATAACAGATAGCATGGAAAATTTAACTTCTTCTAACTGAAAAAGAGATTTTAGAGGTGTAGAGGTAGCAAAAAATTAGAATGTATTACTTTATTTTTAACATTCCATTACAGAATGCACAAACACAAACTTTAATATGACTCTCTAACAAAAAGCCACTTGACCATCAGTTTAAACAAAAAAAGACTGTTGTATCATAGGTAGCATTAGAAACTTTTGAATCTGCCCGATATCAATAACTCTCAGCAGAAAGTAATATCAACTTTGCATTAATATAAGCAAAAGAAAGCTTGAAAGCCTGCATTCAATAATTGTTACATGCAGCTGCCTTTCTGTACAACAGTATCATGCATTACAATACCATAATTGTTTATGCTATGGTGTAAGACATTGTGCACAACACTGAGCAGCATTAAGGCAATATGCAAACAGTCAATAGACAGAAAAGAAGAATGAAGAATACTAAAAAGGCACTACCATTAGTAATGTCAGTATATATTCCTACAGTGTAAATAAGAGACTACTATTGTTAAAAAACAAAACAAAACAAACAAAAAAGTTGGGGGTGGTGGTGAACAGAAGCCACAGTGAAGGCATTTCTTTAATGCACAAGCCAACTTGCATACACAGACTTCTACATTTATCTCTTTAAAAATTACCAAAAGAAAGCTTCAAAGATTTTTTCTATATTTTCATGCCAGTTCAAACGTTTACTTTGTAAAAACTACTGCTGTTGACAATTAGTAAAAGATTTATCACATTATTTGTTTAAAGCTATTTTTACCTTGTAAGTTGACCAGTACAATAACAAAATGATTTTCAAAGAAATAAAATCAAGTGTTATTGTTGTCTTCCATATCTGCCTGAACCTACTTCAATACAAATCAAAACAGTCATAGAAGGTTCAAGTCAGTTCACAAAATACCAGTGTCTTTTACTGAACCATTAACAGTCTACCCTCTTGACCAGATCAGCTGGGACATTGTAAGGATTTCATCATCATTCTTTACTGTATATAACCTTTCTTCCATTTGACCTTTATTCCATAGGCCATACCCATATGGCGAGCAAGAGTGTACGCTGTGGAAAACAAGTCTCCACAGTTTGGACACAGCAGTCCCTTGAAATGCTTGACTGAAGCCTTAACATTCAAACTATTTCCATAGTTACACTCCAGATTGCCAGAATGTTGTCTTTCAGAATCATGTGATTTCCGGGTCGTTTTTATCACAGTAACAGCAGTTTTGTCATCTTCTCTGACTAGAACAGCACATGACATCTCTGATAAGAGAGTTCTTCTCAGAAAATCACTAGCAGCTTTATTCTTGGATTCTTGTGACTCTGCCTCTATTTTTGTAATAAAGTCAAAGTCAATCTGGTTTTTTATTTTTTTAAATGGACTTTTCGCTCTCAGTTGTTCTACTGGCATCTTGGATGCATCAGACCAAACAGCACCCATAGGTGGTGACAGGGGACATTGGGTAACCCTTTCTGAACACATCTGAAGATCAGACACCAGCTCCTCTGCAAGGTAACATGACAGAGTGTATCTTGCAGCTGTGAATTGAATAAAACTGCAAAATAATAATTTTACAATCCACCCACTTCCTCTCTGCAGTAAACCTCAAATACACACGAAACTTTTCAGATGAGAGAAATCACAAAAGAGTATAAATTTTAAAATTTGTTTACAAGTAAAAGATTTTCATTAATCCTGATCAATATTATGACAATAATAGGGTCTTTAATTTTAAAAACACCCTTACCATTGTCTTCAAACGTTCTAAATTAACTTTTAACCAAAGAGACATCCTATAATTCCTATAGCTTGTTGTCACTCTGCTGCTAAGGATGGTGGTGTTGAAAAGTTTGTCACTTTGATTGTAAGAAAGTGATATTTGGAGCACTGAATATACCATTTATTCAAAAGTCTTCTCTCAAATGCACATACTTGTTACAATGTTCCTCAAATTTCTACAAACACCGATAAAAGGACTCCTAGGCCATCTACAGCTTCCACAGCACTAGTGATCTCCTAATAGGAAGCTTAAGTCATCTCCTTACAGCCATTCTTCAAAGCTGGAAGACATAATAGACTCCCCCACCTCCCCACTAACAAAAGCAAAACAAAATAAAGAGACCTTGGTTTCCTCTGGTATCTTCCCTTCAAAGGTACCTGCAATTCGTCTTTCAAAGACATATAACAATGATCCTCCAGCATGTACTTTTTAAAGATCATACTATTCATGCTCCAAACACTTTTTGGCTGGTCAGAATGTGGAACTTCTTCAGACTGAAAGCCCTGCCATACCATCATTGCCTTGACTGTCACAAAGTCTTCAAATCTTTTATCTTCAAATGGTTGATTTGAAAAGGTGTCACTTCTTTGCCATAACGAGGCAGTGGAAGCCCTCTTCTACTGTTGCATTTCAGAAAGAATCTTCTGCACTTAAGTGACTTACAGCATAAAAAGTTCATGATCATATACTTGTCAATGACACTGAATTCTAACGATGCTGCAGTCATGATTTCAAACTGCCAAAAGAAACAAACTACCTATCTCTGAAAACCAGCAGAGAGTTTCTGTTAACAGTCTTCTCTCAAATCCTGTTGTCACCTATACAGGTTCCCCTCAAGGCTGCTGCTTGTCTCCACTATTGTTTATACTCTATACTAACAGTTGTAGAAGCACTACTGATAGGAGTTTTCTGATAAAATTTGCCTATGACTGGCTTACTGTCACTTTTGTATGATAGTGAACATGTTCACAGTGGCGCTCTTCCTGACTTTGTAAGCTGGGGTAATGAACACTTCCTTGTCTTGAATGCCTCAAAGACTAAAGAAATGATCTTCGACTTTCGGATGAAAAAGCCTGAGACAGTCATCAGTACTATCCATGATGATGCCAATGAGGTAGTCGACTCTTACAAATATTTAGGTACCATCTTCGACAACAAGCATAAATGGAACATCAACATTGACATGATCCTCCGTAAGAGCCAACAACGCCTGTACCTTCTACAGAAACTCAAATCTTTCTGTCAGCTCTGTCATCCTCACTCGGTTCTATATGCCCTTCATTGAAAGTCTCATCATTTTTTCTTTCATCTACTAGTTCCACAACCTCTCCTTAGGGAACCGGAATAGTCTTGTCTCCCTTGTTATTATCTGTTCTAAGATCACCGGAATCAGGCAGAGGGACTTGGCAGCTTTCTGTCATCAGCAAATCATTAGGAACGCGTCCCATATCCTCAGTCAATGCTGCATTTTACAAGAATTGTCTCAGACTAATTATAATGTTGTTAACCCACAAATGATGTGACCACAGGACCAACATTTGGAACGACCACTTAATACCCTAATCTCAAGAGTTTGAGGGAGCAGGTATATAACAGGGGATGACACAACTGTCAGCATGCAGTTTGCTGGTCTAAACAGGTCTAGGTCAAAAGAATTAAAAAAAAGAGTGAAGCAGACCTTCAGCTTAAAATCTGATTCCCACATTTTTATAAAAGGAAAGGATAGTATGTGCATAATCTCTTGAGTACCTATGCCTAGCAGCCACGTGTCTACAAATATATCACAAAGACTACATGCTGCATATGACATGCATAATATACATACAAAAAGCTTTGTCATGCTAAACGAAATGTGTATCTCTTGAGTTTTCTGCAAAGGCAACAAAAAAGGACACAATGTCCATTTATCAAGATGTACTTCAGCCTAAAAGTAAATCTAATAGGTCACCTGGCCACTGGTTATGTGAAGATTACATTAGATTAGTTTTCAGCCTTGTGACTGGTGCTATGAGTGAGCAGCAGAAATATATGTTTAATAAGCAAGCCACAAGCAAAGTACACAACACATACACTGACTACCCAGAAAAAAAGAAAAACAATGACCTTGACCTACCTTTCACAGCCTCTTCTGCAAGTCTGGAGTTACTGCTTTGTCCATGGCCGTAGTCAATACTTTCTGCTGGTCTAAATACTCTTTCAGTGTCAATAAGATGCTCACGATCTCGAGTCCAAGGGTCAGGGAATGAATCAGCAAATGGGTCACGGAATCTGCGATCTCCTAACGGAGCATCTCGTGTCAAGAATGGGTCATATCCTAATCGTTCTAAGTACGGATCCCGAACTGGTCGGCCAAATCGATCCAAAGGCAACTGTCTCTCCAGCCTCTGTCAATAAAAAGCAAACCAAACAATACACCTTTTAGCGATGCAATTTTCCTACACTGTTTTTGTTTTTAATCTAAGGTACAGCACTGCAATTAAAATATTAACCCTTTACTGGGCACACGTTTTTCTATTTTTAAGTCCTAAACAGGCAAGAATTTTCAAGATTTTAGAGAAATTTAGGGGTACATCAGTAAAAACGCCATATCTAGGGTGTTAGTGCATATATTTAAATGAAATAAAATGCCAAATGATCAGAAATGAATGCACTTTTGTGTGATTACCTTTTTATTCCGGTTTTCTCATATCTTTTCCATGTATCCACAAAAATAAAGCGAACAAAATGTCAAACAAAGCACTATTTACAAGTTGATTTGACACAAAGATCGGATGTGTGCACGCTACTGACGCTAATGTCACTACCGATCTCTTCCTCCGACTGATAGTCCACTTCTCTCACGTCAATGTCCGATAAATGGAAGCCTGTAAACTCCCCTTCATCAGAAGAAGAATCCAAAATATCCATTTTTGACACTCACACAAAAAAATCCAAAAAAAAGGAAAAAACGAACACACTGATGCGAAAATTTGTGGAAATGCAGTCGAATATCTAAACAATCGAATAAACCGGAAGTGAACTGCCGGAAGTCTCGCGAACGTGAGAATTTAAGCAATGGCTGTTACGGACGCTTTCGGACGTTTTGCCTGTTAAGACTATCGGCCGCTGTGCCCAGTAAAGGGTTAAACGTAATTCTTGCATTTTTCTCCCATCACACCAAAAAAAATTAAAAGGGTACAGATTCAGTGTATGACATTCATAAAATGCACTCACAGCAAGCCGAGCATGTTCATCATAAAGTGGGTCCCTAGAAGGAGCATTTCTTAGCGGCCAGTCATCAGAAGAGTGAAAAGGTGGTCTAGGCAAGCGGTCTAGCTCTTCCTGGCCAGCTGTGGTACGCGGGAACAACCTGCCAGGACCTGCTAAGTTGTCTTCAGCTTCCTGTGCAGGCCACCTCTCATCTAGGTTTCTGCCTTTTCCCACTCCATGACCATAATCATGAGAGACTTGACCTCTCTCAGAGGCACTGCCATATTCTCCACCCTCTTGCTGCACATCACATAGGGAAAATGCCCTAGATATTTTTCTAAATATAGTTGGTATATGTAGGACATAAATCAACATCCTTTTACTTGTGTTTTTAAAAAAGGCATGATATCATGTCATCGCTAAATGCACATAAAATGTAGTTATTATCTGTCATAACTTATTTGGTACTATGTTCTACAAGAAGAATAGCCCATTGACATGGCTATCATTATCTGTCACATAACATTTGCCCTTTTGTAAGCAGTGCCCCTTGAACCTATAGACTGCCTCATGAAACTCATTATTTCTGCAGGCAAATTGGTGCTGTTACAAATGCAACTTGTTCTTTAATGTGTAGCTGCTAGAAAATGAACAATTTTAAAGAAACTGGCACAGCAGTGCCTAAAGTTTTAAAGTTCAAAAGAAACAGTTTTTAAATGTTTACATTTAATCACAATATCTGAGTACTTTTAATGACAACCTAAATTAAGAATAAGAATCAATCTCACCCATTCATTTGGCCTGGACAGCCTGTCTCTTCCTTCAGTGTTAGCTCCAGGATCTCTAACTCCAAGCAACGTTTCTCTTCCACCCATTATTGGTTCTCTCTGTGCCGTCAGTTCTCCTTGGACAGGCGGCAACCCCCTCTGTGCTAGCAGTGGTTCTCTGCCTCTGGCAGACAGCATGGGCTCCCCAGTGCCAGGTAAAAGCTCCCTTAACTCAGGACCTTGCTCTCTAGCTCCCGGAAATAGCTCCCTTCCTTCGGGTGCTCCCTGCAGAGCCCCTTGCCCCTGTCTCAGCTGCCCAAGCCCCTGGCTTAGACCTACTGAGGAGTATTGGGCTTCTTGCCTGAAACCTAAGCCTGTGAACTTTTCCCTATTTTCCGGATGCTGACTCCCTGAATAAGATTGATCCACTTCACCCTGTGAAAACAGCAGCAAGCAGCTTGGTGAAAGCTGAATGTGTATAATGAGGCAAATGCTTATGACTAAGAAAGCTCTATGGGAGCCAGAGGGACTTTGGGTCACTGCCCCATTCACCTGAGAGGATAGCCTGAAAGCATAACTAAGTGACCGAAAGAAAAAAAATGCATGCATGATCAGGAGAATCACTATGCTGCCATCTTTCAAAGAAGAATCCATATTTATTCAAATGAATTTTTTAAAAAATATTTTATATGCATTCAGACCCTTTTTAAAGACATTTTTGGAACAGCACATCAAGACAGAAAAGAAAAAAAAAATGTCTAACATGCAGCTCAACTTTGAAATGAACTGTACTGACCTGATCCCCACCACTGCCAGGCCCATGTAAAGTTTCTTTATCTCCTAGTCTGAAAAAATAATGATTAAATTAGTTACAAAAATTAGAATTACTTCCCAATGCTATGGAGCTATAAGTCCAAATAACAAACAATTAGTTTTAAAATAAAAAAATAAGAACGGATGTGGTACAACAGTTCACAATTACTGTCATGAAGATCATACCTAAATATATTCTGTAACAAACTGTACACAGCCTTCCCACAGCCCACACAAAAGATAAACTTTATTGACTCATAGATGTTTTTGTTTTACACCATGCCAACAACTAAGGCTATATCACGGCCATAGATGTCTTGGGTCCTGGCACAACAAAACATTATTGTTTAGGAGGATTTTGACCCCATCCAGCCTTTCCATTTTCATGTAATTTTGCAGACAGGGGATTATATTAACCCTCTTAGTCCTGGGTAAAACGAAAATGACGTTTAAAAACAATGGTTTAAAATTAGAAGCAGTGATAGCAAAACGGGGTCTGGTTTGTTTTGTTTTACTGTTTTTTTTAAATTTTGAAATAGATCAAGAAACCTATATATGTTGAGAAAGGAAACAGCTTGAACTTTGCAATAAAAATAATGTCAGCTGTCTATCTTCACTCTGGTGCCAGCAATAATCCAAAAACATTCACATTTCACATGCTCACAACATTCACAAAAAATAAACGTTCACTTTTAAACTGCTGTACAAGTTAAATTTTATTGCAATTTGTCCAAAACAAACAGAAAACTATTTAGATTTTCGACAAACTCAAGATGGCAATTGAACAAAAGAAAAAAGACCACGGAATAGAAAATAATTTTCTGATTGGTTGATTTTTAAATAAACCAATGGAAAAGTTTTTCTACGACCCTTATATCAAAGCCACAAAACTTTCTCTTCGGTCTCTGCCGGTTAAGCCAGTAAACTGGTCCTTCGGTCTCAGCAGGTTAAAGGAAACAATTTCAGCACCTTTCAAAATTTTATTTTTGTGCAAGAAATTTGCTGTGTGTTTTTCAACTACATAAAATCTTACTCTTATATTTTCACATCTGGCCCAAAACTAAATGCTTTCAGTGGGCTTGTAAATGATTCAGAAGAAAATATGTCATTAATACACTATGTGTGAAGAATGAAAGAATCAGTAAAGAAGCCAGGCAGATAAAGAATAGGGGGAGAATGAGTTCAAATGAGTTCTTTACCTGTCCATGTCACTGGATCTTGCACCATCAACACTCTCCTCTCCTCTGGACAGTCTTTGTTCCATTTCATGTTCATTAAACACCATAGACATCAAAGGCTTTGGAGCTCTCATCTGACTTTGACCTTGAGGACCTATACCTGCCCCTGCCAGCCCACCTCTCTGTGGGCCTGGAAACTGTGGTCTTTCATTCACAGGCCCTGGAAATCTTGGACCCTCAAACCTAGGTAGCCCACTCATGGCTTGTCCAGGAAATCTGGAACCATGAGGACCAGAAAATCTGTTGGCTTGGCTGCCTTGAGGACCACCAAATCTTTCTGAAGGACCAGATGGACCACGGAACACATTTCCTGTCCCAGGTCCTGGTGGCGCGAAATGACTACTAGGTCCATCCCCACCTACTCTTATGCCAAATGCCAAATTTGGATCATCCCCTTCTATCTTTCCACCTTCTCCTGTTGAAGCATAATCGTTACTCCAATCATTTTGCCGTTCATTTCCCCAGTCATCTGAATGTTCCTGGTCTAGACCTTTAAATCCTTGATTCTGGCTTCCACTTTCCCAATCACTCCTGCCAACACCACGACCCCGACCCCTTCCTGCAAACTGTCCCTGTTGACCTCCACGTCCTGCCAACGGTCCACGAGGTCCACTAACACCAGGAAACTGACCATGTGGACCACCACGACCCATATATTGTCCCTGTGGTCCAACATGGCCTTGCTGAGCTACATGCCCCTGTGGGGGTTGCATTCTAGGCCCTCCTCTTCCAAGACCTCTAAAAGATGGCCCCGAAAAGCTACCATGCCTCTGAAACTGGGAACCTTCAAAGTTTTGCTGGCCATCTTGGAAATCCTGACTTTGTTCATTCCCACACTGGTCAACTTCTCCTCCTTCGACAAGCTGGTCATCTTTGTAAGACTCAAAGTTTTCTCCACCTAAGCTCTTTTCATCACAGACACGGCCAGCACCCATCACACCTGGTGGTCCTCCTCGGCCTCTTGGAGGCATACCACGACCTCTGAAGCCCATTTCTCTTCCACCTTCATTCCAGACATGTTCTTCCTGATTCATACCTCTAGCTGCAAAATTATCTGGGGCACCACGCCCTCTTCCTCTGCCACCACGGCCACGGAAGTTATCATGACTGCTTTGTCCCATGCCCCCCTCTCTCAATACACTCTCTTGTCCCAAGCCCTCCTCATTCTCCTCTCCAAACTGATTATTATCTCTATAATCCGTTCCAACACCTCTCTGCTCATTAAAGCTGTCACGACTGCTAGGAATCTGACCTGCACCACGACCTCGGAAAGTATTAGCATTTCCTTGACCAAAACCTCTGCCTCTGTGGCCAAAGTTTGCAGGACCACCTCTCCCTCTACTGCTTCCCCAGTGAGCATCACTGGAACTGAAGTCCTGTAATAATGTGGTGTCATTTTCTGGTTCTTCAAAACCTTCTTGGTCTTCATGTCCTCCCACACCATGGGTAGGTCTTTGGAATCTTTGCCCTGGGCCTGGAAACCTTTGACCAGGACCTTGCATACCTTGAGGCCCCATAGAGGTATGACCTCGTCCCCTTTGTCCACTGAAATCTTGTGGCCCCTGACCTCTAAAGCTTTGAGGTCCAGGACCTTGCATACTGGGACTTTGCTGGTGAGGTAGTCCTTGAAATCTCTGTGACTGAGGTCCTGGAAACCTTTGTGGGCCTGGCCCTCCATGGAACTGATGGGATGAACGGTTCTGAAAACTCGGTCGAAAATCCTCTTGATCCTGGCTCTCTTCAAGATCCATGTCATCTTCTCCACCCTCAACTTGGTCTCCTCCAATCCCAGAGCCAGGGTATGACTTGCCTTTGCCTTGCCCCTGGACAACAAAAGCACAGCCCAAAATGATAAAGTCTTGAAAAACAAACAAACAAAAAACAAAGGATAAACCAACCAATGAAAGGACAACATGCACAAATACACATGAAGTAAAAAGCTGTGTCATGTGGTAACTTTAATGGGAAAGTAGCAATCACCCCAATTAGGGTCTAGGGTGGCGACCCCTTATGCAAGAAAGGCGGGTGTAAGTGCCAGTGTAGAGGTGTCGTGTGCTGTAGAAGCATAGAGGTGTTGCATAGGGTAGACAGCCCTTAGTGGTCACAGCACACCAACCGCGACCAGTCGGTTGGCAGAGATGTCAATGATGTCTAGGAAGATAGTGACACCTCAGGGGCTTGCACACCTGTCTTCTAGGTTGACGGAGAGGGTGGAGACAGTCACCTGTCCACCACACTACTTGTAGTGAGTGAGTGCATGCAAAGGGTCACTAGGAGTGGTCTCTCTCTCTCTCATCAGGGCTGACTACTTAATGATTGGAGGGTGAGTAGTGACCAATAGCATCTCTCATTGTATGTGTCTGTACGATCGTGCAAAGTGAAACAAGAGCCTTGCAAAGACACTTCTCGGCAAGATGTCAGTGTGAACAAAGTAGCTGGTCGGCAGTTGAAGCGGCTTCAGCTTTCTAACGCCAACTTCACTTTTACCTCGAAAAGGAGAAAGGATGCTGGGTTAGAGAACCTTGACACAAGGGGGCGAGTCAGTGAAATGGGAAATCAAAGTGCTGTGCGACCAGGACTTGCACTACCCGTGAGAGGTATATTTTTGATGCCAAGGCCGTCATTCTCAAGGAGGAGAGCGTCTGCTGGGTTTATCAGCACTCCAAAGGACCACAGAACTTTGCATCAGGGTGGTGTTTGTTCAGCAGCTGTACGTGGCATTGCAGTTGACAAATCCTAGATGAGTCTTTTTTTTATTGTATCTATGTATTTACATGCTTTTTATGTTAAACAAATCTTTTATTATTATTATAATACGTTATATCACACGTTGTTGAGTCTTGTGTTTGGGGAACAGCAGGGGTGGGGGCTCATGAGATGCGTAAACTGTGATTGATGTGTGATTATCGTACGTATAGTTCCCCTGCAGCTTTATGTTGACATGGTTAGCATGAGTTAAAACCTAACTATTGCCCACATGCCCAGTTCCCCGGGGTCAGTGTTCACGTTTGGCTTAAAAACCATTTTTTTTTTAAGTTTGGGATAGGCCCTTATGATTTTTAAAGGTATGCAGCAAATATGAAGAGAAAATTCAATTCTATTCTTTAACTTCCAAAAGGTTAGTAGCTAACCAATGATGAAAATAAAAATTAAAAATACCATTACTTAGTTATTACTATGTAAAATTAGATTCTTTCCAACACAAATAGCTGAAGAATTAACTGTTCTGGACTTGTTGGCATGCTGAACAAGAGATACATAAGTGACAATGAAGCAGGCTTCTTTTTCAATCTGGTTCCCATCCTCCCAAACTACGAAATTGCCTTTAGATGGAAACACTTCTCCCTCTCAAAAAGTGTTTCTCTTTTGATGCAGGGCACAATAAGTCTAAGTTAAAGGGAGGCGGCTTTATGGACATTACCAGCTGTTCTCTTACAAATGGATTTTCACTGTCACACGTGAAAATGACAATTATAAATGATTTTATAGGGTGAGAAATTTCCTTTTTCATTTATGACCTGTCCTGCTTTTCCTGGACACTTTCTATACTTTCACCAGTCTATTCATCTGAGGAGTTCACTGAAGATTTAGTCTAGAAATTAACAACACTTCATGCTCATAAATTTCACACCTAGGGAGGAAAAAACCTTTCTATATTGACATGAATCAAGTCTATTCAAGTAAACAGATACAGGATTTTGAAATGCATGTCACTGATGGAAATAAGTAAACTTCTTAATCTCTTGCAAAATATGGTAATGAGAGAGTTTTTAAACAACCACCATGTCATAACTCTTTGTACATAATTTGCTTTCGCAGCAACAAACATCTTTACAGTTACAGCAGGTTTTGCACACTGTGATGCGAACTGGACAGTGTCACAAAACATACTGTGTGTAAATAAATGAATATATGAGGGAACAAGCTTTTGTCTTCTTCATGAATTGTTTTACTATGAATTACTTCCCTTATAGAGCTAAAACTAGTCAACCAATCAGGTATTTTGTTATATCTAAAAGCAGGCAATGAATCAGTTGGTCAAGACCCATGTTTGAGATAGTTGCCAGTTACTCAATTTGACATGGATTTTTAATAGCTGAAAATGACAGTAATAAGAATAATTTTTCTTTAATTTCTGCCTTATAACCTACTTTCATGATAAAAGTTGTCTCTGTTCTACACATTTACCATCTTTCATTTGTACAAGAACACCAAAACCATATTTTTTGCAAATCCTATCACTTAAATTTTTAAAAGATGGTCATTAAAATGGTGTGTCAATGATGATTATCTTTAATGTAGGTTAATAGGTGTAAATATCAAAATACAATCGGACCTCGCTAAGTCGAACTTCCCTAAGTCGAAAACCTCCCTATCTCGAATTAATTGTTAGGTCCCGGCCAAATTCCCTTAAGAACAATGTATTTTAGATCTCCTTAACTCGAAGATTTTTTGGCTTCCAACCTCCGTAAGTAGAATTTTGAGTCATCACCAACCAGACGCAACTATGTCTCAAACTGTTCCAAACAATGTACCAAACTGTCTCAAGAAAGACACTTTTATCCAATTTTCCTTTCATCTTTGTGTAAAAGGTTCGTTTCGTGCTCAGTTGCGCAGTGGACAACTAACTGACTCTCACACCAGTCTCCCCCCCCTCCCTTTGAAGTTGACCGACTCAGGGGAACTGGCCGACACTAGACTTTTCCCACGGCCACTTCAAGTCGGTGAGCCGCGCATCACTGGTCAAGATTTATGGCCACCCGCCTTGACAATCCTTTCAGACGGTGGCGGTGGTAACTTGACCAGCGGACCGTTGGTGGTTTACACGCAAACTTACTGTGAAAAATACGTTTTCTACACTTTGTCAGTCTCTTATCGGGATGAGCACTGAATAGAGTTCGTGTCGGTGTGGTTTTTCCCGTGCGGTACGTGCTGCGGAAATCGCAGTACATGTATCCATATAAAACGATAATACTGTATAATTAACTGTTATAATACAGTAATTAAGCCGGAAAAACATTGTCCTTGATTAACCTGCGCCTATTACGCCATTTTCTCTAACTCGAAAACTCCCTAAGTCGAATTTCTTTTCGGGTCCCTTTGAGTTCGACTTAGCGAGGTCCGACTGTACATCGTACTTCTTGCAACCACTATTGTTTTAAATTTTAATCACGTTGCTTATATCTCCTAGACCTTTTGTATATCAAAAAGTTCATACCTCTTCTTTAGATCACTGTCTCTAGTTTACAAAAACACTAAAAGTTTTGGTATATGACATATGGTATTGTGCACTTGCACTTTTGAAATACTTGTACGTTTTTAATGGAAAACGTTGATTTAAGTCAAAAATTTCATTGTAGGACCCCAAAAACATTTTGTATACGCTACAAATATATTACTTTAACACTCTATAGTAAAAAAAAACTTTTACATATATTGAAAACAAAGATTTTAATTTTTGGAGTAGACGTCTGACCTTAAAATGAGTTAAGCATGAAGATATTTTCAAGGTCAGGTGTCTTTCTGCCACAGCAACATTATCTCACTTATAAAATATATCTCAACTGTTTCCTCATAGCATACAAATGGTACACTTACAGCCTGGCCCGCCATGTCCATGTTTTGCTGCCCTTGGAACTGTGGAGGAGCATCACCCAGCAATCCTGTCTGACCAGTGCCTTTAGGAGGGCCTTGAAAATGACCCTGGTCATGTCTCTGCATACCCCCAGCACCTCTTGGCCCAAATCCTCCCTGAGCTCCATCAATGTAATTTGAACTCATATTAGTGCCTGCAACAGTTAATGGTTTATCTCCCAGAAGACTTGAAGGCTTATCTCCCAGAAGACTTGAAGGCTTATCTCCCAGAAGATTTGAAGGTTTATCCCCCAAAAGACTAGGTGGTTTATCCCCCAAAAGACTAGGTGGCTTATCCCCCAAAAGTCCAGGGGGTTTATCTCCCAAAAGACCTGGAGGTTTATCTCCCAACAGCCCTGGAGGTTTTTCTCCCAAAAGACTTGGTTTCGAGTTAGCATCATGTGGATTGTGCAGCCTGTCTGAGTTCCCATATGAAGGCTCACGTTGACTGTCACCATGGTCTTGAGAAGTATGCATCCCAGGTCTTTTGTTAATGCCGGGAACACCTCTCCCTAAGAACCTTGAGTCCTTACTCTGATCTACAGGTGCAGACACACCTGGTAAGGTTGAACCTCCAAACTTTGCACTGGAATCTTGAGGACCTCGTGCACCCTGAGTACTTTGATGTGGTCCCAATCCCATTTTCTGGGTATCTCCATGACACAATGGTGCTGCAGGTGTAGCTGAAACTTTCATTTTCTCCTCAATTTCCTGTTTCCGTCTCATTATGTCTCGTCTTCGCTCCTCCATCTGCTGTTCATAATGTTTCCACTGGGATAAATACTGGTCAAACTGTTCCTTGTTTGGATGATCTGTTCAAGCAAACATCAGAAATCTAGAAAGGGCATCCAAATGAAACATACTTTTAGCACTCATGTCCTATGTATTTGATGTTGAAATTTTATCTTTTAAATTGATCAAGGCAGACAATTTATGTAACTAATAAGAACTGAAATCGGCTGTTTCACAGGTACAACCATGAAATGTGCGCTTATCAAGTAACATAGATTCTGAAATGTAAACATGAACAGAAAGATATAAAAAGATGGAAAAAGGAAAAAAATACAAAATGTGTGTCAAATCTAAACTAGCATTCATGAGATATAAGAACTTAAGAAACCTTTCACACTTTATATTTCTTCCACTGCCAGGGAAGATCTAACTGCAAACACCCATTCCACAGCAATGAGCTAAGCCTTCATTAATGAACAGAAACTGAAAGTAGCTACACTACACCATTCCAGTTCTGCAATTACCACCAGAAGGTGTTCCTATTCAGAAAATGACTTTAAGAACTTATAAGATTGAAAACACTGCCCCACTTTACCAAGAGGTACGAATCTACAGCTTTCAACTAACATTCTCATCACAAATAGTTTAGCTACATAACCTAAGAAAGCGATCTTTTAACATTTTCATTTTCTTTTAAAAAGCTCAATTTACTAACTTTGGCAGAAGGTTTACTAATTTGATCAGAGAATGGCTTCTGAATATAAGATATAAAAATCCAGGTTTAGCAATCTTTGGTTTTAGACCATCTCATACATGCTATACATATGACTTTTGAATCACTTAAACAGCGCATGCAAACACATACACAAAGAACAAAAACACAAGCTTCACTTACTTTTATTCTGCTCTTGCCAATCAGTATACTGGTGTTTCCACTGCTCATATTGTGTGACAAATTCTTGCTGTTCTTTGATCACATTCTCGAATGCTGTGCTTAGTGCAGGATCAACTGTGACAGTCCATAAGAAATAATAGAATAATACAACAACTGAATTAGAACTACAGTCTAGAGTGGAACTGCATCCCAATCAGCTGCTGAAACCAAAATACAAATCCTGGAATCATGATGAATACCCTCCTTCCATTATCAAGATTTATATCAACATCACCATGCACAGAAAGAGGTCAACACCATAGACAAAATATGTTTCTCTACTGTACTGTAGACTCAAATGTGCTTTACAAACATTTTTTTTGAATACAAAACACTGAAAGCAAACATTCACAATGTGACGAAACTGCCGAGAGAAGGGAGGGCCTAAATAGCCCAGGGGGAGAGGGGCCACTCTCCTGGATCACTTCACTCCCAACTTCCACCCTTTCACCCCCTCACTTGCTGAATTTCACACTTTCTTCCCACTTACGCACCCAAAACAACTGACAACACAATAAAATTATCAGTAATTTCAAAAGAAAAACATTAGATTGAATAGAAATCAAATTAAACAAGCATAGAGTAATGGGAAAAGGCCTTGACTACACATCTACCCTAAACTATATACCCCTCTAACCATGACCCCCAGAAACAAATCCACCCTGTCGCGACACTATCAGAAACTACAGCCTATCGAGCTATACCCTGAAATACCTACGACCTACCCCCCATCCATTGACCTCAATCACCTTCATCAATCAAGGCGACCCTTCAAGTTGTAAAAATGGACAGAAAAGCTTTCCTTTACTGACCGCTTTTACTGATCGATGTCCCCTATAATCATCCTACCTGACTTTGGCTTCTTGTTCTGGCCTTGAACCAAGCTGGTTCATTACATACTGACTACACAGACCAAAACATATAAGCAAGCAATCATTCACCCAGATTTGATTTTTTTTGTTGTTGTCAAAGCTTCAGAGTTGGGATCATACACATTTGTATACAAAAATGATTATTAGTTTGACCTTGTGTGTATGGTGTTTGTAAGTATCTTAAATACCAAGATTTAGAGAAACAGTATCTTGCAGTACGTTTTTCCCAGTCATTAGAACACAAACTGGATCCAGTTCAACCTTAACTCTTATTATACTGGGAGTTTAGGGGGCTCTGCTATGTTGTTTTGGACTGTGTTACAAAACCTTGCTGATCAAATGCAAATATATTACAAAAGTAAACTTGTTGTATACCAAAGTAAAGGCAAATGAATTAACAATTCTTATACTAAAAACAAACATGAAGTGCTAAAATTGAAATATCTCTGATTTAATTATAAATAACAATTTTCAATATGGTCTACTAAATGATTAACATAAACATCACTAAAAAGGAAAGAAAAGTATGTCTATAAATAATACATTTTTAACATAAAAAGGCTAAAGTGCATTCAACTGCCTATAGAATACCAAGATTTTCCTAAATTTCATTCACATTTGCTATAGATATTACTGTCCTAAGATGGTAACTCTGTGGTCTTTCTTACTTCGATGTGGGTTGGAACAATCAATTTTTTTGCAAATGCAGTGATAATAAATATAGTCTTGCTGATATCATAGTTTTTAAATCAAGGGAGCCATACAGTAAAAGTTAAAGGTTACAACCATATCTATCAAAGATTCACTTCTCAAACTGTTTACTACTTAATGCTTCAATTCCCTAATTTTAATGTGCAAAACAAGTTTTTTTATGATGCGGTACACATTTTACTGTACTATAAAACTGCATTATATAAATATGTGGCATTAAGCTCATGTTACTTTCATGCAAGCCATAATCATAACACTAGTATTTGTATGGGTTTGATAGGAAAGTGCTTTCCCCAAAAGGTGATTTCACACTATGAAAGTGAGAGCGAGTGGAGAGGGCGAGCATTACAGGTTTCATTTACAGCAAGTGTCTCGAGACGAGATCTGAACCCAGGGTCTCACTGCAGCTGTCGCAAGCAAGCGTTTTAATAACAACTATACGATAGGGCACTGGAATTCAGTTTTGCTTGTCAAACAAAATTCATACTCAGTGGGGAAGGGAAACAGTGTGGAATCCACATCTATCTCCACTACAACTAGTTATTTTTAATGATAATTGTCAGCAGCAATTTAAAACAAAGTTTCACAAACTCATATTTTCTCATTATTTTACTAAAATTGTTACTGCAACTGAAATATATGTACATATATGGCACAGAATACCTGGCTTTTTGTCTCCTTTTCCTGACTGGGTGGATGGAGGTGGCTGAGGTGGATCCTCTGCAGGTGGGGGAGGAGGCTGCCACTGCTGCTGTAATGCAGACACCTTCTGCTGCTGCCAAGTGGATTCCTTCCCTGCATGTGCTTGGATTTGAGGACCTGCAGGTAGTACTGGTGCCATCTAATGGAAATATTTAAAATCTGCTTCAAATGCTGAAAATCAAATGCCAGTAATATTGCTATACTCAGTGAGGACCAGTCACATCAAAGACACTGCACCCACGCAGTATTAGAAATTGCCGGTGTCACAGCAAATAGCAAGCTTATATTGTGTCCATAAAAGCTGAGATAAAGATTAGATGACCAGATTCTAAAAATTAAGACTTCACAGATAAAACTCTTTAATCAAGCACTTTTTGACAAATGTATACAGCCAGGTACTCCAAGCTGAATCAATAATAAGAAAAAAGTATATAGTTTTTTTTCATCAATAATACCACACATTTTCTGACAGTTCAAATAGTTCCCACATTATAAATGTTTTTAATATTTTAATTTCTGGGTAATTTTACTTTAGAAACTGGAAATGAATGAAATGCTGATTTTAAAAGATCAGTATACCAAGAATTAGGTATTAAGCACTTAAAAATCTCCATATAACAAGGTTAATGGTGTAGCAGCACTACCTAACACAAAGAACTGCTTTAATTGTTTTCAGGATACCCAGGTACTGAAAAATATTAACACCATTTTAAAATAAAAATTTCAAGCAAAAATTACATGATGATGTGTAGTACTTATCTTCAACAACATTCAAAACCAAGAAACAAAACTTTTAAAAGAAGGATGAAAATCTAGTTCTAATTAAGTGTAAAAAAGTTTGAGTATCAATAAATTCCTTTTGCTGAGATGTTTTCAACAAATGTATTCACACCTCAGATAGACATCAAAATAATTTCCGTGATCGTTGATGTATGCTTTTCATAAAATGATGGATTTTAATCAACTGCAGCAGAGCAATCTCAGGCAAAAAAAAAAAAAAAAAAGAATATCACAGCTTACAAATACTTTCAAAGCTATCAGCGGTGGCTACAACATCTGCAACCTGCCATCCCTGGTAACAGATCTTTTCTTGTGGCTTATCATTCTTGGCCTTTTCGGAGTTGAGTTTTCCTAGCGTGGGCAAAACATCATGGCATTTCATAGCGCACCAATCGAATTTAGCAACTCTGCCACTGTCGGTCCCAAGCCCGGATGAGAAAGGAAGAGGGTTGGGCATAGGGCTAGCAACCCTATCCCATAAAAACTTTTATGCTACCAAAACGACAGCTAGAGAAATAACTTTGTCTGGTAGAAGAAGTGAAGCAGTCCAGGCAACTATGAAGGCAAGCGATCAAAGCCAAAAGGAAGTCTCTGGCCCGACAGTGGAGCTCCTGAGAGAGGCCTACAGAAACGTGGAGGCCTATCACTTGAGACAGCCCCAAGAACAGCAGCAGACAGAACCAGATGGAGGTCATTTGCTGTCGCCTCACATGCCAGACGGCACAAGGATTAATGATCGAATTTAGCAGCAAAAGTTTTGAAAATCTTAATGTTGGATCTCTGAAAGAGTATCTATAGAGGCACAGAATCACCACCAATCATTACAGAAAAGAAATTTTGGTGAAACTGGCTAAATAACTGTATTTACAAGTGGAGTCAGCAGCAGTCCAGCGTAATCAATTTACGAAGCAAATTGGAAGAGAAACACTTCCCAACAGATGATTTGTTTTCGTTGCACTTCACAGACTGCTTTAATAATGCACCAAAGATTGGGTTGTAAGATATTTTTAATTTCTTTACTGAAAAGAAGACAGATTTCTACAGACAGGCCACAAAAGCATATAAATCGTTTGATGATTACCGACAGAAAAGAAAAGAAGAGTGCAAGAGCTAGCATGTGCAGTAGGAAACAGATGAGGTCATCACTTATGCTGCTGGACATTTTTAAATTTGTATCATTTTGTACAGTTGATAATACCTTACTCCAGAACATGTTTTTGTAGATTTGTCTATTCTTTTTAGCTGTACTGTGTATTAGAATTTCACACGTTTAGGTATTTTAACATTAAAGTTGATGCACTGAGCTTGTTTCTCAAGCAATCAAAGTGAAGTTTCCCAGTTTTGAAGATGAACCAATAAGACATGCAATAAGAGAGCCCTTTTTGATTGAAAGCTCCTGTGGCTGTCATATTTTTGTCATGTATCACAGCAGTAAGACGTCAAATATTTCCTAGCAGTAGCATTATGACTAAAAATATTTCTGTATAAAAAAGCTAAACTCTCTCTCTCTCCCTGTTATTGTGTAGAACTCCTTTTTTGAATCATAACCTAAAAAGAATGACAGTAAGAACAAAGGCCTATCACTCGAAACAGCCCCCAGAACAGCAGCAGACAGAACCAGATGGAGGTCCCTAGCTATTGCCTCACGTGCCAGACGGCACAATGAGGACTGATGATGATCTTTTTGCACCAACGAAATGTTTTGTACATATAAATGTAAATCTGTCCACCATTATGACAGTGAATGCACAATCTCTGGTACTTGGTCAGCCACAAGCTTTTATTCATTTTTCACATTAAAAATAATCAACGTTTAGTTGAGGAAAGCATATGAAATCCAGCCCTTGCATGTGATCTCGATCCTAATGCCTCAAATCACTCTTACATTTTCCATAACAGCACTGTTTGTTCACCATTTCACATTATTACCCATTGTAGTATATATAGCTTCCATTCAGTTTCGCCCTCACTGCAGCAAGCCAAGGGGACAGTTGGGGCCTGTTGAAACAGCCCTATTGGCAGAACATCAAAATCTTACCAGAACACACAGTATGACTCTGCAACATCCTCTTTGTGTGGCCATCAGCGTACACTGTTACTGTGTAAACCCACTCCTGTTTATTGTTCATACTCCTCTCGATAGCCAAGCCCTTTACAGAACCTATTTATTCTATACTTTTACCTTTAACTTTCAGCGAGCACTGAGTGGTAGGTGATGTATCACTCTGCTGCATTTATTATTTTTTGAGCATTGTTGGATTGTAGAGACTGTCTACTACTTATCTCAGAATTGGTTATTATAGTATGTTGGAAAGTGAAGGAATTTTTCATAAAATTAGGTCACAATTACAGCAGCTTGGAGAACCTTATATAACCAGTAATGGTTACTTGAAGCACTACTATCACATTAAACTGCATTTTGATGTATGCCACTTGCAACTACCAAGCTCTGAAAATTTACCCTTGCTTGACTGTTTCCACTCTTCTCATCCGGAGGAGGCTCTGGTGGAAGTGGTGGTCTGACATCTGCTGGTGGTTCTGCAGGAGGAGGCGCAGGGGGAGCATTCTGACCTCCTTCTGGCAAAGGAGGATACTGTTGTTGCTGGTTTGTACATAAATAAAGCACTCATAGGTATTATAACTGTAATATAGAAAGATGCACGTGACTATCCCCAGCAAGCAATTCATTGGAAACATTCTGAAACATTCAGATGTGCCCCTGAAAACAATTAACATTTAATGACAAACTTTTCTTTTACACCGATAATGGTTGGCACAATATCAGCAAGAAGCTTTTACTTCACTTTTCAGAGGCACTGATACATTTAGAATAAGTTGCGATGAATAACACAATGCTAGACTTACCATTATTCCAGTGAAGGGCTGTTGAGGTGCCATTATGTTTTGTGGCCACTGGCTGTAATACCAGTTATACATTTGCTGGTGTTGCTGTGAATTTCCCAGAGCATCCAAGCCCATCCCAATCATAGGCTGCCCTGTAGCTGCCAGCCCTGGAACTTGTCCATAAACAGTTTGCGCTTGAGCCTGTGCTGCAGCTGCAACTGCGGCAAATGCCCCCAAACCCTGCCAGTTGTTAAACATGGTGCAGGTCACTTCTCAGGAACAGTCAAAGAAACTCAAGTCCATAAAATATATGTAGTTTGCCGTTCACCAAGTCTTACAAATGATAAGCATTCTATTCTTGTTTTCAGCACAGGAATCCCTGAAACAAAAAACTGTTTTCAATTACATGGTTTAAGATGGCCAGAATGTTTTACAAATTTCTTCTCTCACATAGCTCTCAAGTGCTTTAGCTTATATTCTAAAGGTAAAGATAAAAATAAAATCCATTTCCTGCTTAAGTGGTCCAACTGCAGCCATCTTCATCAGCTTATCTCCATGTAAAATATCCCCGGAACCCTTCCAAATTCCACTTGTCTGCACTTTTTCCAAACATCTTTTTTTAATTTTATAAATTGTTTTTATCTTCTTTTATATTTTAATTTAGTATTGAAGCTTGAAGTGATAATGCAGAAACAAATCAAATTTAACAGGGTGAGTGGTGGGTACCATTAATGGAAGGCACATTCAGCCCTCACCATGGTAGCAATACTGGGTGGGACTAAAGAAAAGAGTTGAAGTCCACAAGTCGCATGATCTTTCCTGCCTAATGGTGGTGTTTTATAACTTCAGCTTTTGGGGGGAAGTGGGTGGGCCGGATAACACAAAGTTGTCTGCTCTTGTCGAAAATGAAGCTGTTGTAGTAATAATAATAATAAAGTGGATTTGTACAGCGCCATATCACGGTCCTATGAACAGGCTCATGGCGCTTAACACCCCCACCCCACAAAAAAAAGACATGGATGCACGCAACATGACATGCAGTATTGTTGTCTAGAGGATGCCAGCTGAGATAGTATGAATGACATCTCGCAAGAAGATGCTCCACTGTGCACAAATCATTTGAAAAACTTATCCAGGATGCAAATGTTCCTGTTCACACCTTAAGTCCAGTCATAGAATGATAGGTTGTTTTTTTGTTTTTTTTGGCTGCTCATTATAGGTTGCCTGCAGAATGAAAAACCAAAATGAATTCACATGCCATCAGGAGAGAAGCACTGCAAATCCACCAATATATTAGTGTCAAGACTTCCAACTGTTCGTCAGCTTTCATAGATGATCCTTTCACAGATTAGGATGTGAAAGAGGTACACATAAAATAGTGCAGATCCACAAAGCAGTTATTAATCATGATAAAAGCAGATTAATATATATATATATATATATATAAATATATCACTGGAAGTAGTTCTTGTCCATAGAGCACATCATCCTAGATAAGCTGGGGTCTACGTGACCAGACAGCAAATGCAGTCTATAGTTGTAGATCAAACTGTAGATTCATGTCCGGCGTGCACACACAAACTGTTGGCAGAGGCGTCGCCTCAACACAAAGGCCGTGCACAACAGTTCACAAGACAAGGTTACAGTCCACGCTACTGGTGCACGTTGATCTAGAAGCCAAAATGTAGCGAAGCAATTCAGAGATGAGAAATTGTCAAATTGGCAATGATCAAAGTGGATCAAATATTAGTGTAAAGATCTGCAGTCAACAAAATCAAGCGACGAATGGCGCAAGAAACCGTCTTGACCAGGCTTGCTGTCGATGGGAACGCAGAAGGCCGTAGTTGGAACCAAAGTGGCCGCAGACAAGCAAATCATTGAACAGAAAGACAAAGAAGCATGTGTCAAATAATAGGCACGAAACTCACAACAAGCCATCGAAGACAACAACAAATACAGAGAGCTAGTCCCCTCAAGCCGGTTAAGCGAAGGGACGTTACTCTCATCTCCATGTGCAAGGAAAAAGCAAATTCATTAACTCTTCCTATACAGTTTGCACCCACAGGTGCGAATGTCTTCATAGCTATAGATCAACTGCACTGATTCACCTGTATTGAATGAGTTTAATTGGTGCATTACCTCCTGAAGGATTTATTTTGGATAAAAGTACAAGACTATTTATTCTTACTGTTATCTAGCATTTTTATTAATTTTTTTTCTTTTTCATGTGATTCAAGTGGCATGGAGATGACACTGCAGAAGTGTTGAGTTACTGAAGTAAGGTGCTTGAATTGAGGTATCTGGTATGACTCCATTGAACAGAAGTGAGTGGGGTTGAGCCAGTGGATGAAACATGTAGGGCATGGAGTTGTGTACTGTAAATAAAGTGCCTTCAATTAACAAGGTGACATGAGTATATCTGGAGTCAGTAAAAACAAAATTTAAAGTCTGCTTAATTTTGGCTAGGCACATTGGTGGAACAGTTGACTGCTGTTCCCCACCTACCCACCCTGGTCAAATTTGTTCTGCATAAACACTAATTTATTATTTGCACCTCTTTTGAGCCTGACACTTTCTGTTATGCTTTCGGTGTATTAAGATCACCTCAATATTTCTTACAAATATTTATAAATGTTATTATTTCATTTTTCTTGTCTAAGGGCTTAAGGCAATGAAGTGGAAGTGGTGGTGGTGGGTGCTAAGCTGAAATTAGCACAGACATGTATCTTCAGCTTTGCCACCTTATCAATAAAAAAATCTACTGTTAATTAAATCTTGTACAAATCTGACGTTTTTTTTTAAATCGATATTTACATTAAAAGTTTCAGAATGCTAGTGTTTATTTTGTAGTATTGCGAACACGATCATGCCGATACTATCTCACAAGCAGTAAAACAATTATTTGTACCGATTTGAGATAGTTGTTTTGAAATATGGAAGACGTAATTAGCAAAAACAAGTACTATAAGTAAAAACAAATCTAAACAAGAAACTTTAAGGTGCAATCAGTTATCGCAGTGTTCCACTCACCTCTTTACCTTTTAACACATTATCCGAACGAACCGGATGTAGTAAACGCCATCTAGCTACAATGCCAAGAACGACAACCACAGACTTCTATGATTCTGTGACGACAACATACAAAATTTAAAAACTATTATGTTTAGCTTTACTAGTTTTTTTATAGAAAAAAAGTAATTCTAACTAGAAATAATAGGTCAATAATGAAAATTTTAACTCGTATTTTAACATCTGCATTTCTTAAAACATCTGCAGGCATTGTGCGCATGCGGCTGGGAGTCATCAAGATCCTCTATATCCGGTTAATGTGTTTAATAAATAAATAATTATTGAGTAAATTATCCTTAATAGTTAAGATGCCTTTTGGCGAAAATCGAGCGATTCATTGTTGCCTTACCAAGATAGTCAAATGTCGAGCCGGTATATGGAAACCAGAGGAAATAACAAATCGCGAGCCGCACTCATGGAGGCACATTGAGCAGACGACTTTTTAGTCCTGTACACAGCTACCGTTTTTTTTTTGTCAGAGGATTCGATCCCACCTCCATATTTGCATTGATAATAATTAATCTTTCTCTAATAAGAAGCTGAGGAAGAATGGAGTTCAAGAGGTACGTAAAGTTTTCTACAGATATATCGACAATATTTATCCGCAACGCATTTGTCTTCGCGTGCAACGCTAGGCGTGTGGTTTCCGTCATGTTTGATGTACAGTGCTTCTACCTTGAGGTGATTTTGTACCATTGTAGGAGGAGAGGGGAACCGGAGTATCAAGGTAAAACCTTCGACGCCCAACTCTGTGAACAGGTGTCACATATACAGTGTCAAGATCTGAACCCAGATCCTCTATAACTGCAGCGAGTGTTTTAACCACTTCAACACTTTTATGAATCATATCACTGTTAAAGACCACCAGGGAACGATACTGAAGATACATTTTTGGGGAAAGCCATTAAATTTCGTTTGATCGAAAAAAAATGTGATCGAGTTGTTGCATCACAGATTTCCCCGATTCGTGCAAGCCGCTGGTTTGGCCGGGTGAATGAAGTAAAGCCACTGTGCAAGCTCCTTCTACGCGTTGCCCATGCATACTGAATTATCACTGTCTCTTTAATGTCGTTCTTTTAAGTAAACTGCTTCTTCAGCAGTTGCAGCTGACTTTGCACATTTGTCATTTTAATTACGATGTAATTAGCTAACCCCGCTAGATCACCACACAAAACATAGCTGTACTCGTAATATGAATGATTATAGAGAACGTCTTCAAAACAGACAAAATAAATAGTTGTCAAGAGAAGAAATGAGTAATAAACATGATTTGTGCATCTCGATCTTATTCTGTTTATAAAACTACCGACACTGAGCTCGATCATGTTTATTTCTCATTGCGGAAGACACATACCATGATATAAATCTCACTATAACTATGACGTTTGTATGACTACAGCTGAGCTGCCAAAACAATTGTTTATGATTCATAAAACAATTTAACATCTCACACAAGTCACACCGCTCTTCTGTTTCCATTCAGAGATTAAATAAATGAAGAGAACGGCAAAATTCGATTGAACTTTTTTTTTTTGTCAAGGTAATATCAAAATAGTTCTTAGAGAATATAAGTAATTGTTCGATATTCAAACAATATTTAAGCAATCACATTATCACATTCGCTTCTCTTAACAAAGATTTTCAAAGACGAGCATTGATCGATGAGCAGAACGCACGAAGCGGAATGAACAGATAAGATTAATGATGCAGGTTATCTAAGACAGCCGCCTGAAAATGTTCTAAACTTCACGAAATAAAGGACACAGAAAAGACGCTCATTTGAAACTGAGCAGGGGTTGTTGGCGGGAGTTCTCGCCGAAGGGCGTTCTCGATCTCACGTATGTTTAAGCCATCTAACCAGTCTTGGTGGATGACGCCACACAGCACGAGAAGAGACGATGGAAAACTGATGGCTTGTGTTCCTTGATGCGCTCAGCCGTTTCCCATTCGGGGGAATGACGCCTGCTGATTGACAACGAGGAATTTCTGGTGTACGAAAGACTGGGCACCGAGCTGAAAAGAAAAGAATTTATGGTTTCAAAATTTTTTTGAGAAATCAGTGTAAAATACCATTTCTCTCTCTCTCTTACTCACACACACACACACACACACACACACACACACACACACACACACACACACACACACACACACACACATTCATGTTTTTTGCGATCCATTATAATTTTCCACTCCAGATTGTGATGGATGTTTTTAAAATGAAGATGTCGACGATGATGTGAGGACGATCGTGGTGATAATAATCACGACAGTGGTAAAGAAGTTTGTCCCCGGTCAATATTACCTGAATTCTCGATCTCTGGAAGGCGGCGAAGCAGACTCGACCGAGTCTTCAACAACGATCGTTGGCGTTTGTGGGTCGCGTGGGTAGACCTCGTCCACACCCGAGCCTAGTTTAGAGACGTCCGAGGCGGCGGAGGAGGGCTCAAGTGGAAAAAATGAGGTGCAGTACCTGCGTGGAAGGTACAGCGGGAGTGTGAGACCTCAACACCCAACAGATTCCGTTCTTTATTAGGACATTCTGAATACATGTCATTCGTGATCAGATCATTGGCATAGCACAAGAACACGCACCCCACACCCTTTATCAAACAGATAAAAACAATAAATCATCAAGAGAACACTTTTTTTAACAAGCGCACGCACGCATACCGACTTCACCACGGACTTATACTTGCGATTTGAGCTGTTAGGGTCTTCGTATTGTAAAGGACTAGGCGTAAGCATTTTTTTCTAATGTTTGGCTCAAGCTCAGTGCAAGAGATACTTCTGTACTTTCTTGAGATACATGTCTACAAAGATTACAATGCGCAGAAAGAGGGAAAACTCGTGATGTCACTTTTGTACACAGGTATGTCTGCTTAACACTTGGTCCTAGCTTTCCCATAGGCTGAGGATTCTACAATGTAAACATATGCATGGAGTATCCTGGCGTGTCTGTGCTGTTGACCTTTTTCTGTGCGTAGTGATGTTTGTGTGTACCTCCAGCAGCAAACCTGGGTATTCAACAAATTTGTGGAAAGAATATCTTGCACTGAGCTTTACCCAGGCTAAAAAGTAATATTGCACCCTACTAGTCATTTTAAAGAAAGATAGAGGTAACCGCGTTTAACCTTTTTTGTGGAACCATACACCTGCGCATAACTTCTACACAAACAGCTCAGCATATCGATGCTCATCCATGCTTTATAGTTCCTGCTCTTCTTCAGCACGTGAGTTCAGATTCAGGAAACTTATGCACCAAGACCTTTCTCCTTCCTCTCCTCCTCCTCCCCATCAACCCTACCACCACCCCAACTCTCTGACTTCTGGTTCAGAAAGTACGCACCTTTACATTGCTTACCTTTGCCAAACGCACCTATACTCGCCTTATATCTTCCGTACGCTGTATAGCGCAGTTGTACACTTAGTTAATGTGCCTGCATCAACGTACTTGTGCACCTGCTCAACGCACCTGTACACCTGCTCGTCGCTCACAGGTACAGAGACAATACCTGTACCAAGCATGTTCCACTGCAGATCCCCGAAGAAGGCATGAGCTTTTACTTCCTTCAGACCTCTTCTGCCCAGTCGGTGCTTCTCTTTCCTTAGTAATTCATTGATGAGTGTCATGGCTGCCACGGAGATGTCGCTCATCAGAGGAAATGCCAACGTCTTCCGGAACTGTAAAACCTGGGCAATGTATACAACAATTGTATATTTCCACATTACACACGACTATACACAGTGTGTGGGCGTCAGGATTACACAAATAAAACACGTGTATGCTGGTAACTTTTTATTCTCGGTTATTATGCTGTAGCTTAGCCGTATCCCAGTTAAGAATTAGCTAATAGTCATAATTATTAGTAAACCATTGCGTGTAAGTGGCTGAAAAATGCCTTTTTCAAAAAGGACGTTCTTGTGCTTTGAACAATGACGAAAGCGAAGCGTGACAGCCTGCTTCACGCCTGAAAGAGTCCGGCATACAACGCCGCTTCTTCTTCGTCTGTTATTTTTCCTTCATTGGACTAACTAATCTTCATGTGCAGTGCACTGAGTTTGTCGTTTTGACACAGAAGCTCGCTGTACAAGTGATGACGATGATGATGATGATGATGATGATGATGATGATGATGATGATGATGATGATGATTTCTTTTTTTAACTGCGCAGTCTATTGATTGTTATGTCTATATACTGACAATGGATATGTTTGCTCGAGTGAAGAACGTTTACCTGCGATGTACAACAAATCTTATACGTACAGATCCGTCCAGCTCAAAACACCCATCCCCCTACAAATAAAAAAGAACACAATACTTTACCTTCTCAAAGGTGCACCCTTTAGTGTCAGCAAAGAAAGGTAGACGGTTAAACAGCATCCGATAGATAACAACACCAAGGGACCAATAATCACAGAGATGAGAGTAGCCGGCTTTTCTCTGGAAACGTCGCTTTGGCAACACGATGCCCAGCATCTGCAATGTACAGCATACTTTATCTTTCTTCTGTTGTGAAACATGTGCGCACAATTGAGATTAAGCGAAACAAATGAAGGATCGAGTACAATTTAAGTTGCAAGCATGCTCTCTATAAGTGTGAATATGCGCTATAAAAATCTTCATTTATTATTATTATATAGCATCAAGCTTGGTGAGAAAAATGTTTCTTGAGCCATTTTACAAAGGTTCTGTACTCTTATAAGACAAGTTTTAGACCTGTTCCGGTAGGGAATTAACAGTGAAAGTGCTTGTTTGCCTGTATGTATATCTACATGATTGTTATCTTCTTCCTTGCAAGCCTATCTGATTTCTGTACGTCAGCTTTGTACAAAGCACCACAGCACCACAAAAGAAATTAAAGAAATGTCTGTTAAGTCTTTCAGCTTTTTTCCATCAACTTTTCCCACTTGCGATACATTTTAATTAGGATTAACTAGAGCTAAGCCCATCTAGTATACAGACTGGATGCTGTAAATTTCTCGCTTGACCTTAATAAGCTAGCTGGCTGCAAACTTATCAGCATGACCTTGCCTCAGGCGCACAGTACGAGACAAGACTCTCCGCCTGAAACGTGACGGTGTTAGGGCTGTGAGCTGTGTCCTCCTGGTTGTTATCGAACACGGGGCTCGTCACCAGCGCCGAGTTGTCATCACACTTCTCGTCTTCTTTACGAAACTGGTAAGACAGTCCGAAGTCACACAGCCTGATATGGCCCACATTGTCGATTAGAAAGTTGGACAGTTTGATCTCTCGGTGCATGAAGCCTTTAGCATGCAGCGTATCTATCGCCAAAAACATCTCCGCCGCGTAGAATTTGGTCTGCATTTCCGAAAAAGCTTGGCCGTCGGCGATCTTAGCGAGGTCTCCGTTGGGGTAGTAGCGAAAAAGGAGGAAATTTTCGTTAATATCGTCCAGGTAACCTAGAAACTCCGTGATGAAGCGACCCTTCACAACCTCCAGTAGGCGCAGTTCGGTTCTAAACAGATATTCGGAGCGCCAGAAGTTTCGGTCGTACGCCTTGGCAACCATCATCGTCCCCGTTGTCATGTCTCGTGCCAGGAGGACCTCGTTAAAGTTGCTGGTACTCAGAGTGCTCACATATTCCAGGTCGTCGGCCGTCGGCCTGTGTACATTCCCTTTCCTGTCTCGGTGTTCCAGACGAAGAGACGAGTCCTCGAATTTCGCGCGGAGCTGATATTTTTTTATTTTGGCATTCCCAGACTTCGCGTGTAAGAGCCTGCTGAGGAACATGTGCTAAAACCTCTGAGGTCTCTTATCTGCTCTTAAAGCCATTTTACTTCTTCGTGGACTGCGGCGTCGGACATGTTGAGTGCTGCGTCATAGCTCTTTAATCTGACGTCTCACATGACGTGCGGCGTCGGACATGTTGAGTGCTGTGTCATATGTCTGTAATCTGACGTAACACAGGACGTCAAATTTTTGTCCATTTTGTCTTTATACTTTAAAATAATTTTATTTATTTAGGGCAATTCTCTTTACAAGTGCAATTTTTACAGAACTTCTGAAGTTTAACCAAAGATACTGAATACTACCGCAATACAGTGGTCAGGATATATCTGCTATTTTACGCACACTCTGAGACAAGACTTAGAAAGAAGCCGTACTTTACCCGGAATTGTGCGTGTGCTCGAGGGAGAGGACGGAGAGGAAGTGAAGAAGTTCATAAATTTTGGATGTGCTGGGAATATGTGAGTATTTAGAGGACCACTACCACGCCCCATCGATACGTACATAGTACATAGGATTGTTTTTACCCACAAAATCCAAACTGTTTATCGTAATAGTAATAGTAGGGTAGCAAGTGGGACACGAGAATGTGACCTCATTGCCTGGCAGGTCAAAGGTGAACAGAATGCGTGGTGTGAACGAGGGACAAGCGGTTGGGTTAAAGGCGAGCCTGCGGAGGAGAGTTAGTAAGCTTGTTTGTCTGTTTTCTCATGCTACTTGCAACAGGTTTCGATTTTTAAAATTTTATTTATTTATTTTTATTTTGCTATCAAAATTTTATGCACCATAGGTCCTTGGAAGAAGATAATGTCCACACCAACGCTGATGCATGATTTCAGCACTCACTTTAATCTGCCTATTTTTATGATTGCCGAACTCATTTCATGCAAATTATAGACGCATCGCAATCTTCTTTAAATTAGTTTTATTTTTGTACCACAACTTTGTGGAAACATATGTTCTACTGAAATGCAATTCTCCATTTGTTGTAGTTGCTTTTCATTTTTATACCTTCTATTATAATGCTTTTTTGTTGTTTTTCTTTTTTCAATACCATCTTCTTCTCGAACGTTCACGCCTGCTCATGTCGACCACAATTTCTTTTTTTTTTTTTGTCTTCTGTTATCAAGTATGTATTAGCTAGAAAGTCAGAAAATGAGTGGTACCGCTTAAAACCAAATAATAAGACTGAGTAACATAATTATAAAAATGTGTTCAATCAACTGCCAGGGACCGGGTAACTGGCAAAAACGGAAATCATGCATTAGGCAGAAAAACTATTCAATATATTTTTACAAGATACACACTTCGATCCCAAGCAAGAAAAGCATTTCAGATCAGAATGGGGTTAAACATGTCACTTTGCCTTCTACAATATTTCTTCTAGAGGTGTGGGGATTTTATTCAAAAATAATTTTGAATTTAAAATTAAAGTCTGTAAAGATGAAAATGGAAATTATATTATGGTAATTATTGAATTTATGAGACAATACAGTTTATTATTTAATATCTATGGACCCAATAAAGATAATCCAAAATTTGATGCAGAAGTAGACTGCATAATTCAACATACACAGATTAGTGAAGCTATAACAGGACGACATCGAAACTTGGTTTCAAATCCTGGCATAGACTATCACAACTACAAACATGTAAATAATCCAGACGTAATAATCACTTGGAAATAATAAAAAATCCTTGAAGTGATGGGTGAATTTTTGTTTATTGCTACAAACATCAGAATTACACAGTGTTTGTTCCTTGTAGATGCAGCACAAGACGAAACGATGTTTGGCAAGAGGTAAAAACATGCATCACACAAACATTAGAAATTTGTAGCAAACATGTATGAAGTATAGATAAGTAAACTCTTAAATATATATGTTTAACGTGCGTATACGTCTTAAGAACAAGTCAACAAGCGGACGCACCCCATAAAGAAATGCGCTGGGGGCAAAACGCCATTTTGTGCGTTAAAATATCACCAAAGTTAATGCGCGTTCATTACAACTGGTCTTAGTTGGTATCACGTGACAATAGACAAACTAGGGACAAGAGTGGATATGGTGATTATATACACGTATATACAACAAAAGGCCTGAAGTGAATATGTCATGGAATGTCGGATATGTACGCAGGACACAGTGAATCCAAAAAGGGATCGATCACAATTTTGCCAATATTTCATCTTTTTTATCTTTTACGAGACTGGCGATAATATTTTTGTGGCGCCAGCTTCAAAGTCTGGAAGGGAATGTAGGAACAATCACACTTATGTAACTTGTCTCTAGTTTTTGAGTCATATAAAATATATATATATATATATATATGAGCTGGGTTCATATCGCAATTTGACAGTGGTTAGAAATATGTGCTGCTCCAGCACGTGGGTATACTCCGCGAACCCACAACAACATTACAACGAAGGAAAGTATTTCAGTATTGTACTTTTAAAGCTTAAAGCATGAAGTCGGGCACAAATTTTAGAAAATCAAGCGTGCGGGACACAGCCGTCAGTGGAAAGGGTGTGGAAACCTTCGACTTATCTGCACTTGAATCAGACTTTGATATAAGGAGCGCTAGGGCTCGATGACGGGTCATCAGTGTCATCAATAATGTAAACTTCCGCAGGCACATTGATTAGGTAAAAAGTCCGACAGGGAAAATCAATAGGCACTTTCGTCTACATTCTGACACAAGAACTTTTTCAGGCAATAAATAAATAGTAAGTGGCTGTATCACATCAATGATTGTCAATATTATGTATAAGAATATTAAATATAAGAATATATCATTTTTGAAAATGAAATGACATTACAGCGAAAATATGTTGAAGTTTCTTTGAAATGGGGTTTGATCAGACAAACTAATCAGGGAAAGGACTTCAAATTTATGCCATTGGCCATGAGATCTGGAATTTGCACGTGTAAGGATAATATGAGCCATAGAAAGAAAGAAAAGTGGAAGAAGAGGAAGAAGTAAAATAGAAAACAAGAAGAAATTTAAAGAAAGAAATAGACGAAAGAAAAAAAACGAGCACAGATAAAAGAAAAAAATAGAAAGAAAGAAAAACACAATAGCGTTTCACACATGTAGGACGCCTTTTTTCACTTTGATGGATTTCCTCCACTTGTCATCACACGGTAGTTTAGCCCTTCTACCTATCACTTGCTCAGCTGGTGTTCAACCATATTCCACGATTGGTTCTTTTTGCAGGCAGGAGCCCAGACTACTCGGTCCAGTCTGTTGTTGAATGGACATTTTTCTAGTGGTAGTATTTCTTAAAAGGATCTTTGTGCCTAAGACTCTGGGGACTTTGAAATGTCCTAGGTCAAGATCAAGTGGTGGCTTTCGAAAGTAGAAACACTTCAGCCGTTGACAGAATTCGCTGAAGGCTGTTCTCGAAAGGATAAAGGCACCAGAAACTGGAGGAAAAAGAAATCCTGCTTCAATGAACAGCATATACGCTGCTTCTATAACAAGGCGTTTTCCGTCGACCTGGACAATGTGCCAAAACTGAGATCATCATTGAAGTGGGAGTTCTGGTCAGAAGCGACAACCAGAAATTCCTATTTGATGTAAATAAATGTGATGAAAACACCAGTATCACAATTCATCGTATTTGTTTATCAGATCATCTAGTCGATGTTTCTCTCAGTTTCTTGAAGTACCACTATAATACTTTTTTCCTTGAAGCATCACTGCAATACTCATTCTTTTAACGAGCAATATAATTCTTCGTATCTTGTTTGAAGACTGTAGTGTTCTGTTCTTGGCAGTAGTACAATAGAACTTTTTTTTCTTGCAGTAACGCTTTAGTATGTCATTCCTTGCAGTAAGTCTGGCAACACAAATTCAAATATTGTTCCTAAAATGAACGAGAAAATTCCACTCGTTCAACATAGGTAAAGATCACAGGAAGTTCACGAGATAAAATACAAGCAAAAAAAAAAAACCACTCTTACCAAAAATATTAAACCTTAATGTCCATTAAAGCAATGATTGTTAGAAATGATGACGATAAAGGTGCTATTGACAGCTAAATATAGACGATTGTGAGAAAACACTCACAGTTCACAGTCGGCGCTTGAAGCAACATTAACATCAATAAAGCATTTACAAGGTAACTAAAACAATATTAGTTGTTGCGGGTTTTTTCAGATAAAGCCTAAAAATAAATATAAACAGGAATAAGCAACAGCAACCATATAAAGAAACATGTTGTGCATTTTAAAATACATAACATCGTTGTCTTTGAAAACTATTGGATACATTATTTTTACAATCGTAAGAGCCGCTCAAACTGTCGACTTAATTACCTCCCTTTGGAGTTCTTGACAGTGTAAAGTAGAAACCTGTTTGTGATGTAACATCGAAACATTTATCGTGACACTTAACATTAAATAAGGCGTCATGTGACTCATTTATCAACCATAAACCACAAACGAACACCAGTAACAGTAGGGTAATTACTTTTGAACTATTAGCACATAGTAACACTGAGTGAGAATAATAATGTGTTTGTGTAGGGGGGGCGGGTAGGTGGGTTGGTGTGGGTGAGTGTGCTTGTGTGTGTGTGTGCTTGCGTAATCTCGAGATTGGCACGATGGAAAAAAAGCAAAAATCACTAACAGAAACATGAAAATACGAATCGCTCTCAACCCAGCTTTATCTACCTTCTTATGCGTGATTATATTTTTTTATCAAGAATATAGGAATTCCCAATAGCGGCAGTATTAAAAACAACAAATAAAAACCTTTAAATCTACGATGGCAGTAAAATAGAACCCAATATTATCACGATACTGAACAATATTGACAGTTAAAAGCAACTGTGAAGTATGCGTACTTTTCGGCGGAGAAACTGGGTGTCCAGTTCACTGTTTTCGTTTAAGCAACAGGGTCCAAGCACTCTTCTTGTGGCAACTCTGTAGGGGCAGACGGTAAGGGAGGGGGAAAATCGCTATCCACTTCATTGTTTACTGGCTCGCTGTGCTCTTCTGTCGTTTGGACCAATTCTTCGTCTTCGGTGACTTCTGATACACCCAGGTCATCATCCACATTTGTGCCAACTGGTGGAGCAGCCAACATGTTGCCTTCATCGTCGTCAACATCATCAAATGGAACTACTGGGTTTTCCTGGCAGTCTTCCAGGTAGGCAGGCGACTGATGACTATAGGTGCTTGGTGTCCCCGATGGCGCCGCGGAAAGAGCGTATAGGACGCCGATGGAGGTCGGCACTGACTGAACGGGCCTGACGCAAAGAATCCCGGTCTCGGGCTCCAGAAGGCAAGGCCGGAGCACGAACTCGGGTGGATCTGGAAATTCCAACTCGTCCTCATCCAGGCATTGCTCACCGTCCTCCTCCAGGGCTGCCAGTGTTGTAGGAGAAGGGTTAGACGAACCTGTTTCAGGGTTAGCCCGGAAGTGCGATGTCGGTGCAGGTCTCGATCCCCCGCTCGCGCCCGCGGCACGTGCGTTCTGCCAGAAGGTGGGACTCTGGTAGGCCGCGCCGTATTCTTGCATCTCAGCCTCGATGCTATGATGAGAGTGGGACACGCCCATGTCGTCGACATCTTGAGGGAGGCAAACATCATGACCCGGATCGTAGTCGCCTGGCCGATAACCATCAACCACGAACACCGGTGCGTGACTTTGTACCTGCTGACCAAGGAAATTGTCATCTGGTGCTCTGAGGGGCTGGAGACTGGGATCCACCGGAAGGATGGGAGGGGCAGAACACTGGCTTTCACTGCTGATAAAAGGGCATAGGGCAGTCTGTACGTTACTAAGGCTACATTCTTCCCCCGGGCCCCTTTGGTATGCAAAGGGCCGATGCTCACTGACCTGTTCATTATCTTGTACAGAAAAAACGCAACTCGTCGTCAAGGGCCTCTCTGTTTCCATAGCCACGTGCATCGTTGAAGCAAGATTTTGAGGGATCTCTTCCACGGTGCTGTAAGACTCCGGATTAGTCTCCATGTCGCCAGAAGAAGACACGAAGGCCTGTGAAAGTGGATCTTCAACTGGTGTGGTCTGGAGCTCTTGACAAACAACCGGTGGGAAAAGACCAGGAATCGCTCCGCTTTGAGGTGCGTAATGATAGGGCACGGAACCCAACGGCGTCGATGCAGCGGGAGGAAAGTAGCGCGTGATAAGAGAATTTTCGGAAGGAGGAAAAGTGAATGGGTTGGCGGTTACGACGCCTTGAGGAATGGGAGGAAGAAGAGAAGTGCTGCTACTGTTGTGTGTGGCGTAGTCGTCGTTGAGAGGAGGCGGCAAGAGTTGTCCCGGAAGAAGGCATGCTAAGTGACCGTTCTGGTTTGCCTCCATATGAGGATGCATCTGAGCCCCGTTAGCGTGGATAATTATGTTCGGAGTCGACATGGTAGGCAAGACAATAAATGCTGAGCTGGAATTCAAAGGTCTGCCAGACGGAACGGCCAAGGATCCGGGGACTGACAACCCGAGAGAAGGAGTGGGAGAAACAGTCGGATGCATACCGGTGAAAGATCGACTAGGAGAAGGGGGAATAACTGGAGGGTGGGTCATGAGCATTGTCTCTGTGTAAGACGGGGGAGGAATTCCGATCGGTGGGCCTAGGTATCCTTGCGTTGGGGTCAAGGCCATAAAGTCTGTGCTTCCGGAGTAGGCCAGGTTGGCGACGCCAGTCGTCAGCGATGCAAAATGTGAAGGGTTAAGAGTCGAACACTCCAGGCCAGGGGTCGCTCCTGACACCATGAAGACAGCATTGTTGTTCTGCACCATGTGCACAGATGCGGGCATGGCAGGAAGACCATCCTCTGCCAAAGTGGCGTTCGGATGCGCCTCCGGAGGCGAATGGCTGTGATAGAAGGCCGCTGCTCGGTAGGGTGGAGGGTGCCTGTGGTGCCTAGGGCGCCTGGAGGACATGCATCGGCCGCAGACGATGCCTATGACGATTATGATGCAGACGCCGCCAACGATGCTTCCTATCAAGATCCAGGTGTTTGATCGGCCTGAGTCGCCCTTGTTTGCTGCTGTTGTGACTGCCATGAGAAATATGAATTACAGGCAAAGAAAAACGCCACCGGTGTCTCTTAAAACTAAATTTGCATGCACATGTAGAACACTCTTATAAGAAATGACTAAAAGGAAAATACATACAAACCTGGCTAGAAATAGAAATACCCGATTTTATGAGATTTACAGTCACACTCAGCTGGGTTTCAAAATATTCCGAGGAGTATCGAAGAGAACCGTATGCATAACCTCGTCTGTGATTACCGATTCCAATTTTTTAAATTACTCTGGTCTTCCTTGAGCAAAGCTGAACAAAATCTCACTCAAGACAGTTATCACAGTTCACGTGGGCTTGAGAGCGAAGTTCTAGGTCACGATGAGTGATTAAATAAATTAAAAATTAAAAATAATAAATAAATACCCTCAGTCGTGGTTGTAGACAAGGCTATGGTAGATGGTGGAGTAATGAGCTGGGCAACATATCGCAAGTCGAAGCCAGCACCAGTACTGGATTTATCCGACATGAAAACGACGTGCATGTAGCGCTGGGTGCTGGTGATGAGGGGGAACTTGTCGCAGAACGTCACGAGAAGCTCACTACTCGTGCTGTATCCTGAATAGTTTAGGAACAAAAACCATGGGAAAAAAAAACTCATGAAGAAACCTTAAGCTCACAATAGGAGCTGTTCATCAGACAGAACATATTCTACTCGTTTGATTACGTGCTAATATTATCAATTCATTTTATTCTCTTTTCATTGCTTTTTGATATTGCCACAAGATTTTTGAACACTAAGGGTTCTTCGTAACTCACAAGAAAAAGGATGGGAAAATGTTATCAACCTGAGACACAATGACAATATGAATAGGGAAAATAATGTATGCGGTAAGAATCAAGGCACAAAGGCAAATAATTAAAACAGAAAGATTAAGGAGATTTTAAACTGGGGACGTTTAGTGAGGGAAAAGTGTGTGTGTGTGTGTGTGGGGGGGGGGTACCTACCGTCGTAGATGGAGATGTTGTCGTAGGCGCAGCTGGGGAACCACTCCAAGTCGAGAAAATAGGTCTGCAGCTTTATCCTATACTCGTTGCTAGGGGCAACCAGAAGCCAGGAGCAGTGGGCGTTGCTAGAGGACGACATACATACAGACGCCATCTTGACAACAATATGGGCTTTCATCCTCCCCACCATTCCCCTCAAACACACGGCCATTTATAATTCCCCATCTGGCTAAAGTTTTCTCTAAATGTACGCGTATAAGTAGGTTTCTTTTCATCTCTTTACAAATAAAATCATAGATGAGTTCATTCGTGCAAATACAGACGCAAAAGCATAAACAAAAAATGCAATAAATAAATAAACAAATAAATAAATAAACAAAAAACATTTACATAGCTCAGACATTTACGCCCATGTGCAGATCAAACAAATACACAACCTATAAAACCGAATACAGCGACCATATTTTGTTCTTAATCCCGCCAACATATTTCAAAAGGTTCAAAAACTAGAAAGCTGCTTGCTTTGGGTAGTTCCGTGGGCGGTTTGGCGACTGCAGTGACTGTAAGTCCATGGTGGCTGCCATCTCTTGTGTTTTCCCATTACACTGGCTGTCAACTACTGTTTGTGTGCAGAAAGGAAAAAAGGAAAAATAAAAATTAGTCCCACGAAGACAAGAGTTTGATAGTCTATAGTCTACAGATAATAATTTTATATTGATATTCTATATTAATGTTTGTTGTTAAAGTAGTAGATAATACACAGCGTTATTCTCAAATGACAAAAAGGGACATTTTAGGCTCATGAGACTTGTATAGCTTTCATTTTTTTAAAGATATTTTAAAAACCAATTCTTTCTTTATCGTTCAGTTTGTCTGTGCCTTCTCTCTCTCTGTGTGTGTGTATGTGTGTGTGTGTGTGTGTGTGTGTGTGTGTGTGTGTGTGTGTGTGTGTTATACTGCAGCTGTATGGTGAATGAGTATGTGATAATGAATATGATGGTGTATGTCCGTCTTTCTATCTGCACGTCTGTGTATATACAAGGACAACAGGTTTTTAACCAGTTTCACTGTACTTGAGGTTATTAAAGCATTAATAAGGTGTAAAATAGAAATAAAATATAAAATATATTTAAAGCATAAATTTTAAAGTAATATTGTAGATTGTTGCAGCATTTTGACTGGTTCCTTTTTCTTTCTCGATGATGTAAGACAAAACAAGTGCGCAAATGTTGCTTCCTCCAAACTGGTTAGAGGCCTAATGGGCATGAGAAAAAGGGAAGATAAGGAGTATGAAGACTAAGAAGAGAGGATAAAAAATAA
The DNA here is from genome assembly GCA_004794655.1 of Marisa cornuarietis. Taxonomy (NCBI): domain Eukaryota; kingdom Metazoa; phylum Mollusca; class Gastropoda; order Architaenioglossa; family Ampullariidae; genus Marisa; species Marisa cornuarietis. The sequence goes on from SMMW01000001.1 coordinate 19,538,682, forward strand.
AATATGTAAAAGAAGGTAAGAAAAACAAATAAAAACAAGAGTGACAGGAAAGAGAAAGAGAAGAAAAAGGGAAGGGAATATAAGAAGAACAAAAAGGAGGAAGAAGAAAACGGAGAATGGGAGTAAAACAAGAATGAAAAAGAAAGAAGAAAACTGAGAATAGGAATTGAAAGAGTAAAGAGAAGGATGAAGAGGAACCAAAAAGTAACAGCAGATGTGAAGAAATAGAATGAGGAAGAGAGGGAGGAGGAAAGGAGGAGAGATAGAACTAAGAAAGCTGAGAAGAAGAAGAAGATAAAAGAGGAAGATGGAAGAGAAAAAGAAAACGAGAAGAAAAGAAGAGATAGAATAAGACTTTGACTCCATTTCCACTTTTTTACTTCCTTTTATTGTTTAACATACTCTTCACTCTGGTGCACTGTTTCTTAGTTCGATCGGAGCGTGAGGCGGGTAGAAAATCTCACCCACCTCCCGCTCTTGCCACCGATTTCTCACCAGCCTCCCCCCCCCACCCAACACTTCCGCTCAACCCCACCCCCTCCACCCTGCTCGTCGACTTGCCAGGAAACCTTTGCAAGCTAAATGCCAACAGCGTGCCTTATGTCATAACGGGTCCACCATCTTGCTGTCAGATGAACGGTGACGCCCTAGTCTCTGACACACCTGCCAGTTCCACCTGCTATACCGTCGCCACCTACCGTAAGGACCGTTACATGCCGCCATAACGGCTCTAGGTCCTGACTTAATGACGACATCATGGTGCTATCAATAGTCCAAGTTTTAGCTCTGTGCGGATGGATACCTCGCCTGGCATACTATGTAACAACATCAGGTCCAACGTTTGTTGATTATTTGTGGCAGACATCTTCACTAATGTATTGTCCTGCAGAATGCGTAGAACACTAAATCATTGTGTGGAAAAGAAAACAGAGATCGAAGCGAAATCTTGTCTCGGGGATTTTGGATTTTTTTTTATGCAAGTCAAGCGTGAAACGATTTTCGTCGTCGAATAAGTAAAAGCCGCAACTCAAGAGCAAGTTCAAGTCTGTAGGTCATTATAGTTTCCTAGTTATGGAAAAGCCATTGTAGCCACAAATCGCATTGTAGTCACCTACTCCTGGAAATAATGCCATTTATTTCATTTATTTATTTATTGGATATTGGCCTAGGCTGCATTTTTAGCCATCACATCAGATAATAACAATCGCGCAATAACAATGCAGAGTACGGTGTTGCAGGATGTGGCTTCTACTAAGTTTCCATGAAAATAGCATAAATACGAGGCTATTATTTCACTGCATTTCCTTTTTCTGCAGAACTGATCAGATAAATGTCTGCTGTGTGTGTGTTTGATCTGCTGGATGTTGCAAAACATGGTGTAAAGGTCGTTCTGTGGACTTATGGTCCTGACTCCTGAAGAGTGAGATGTTTGAGACCTCATTTACCTCGGGGCAGCTTTTGTGAGGGCGGTGCCTCTGTCTCTCTCCTCCCTCGGTGCCTTAGTTTTCTCAAGTCTCTACTGAGTCAGGTATTCCTCCTAAACTGAGACAACTTGCGGAGGGGGGTGAATACGCTGCGTAATCCAGCGGCTTAATAAGTGTGCTCCCTCCCCCGAACACACTCACCAGTTTTGGATGCTTTTGAGGTACCCACTAGGCTACCCCTTTCCCCACGAGCCGGGGGAGAAGCGGCTTATAGAGCAGACGAACAAGAAGGGGAGAGAGAGGGAGAGAGATGAGGGAGAAATAGGAGACTTACCTAAGGTGTTCTGACTGCTAGGCTGAGAGGGCCTACCGGTAGATGTGGTTGTAGCTTGTTTGGACCTGCCTTCCCTATTTCCTATTTATCAAAGACAAACCGAAACTGCGTGCTTACGTATCTTACTTAAGTCACGCGCGCGTTTGTGAGTGTGTGTGTGTGTGTGTGTGTGTGTGTGTGTGTGTGTGTGAGAGAGAGAGAGAGAGAGAAAGAAAGTGACATTGTGTGTGTGTGTGTGTGTGTGTGTCCCCCCTCATAAGTGCATGTGGTTATGCGTGCTAGCGCCTGAGGGGTAACTGGGTAGGCAGAGACCTTCACGCTCGTGAAAAGGATATGATTAACGCGCATGCGCACTGACATCAAACGCTTTGCACAATGCTTAGAAGTGATTTTTTAAATTTAAAATATAGACTACAAATTATACTACAGACACGTGGCTACGGAATACTAGTTTAGTATGTTATCTTCGGTAACACACAGTATTGTCAGATCAGAGCAATCAAAGCTGTGAACTCGAATTAACGTTCCACATATTTGTGCAATTACCTCTTTACATATTTTATTTTGCTCAGTGAACTATACTTTCAGCTATACTTTACTATTTAACCTCTTTCTGGTCCGTTATTTTGATCTACTGTGCTGAAAGTGTACAGATTAAAAAGTTTTTGTTGAACTAATAATTTAAAATTAAATCAGTTTCGTATCTATCCACAGAGAAGGGGAAGATGAATTTTAGCCATGATGTTCCAAATGTCCACACTTGAAAAAAAGCAAACAACTTGTCTGAGAAAGAAAACCTTAACAACATAACAAACCAGCATACCTTGTACAACTGAGTGCTTTTAACAAGCAGGCCATTGTCTAACCCCCACGAAACTGCCTTACTCAAACATATGGGTTCTTCGTGGGGGACGTCCTTTGCGCTTGTAAGTAAATATATTTTTATTTACATTTTGTTTGTTTTTTATATTCTTTTGGTTGGAGAAACTGAGATCAAGTCTAAAGTGCTGAAACGATAAACATATTAAAAGCATGCCTTGAGTAAGCTGTAGTCAGAAATTCACGAGAGGCTTTGAAACTGTCTTACATTTTAAAAATGATGTGATTTTTTCGTGTTCCTGTCTTGATGAAGAAGTTTTGTACTGGCGAGCAAGAGAAATGCAGAGAGAAAGAAAAAGGAACAGACATACAGATTGTCAGGGAAGTACATGTGTGAGCGAGTCGTACACCGGCGCATGTTTCTCACCTGCAGCAAAAACGAGCCAAAGGGTGGAGGCCTGGAGTAGATACCCGGCTGTACCTGTCGTCGTCATGTTTCATCGACGGCTTGCCCTGCACGTCCCTCCCGCATGTAGATGTCGACAGCTGCAAAGTTTCCCTTCCTCCACCCAAGTTCAGATGCTCAGTGCTTCTTGGCCGTCCTGCACCCTGTCATTTGCCCCGCAGACCTCACTGAGTCCTGTTCGTCAACAACCTCCGGGGCGCTTCGCATGGCACCGTCGTCGTCGCAAGCAATGGGGCGCCACCTTCGTCAGATGTAAACGTGAGCGAATGCGTCCACGCCCTGTTTTCGATTTACTCATGTGACTTTCGCCGAGCATTTCCAGGGCGGGTAACGATTTCTTTCGACGAAACTCACACACTCCATCGCAGTCTCGCTCGCTCGCCATGCCTCGCCGTGAACCCTGACCTACTACCGCTCCAAGACAATGGTGCCACGTCTGCAAACTGATCATCGGGAGAAAAGCGGTTCTAACCCACACTTCATAACACTGTCACGCATTCCCAGGCGTCCATCGATCAGACTGTATGTTCCTGCAGTAAATGCTTTCAGCCAACCTACACACCTATGTGGCGAAATGAACGCTGGCGCCATCCTGAGCAGTTAAATAGAACGAAGGACGCCTGTATAACATGGGGTGTGTTGCAGAGAGGGGCGGGTGTCTTTGTTCCTGCGATAACTGTACCTTTTGAACTTACAGAGGGTTAAAATTAAACCTTCGCGAAAGTTTCCTCTAAAAAACATAATTTTTTTACTTGTTTCCAAAACAAAGTACAAGGATTAAAGGCTGGATGACTATAATTTCCAGAACAACCCCTTAATGGCTCACCCACATATGTTTAGAGTGTTCTAATGATTTTAAAGGCATGTATTGATTCCCCACTTCCATAAAATGCTGTAAAAAGGGGTCAAATACACAATGAAAAGGTTATAGTTAGGAACCAGAAAGACTAACTCATGGACAATAATCAAATAGCACAAAGCTCTGGAGAGATAATCAAACAAGGTAATTGACGGATTTCTAAACGACTAGCACTGCGGAAAAGATCTCTAAACACACAAGAATGAACAGAAGTCTCTCTGACCTTCCAAGAACGCACTCTTAACGGTCCGGCGGGCATGAGGTTGTCACTATCGTGGTATGCCAACCAGACCCCATCCCCCCCCCCAAAAAAAAAAGAAAACAACAACCGAAGATCTTTGTTCAACGGAGCATGCATCCAAAAGTACTCCGACAAACTAAGGATGTGCAAGACTGGATATTTACATTTAACAAAAGTTTGTACCAGTCAGGTGAGAATGTCTAGACGTGTATCAGCTTCAGTTTTGTTTGATGACATCGACAATGGTTTCACTGAGTGCTGTCGATAATTGTAAGTAAAAGGCAAAGATTCCCATTTATAAGTGGCAATAGTGGGAGAATGTGAACGTAAGCGGTTCACCGACTCTAGGGGCCGCAAAGGGCAGTGAACGAAAGTGGTTCATGGCGGGGCCCAACTCTGTCTTTCCGCCGAATTTACCTCCCCTGATAAATCAAGCCCGTATTTCTGATATCAAATTGTTGGTAGGATTGTAGGAACAGGGGATAATTTGTTGTCCAGCCTGTGACTTTTTAATTCACAGACGCATCCACTAACCAACGGTTTAAGAAGTCTTCCCAATCGATGTTGGCAGTGACCAAAGTAGTAGCTCGAGTATTCAGTAAACTCCATTAGTTATAGCAAGCCAGACAGCGAGGAGAGCACGACACACACAGAGAGCGTTTGTGAGAGAGAATGGGAGAGAAAGAGAAAGTAAGAGAGTAAGAAGAGAGCAAAGATTAGAAAGTGTACTGATATCCTGGGAATCAGTGTACAATGTACAATATCCCCACTTAATGTCGTCGATAGGTTCCTTTAGCCAAACAAGGCCTAACGAAACAAATGCCACTACAGGCTGACATACAGGTAGACACGAGTAAAGTTCCTGTGGCATATTTCTAGTCACACAAACATCCCCAAAGACACAAATTATGTGGCAAGAAATCGGTGCAAACCCACGCAGGTAGAGGGAGAACGTGCAAACCTCAAACAGTGATCCCGGCCCAGCATCGACCCCTTCATTTATAAACGTCATAACGAAGCAAAGATAAGTAAAAAGAAGTTAAGCGAGAACTTGTTGTAATTTAAAAAAAAGATCCCTGCTTTGCTTGATATCTGTGTATGACATCATCATCATCATCATCATCATCATCATCATCATCATCATCATCATCATCATCATCATCATCATCATCATCAACAACAACAACAACAACAACAGAAGCAACGACTATTTCTACTACTACTACAGCAACAGCAAGGACAATATTGGCAACAATCATAGAAGCAATAACGATTTTGGCAACAAAGAACATTTGTAACAGCAAAGATCGACACAAGAACAGCAAGAACGAAGGGTCGCTTTAGTTTAGTTCAAGATATCATACATGAGACCTAACTTAGAATAATTAAAGTGTGAGTGATGGCGCATACTCTGCAGAGGCTGCCTGACAGACTCATTTAAAACCCAGGATATGACATTATTAAGTCAGCTTGAAGAAATTCAGACTTTCAGACGGAACTATGTCCAAAATGTATGAATGTTCGAATCCACATTCAACCAGTTTTCGTTTCTTGAAGCCTCTGTCGATAAAACAAAAAAAATGTTAGTGCGCAGGAATTTTCAATAGGATCGTAAAAGCAAATTGCTATGAGTGAGCCATCGGGGGTGCACGCGCACATAGCTAGTCATAGGGGACTCACTCACTCACTCACTCACTCACTCACTCACTCACTCACTCACTCACTCACTCACTCACTCACTCACTCACTCACTCACTCACTCAAAGACCGCGTGGAAGCGATAGAAAAATGACGATTTAAAAAATAGTGCTTCAAATCAAGCACAGGTTTGAAAAAATAGAACCTGTGAATTTTTTTCATTTAATTGCAACTGTTGCCACGCAACTAGTTTGTACGGCAGGCAGCTATGTTCTCGTGAGCCACCAAGCTACCCTTGGCAGGGCCTCGAAAAGATTGCCTGAAGACACCTGGCACGTGCTGTCTTTTAGTCAGCGCATAACAAGGTATTTTTTTATATCACAGAATTGAAGAGCATGCTTTAAGCAAGGAGTCGAAATCAGGTGTAAGGAACGATTTTTAACCAGTAGTTAGTCGATGCTCACAAGACTTGAATCAATGCGAGTCCCCATCTGGATGATGTATGTCTTGGGGTGTGGTGTGCTGTGCATACGAAAGACGTGATTGTATCCCTAAAGCTTTGCTGCTCTTTCTCTCCAGCACCTCGTCTATTCTTTGATTGCAAGGTCAGTAGAGTCTGTTGAAATCTGAAGATGCGACAACTAGGAGCACAAAGTCAAGATAAAATATTTTAGAGTCTTGATGGCCAGGAGGTCTGCGAAGGTGACTTAGGCGGTGATGAAGCGGGTGGGTGGGAAGTGAGCATGGCACACGAGTAAGCGGGTGGGGCCTCCCCTGGGCTGGATGGGCACAGCACTGGGCGCTGTACGGGGGTGACGGCAAGGCTGCCATAGGGAGGAGGAAGGTCGCTCAAATTTGTGGATCGCATCACAGGGTCGTTGCCCTGACATCCACGTGATAGGGACATCATCGCCGACGGCGGGAAGAGAATGACAGCGGTGTTCTGTTGCGCGAAGTAGCTGTTGCGATGTTGCGGGAGACAACAGCTCCCGGCGTGGACTGAAGGTGGCGCTGCAGTGCTGCTGGCCAGGCGACAGGGGGTGATGGTTGTCATGGCGATGGTTGTCGCGCGGCCACTAGCTGCAGCAGCTCGAGCCTTCTTGATGTGTCGAGCGATGACGACGACTGTAATGGCAACGGCGACAGCAAACCCCAGTGTACTGCACCCGTAGACAATCCCCAGCATCCGGGTCCTGCTTTTCTCCTCTTTGTACCCATCACTTTTCTCGCCATCGTAGTCGTCTGCTGGAAAGTGCAGCAGAGGACAGACCGTGATATTGGGCAGAAAACATGTCCACTGGTAAGAAAAAGCGTACTTCTAGGTGTAACACTCACTCACTCACTCACTCACTCACTCACTCACTCACTCACTCACATTTTACTTGTTTTCAACTTACTGTTCCTCCTAACGGTTGCCATAGAAGCGAAAACAGCTTCAACCAATAGCCTGAAGTCCGTCATGCTGGTCACCTGTTGGGTCAGCTTGACGTACATGAACTGACCGGAGCTGTACATGGGAAAACTCCAGCCAAAGCAGTCAGGGTGAATGGGATCAGCATACTCTGTCAAACCTGGTGACACAATATGGACAGTCAACATAAACAAACTTTGTGACAATTATGGACAGTTTGCGCAAATTTTGTTTGTGATTAAGCTTCATACTTTATAAACTACTCAACATTTGCTCCCCACGTATCAGGTCTACTAACTACATAAAAAAACAACAAACGATGCAAAGTGACAACAGGTTCAGGTTCTGACCCACTGGTGTACGCCGAAGACGTATGGTGTCAATATGTCTGCTGACATGATTGTAGTGGATGTAACTGATAATTCAAGCTACGCAACTGTACAGGTTGTACACCTACATATCCAGTGAGGTGCATTTTAAATTTAGCTTCTATATACTAGGAAAAAAGGTTGAGTCTAGTAGCTGTGGCGGCAGTAAATGTAAGTGGCTTACAGTTTCTAGAACACGCCTTAAACTTTATTGATTAAAGAGGCACTATTATGTTGTTTTTTTTTGAACTGATGCTTGTTCCACGGTCCTCGCACCTGCGAGTTTGTTCTTTACAGTCAAGTGCACCAGCCAGCAGGTCATAGAACCTAGTCCTCTATATTCTAAAACCACAAACGATGTGTAAAAGAACCATGCACTGCATTGATCAACGAGTATCGTGGCACAGATTTGTCAAAACCCTTGAATTCACAAAAAAAATTATTTCTGTTATTATTATTGTGAATTAAGTGTCTTTGCTGATAGTGAATATGGATATTTGTCAACACGAAGTTTTCGCACGACGCGAAATTCTCGTGCAAATCCCGAGGTAATCGCGCGCGCGCGCACACACACACACACACACACACACACACACACACACACACACACACACACACACTACGAGGTTCTGTTATTGGGCAATGGTGTTTCAACACACGATTGATCTTTACCGTCAAACACCTGCAGACTGTCACAAAACTGAGCGGTGGCTGACTTTCCTCCTTCCGGTTCCGCTCGCAGGCTGATGACGTAGCCCAAATCGGTCTGAATCCGCCATTCGCAGCGAGACACCCTTCATGGCAAAGATAGTAGAATGCAAGTGCGTTGACCATAAAGACAGTCTCTTTTAAGACTGTTTCAGGTAACTACTCTCCTACCCCTCCACACACATGCACACACACACACACACACACACACACACACACACACACACACACACACAGAGTGTAAGACATGAGGACTGTTGACTTACGTTTGGGGTCCTTGACGACTGTTCAAAGACATGATGATGTAATTAACACCTGGAACTGCATGAATGTCCACATCAGATGGCTGACACGTGTGAGTTTCGAGACCTGTTGCGCACGTACAACCTTATGAATATGTTACAAAGTTATCAGAATTAAATATAAAGGAAAGTGTTGCAAAATTTTCACTTGTTATCACAGTTTTAGGAATAAGTGATAAATTCATCACAGGTATGCTTTAGTAATGTGTGAGAACCGAGTCGCAAATAGAGTCCCAGGTGCTTACCTTGCTGCTACTCGTCGAACTCAAAGAACTTTGGACGAGAAGCGAGGGTGGGGGTATCAAGAGGGTGCATGATCCATAACAATGTATACCTTGAGGGGAGGGGTAATCCATTCTATCATAAATTGCAGAGAGAAGGGGGTTGAGGATTTAGCAGGGGCGAGATAACGAGCGCTACTGTAGAGTAATGTAACAGGGGTAGTATAACAACTATTACTGTACTGCTTTAATACTGTTTCAGAAATGTAGCACAGGTCAGAGGAATGCGTCAAGAAGTTATCCCAATTTTAACTTTGGGGATGTGGGCAAAAGTTACCTTTGGTATAATTCTGGAATGTGTTTAGAAGTTAGTACAAGTATAACTTTAGTAAGGAATGAGAAATTATCATCTGAAACTGTAGCAGACAGGTGCCACTTGGACATGTCCATCCTCAAAATGTATAACAGACAGTAGGGGGGGAGCGCGCCTGTATGTGTGAAAGTGTGTGTGCCTATGTGTGTGTACGCAGGTGCCCTTTTGCATGCTGCACTCACCCAGAGTAGTGGACAGTTGAGGCTGCACCGCCTCGTAGGTGAAGAGGAACCTGCCCTTGGTGTCAGCGTCGTCAGCCTCAAGCTCCACATACATCCAGCGCAGGCTGCTGTCCACTGACCGGCCGTTGGACAGTCGCTGTGAGCAGAAGACCCCGAGCTGTCGTGAGTTCCTGCTGTTGCCTAGGGAACAGATGAAGGCTGCGTTAGTTGCGGCCACTGACTTAAGAGTTCCACTTTCACAACAACGCTTACAAAGACGAGATGTTAACCTAGGGCCGCTCACTGCACTGAGAAGTGACACCCGGCCGTTTCCAGGGTATTTTCGTTTCCTTCCCACTCCCCCTCTCTTCATAGTGCGAAATCAGCTTAAGGTGGAAGCACTTTCCCGCCAAAGTCAACACTTCTTGGCTGGAGCATAGTTTAGTGTTTTCAGCCTGGCGACGCAGTGGCTAAAGTGCCTGTCACCTCGACAGAGAGATTCGAGTGTCTTGGGTTCGTATCTCAGCTCCGACATACCTCTCTGCGTGGGACGCCTGTTTACAGACAGGGGCGCCCGTTAGTGTAGTGGTTGCTTGTCACCACTGCAGTGGAAGGCTCCGAGTTCAGATCTCGGGGCACTCTCTGTAAGTGATACCTGTTCGCACGGCTGGGTGTTTCCTCCGGGTACTCCAGTTTCCTCCCACCTCCCTCTCCCCCATAGTGCGAATTTCCTTTAAGGAAGAAGCACTTTCCTACTAAATCAACCAACCAACTAACCAATCTGTTTACAGAGCTGACCGTCGGTGGTTTTTTTCCCGGGTACCCCAGTTTCCTCAAGTTAAAAATACTAACAGGCAAAATACCTCCAAGATTTTCTGCTATCTTCTCTATCAAAATAATAAGAGTGTCTCTCGGTTCAATATTCCTATACTGATAATTGACCTATTCTAGACGAGCCTGAACTATTCTGGCAGTGTTCTTTAGAACACCCTTCCCTCGGATCTCCAAACAACGGAATCCAGTCTGTACACGTTCAAAGTGGGACTCCTACAAAGCCTATTCCAAATCTTTTGATTACCTACAGAGACTTCTTACCCAGCTTAATTATCTATTACTCGCACTGACAAAACAAACCTACCACACGTTGCTAGTGCTGTAGCAAAAAACAAAAACAAAAACCCTAAAAATTCAGATATCAACCATTATGTTTGTACATATCAAAATTTCCCTCTATGATGTTATTGCCTTTTTGAATTAATGTAGTGTTTTTATAATTTCTTCTACGTAGACCTAGGACTAGATGTAAAAAAGCATATCTTTTTGCTTATTCCGTTATCTACCTTAATAAAGATGTCTCATTAAATTTTGTAATTTGTCCGGCACCCCGTGTGAGCATGAAAGTATAACGCCCTGAACCCGCCTTTATTGGTTGGATAGAACGCTCCATTATTTATTTTTGTTGTGATTATTATTATTATTATTACCTAATTCTGAAGTTGCTGCTAACCATACCACTGAGGTTAAGAAGAAGAAAACTGAACAAGAAGAAAAGAACAATAACGAGAAAGAGTTGTAGAAAGATGGAGACTAAGAAGGAGAGAAGGAGAAACATCTCAGGAAAGGAAGGCTAGATGGAAGAAGAGAAGAGGAGAGAGAGGTTGTAGTACCGTTATAAATGGTCAGGCGATTGAAGGGGCAGTCACTCGTGTCACTTTCTTGTAGGTCAACGAGCAGCAAGGTCAGACGCACCACGTAGCCTGTGTCCGCACTGATGAGCCACTCACAGGAAGAGTTGCTGGAACGCATCACGAGATTGTGCCAGTGTGAAAGACGCATACAGGGTATGTGTGTGGCGGGGTGAGTGGGTGGATGGGATGTGAGGGTTGAACTAGGAATCGCATATGACTCCAGCAACAATTACTTATAATCCTTTTTTTGTCTCAAAATAATGAAAGTAGATGGATGTACCAGAAGACACTGGCCAGATACACATTTGTGTCCCTTTCTATACTCTCACACCTTGGGAGATTAGTTTTAGTCGTAGTAACATAAATGTGAGTAAACACCCGTACTTTGGCGAGTTTTGTTTAAGTTAGGCCCCAGAGGGAGATCAGTTTGATATTGTTGCTTACTATCAGCAGCGCCTTGTTAATAAATTTCATTTACAACAAAATATGTTCAAAATCTCACAGATTTATCATTTCCATTGGCTGCCCACATCTTTCGGTTGTCGCAATCTCCAACTATAAAGATCTTAACCTCTAACTTGTCCCTATCAAGCAATTTCTTTAAATGATAATTGAAATAAAATTATGAACGGTTTCGTAATTGGATTTAAACTAAATGTTCTTGATAAGGTTTCAGTTTGTGTGAATATATAGATAGGTTTTCTATCCATTTAGTCCATATATTTCTCTCCCCCGTTTTTAAGCGCTAAGAGCATGCTCTCTATGGGTGTGAATATGCGCTATGAACATCTTCATTTATTATTATTATTATTATTATTTTCAGTTGGTGTGTACGTATTTATGTATGTATGGATTTTCCAAAGAACCGCAGAGATTGATAGTCACTATCTAGAGTTTATCTCTAAGGAAATGTTATCGTGACCGATATTGGATTGATTGTGACAGCCACAGGATATCTGTGTCGATGTGTCAGTTTATTTTAGTGCTTGAACTTCAGCCGTTTTACTCTATTTGCACTTACTTCGGGTGCGTGCGGTATGGGTAGGTATGAGAGCCGATGGGAGCGCTGATGTAGGGGTGTGCTATGAGCATTCTGGGCCTCTGCTGACCTTGACACCGCGTGTGCACTCCTGGAAAGAAGGAAGCGAAATTTGAAACTACTTTTACTTTTGGCTACCGATAAAAACATAAAAACAAAATTAAAACGGAACAAAAACCACTAGGTACATTCTGGGGTTTTTCACTTCGGAGATGTGTTGGTGATAGTCATTCCTCAGTTTCTCACCCAAGCAGTCTCCAAAATTGGTTCAATACCCGTTTAGTGCAGAAAAAGTTTCCTCAGTCGACCCAGTCGTCGGAAAGGAGTACCTGATTCCACAGAGAGTTGTGTAAGGTAAGGCAGCAAGAGACAGAGAGGGAGAGAGAGAGAGAGGACCACCCTCACATAAAGCTGGCCCTGAGAAAGGTGAAGTCTCTAACACTCCATACCCCAACGAATGAACGACCTATATAAGGTTAAGCGACAATCTTTACCCTTACCTATTTCCCCAACTGCCATTGAAGAACAATAGCATTCAAACAGCATTCGGCTCCTCGATTGTGTTTCTTCATCCAATCTTATAAGCACAATGTCAACAAAAGTCTTTAATTTCTCCAACTCAGCAATATCACTCCACCTTCCTTTTTTGTTTTATGTGTGTGTGTGTGTGTGAGAGAGAGAGAGAGCGCTTGCGTGCATGTTTGTGTATGCACGTGTGTGTGTGTGTGTGTGTGTGTGTTCGTGTGCGTGCCTGTGTGTGTGTGTGTGTGTATAAGCGAGGGAGGTCCAAAAACCGAACGCGTATGCACTGTTCATATTATGTTCAACAGCGGCAGACCTGCAGAAACGCAGACGATTCTCACCTGAGACACTGAGCAGCAGAAATGAAGTCGTTAGAACAGAGCCTGCACCCATGGCAACGACAGCGCTGCTATAGTGTCTACTGCGGCCCTTGCGCTGGTCCGGTGACTTCCGCTGAAGGCTGAACCGCTCTCGTCTCCTTCAAGCAATCGAGAGTCTCATCTACTGTCACAGACCTCCGATCTGGACAGGGTCGTGCGAAAAACCGCAGGTTTGAACTGCAGAAGGGAGAGAGAAGAGCCGGTGGCGCAAGGGCGGAGCGGCGCCAAGCCACCATGACATAGCGAGGCTGGCAGCACAAAGCTGACGTACCGCGACTCCCCACATCGAGCTGCTGGGCTAAAAATAGCACCAGCCACCGTCAGCAGCAGCACCACCACCAGCAGCAGCAGCTTCCGATCGATGCCGGCGCCGATGTCGCCGATAGAGGGCACCCGTGATGAATGTTCTTCTCGCCTCGCTGAGCGCTGGTCACAGACCAGCATGGAGAGACCACCTTCATGATGGTGTCACGTCATCCCATTGCGCCTAACGGGTGGCGCGAGGTGCGTTTCCGCTGTTTGTTTGCGGATCTGCTTAACTGGGATAGAATTTAAGGCGACATATTTATTTTCTATAAATATTTTTCTTTAATATTTATTTCATAAAAAATGTTTTGCTAACCCTTAACTTCGACCACCATTTGACACCCTTTTATTACGCATGCGCAGCTTTCAAACGGCTGTAGATTTCAAGTGCTGTATCAAGGGGGGGGGGAGGTTGAGGGTAATCAGCTGTCCATCCATATACATTTCATATTTCGAGTGACTTCGAACCCAGTTTTACGGATGCCGGAGGAAGCTAAGTCGCGGCATTAATTCTCCTATAGTCAAATTCATAGCCAGTGTCTTTCGCGATCTCGTGAAAATTGTGTGTCTGGTCTAAAATTACTGTCATTTTGCGGGGGTCAAAGGTTGACCTAAGTTTCATCGGTAGAAGCACGGACCTTCATCTACTGGATAAGTGTCTCAGGTTTATATCCAGTGTAAGTCTCGGCTTTCCTTATCAGCCCGCCCGTGTTTCCGGTTCCGGTTTGCTGTTGCGAAGAGACACGGACCTTCATTTAATTTTAATAAATGTCAGTGGTTTGCAGACGTAAATGGATTTGAAAGAAATGGACAGGTGCAAATTGTTGCATTGTTGCATTGTTGGATGTCATACCAATAAAGCGAGATGTCGTTATCCTCAACTAAAAGTAAACATCTATCCTCGTCGCCATCATAGCTTACAATACCAACCGACCTTAGCAACGGGGGACTTCCCTATTGTCGTCTGCTAGTAAATGGCGTTGTCGTGAACTCAGTGCTACCACGAACCTTCATATGTGGCATTTATTAAATTAATTCTTAAAGTATAGGCTTTTTGTAACAAAATAATCTATATAATTGTGTCCGAAAAATCAAAAACAATGCTTTTTTAAAAAATTGTTAGTGGTAGAGCAAGTCAATGGCATCTGTTGTGACGATGTTTTTATATGATAAAATTGACGATAAACCAACATGCGTTTTCTATAAACAACCAAAATACATTTTACAAAAAAATACTAATGTTGATTTTGCAATCAGTCTTCTTTAACAAGGTTCTTATGACAGAAAAGCTTAATTACTTCTAAAATTTCTTCGACGTTAGGAAAACCCGCCATTTTGAAATCGGAAACGGAAGTGAAAACCTAACGTTTGTAGGGTTGGTTACAATTGGTCACTCCTATGATAGCGCAAAGAGGCAACGAATGAGAGACACTCATCCAGTAGATGAAGGTCCGTGGTAGAAGGACTAAGCGTGTGATATTCATGAGAAGACATTCCTGCAAGGCACCTCTCGTCGTCGGAAGCTGTTGGAGGAGAAGGCGAAGGCGTTGCGTCATCACCGTCGTTATCCTCACAAAAAACACTCCCAATACACCCTATGTGAATGTTAGAAAATAAAATAAGTAGTTGGTTTTAACAGCTTTAAATAACATTCAAATCAATTTCACTCAAAATCCAACATCAGACAAGTAGGTCAAACAAACCGAGTAATATATCAAAATACATAAAATTGTGCAAAATAATAATTAGAACATTCTATTTACACGAAAGATGTTAGCGAAAAACGAGCAATGGAGCTGATAAAGGTCCCTTGTTTTTCAAACATAAGAAATATGAGAATATGGCCGAGGTGATGTTAGTAACACAATCGCTTTAGGTAGATGTACATCTCTAGTAAGTTAGATGTACGTCCCTACTTTAGTAAGTTGGATGTACTTCTCTACCTTATTAAGTGAGATAGATCCACGTCTCTACTTTAGTAAGTTAGATGTACCTCTCTACCTTAAAAAGTAGATAGGTACGTGTCTCTATTTTAGTAAGCTAGATGTACGTCTCTACCTTAGTAAGCTAGATGTATGTTTCTACCTTAGATAGATGCACGTCGCTACTTTAGTAAGTTAGATAAATGTAGGTCTCTACCTTAGTAAATTAGATGCACGTCTCTACTTTAGTAAGTTAGATAGATGCACGTCGCTACCTTAGTAAGTTAGATAAATGTAGGTCTCTACCTTAGTAAATTAGATGCACGTCTCTACTTTAGTAAGTTAGATAGATGCAGTTTCTACCTTAGTAAGTTAGATAGATGTAGGTCTCTACCTTAGTAAATTAGATGCACGTCTCTACTTTAGTAAGTTAGATAGATGCAGTTTCTACCTTAGTAAGTTAGATAGATGTAGGTCTCTACCTTAGTAAGTTAGATAAATGCATGTCTCTACCTTAGTAAGTTAGATAGATGTAGGTCTCTACCTTAGTAAGTTAGATAGATGCATGTCTCTACCTTAGTAAGTTAGATAGATGTAGGTCTCTACCTTAGTAAGTTAGATAGATGTAGGTCTCTACCTTAGTAAGTTAGATAAATGCATGTCTCTACCTTAGTAAGTTAGATAGATGTACGTCTCAACTTTAGTAAGTTAGATAGATGCAGTCTCTACCTTAGTTAGATAGATGTAGGTCTCTACCTTAGTAAGTTAGATAGATGTAGGTCTCTACCTTAGTAAGTTAGATAGATGTACGTCTCAACTTTAGTAAGTTAGATAGATGCAGTCTCTACCTTAGTAAGTTAGATGCACGTCTCTAGTAAGTTAGATAAATGCATGTCTCTACCTTAGTAAGTTAGATAGATGTAGGTCTCTACCTTAGTAAGTTAGATAGATGTAGGTCTCTACCTTACTAAATTCCATGTGCGCTGATGTACAGGCCGGGTGGGGGCCGTCACTGGGTACGCAGTAAAAGGTTAAAAGCGTACAAGGCAACATAATTATGGTTTGACATGTCTACAACATTCTTTTTCCTACAAACACCGCATCACACAGGAACAACTACAAGTTACGCGCCCAGTTATCATGTGATCTAGGATCTTTCATTGGCTGTAACCTTGACAACGCAACCGCGTCTATTAGTGACGTCACAGTTTTGAACTCTTTCCGTGCATGAAGACACTTCAAGTTGGCTTATTTATGGGGAGCACATTTCTCTTTGACTTCTTTTAACAATAGTTTCTTGCACTTAAAGTGTACTCTTGTCGAAATTCTATAATGAAACAAAAAAAAACAGTGGCTGGATGGGGGAGAAAAAGGAAACATCTTTTTTTTAATCTGTGTGTTGAGTTTACGTCTGCCAGACGGTATAACAACCAAAACCAACCATTCAAGCAGCCAAGAAAGCAAGCTTTCATTTAAAGAAAACCACATGACACTCTTGGTTAATAACAGCTGCTGTGTTGCAGTTAATTTCTATATTTTCCTATAGCATCATCGCGAGTACACCAACAAACGAACGAACAACAGGAACAATAACTGCACAAATGAATGAATAAACAATGAAGGTGTTATGTACACAAATGTTTCGAAATCGGATTCGTACATAATGTCCATATAAATATCTTGTATATTGTACAACGACGTATGGGTCTGCAGTTCATGAGAACCTATCCCGCTTCACTGGACCCTAGTGGTCGAGCTGGCTAGCGTGTGGGGGCTCCGATGTTGCTACAATGCTCGGTGGAGCTGAAGGCACAACAGAAGCCTCGTTTCCAGAACTGGCTGCAGCGTTGACCTCATTCCCAGCATCCGAAGCAGTCGGGGGGCTCGACTCAACCGAATCGGTTGGGGCCGGGTCCGAGGAGTACGCCGGAGGAGGCGCAGTGTGGTAGTGTGGGGGGAAAGGCACCGGCATCATAAAAAGGCTGTTGTCGTATTCCACGAAATCCTCGGCCACGCGCCGCCCCGCCCTCGCCCGCCCACCTGCCGCCCTCGAGGGCATGGCGCCGACGCGGGCGCTGGTGTTCTTCACCTTGACCACGTAGCACACGGTGATCAGCAAGCCGAACACGCAGACGACCGCCACCACGGCGCCGATGATGGCCAGTTGCAGATCCCCTCTGTTGCTGCTGTCGGGGGTGGCGATGGACACGACTGCCGAACTTTGGGCCTCAACAAAGGGCGCTGTCAACAACAATGATAACAATATACTACTACTACTAATAATAATAATAATAAAAGGGACTGTCTTACGCTGTATCATGCTTATTTTAAAATGTGTGCTTGCCGCGCATTTAAAAATACCCGTTCTGATTTTTTTCTTAAAATTAAAGATTGTGTTTTAACTACAGTTGGAAATTACATTTTAATCAAAAGTCAACATCAGACAAGTTGAAAAGCGACAGGAAAGTCAAACAAACAAATATATTAATATAATTAATATAATAAATGATACAAAATAATAATTAGAACTTACGATTTACATGAACTCTATTAACTAAAAACCTGTGCGATGGAGCAGATAAAAGTAATTTATTTTTCAAACGTGAGAATTACCAGAATATGACTGAGGTAATGTTAGTAGCAAGGGCACCGTCGTTTTAGACAGGTTTACCTGTCTGCCTCAGTATATTTAACGCGGAAAAAAATGTGGGCTACTTGTGTTGAAGTATTCTGATCTTTCACATCTTTAATAGCGATAATGTTTGTACAGTCTTGAATTTCCCGGTGCTGTGGAACTTACTTGTCGGTGACAGCGCTGGTGGACGTACGGCTGTGTAGGTCAGCTGAAACCCTTCGTCTGTGACATTGGCATCCGTGACAAAACGAACGAACATTTGTAAACCGCTGCTAACTAATGGCATATACCAGTAATTGCAGTACTCCCCCACAAGGGCGGCGGTGGACGTATTGCCTACAGTTAAGAAAAATGTTTTTAAGAAAAGATACGCTTATCAGAACTAAAACTGCAACTACAGTAAACCCTGCACAACCAGTTTAAGTGTAAAACATTGGGTACTACATCGAAAATTACAACATTGTATCGGTGAGACAAAAAGCATCTAGCTGAAAGACGACAAAAACTAAATAATAATACTTTTAAAACTAATTCTCGACACATCTCACACCGGTCCTGCCTCTGGTGATTTCCACATACGCACGCAATGTATATTTATGCATAACATTCATGTATTTGTGGAGATATATATATATATGCTTCAACACATGTTATACGAGACTACATACTTGAATTGGTTTGAAATTACCATTTATTACTTTTACATCATAAAAACATTATTTTGTGTTAAGGGTGGGGAGTAACTTCAGTACTTACTCTCTAAGCTTAATATAAACATTATTGTTGTTTAGGGTGGGGAGTAACTTCATTGTTAACTCTCTACGCTTCATGTGTTTATTTGTATTAATCCTGAAAACATTTGTAATATACAGGTTCCGCTATATGTATCCTTATTTATGAGCGCACGGGATAATGCAGACCCACCGTCATAGATGCTAATGTGGTCCTTGGTGCATCCGGCTACGTGCTCTATGTCCACGTAGGTGGCCGTCAGCTTGACGACGTAGTTGGAAGTAGCTGTGATGCGCCATTGACAGTCCATATTGCTAGGCATGTCAGAAAACTATGATGAAGTGGTGTGCGACTCAGTACTGTATCTAGTCACACACACACACACACACACACACACACACACACACACACACACACACACACACACACACACACACACACACACACAAATGGGTTTGCTATAGCTGCTCCTTAATCCACACACACACACACACACACACACTTTTTAGCGTTGAAAAACGAAACCTTGATTACTTTTCGTATCCATCTGGAAAACCGGGTGAACTGATGATTAAGTCTGTTCCGGGGAAGGCTCGCAGATTCAGAGGTAGTGAATTGACACAGCCAGCTGTGATGTCTGCACACGGATAGTAACAACAACGGTAATATCAAAAGCAACGAAGACACAGAGTGAAACAAGATACCTTTAGTCCCCGACCTATTTCACATTTCTCTGTTTAGTTTCTATAATACGCAGGGGCGAGCAAGGAAGAGGCGAGTTACAGAAGAAAGAAGGGGGATCTAGAGGAAGAAGGAACAAACTAGAGAAGGAATCTACAGGAGGAACTAAACTAAATGAGGAAGAATGTGAAAGAAGCTAGAGTAAGGAGAAAGAAAGACAGACAGGGGCACGAGAAAAGGAACAGAAGCAGAGGTCTCGAATGAGAACTATAGGAAGGAGTTAGCGGAGGAATGGAGAGAGGGGGTGGAGGAAGATGAGGGAGTAAGGGAGATAACTGGAGGATGAAGACGATTGAGGGAAAGAACCACAGAGATCATAGAAGTCTGGGGAATGAAATAATGGAAGAAGAAGATGGAGTGAGGGAAGAGAACAAGAGGAAGAATATAGAGTGATGTAGATAAAGTGGGAGTAAGCTCAAAGAGGAAACACAGATAGCAAAGGAAGAATAAGAGGAAGCTAGGGGAGAAAGATATATTGAGTTGGGGAGAGAGAAGGGACAAAGAAACAGGAAAAAGAAAAGTTTACGACAAGAAAGACGAAGAAGAAGGAAAAAAGAAAGAAGAGAGCAGAGAGAGAGAGAGGGAGGGAGGAAGTAGGGGTGGAGAGAAGTCAGTGACACACAAAAGGAGAAAGGACAGGTCGGGTACCCGATTTTATACCTGCAATGCAGATCAAAAATCCACTCAGCTCAAGGAGCCGATAGTGTAATGAGTTGCTCATCATCTCTCGAACTCCAAGCAGAACGACACTGACACAAAGACCTGAGAATGGAACTCAGTGTCTGCTCCCTGTCCCCTTCAAACTTCGTGTACCTCCATTTCTTAGTCAGCGACTACACCATGTTAGTCACTGTGCTGACATGGAACTAACTGCCCGTTGCCGCGTTAAACAAGCCCACAGGGACAAATAGAAATCCAGTCATGGCTACCAAACCCGAAAACATGTTCGTTCTTGATGAGACCCGAGACGCACCCGAGACACCTCTTACAGATCCTCCGTACCCCCTCTTTTGTTGATTCGTAATAGGGCTTTCTTCAACAGTGCAGGCCCGTAACTCGGGTGCACAGCTGGAGCGACAGGGTTGCCCACTCATTCGGGTACAAAACTAACATGAAACAAAGAACTGCTCAGGTCTTGTAGCCCTTATATGTCTATCTGTCTGTTTGTGTGTATGGCAACATAATTGTTTTTGCTCAGTTTATCATCAGCTAGCGTATCAAAATCAAGAAAGGCGTCAAACCCGATTCGAAATGTTTAATGAAGGTTGTTGTAAATGAAAGTTTGCGTTACAATTCTCCCAAGATTTGTGTCTAAACATTTTGTTTTAAAATAATAAAAGAAGAATTATCCTTTGCCATACTATGTCTGTCGTTTCAACTGCCCACCGTATCGATCTTAGGGCGCACAGTTTTCACTGTCACGAACCTTACAGAGCAGTTGTAGAGATTGTAACAGTGAGCAGGGTAGGCAGAGCGTGTCGAAGACTTGGCACCTAGCCAGGGAGTTGCTAACCGACAGCGCGAACAGCGAATCACTCTGGTGTGGATTGACACTAAGGGTCATATCCTGCTGATCGACACTGAGTGGAGTGTGTGTGAAAATGTGATCGGCACTGAGTGGAGTGTGTGTGAAAATGTGATCGGCACTGAGTGGGGTGTGTGTGAAAATGTGATCGGCACTGAGCGGGGTGTGTGTGAAAATGTGATCGGCACTGAGTGGAGTGTGTGTGAAGACAATTGAGAGACACAGAGGCGGTGAGACACAGAGAGTGGTGGTTAATTGGTTATATAGCGACCTCAAAGATCATTCATGACTGGTGCTAAAAACGTACTTTGCAGCCGAATGTTTCATGAACGAGTTGAGCGGCAGACGTAGGCTGTAGTTTATTAAGTTTGCTTGTGCCAGTCTATAGATGTCTATATAGTCTTTATATAAGATCTGCCACGCGACACAAGGAAGCAAGTTGTACTACAAGCTAGATGTCACTGACACTTCACAGGCGATAACATCATCAGCAAGCAGTGGCGTAGGAAGATGCTCGGCTTTGGGGGGGGGGGGCAAGCTCCATGCTGACAATGAATAACGTTCACATTCTTGCCTTCCCAACATCTTTTTTTTTTGGGGGGGCGGCTGCCCCTCTTGCTCCCCCCCTCTGTTCCTACGCCACTGGCAAGCGTCAGGTGACAACTGCAACTAATTATCACAACTCCGTTGAACATCAGCTAGTCTTATGTGCTGTGTAACCGAAATAATAGTGTATATTGATATGAAAACTGATCTCTCTCTCTCTCTCTCTCTCTCACACACACACACACACTTTACATGCACCACTCAAATGAATCTATATTATGTGAAGAATCTTGATTTAATTTGTTTTATTTTGTTAGCATGCACGAGAAAAGATGAAACATTTACGCCTCAAACACAGCGTCTGACGCTAAAGAATCTAATGTAAATGGGTCTACAGAGGTGTTTGGCATTTGAAGTCGTCCATTACATAATATTAAAATCCCCATGTGGTAAAGCTTTGACCATCTGCGTTGTTCCCCATGGCTTAATCACAGCTATGAAATGTTTTTCATGTGCCTTTTCATTAAGGTTATTTAATGTCTAGCAGTTTTGTGGCACCATACTTAGGTCACACAGCCAAATAACACTTGCATAGCTTTTGTTACCCTAGACTCTTCCTGAACCCTTTTAGTGGGTTTTGTTTATTTGTCCTCTAAGCTTTAGAACATTAATCCTACACCTTGATTAAGCTGATAATAAGCAAACATCTCCTCCTCATCATCATCATCGTAATGTTGGGCTCGTGCCGTTGTCCTACCTCCTGTAACATTACAGTATATGCTAAAAAAAGATTACAGCATACATTTTCAAACAAAATAAACATAATGTATAGTATCAAACTTATTTCATTATCCAAATTCTTTCTACAGCCTAATCAATGTATTATTACTGCTGACATTCTAGAGGTTCTAAACACCATTTAGCACTTCTGAAAATTTTTAGTTGCCTGCAACATTCAGTCTTTGTCTTAGCAGAGAAAAAGGTACAAATAAAACACAACATACAGATACTGTGTACAAATAAATTACAGCTTACAGATAAAGTGTCCACATAAAGTACAACATACAGTGTGCCAGTAAAGTGCAGAATACAGTATACAAATAAGGTACAACATACAGTGTCCAAATGAGTTACAAAGAACAGCGTATCAATAAGATACAACATACTGAGAATATTTCTACCTCTTTGCTATCCTTCCCCCCTTAGATTTATGAATGCTATTGCTGCCACACACATCCAGGTATTTATTCTTAGTTCTACATGTTAAGCAAAATACCTTTTGTACAAATGAAAGCTCATTTAACAATCTGACATGTCATTTGATAAAAAGAAATTTAAAAAGGACAAAAAGCTATTATAAATCTTAGAAGAAAACAGTCGTTTCAAGTTCAAACTTTAATCTGGTTGATAACTATTGCATGTAAACGCTACAGAATAAATTAAAATCTGTAACTGTCTTCATATGGACTTGTGTTTTCAGCTGAAAACACATCATCATCATCATCATCATCATCATCATCATCATCATCATCATCATCATCATCTTCTTCTTCTTCTTCATAGCTGTCATCAGAATATGGTTCCTGCTGATCTATAAGGCCTGGAAAAAAGACCCTCCAGAAAAGCTGTACAAATCAAAATGTCTAAGAGAGCATGAATTTATACTGGTACAATATGTTCTAGAGTTGTTTTAATTGTAACACAAGAGAATATCAGCAGACAAGAACAAAAATAGAGAAATAGAAGCTAATTACAATAAAAAATGTCAACCATACAATTAAATATAATGGAAATAGTCTTTGCGTTAGTTTTTGTCAGTTTAGTATCTTTTCTTCAAAGTACATGAGGAAATTTAAAAAAAAATGCAAATGCCTGGACAAAAATAAAAAAAAATGATGAAAAACAGCTATAAGTAAATTAATTACAGAATAGAGGAAATAAGCTAATTGTAGAACAGAGGTAATAAACTAAATATTACATAATGGAGAAATTAAACTAATTACAGAATAGAGGTAAAAAACAAAGTGTTCACAATGAATGGAGATGAGAGGAACTGAAAGAATTGCAAGACTAACCATTCTCAAGATGCTGGAGAGGGTCATGCTTGAGCTGGATGTTGGCAGCATCAGGATATTTCTGCAGGTATTCTGCCCTGGCCTTTGCAGCTGCCTCCTCCATCTCCCGTTGGTGCAGCGTATGCATATCTTCATCATAACACCTGCAAGTATTCAGTCCACTCTTTCCTTAATCATCTTTTATGCTTGAAAAGACTACAATGGCAAATCATATTTCCAGACTTTAAGGTTAGTGAATTCTTTGCAGCTAATAAAAGGAAAACTAAATGCAGTCTTTTTAACTTTATGAATATTGTATACTTCTGTAATTAAAAGTTAAAGATATTACAATTTGCTGTAACAATTAACATGTAATAGCGAAATACTCTGATAGCATGCATGATCATTAGCACCAAGTTTGAATCTGCAGAAATTAAATGACACCGTAGTTGCAGACTGTACATGATGCAACAATAATAAATACTGTACATGAAGAGACAAATAAAAGACTGTATATGGGACATAATCATGTCACTTACCTACATGTACATTGGCCACAATCATTTTACTACCACCCAATTAAATACCATCAACAAATACAGGTCTGCTATTTTTATGTTTTGAAGTGCTTGTGTTTTATCTAACCTGCTGGGACAGTCTGGTACAAAACTATATCTCGTTTCTTTGTGGGGAAAACTTTTGCAGGAGTCTAGAGGTCTTCACACACAACAGACTACACAGAATACTGCTGAGAGTGTCTGATACCTTGTTTGATCGAAATGGGAGTAGTCGATGTCTGGAGCTCGGCAAACATAGCAGCTGGTGGCACCACAAACACATGTCATTTTGTTGCAGCCAGACTCTTTAACAAAATGCTTCCCACATCGATGGCATTTGCGAAGCATGGCTTCCGTTACCCTCTTCTCAATGAAAGTTCGCATGTCTGTCTCCCTTTGTTTTTCTACCTCACTGCACTTCAGAGGAATGTGATTTGGTTCTCGGCACAGTCTGTAAAAATTATTGCATACATGTTCTGTAAAGTCTACAGTTCATACATATTTGTACATCACAGGGTTATTAGTAACTGCTAAAAAGTAAAAAGGTTAATTCTATGCCTTTAGGAGATGTGCTGTGCCACAATCATCATTTACTATAAACATGATCTTCCCTAACACAGTCATGCAAAATATAAATATGGCAACAGGAAACTATAATCTTCTTCAGTAAGAACAGACAATTGTTTAACAATAACAATGAATGTAAATCTTTTGAAGTAGTACAAGCTGCAAAAAAAAAAACAACAAACACTATATTTTCTGAGACACACAAGGTCATGAAGTGTAATGCTTACTGGAGTAGCTGGAATAGTGCATTTTAGAAACTGTTGATATTTTAACATTTTTGTCTCTCAGAAGACTGTATATTTTGCAACAGTAAAGTGCTTATGTGTCTATAATTTTGAAGGCACTATTTAACAAACGGGATAATCTTAAGCAGACTTTCTTCCTGATTGCACTGCAAAGAAACAATGACAACAGCCCAACCTGCAAGAATCCTTCAAACACTCGGGGTTTAGGCACTTGAATACATGATCATTTTTGTTAGGCATGATCGTGGCAAAGCTGCAGAATGGGCAGTCAACAAGGTCTTTGATGTCAGCGCTGCGTAGCTCTTCTTCTTGCAGTTTCTTCAAAACCTGAGAATAAAGTTTGCTTAATTAATAAATGCTGGGCAAAAAGGGGTAAGCCTGGTATTAATTAGACAATGAAAGCTGGATCTTCTAATTAAGTTTTTTTTACAGCATTAAAGTTGATTGAATTATTTAATTCCTTTTTTCCTGAGTTTTAAAAACTGATATATCCAAAAATGTTTGTATTCCACTTAAAGCTGCTCATTATGAACACAAACAATTCTGATTGGCTGTCACTCAATTGTTTATAAAATTTTTTTTAAAAAAGATCCCAAAAGATTTCAATGTTTCTCAATGTAACTAAGCAAAAACAAAGTCTGCCTAATATTAGCAAAGCAGGACATAATACTGTTGTTGCTGCTGATCTTAAGAGTAACAACATGACAAATAAGGTAGTTTAAGGTATTTTAACAATACAGACAAGCAGATTTACTATTTGAATAAGAAAAAAATATATTTTATCCCAGAATGGATTAACAAATTAAGAAAACATCAAGAATGTGAAAGTTAATTGCCATTTATTTCTAAGCAACAAAAACAATCAGCTGGTTTCTGCCCAATTGATAAAAAAAAACATCTCAAGAAATGTTTATGTGTGCATGTGCCCATGTTAGTGGAGTTGGGGGAGTTTTAGTCAGACGTAATACAACAATCATTGCACTAACTCATGCCAGTTTCATCATGCATATCTCATTATGTCATAAATCATGTAAAGGAATATTGGCAGTCACACAACATGAAATGCAAAGCAAACAAATAAACAATACATTAAAAATAAACTGACCTTTGAGAACATGGAAGCTGGTAAAAGACTTTTGAGCACAGAGAGTGGAATTTCATGCTTGCAATTACCCGAGAGGCAAGGAAATTTGGTTTTTCCTGATTAAGCAAAAAAAAAACAAAAAACAAAAAACAAAAACAAAAAACAGAAAAGTTTTAATCAAGTAACTTCAGATGTTATTAATAATAATAATAAAAAAAATTATGCAGACAAATTTCAGCAACAGTGTAAAATACTAGCACAAGCAAAATAGACTCAGACTACAAATTTTCTGAAATTGTTTTTGACATAACCTAACATTACACACAGTAGTAATAAGTACTATTGTAGCTATTGCCCTGACCTTCACTAAATGCGGCATTAACAGCCTGCACAATACAGTTTTGGCAGAAAAGATGTCCATCTGCACAGCAGCTCATCTCCTCAAAGAGGCATTCTTCTTCAAAACAACATGGACATTCATGCAGCTCATTTTTGTCTTTTGCTGAATTGATTTTAGCCGTTCGCACCTTTTCCTTCTGTTCTAAATATTCTGTAAATGAGAAAGAGCAGTACAAAGTGCTGGCGATTTCTATACTGAGGCATAATATTCCTTTCAAACTATTTACAATGCACGCTATTCAATATCATGCATATGCAACAAAATTTCTTTGATACCTTTTTTTATAATTTGGATTCTGCTGTCATTTAGGAACACTTTGAAGAATCAAATATTTTGTCACATGGACAGATCTTTTTTTAACCTGTAACATAGTAAAGGCTATCTGTGGAAACAAAAACTAGAAAAATCTGCTTGGTACACGATTAAGGATACACACTGATACATAATTAGTACAGGTCTTTTTTGTCCATTAAGATAACAATCTTGTTTGGATTTCCTTTTACAAAGTTGAAAAAACAGGGCAAACTTACTAAACCTTTTGTAATGAAGACTGGCATAAGACAGAGTTGCATATTATCGCCATCAATCTTCCTGATGGTCATAGACTGGATTGTGTGTAAGACAACCCAAGCCAACAACACCGGCAACACCTTCACCAAACAGCTAGAGGACCTAGACTTTGCAGATGACATTAGTCTCATATCTATTCGGCAGCAGCATGCACAAACCAAACTGTGTAAGCTATCAGAGGAACCAGAGAAGACCGGCTTAAAGATCAACAGAAAGAAGACCGAAGTGATGAAAATCAGCAACAAGCAGGAACTTCCAATCCATCTTCAAGGAGAGAACATCCTGGAAACAGACCTCTTCACATATCTGGGGAGCATCGTCAGCAAGGACAGTGGAGCGGACGACATCGGAAGCCACATAAGCAAGGCCAGGCATGGTTTCAACAGCCTATGCCCCATCTGGAACTCCCGAGCATTATCCCTCCGCAGTAAGACCCACATCTTCACCATATCCTGGGAATAAGATGGCTTGAAAAGATCTCCAATAGCAGCCTGTGGGAAAGAACTAACCAGTATGCCACTAGTCAAGACATCAAAAAGCGCAAGTGGGGCTGGATAGGACACACCCAGTGCAAACCAGCTGACACCATTGCCAGGCAGGCACTTGACTGGAACCCTCAGGGGTAGAGGAGAGTTGGGAGGCCAAAACAGACTTGGAGAAGATCAGTAGAGAGCGAGGTAAAGGATGCCGGAACCACATGGGCCCAACTGAGGGGGGCTACCACAAACTGGGTCTGCTGGCAAGGTTGTTGCGGCCCTATGCTCCTCGAGGAGTAACAAGGAATGATGATGATGAATATTACAGTACATGGACACTGTTGCTTAACTCACTGAGACATAATGCCTTAATTTCAAAGACTATCATTAACCCCAAAGGACATCTTGCACTGGACATGTTAAATCAGTGATATCTAGTTCTTCTTGATGTACTGCAATGTAAGTATTTGATTTTACTTACCTCTCACAATATTTTCATTTTTGGTGTACCAAAGTTCATAGAAAAAATATTCCTCAGGCTCCTGTGGATACACCAGAGGCAAAAAATATGGTGATTTCCGCAGTTTTTTGGACTGGCCTCCTCTAGCTGTTTTGCAAAGAAAATAGGTGTAAGTGCTCTATAAAGTTGTGTTACATCAGCGTGAAGTACTTACTTATGGTCGCAACAGTGATCTTATTATCATGTTTTATATAAGTGTAAATTGCTGGTAAACTCTATAACAGCAAAAGTGAAGAAACAGGTTTTTATCCATTATACATTCTTATACATCATATGGGTTCTATCAATCGTTTCCAGCATCTTTGAAAATTAAGCATATCTTTGTACAATATGCTTGGAGATGTTGGTAAAGACTCTCAAATACTCATATTCATGGTCAGTGGGAAGAAAATATAAATTTTACACAAAACTTAATAAATGCAATAAGTGCACTATCTTACTCAATATATCTGCCATGGTTGCTTCTAATTCTTGAACAATTGGCAGAAAATGATATGTATGCTGCTCAACAACAGTTCTGACAAAGCTCTGTTTGAATGTTGAAAAGTCATGGCTGAGCTGAGCCCAAACATGATTTTTGTAGTTCTCCTTCATCTCTTTTCTTTCATCCATGAAAGTGCCTTGAGGATCTGGAAACCTTGCAAGAAAGTCCTAAAAAAGGAAGAAAGATAAGTTATTTTAGTGCAAGATACAATGTTGAATGATGTGATGTGAGGAAATTGGCAGCTGAATGTTATGAGCAAAGGAAGATTATGTTTAAACCTGGAGGCACACCAGTTTGATACCCCGGGTGATGCAGCAAATTTCCCTATTTGACCCAGCTGTTGGCAACGGGTACCTGATTCTATAGAGGGTTGAGTAAGTTAAAGAAGAGGAGATGGGCACCACTCTCACAAGCATCTGGTTCTGAGAAAAGTGAGTTCTCTAACACCTCACTCCACAGTGACCTAAACATCAGCTAAAAACATTTTAACCAACTTCTGTAATGCTATTGGTGTCCAGAGACAAGCCACCTAGTCACCTCATCTGACTGCTAAACCATTATGACAATAATAATAATAAATACCAAATTTGTATTGCGCATCACACACATAAGAGGCATGCTTGTAGGGCTTAAGAGCAAGAGCGAGACATGGACAACATACGAGTGATAGAAGAACAAACAACGTATGAATGATGGAAGGATAAACAGCAGTACTGATGCTAAATAAAAGACAGAAAATGCAAAGAGCAACCAAGTAACCAGGACTGAGAGTATTGTGATTTTGCAAAGGAAGATAAGTAAAGAAGTAGCAATAAGCAGAAAAGGGGTGGGGGAGGGGGGACTATTGGGACTATAGGAGTAAAACTTAAGGAAGACGTGCATTTTCAGTGCACATTTGAAGGATTCAATTGTGGGTAGGTGGTGGATATGGAAAGGATGAGAGCTCCATTGTTTTGCTGCACAGTAACTAAAAATCATGTCACCATATGTTTTTGTTCTGGTGACAGAAAGAGCGTAGTTTTCAATTGCAAATGTTCATATTTTGCATCACTGTTAGTGTATCTTGTTTAACAAGCAAAAGAATAATTGCCCTCAAACAGTATATCTTTTCTTGTGCCTGTAAAACATGAAACAGATAACCCAACAGGAAAATGCTAACCTCCAAGGTAAAATCCAGTCTCTGCAAGCGACGTTTGTGTGACTCTTTTGTCTGCTTCTCAACCAGATCTTTCAAGCGAGGGTAGTCTCGTCGCTCAAACATGTCCTCAGCTATCATCTTTACCCGATCATTCATATGCTTTGCTCCTTCAAGCCTATCATATATATAGTTGGGATCACAGTCTGGGAAGATTTCTCGCAGGCTGTCAATCTCAGACTGCAAATCTCCCAAGGTGGCACTTGTAGAAAATGCTATTTCTATTGTATCAAGACATAAAGAGGACAACAATAATTTAGGAGGAGGAAGAGTTGCTTGTTGAACATCAAAAGCAAGAAATATATTAATTTAATCATAGTCATATGATAAACAAATTTCAAGGCATATAATTCCGCTGAGAATTTATTCGGATTTTGAATGCAGCTGTCCTTTCTAGAGAATTTTTTAAACTCCAGCTGTTAGTCAGCACTAGAAATGGCAAACATATCAGTTAAATAGAGAAAAAGTGATGCAAATGAGAACAAAATGCCATTATCAATTCACACCACTGTGAAGTGAATAGGCAACAAACACAATGCTTTGTATTAGAGAAGGAAAGATGGTTGCTTACCAGATGGCGTCTTCTCGAGTGACGGTGCTGGACTGTACATGTCTGCTTCACTCAGACTGCCTCGTTCTAGCATTGTCAATTCATCAATCACAACCTGTACACGATCCTTCTTATAGTAGTGGGCCTCAACAAGAGCATATATCTCATTCTGGTCCCTATGTGGAAACACCTTAAAAATTGTTCTCATATCACGATACACAGGGTCATCTCGGTAAAGTGGATCATCTGACTGTGAGTTGTCTAAGCTCTGTGGCAACTCCCCCAATAAAGCCTTGGACCTGACACCTGCTACCATGTTTTCAAGTGTCTTCCGCAAAGAATCTAGTCCATTTTTGTTGTCCCCTTCCCTTTCAAGCATTTCATAAATTACTGATGGATCAATATCTGGAAACTCAGCATTAAGTTGAATTGCTTTATCAAATATGGAATCACCTTGTGAAAAATAGTTTTTGTCACCATTTTCCCTTTTGGCTCTGGTAAGAAATCTTTCTGCAACTAATTTCACTCGGTTCCCATTTTCGGCATGTTGCTGCAGCATGAAGTCCACTTCTGTAAAGTCTAGTGCCATGACAGGGTTACTTTCTTGTATTAGCTGCACTACTTTTTTCACATCCTGGTTAAGCACATTTCCTGCCAATTTTGTGGTTGCTCTGTCTGTTGCATGTATGACACCAATAGATGACTTGTTGTCCTCGCTAATGTCTAACAAAGCTCCTGTGGTAATATCCAACCTTTTTGGGTCAGATCTGTGTTTAGCTAATGTTTCAAATACAAGGTGAAGGTTGGCATTAGGAAAGACTGACCTGATTGTTCTAGCATCTCCCTCTAACGACGTGTTCTTCCACAGTGCAGGTGGCAAAGTAGGAACATGTTTGACTGAAGAACTTGCTTGTGATTCTCCTATAGAAGCTCCTACTTCATCTGACAGGTAAATACTACTTTCATGACAGTTATTATCTATGCCAGCTTGCCTGGCATCTTTAGTAAATGATGGATCAATTATGTTTCCAGTTACAGATGAGGAATCTGTAGAACATTTCACCTGTTGTGTTGTTTTCTCAGGATCATCTAGGTCAAGTGGGTCCCACATCTGGTATTCTAGGGTATCCTGAGCACTGACGCATGACTCACCAGCACTTTCAGCATTCAGGGAACACTTTTCACTACATTCATTTGTCCTTGGTCGCTTGCTTGCTGAACTGTAATCACCTGACGAGTAGGCACAATCTGTGGCTGGTCTTTTTTCTGCCATGGCTAACTTTATAATGCTGTAGCCCTTCTGACGTGGTCAATAAACTGAGAAAAAAAATTAATTTCTTGAAAATGTATCTATATAACAAGTCCAGTGCATACACATGCATACAAAACACACTAACATATCCTAAGACGTACATGTAGTACACATGCATGCACTATTTCGTGTGATAGTTTATGTGTGGGGTGATACTTTTGAATAATGGTGATTATACTGCTCAATAAGCCTTAGAAGAAACTGCTGCAGCTCAACAACAAATTTTAATTTTATCGACTATATTTTTTCTGGATGTGGAAAACAAGAGAAGATGAAAAATGAAAATTACGCAAGTTAAAAATTTAATTACTTATCTCGTCTAGGACCTAATCCGACAGAGTTTTATATAAATGTAAAGCAAGCTCACTGATATTATTACAAATATTACAAAAGGATGATGATGTCGCGATACCTTTCATATGTCAGCATAGGAATATGTCTGAAACAATCGAACTATGACAACGTCTATCTTTTTACTACCAACAACAGTGGACATGGTGTAAAAAGCTCTTGTAAATGGCAACTAAACATTATAAAATGTCTCCAATGATTAAGTCACAAGACCTCAGTTATCAATTATCAATTAGGCCTATATCTCGGAACACGTCACTTGAAGTAAACACAGTGCTAGTACTCTCCCTTTAACATAACAAACAATTCAGGGGGAAAAACTCCTTAACAACTTGTGTGTGTGTGTGTGAAGAAGAACGGTTCTTAGGGAACTGATAACGACGAGAGAACGAGCGAGATAATCACTGTGTGCTTAGAGTGATATTCCAAGACAGTAGGTAAAACAGTTTGATCTGTAGGGAGCAGCAGGCCTGAAGAGAGGAGGGGGGGCAGGGGGGGGGGCTGGTGTACCCGGTCCCGCGGCTGTGAAGGGGGCCCGGCCTTAGTGGATTATTTTCCTTCTTCTTTTCCTTTTCTCTTTCTTTTAAAGAAAGGTTGATGTACCGTAACATTCCTCTCTGGGGATTTTTTTTCTTATAGAGCGAGGTGCTACACGTATGATCCTTTACCGTCAGTTTTCCTCATTTACGTGTAAACAGCTCTATGTTCAAGTTGTGATGTAGATCCTATTGCACTTGTCCTAATGTTTGCAGTCTACATTAAGTTACTGAATGACATGCAGATATTTACAATCAAATTGTAAGCATATTATATAATGGGGAAAAAATACGATTACAATTACAAGGGGCCCGGAGAGGCCTGCCCTGGGTCCCGTGCTGGCTCTCGGCGGCCCTGGGGAGTGGGGACAGAATAGATGTTTTACAACGAGCCAGCAACTAAATATATATCACGGCAAGGCAACCAGCCCTGTAAACAGATGCCACATACAGAGAAAGAATTGCATGCCCGAAACGAGAGCGGAACCCAGGACAACCAACCCTCACTGTATTGGTGACAGGGGCTAACCACTATCCCCCCTGATCTGTAGGGAACTGTTTTCGTGCGTGTAATCAGCATCCTTCGTGGCTTTCCCTGGGGTGGGTTGGTAAAAGACCTTGACTATTCATTCATTAATCGTTATAATTTTTTTAATTGTTATTTCAAAACCCATTTGCAGATCGTCTGTTGAATGTTGAAAGAAAGAACGCGCAAAACTCCGGGTTTCTTGCCAAGCTAAAGGAAAACTGACTCTTCATAATAGAATATCTGTCTGATTTCTGCCTTTGCAATTATTTATCTTTATGTATATATACTCTCCCTCTCTCTGTCTGTCCATGTATGTGTGTCCTGCACCCTCATTTCTTGCTTCATGAATGTTCGTTTGTATATTGTGAGCTTCCTGCATGAATGATCATGTGTTTGTGTATGTTAGCGCATTTGTGTAAAGCGCTTGGATGCCATTTTCGGTGACAGAGAGTAGGAGGTATACAAATAAAAATTTATTCTTATTTTTGTTTTTTAATTCCGGATTTAGCCGGAGGCGGTCGGCTTGCGCTTGCTGGTCCTGGGCGAATGCCAGCGGAGAATGGACGAGAGGCGCGTGCATGTGCGCGTGCGTGCTGAAGGGTTTACTGGGCCAGGTTTCCATGACGACGACACAAAAATGTGTGCTGTCATCAGAGCCACGAAGCGACCCGACCACACAGTGATGCTTATTTTGGACACGGAGTTATATTACTTATATGTAATTTCGTGGTTTGGACAAGTCAGTACGTCACGCTGTGGCCACTGACGTTCGAACGTGATTGGCATGTCACATGACAGGGTTATGGACCAATCCTAATTCGCGAAGTTTCGGTGGCAAACGTAGAAAAAAGTCCTTAATTTATATGTACGTCGTAAGCGCATCCTTTTAAAGAAGTATTTTTAATTGCATTGAAAGACGTGCTGGCGCCTTTTATTTTTTTTATCTCACTGGCAGAGTTGCGTGGTTAGGATATCTTTTACATTTGAAGTCACGCAGTCATTTTTTAAGTAATAAAGATGCCTAGAAAATTACAAAGTGGCAAGACCTCACCAAAAAATTTGTTAACGAGCCACTTTGTTTCAAGATAAAGAGAAAAAAGTCGCAGTATAAATGGTCTTGAAATTACTACAAAGGGAAGGTAAACAAACAAAAGACAAAAAGTAAGGGATCCAGGTCTTATAGGAACAAACAATAAAACTAATTACACTAAATAAAAATTGCATCTTTACATTTTTCTTTCATCCATTCACTGCATGAAGCAGAACCAACAAAACAACAAAGACAAACATGCATGTCTATTGAATAAAATAAACGAACAATGTTGGCTGTGCAAGTGATGACTACATACAGAGATCAAAGAAACAAGTGCATAGAATTCAACGCGCTTTGAGCAAATAGGTAAAAGTAAGCGTCTAGCAGAAGCTTCATAAAGCATGACAAGTTTTTTTGTAAAGGGGCGCAATCATCTTTCTATATTATACTCACGCATAAGTGCAGCCATGCAGCCATGCATGCATACAGTATTCAGTCTATAAATACATATAAAAACACATCCAACCATCCTTCCTTTATTTTTTCCTTCGTTCAATCCATCCATCAGACTGTAAATTTGTCACGCTGTGTGTGTGTGTGTGTGTGTGTGTGTGTGTGTGTGTGAATTGGGAAAGGGGGTGGATGTTGGTGTTCGCGCCACTGACATTAGCATCCGCAAGCATGCAGTCCAAACAGTGCTATGTTGAATTGCATTATTGCACATTCGCGACATTTTCCCCAAGCCTCTTTCTCCATCAGTTTTGGCACACATTCTTTGATAATAATAATCATCATCATCTTCAGAACCATCTCCATTGTTGCGGGAATGTTTTTAACTTTATGCGTCCTGTAACATTACAGCATACGCTACATAAGATTACAACAAACATTTTTACACAAAATAATCATAATGTATAATATCAAAATAATTTCATAATCCAAGATCTTTCTAGAGCCTAGTCAATGTAGTATACATATATATAGCATACAAATAAGGTACAACATACAGTGTCCAAATAGAATACAATGTACAGTATACGAATAAGAAAAAACATACTAAGAATAGTTCTACTTCTTTGCTATCCTTCCCTGTATAGTTATGAATGCTATTACTGCAACACAATTTCAGGTACTTTTTCTTATTTCTACATGTTAAGCAAAAGACCTTTGTACAAATGAAAGCTCATTTAACAATCTGACATGTTACTTGATAAAAAGAAATTTAAAATGGATAAAATGTATTATTTTTTAAAATTCAGTAAATATAGTTTATTAAACCCTTTACATTATAGATCTTTCAAACACCCCTTTCATTCTTAAATTAATACACACAAAGACAAGAGTAAAGGTAGAAAAAGATTGGAGAAAGGAATGGGTTAAAAAAAACTGTCCTTTTTAAAACTGATGTCATTACACGTTCAATCTTTAATCTGGTTGATAATCATTGCATGTAAACGTTACAAAATAAATTAGAATCTGTAACTTTCTTCAGATGGTCCTGTGCTTTTAGCTGAAAACATATCATCATCGTCATCATCGTCGTCGTCATTATCATAAATCTTCGTAGCTGCTATCAGAATATGTTCATTCCTATCTATAAAGAGGCTAGGAAAAAGACACTCCAGAAAAGCTGTACAAATCAAAATGTCTTTGAGAGCATGTTTTTATCCTGTACAATATGTTCTAGAGTTGTTCTAATGGTAACACAAGAGAACATCAAGACTAGATCAAACAAAAAGAAATAAATGCTAATTACAATAAATATTTTCGAGCATTCAATGAAATATATTGGAAATAGTCTTTGTATTAGTTTCTGTCAAAAAAGCATTTTTTCTACAAACTACATAATGAGGAAATTAAAAAAACAATGCATATACCTGGGAAAAAAATAAAAATCAATGATGAGAAACCGGTAAAAGTAAACTAATTACAGAATATAGGTAATAAACTAATTACATAACAGAGCTAATCAAATAAAGTTTGAATGGAAATGAAAGGAACTGAAAGAATTGCAAGACTAGCCATTCTTAAGTGCAGGAGAGGGTCATACTTGAGCTGGATGTCAGCAGCTTCAGGATATTTCTGCAGGTATTCTGCCCTGGCCTTTGCAGCTGCCTCCTTCATCTCCCGTTGGTGCAGCGCATGGATATTTTCATAACACCTGCAACTATCAGGTCCAGTCTTCATGCTTGAAAAGACCACAGCGGCAAATCTTGTTTCTAGACATGAAGTAGATTTATATAGCGCAATTTTCAACTACAGAGTCAACTCAATGCGCTTTACAAAAAAAACCTGAAACTTTAAAACAGATTGACACAAAAACCACATTCAAAACAAAGACCAAACTTATTAACAAACATTACAGAGACATTGCAACAAACAAAAATACAAGGTAGAAAAAAAATACCGCACACAAGCATGAACATAACATCTAAAGGATAACATTGAGAGTGTGGCGGAGTCTACAGCTGTGAGCTAAACCATTCGACAAATGTCAGCAGACACAGTCACAGTGAGTGCAACTCCAGATGCCCAGAGCACGCATGCATGTCCACACGCCGACGACAAAGACAAGCAGACAAATGGCTACCCGTGTCCCACGTGCACACAGATTGCTGACAGAGGCATCGCCTCAACACAAATGCCGCACACCAGTTCACAAGACATCAGAAGGTTTCAGTCCACACTGCTGATACACGTTGATCAAGAATTCAAAATGTAGCAAAGCGGTTGGGAGATGAGAAAAAATATTGTCAAATGTGCAGTGATGGAAGTGGAGAAGATAAGATAATATGGCTGTGGAGATCGCTAGTCGACAAAATCCTGCGACGAGTGGCGAGAAATCGTTACAAAGAGGCTGGCTTTCGATGTGACAGCAGAAGGTTTCAATCCACGCTGCTGGTGCACGTTGATCTATGTAGCGAAGTGATTCAGAGATGAGATATTGTCCAATTTGCAGTGATCAAAGTGGATAAAACATGACTGTAAAGATCTCTAGTCAACAAAATCATGTGACGAATGGCGCAAGAAACCGTTACGAACAGGCTGGCTTTCGATGGGAACGCAGAAGGCCTTAGTTGGAACCAAAAAGGCCGCAGACAACCAAATCATTGAAACAGAAAGACGAAGAAGCATGTGTCAAATAATAAGCACAAAGCTCACAGCAAGTCATCGAAGACAACAAATACAGAGAACTAGTCCCCTCAAGCCGGTTAAGCGAAGGGACATTTAGGTTGTTGAATTTCTTCCAAATAAAGACATGAAGATTAATTGCTGTTTTTAACTGATGTTTATCATATACTTTTGATATTTATATGATATAGATATTATAAACATTTATTGAAGCAATTAACATGTAACTACAGAAATACTCTGATAGCATGTATGATCATTAGCACCAACTTTGAATCTTCAGAAATGAAATGACACTGGAGCTGCAGACTGAACATGATGCAACAATAATAAATACTGTACATGAAGAGACAAATAAAATACTATATATGGGACAGAATCATGTCACTTAAATTACCTACATGTACATTGGCCACAATCCTTTTACCCAATTACCTACCAACAACAAAATACAGGTCTACTATTGTTGTGTTTTAAAGAGTTTGTGTTTTAACTAATCTGCTGGGACAGTCTGGTTTAAAACTATATCTCTCGTTTATTTGTGGGGAAAAATGTTACAGGAGTCTAGAGGTCTTCACACACAACAGACTACACAGAATACTGCCAAGAGTGTCTGATACCTTGTTTGATCGAAATGGGAGCAGTCAATGTCTGGAGCTCGGCATATATAGCAGCTGGTGGCTCCACAAACACACATCATTTTGTTACAGCCAGACTCTTTAACAAAATGCTTCCCACATCGATGACATTTGCGAAGCATAGCTTCCGTCATCTTCTTCTCGATGAAAGTTCGCATGTCTGTCTCCCTTTGTTTTTCTATCTCACTGCACTTCAGAGGAATGTGATTTGGTTCTCGGCACAGTCTGTAAAAAATATCGCATACAAGCTCTGTAAAGTCTACAGCCTATACGTATTTGTATACCAGAGGCATATTATTAAAAAGTAAAAAGGTTAATTCTGTGCCTTTGGAGCTGTGCAGTGCCACAATCATCTTTTATTGCTAACATAATCTCTCCTAACACAGTCATGCCATGTACAAATAGCTCAACAGGAAAATATAAGAACTGACATGTCCGCTAAACAATAACCATGAATCAAAATCTTTTAAAGTAGTATATGGTGCAGAAAAATATACACAAACACTATATTTTCTGAGACACACAAGGGACTGCAAGGGGGATAATCTTGAGCTGATTTTCTTCCTGACTGGAATTCAAAGAAACAATGACAACAGCCCAACCTGCAAGAATCCTTCAAACATTCGGGGTTTAGGCACTTAAACACGTGATCATTTTTGTTAGGCATGATCGTGGCAAAGCTGCAGAATGGACAGTCAACGAGGTCTTCTATGCCAGCAAAGTGAACCTCTTCTTCCTGCAGTTTCTTCAAAATCTGAAAATAACGTTTGTTTAATTAATAAATGCTGGAAGAAAGGGGGACCCTGCTATTTATTAAACAATGAAAGCTGGAACTTCTGACTAAGTTTAATGTTACAGCATGAAAATTATTTCAATTATTTAATTTCTTTATTCCCGAATATAAAAAACTGGTAAACATATCCAAATAATTTTGAATTCCACTTAAAACTTCTCATTATGAACACAAATAATTCTGACTGACCGTCAAACAACTTTTTATAAAATTTATAAAAAAAGCCATCCCAAAAGATTTCAATGTTTCTCAATATAACTAAGCACAAAAAGAACAAGTCTGCCTAATATTAGCAAATCATGACATAATTCTGTTGTTGCTGCTGATCTTAGGAGTAACGACAAGACATAAATATGAGAATAGAAAGCCAATATATGATCATGGCAAATAAGGTAGTTTAAAATATTTGAACAATACAGAGGCAAGCAGATAAAATCTATATGAATAAGAAAAAATATATAATATATTTTATTGCAGAATGGATTAAAAAAATTGGAAAACATCAATAATGTGAAAGTTCTTTGCCATTTATCTCTAAGCAACAAAAAAATTCGGTTGGTTTCTGCCCAATTTAAAACAAAATCAGCATAGCAACAAAATATCCCAAGAAATGGTATGTGAGTGCGTGCCCATGTTGGGGGTAGAGGGGGGTTTCAGTCGGACATAATACAACACTATTGTACTCACCTATGCCATTTTCTTCCTTCATATCTCATTAGGTCATGAATCTTCCAACGTAATGAAATATTTACAGTCACACAACATGAAATGCAAGCAACAAATGAACAAAAACTTCAAAGTAAACTGACCTTGTAAGAGAGAAGTTGGTAAGAGACTTTTGAACATAGAGAACGGAATTTCATGCTGACAATAATTCGAGAGGCAACGAAATGTGATTTTTCCTGATTAAGGAAAAAAAACCAACAATAACAACAACAACAACACACACACACACACACACACACACACACACACACACACACACACAAGTACAATTTTGGAGTAGCAACTTTAGATGTTGGTATTAATGAAAATCAGAAACCTAAGCAGAAAAATTTCAGCAGCAGTTTAACAAAAACTTATACATAAGAAAAATGGATTTACACTGAAAATTTTCTGAAAAAGACCTTCTGAAAAAGACCTTTGGTGTAGCCTAATATTACACACAGTAGTAATATATGCTATAGCTGTTGCCCTGACCTTCACTGAACGCAGCATTAACAGACTGCGCGGTACAGTTCTGGCAGAAAAGATGTCCATCTTCACAGCAACTCATCTCCTCAAAGAGGCATTCTTCTTCAAAACAACATGTACATTCATGCAGCTCATTGTTGTCTCTTGCTGCATTGATTTTAGCCGTTCGCACCTTTCTCTTCTGGTCTAAATATTCTGTAAATGAGCAGGAGCAGTACAAAATGCTGGAGCTTTCTATATTGAGACATAATATTCCTTTCCAACTATTTAAAATGCACGCTATTCAACATCATGTACTATGCAACAAAATTTCTTTTATAAATGCCAACAGATTTTTAATGTGAATTCTACTGTTATTTAGGAAAACATTAAAGAATCAAATATTTCATCATATGGACATTTTATGGATCATTTTATCATATGGATATTTTTTTAAAACCTGTAGCACAGTAAGGGCAATATAAGGAAACAGACACTAGCAAAATCTGCTTGCTACATGACTTAGGATACAGACTAATACATAATTAGAACATGTCTTTTTCGTCCATTAGGATAGCAATCATGTGTGGATTTCCTTTTGTGAAATTGAAAAACAGGGTTTATAATATAGTATATATACACTGCTGTATAACTGAAACATTATGCCTTTTTAACCCCAATTGACAAAGTGCTCTGGATATGCTAAATCGCTTATATCTAGTTCTTCTTGATGTAGTTCACTGTACATATTCGGTTATACTTACCTTTTACAATATCTTTATTTTTGGTGTACCAAAGTTCGTAAAAAAAATATTCCTCAGGCTCCTGTGGATACTCCAGAGGCAAAACCTTTGGATATTTCTTCTTCCTGCCTCTTCTAGCTGTTTCACAAAGAATATACGTTTAAGTGTTGTATAAAGTTGTTTCCCAAAAGCTTTAAGTACTTCTTCATTCTATAAACAGTGATCTTATTATCATAAGTTTTATGTAAGCGTAAATTGCTGGTAAACTATAACTGCCAAAATTAAAGAAACAGGTTTTTATCCATTATACATTCTTATACATCATACGGCTTCCATCAAAAGATTCCAGTATCTTTGAAAATTAAGCATACCTTCACACAGTTAGGTTGCAGATATTGGTAAAGACTTTCAAATACCCATGGTCATTGGGAAGAATATATAATTTGTATGTAATAAGGGCACTGTCTTACTCGATTTATTTGCCAGGATAGCTTGTAATGCTTGAACAATTGGCAGAAAATGGTATGTATGCTGCTCAACAACAGTTCTGACAAAGATCTGTTTCAATGCAGGAAAGTCATGTTTGAGCTGAGCCCAAACATGATTTTTGTAGTTCTCGTTTATCTCTTTTGTTTCATTCATGAAAGTGCCTTGAGGATCTGGAAACTTGGCAAGAAAATCCTAAAATAGGAAGAAAGACAAGTTATTATACTATTATAACTATAAATATAATTTATCGTGCAGGATACAATGTTGAATGATGTGATGTAAGGAAGTTGACAGCTGAATGTTATATGCAATGGAATGCTTTGTCCAAACCTGGAGGCACTTCAGTCTGATACCCTTGGTGGTGCAGAAAATTTCCCTTGATGACCAAGCTTTTGGCAATGGGTGCCTGCTTCTATAGAGGGTCGAGTAAGTTGAGGGAGTGAGGAAGAAAAGAGATGTGCCCCACCCTCACGAACAGCTGGTCCTGAGAAAAGCGAGGTCTCTAACACCTCACTCCACAATGACCAAAACGTCAGCAGACAAGCTTCACAATCCCTGTAATGCTATTGGTGTCCAAAGACAAGCCACAAGTCACCTCATCTGACTACAGAACCATTATGACAACTACAACATATTTTGCATTGCCGTTAATGCATTCTGTACAATATTTCTTTTGGTTTTACCTATAAATTATGAAACAGATAACCAAACAGGAAAATGTTAACCTCGAGAGTAAAATCCAGTCTCTGCAAGCGACGTTTGTGTGACTCTTTTGTCTGGTTCTCAACCAGATCTTTCAAACGAGGGTAGTCTCGTCGCTGTAACATGTCCTCAGCTAACCTCTTCACCCGATCTTTCATGTGGTTTTCTTCTTTAAGTCTATTATTTAGATAGTTGGGATCACAGTCTGGGAACAGTTCTTGCAAGCTGTCAATTTCGGACTGAATATCTCCAAGGGTTGAACTTGAAGTAGATGGTATTTCTGTTGTATTAAGACATAAAGATGATGACATCAATAAAGAAGAGGAAGGTTGCTTGTTGAACATGAAAAAAAGAAATATTTTAATTTAATCATAGTCATATAATAAACACATTTCAAGGTATGTAACTGCTGAGAATTTATTTGGATTTTGAATGCAGCTGTTCTTTAGAATTGTTGGTCAGCACTGGCATTGGCATTCCAATATATCAGTTAAGGCGGCAGCATCACCCAAAAGCCCTTTCCTCATTCCAGAAACCATCAAGATGTCAGTATCTTAAAAATACAACACCTTAACCACATTCTGACCAAATTTGATGTTTATACATTAATTAGTCGGCCCATGTCATTCAGAACAAATTTGGTACCCAGTTTTGGGGTGATGCTGCCGCCAGTGATTATATGTTGAGGGCTAAATTAAGCAGCACTGTCAACAATACATTAGTAGAACTCTACTGTAATATTTAATATCATAAAAATATTGAAATGTGGAGGAGTATACTTTAAATATATGAAAGCTGAAAAAAAGAGAAAAAGTGATACAAATGAGAACGAAATGCCATATCCTTTTATAAAGTAAAGTAAACCCACCAGCACCGTCAGCGTTCAGTGAACAGTTTTCACTACGGTCATTTTTCTTTGGTCGCTTGCTTGCGGAACTAGATTCACCTGAAGAGGAGGCACAATCTAGGGTTGGCCGATTTTTTGGCATGGTGAGCTTTGTAACGCAGTAGCCCTGCTGATGAGGTCAAGTAGCTAAGAAAAAAATGAATTTCTTGAAAATGTATCTCGCTAAGAGGACCAGTGCATACACATGCACACAAAACACACTAAACGATCCTAAGATGTACATGCATGAATTATTTCGTGTGTAATAGTTTCTGTGTGGGGTTGGGATGATACTTTTGCATAATGGTAATTATACTGCTCAATAAACCTGAGAGAAAACAACTGTAGTTTCAACAAGTTTTAATCTTCTCGACTATATTTTGTTGTTACAAGACGTGGAAAACTAATCTTGTCTATGTCTTAAACTGACACTGTTTAATTGTTTTGAATTGATATACAAAATTATTATAAATCGTCAAATACCCGATAAAACAGTTTAGAATAGAATAGTAGTAAAAATAAACTTATCTTGTTCCACTTGTCAGCGTAACTTATACTTGAAAGTGGGTAGTACGAACTCAGAAATAAGGATCAGCTGACTCAGGGTATAATAGATTTACCTTAGTCTTGTGTTTGACTTTTTCCTTCTACAGCTTTGGTACCACTTCCGTCAGTCAGTTATAGCAGCAGTGTCCGGGGAGTTTCTGTAAAATGGAGGGTTCGTGACTAACCGGAGTTGCTACGACTCCACCTACACTGGGATTGTCCCAAGAGAAGCTTATTGATACCATTACAAAAATTACAAAAACATGACGATGTCGCAATACCTTTTGTATGTCAGCATAGGAACTGTTTTGAGACTAGTACATGCAAAGAATGAAGAACTCAAAGACAAAAAACTAACCTGGAACGACATAACCAAACTTGCAACTGACAGACAAAACTGGAGGTCTGTAGTGGACGCCTTATGTACCACCTATAGGTACGAAGAGGACTAAGTAAGTAAGTACATGCAAAGAATAATTTAAGTACAGTTATTTACATGACATAATCTAGCAATAAAAATAATACGCGTGAACCTGTACTTGTCTTAAAGCACCAAATTTCACGAAAACCAATTCCTGTTTTAGTAGTTCTGCTACATGTCTTGCTTGTTTCATCTTTAAAAAGTCTTTCGCATTTTTTACACATTTGTTTCGGACAGAAAGCTGTTGGGAGACTGGGTGACAGAGTATGCATGATCAGGTCCGATTCTCAGTGGGCAGTTTTCTAAAGGGATTTACTCAAATATGAAATAATTTCTACAGAACATCTGTCTTTGGATTCTTACCTTTTTCCCATCTCACGTATTTAGTGGGTTTTAGGTCAAGGGAGACGGTCAGAATGCAGGAATAGAATGTTTTGATGTCTAGGTTCATCTTAGATTCAGTGTTATTTATCTGTAAACCTAATTTTCAGATCATCGTGGCTCATACAGAGATGCATATATTATCCTCTATACATCGAATATACCTGTAACGAAGACTTTAGGAGTAGTAGATGTTTTCCTTTTTTATGTTAAAAAATAAGAATTTTGAGATACAGAGACTTTAGTATTGTTTATAATTATTTAATTCATCGTTTAATATTTCAACTTGAAATATTCTTTGATATAAAGAATTATTATAAATCTTCAAATGCCCGATAAAACAGTTTAGCATGGAATAGTAGTTAAAATAAACTTATCTTGTCCCACTTGTCGGCGTAACATATAAAAGTGGGTCTGACGAACTCAGAAAAAACGATCAGTTGAAGAAAAGTATAAAAGATTTACGTAAGTCTTGTGTTTGTCTTTTCCCTTCTCCAGCTTTGCTCCCACTTCCGTCAGTCAGTCAGTGACAGCAGCAGTGTCCGGGGAGTTTCTGTAAAATGGAGGGTT
This sequence comes from Marisa cornuarietis, assembly GCA_004794655.1. Taxonomy (NCBI): domain Eukaryota; kingdom Metazoa; phylum Mollusca; class Gastropoda; order Architaenioglossa; family Ampullariidae; genus Marisa; species Marisa cornuarietis. The sequence continues at coordinate 19,582,980 of SMMW01000001.1, forward strand.
CGTGGCTAACCGGAGCTGCTACGGTTTCACCTACACTGGGATTGCTCCAAGACATGGCGTGACAGTAACAGTTAATAATAATGAATTTATTTATAGCACTAGCTGTATTGGAACGAAAGTGTGTGAATGACGTCACATTAATATCTGAATGCGTATGTATGAGGTCAACACATTTTGACGTCAGACAGCATGTCGTAGGGAAAGAAGCAGACGAGGTCAATATTTTTTACACTTACGAACTATGAGCCCGAGGGAACTTACCTAATGTCTCAGTTAATAAGAGTATTAAAGCCTTTATGAAACAACTATCAAGGTAGAGTCAGCTGAAGTTAAATAATATATCTCTTTTTCTTGTCAAATTTCAGATCAATTTATTTAATTCAGTTACGAACCTGTTCTCTCGTTAGTGCTGTGTACCGCTATGACACTACTGGGGATGGAGATTTGACGACCTATAGTTTTGTACTTACTGTTGTGACTCATAGTTGTGAATATTTAACTTTCTTATATACTAATTAAATTTATTATTATTCTCGGTTCGATGGGTGTATTACGTTGTAAGGTTTCTTTATTTTGACTTATTTTTATTATCTAAGAGTGCATCTATTTGTATACAGTTTGAACGGATAGCTCTATTGAGAGAATATTTGAAATTGATTATTAAGAGATAAAGCGTATTAAGACTTATATACTTCTCTAGTTTTCAACAAACTCTATCGTGCGCATCAGGCCGGACACCGAACGGCGCTGTCTATTGGAATATTCTACTGCAGCACCTGGACACCGTGATTTACACCTTTTCAACGCTTTTTATTGTTAGCGTCTCCAAGAATCTCCCTCGTACCGCCTCGCCCACCTGTCAGGCAAAACTCGGGGAAAATGGGTGGGGGGGGGGGTATAAAGTTGTGATAGCTTGAGTTTTAGACAAAAAAGCAAACTAGGACCAGAGGAAGGTGCTGCGGATTTCTTGTCTGCATCAGTGTGTAATCGACGTGTCGCAAATCCATAAGACTATTTAGTGTTTGAAATCCCCCTTCTCATAAGTCTAGGTCTGGTTTGTAAGGCATGCAAGTATCCGTGTGTGCATAATGCACGCCTGCAATTGAAAAACACGCGCACTTTTTCTTGATAAAAAGTAACTCTTATTAAACAAAGACGGAGAACAAATTCTCAAAAAAAGGTTTCATTTTAATAAGCCATTCTTTGACACTTTTGGGTTCTAACACTTCTGGTCGCAATGTCCTTGTAGAAAACCACTTTTTTGCTATTTTTAAGCAGCAAACACGTAGTCGGTGCGGTTTTACTTGATGGTTCTTCTGTAAGATGAGAAAAAGAGAAGAGAACGATTGAAAGTACTTGCAAAGCTGCTAGGTGGAAAAGGTTGCGATAAATCTATCACAGTTGAATGACCAGTCAGATCAGATTAATATGACTGGACAAAGGAGGCGTAGAAGACCAGTTCTCTGCTTTAAAGAAGCAAAGACGTAGTCGGTGCAATGTTACTTGATAGTTGTCCGTAAGATGAGAAAGAGAGAGGAGAGAAAGACTAAAAGGACCTAAGTGGGGTGGCTTAGTGGAGAAGGGTAGAGACAAATTAGATCAAATTAACGGGACTGGACGAAGAAGATCAGGGATTTAATAGTAGTTTTTACTTTAAACTTAAAACCCACATGATGTTGTAAAACCCTCACTTTTCTGAGCAGCTGCAGACATCTCGAGAAAACATTAAAGCTGGCTGTTTGATTTTACTTTGTGTTTGTTTGCCAGGGCGCTTGAAGCTATTACCCTTGCAAAGTTATATTGTTACAGGTCTTTCAGAAGATTTGAAGTGTACTGTAAAATATATCTGTAAATTGAAATTTTCCGTAAAGAATATCTGTGAACTGAACTGAGCTAGTCTTTAAAAATATATATGTGGATTAGATTTATATTTGTGTGACGGTGCTCTTCGATGAATTTTTGTTTACTAGTGTGTACTTGAGGGACATTGCATGAACGGCGCCGGACTGAAGTAGACAAACTTTTCTGTGGAACTGATGACGACCTTCCTAACTATTCTTGTCATCAGAACAACAACAGGATTTTTAGTTACTGTGCAGCGAAACAATGGAAGTCTTTCTCTTTCCATATCACCATTAAATCTTTTAAATGTGCACTGAAAACGCACCTAGTCCTGGAACATTATTCCTAACAACAGTCCACACAATGCTAGTCCTTTGTCACGCCCTTTCCCCCTTTTCCACATAGCTACTTCCTGCTTGTCTTACTTTTGCTAAATCATGATACTTACCGTCCTTTTTATTTGTTGCTTGGATGCCATCTTTGGTGATAGGGAGTAGGAGGTCTACAAATAAAAATTAGATCCTTATTATTGTTAAGTCAGGATTTAGCCGAATGCGGTTGGCTTGCGCTTGTGGCCAGTTTACTGGGCCAGGTTTCCATGACGACGACACAAAATGTGTGCTGTCACCAGCGCCACGAAGCGACTAGACCACACAGTGACGTTCAGTTTGGACAAGTTCACTACGTCACGAGGGGACCACTGACGTTTGTACGTGATTGGCCTGTCACATGACATGTTATGGACCAATACTAATTCGCGAAGCTTTAGTTGCACATGTAGAAGAAAAACCTACTTTATATATATGTCGTAGGAGCTGACTTTTTAAGAAGTATTTTTGATTGCATTGAAAGACATACATAATTTTTGTTGTCATTGGCATAGTTACATGATTAGGATATCTTTTTACATTAGAAGTCAAGCAGTCATTTTTAAGTAATAAAGATGCCTAGAAGATTACAAAGTGGCAAGACCTAAAAAAATTCTGAAGAAAAGACAATTAATCCGCTTTGTTTCACGACAAGGAGAAAAAATTGCAAATAAATAGTCTGGAAATTACTACAAAGGCGAGGTTAACGAAAGAAAGACAAAAAGTAAGGGATCAAGGTATTAGGAACAAAGACTATATTACGCCAAAAATAAAAAGTACACTAAATAAAAATACCCTAATAAAAATTGTTCTTAAAGGTCTCAGAATCAGATGGGAAGTGATTGCCGCTCCCAGTTTCTTCGCACAGCCATCCAGCATGCGTTTTGGACTCTACATCTGTTTATTTTCCTTTGAGCCATTCAGAGTGTATTCTTGTATTTTCTTCTTTTCCATCTTGATTTTTGACGCTGCCTTTTGAAATTTTTCCTTCCTTACATCTTTCTTTCATCCATTTATTGCATGAAGCAAAACTAACAAAACAGCAAAGACAAACATGCATGTCTATTGCATAAAGTACACAAAGAATGTTGGCTGGACATGCTGTGCAAGTGATGACTACATATAGAGATCAAAGTGACAAGTGCATACAACGCGCTTTGAGCAAATAGATCGAAGTAAGCTTCTAACAGAAGCTTCAAAAAGCGTGACAAGTTTATTGTAAAGAGGCATAATCATGATTTTATAATATACTCACGCATTGATGCATTCATGCATCCACGCATGCAATGTTCAGTCTATATATATATATACAAAACACATCCAACCATCTTTCCTTCATTTTTTTGCCTTCGGTCCAGCCATCCAGAAGACTATTAAGGTTGTCACGCTGTGTGTGTGTGTGTGTGTGTGTGTGTGTGTGTGTGCGTGCGTGCGTGCGTGCGTGCGTGCGCGTGCGTGCGTGCGTGCGTGTGTGTGTGTGTGTGGTGGGGAGAATGGTGTTCGTACCACTGAAAGTGCTGTGTCCAATTGCATTCCTGCACGTTCGCGACATTTCCCCCAAGCCTGGTCCTCTATTAGCTTGGCACAGATTCCCAGTCGTTGCAGGTTTTTTTTTTAAAGAAAATGTGTCCCACTTTTAACATATGGTGTACCCCTACTGAAGGCTGAAAACGGTAGCTGCACTCAGAGAAGCAGTACACTTATCTCCTCACACCGGTCAATCTCTTGTTTGCCGAGTGCCAATGCCGTTCTGTTGCGGTGACGTGGCTGTGTGCAGCCTACGTTGCTCACTTGCTCGCTGAGTGAAGACGCTCTGATCGATGAAGAGTGAAAACGTTGCTGACCCCGCACGTTATGAGCATGTGATTCATGTACGAGATTCGAAAACCACTTGTAAAAACCACATTGTCTGGATATGGTCTCTTAATGGAAGGCTATGCTTCATTAGTTAATTTATAATTCGGAGTGTCGATGCTGTCGACTGCTAGCATGACGTCGTATACGAATATGCCCTTGTTAGATCAATAGAAACGGCAGACATTTATAAGAAACAAGAAATGAAAGGAAAAAGTATTAAAGAAACCCTTATAACAGGTGTAAAAGTTCATGTCCATTAATAAGTATGAGAGAAAAACAAAGTTCTTAAAACATCGCAGCTTGTGGTCTGTAGAAATAAACAAACAAAAGTACCTAGTACACTTTAAACACACCACACCAGTAGTTTGTTCAAAATAAAACTCAACTGCATTGTCGACGCCCCAAGTCCATTGTACTCCAGGACAGCCAACACTTAGGAAGAAAACGTGTCTTTAAAAAAGAAAATAGTGACGTGTTAAGAATGCCAACAGTTATAAACATGTAACGTCCAAAACTAAAAAATGTTTGGTCTTTGAAAGACAGTATCCAATACTTTAACGTGCCCAGCTAGCGAGTAAAAAAGCATTTTTTTCTTTTACACGACAACGAGTGAAGAAATTACTTTATCGCCCAGCAAGCGTATGAATGTGTGCATTTATATATGCACAAATACGTTTATTTATGCGAAAGTTGTGCTACTGTGTGTAAATGTGCATGTGTATCTATAAAGACATACGTGTATATAAGATATAGCCTAATGTCAGCAGCAATAGTAAGCTGATAGTGGCTCGCTAATGTCGCAGGTCAGAGTATTTATAAAGCAGGACCCATCCTTCTGACACGTTTTTACCTCCCATAGATCAGGTATTCTGACTTATTCGCCTTGTGAGTTTCCCCAGAGCCAGCGACCCTCTACTCCAATTAGGAAGCCATGAGCCAGGAAATCCAGGAAGCCTTTTCATCCGCGAATGTAAGCATGCATGCAATGAAAGTGGCAGTTAAATGGCAGAAAAACCGGACATTCATACAGTCAGGCGGGCAGGCTGACAGGCACACAGTCCCGATCATACGGATGGCAAAGTCACCAGGCTCTCGTCGTATGTAGGTGGAGGGGTGCTTGGTCGCTTGGTCGCCTTTGCCGGGTGTCTTCCACCTCCTTCATCCACACTTGCCGCGGTCCTCAAATACCGGTGCGGCTTGTCTGCATGCACGTAGGCTCCCTCGAAAGCTGCGGGTGCGTGGATGTAGGCTCCTTCGAAGGAGGCCGGTGCATGAACATAGGCTGCATCATACCCCAGATCAGCGTGCGCTCCGCTCTTACTGAGAACTCCCGCCGGCAAGGGCGCTGTTCCATGAGCTAGTGAGGCGGCTTTCCAGCTCTGTTGGTAAGAGCCGCTGCCCAGGTCTGCTGGGGCGGAAGTGACATGTGAATGAGCCGAGCTGACGGGCGCTTCCCCCTCGGAGGTCGTCGGGGGCACGTAGAGGGGTCGAAGTGCAGGAAAGCAACAGTAACAAACGCCGACGAGAACAAAGAGACCTCCCAGCGAGAGGATGACCAGCAGCACTACTCCCCCGCTCGTTGACAGAAGATCACCGTGCGCATGGGTGTGGGTGTGCACTGTGGTGTTACGCACTGTAGGAAAGACAGGAAACATGAGCGTTACATCCCTTCTAAATAATATTTTTAAAATTTCTTTCTTGCTTGCTTTCTTTGTGTAATTTAGTTTGGCTGAGTTAATTGTACAATATTTTATGTGTATTCATTAAATTTTTATTGTTTGAGATTATTTGTGTGTCCTTTTTACTTTATATTTTCACAGTTTTAAATTGCTGTAATTTTTACACGTCTCCAAGGGGGTTAAACAGTCCAATCTTTGAACAAGAGTGAGAGAAAGAGACGATTTCTCCAGCACCCCCAGATCAGTACAGACACTCAGTGCAGGAAGCGCTTCAAGTTACATTAAGTTGACCTTCTTATATATAATAATAATAATAGTGAAGATTTTTATAGCGCATATTCACACTCATAGAGAGCATGCTCTTAGCGCTTAAAACAGGGAAGAGACGTGGACTAAGTAGACACAGAACAAAGGGGACAAAAGAAAACGACAGTACTGACGAAACAGAAAACAAAAGGCATCAAGTAACAGGAACAGAAAAATATAGTGATTCTGCGAGAAAGATGGGTAAAGTAGCAAGAGGGAAGGGGGCGGGGTTAAGAAGGACGAGCATTGTGCGGACTGTGTTAGGAGAAATGCTCAAGGAAGAGGTGCGTTTTCAGTGCAGATTTGAAAGATTCAATTGTAGGAAGGTGGCGGATATGGAAAGGAAGAGAGTTCCATTGTTTTGCAGCACAGTAGCCAAAAGTCCTGTGACCATATGTTGTTGTTCTATAACATATATAACATCCCACTGCCAGTTTGCCTGGACGATAAAACACTACGAAGAGTTCTTGACCTATTTTCTGTCCTTCAACAGATCCGACTCTATTCCCCAGACCCAGTATACATTTTGTTCATCCCTTTTCCCAAGGCCTGTAACTCTAATGAATGTTTGTAACGTAATTTGTAGTAAGAGATCTTCAGCGTAAGCATAGCGTACTTTTTTTAAATTATTTGCAGAAACAGGACGGAGAGGAAAGGTGTTCAACTAAAGCAATTAGCCCCAGTTACTTCAAAAGCTACGCACTTTAAAAGTACAATGGTCTCAATTTACTTTTATATTTCGTCTCGTTCTCGTCGATTCTTTAAGAGCATCATATTACACTATTTAAGAGAATATCCAAACTGTTCAAAGCAATGTGGAAGTGCTTTCACTAAGGAAGATTTTTTTATGATTTTATTTCCGCTGACCTTTCTCACAGTTCTGGCCTTCAAATCCCTTGGTGCACGCACACACGTAATCTTCTCCATTCTCCGACTTGCAGGATCCGCCATTTTGACATAGCCGCGAGATGCAGCGGTCTTCTGTGGACACACATGAGGCAGAGACAAATATATCGGTATACAATCCTGAACACTGAGCACGCACCTCTTCCTTGAGCATTACTCCTAACACAGTCTACACAATGCTCGTCCTTTGTCACACCGTCCTCCCCCCCATTTTCCGCTTAATGCTACTTCCCTGCTTGTCTTCCTTTTGCAAAATCGCGATACTCTCAGTCCTTGTTAACTGATTCCTATTTGCATTTTCTGTATTTGTCCTTTATTCGTCATCAGTATTGTTCTTTATCCTTCCGTCGTTCATATGATATTTGTTTGTTTTCCTGTCCCTCGTATGTTACCCATGTCACGTTCTTTAGTTCTAAGAGTATGCTCTTTAGGAGTGCGAGTATGCCCTATGCAAATCTTGCGTTTATTATTATTATTACACAGTCCTCTACTCGCAACACACTGCTCACTCTAGCACCACGTGACAACAACTTTCAGTCAGTCAGTCGTCCCTTGACTGGCACCTGGCGTTGGGTGAGCACATGGATAGACGCGGCAGCTACTACACTACAAAAACAGCTACTACACTTGTGTTGCTGTACACGTCCTCCTAGCGCACGTTGCTTATTCCTGCTCGGCCGACTTTCTTCGCAGGGCTTTTCCTCTCTGAACTCATAATGTGGCACAATTTATTAGTGTGACTTCAGCACAGCAGGTATAACATACAAATTCGAATACATCTTTAAAGAAACTGTAAGATAACTGGACAAGAACTCTAGTGGAATTCTAGCGCAACTGGAGCACCACGATAGTACAGATGTAAATAAACTCTAAAGCAACGCTAGCACAACTCACGCACAGCTCCAGCCAAACCCTACCGCAGCTGGAACACATCTCTAGTGGAACTCTAGGTGAACTCCAGCACCACTCGACCAAAACAACTGTAGCACAACTGAAGATAATTTCTAGCACCACGCTAGTGCAACGCTGGCAGAATACTAGTTCAGGTCTAGCGCACCATTGGAGGAACTCTAAGACAAGTGCAGGGCAACTCTAGGGCTACTCTAGCACGACTCTAGCTGCTCGAACAGAGACGCCTTGTCCGCAACGATCGTATCTCTCGGCTTGGAGATCGAACATTCTCGGCTGACATGAGTCATTCCCAGCCTGCTCTAGGTACTTACTCCAGGTGTATTCACATCTCTCGCCGCTGAAGTCAAAGCTGCACAGACACATGTAACCCTCTGGGGTGGGCACACAGGTCCCGTGGTTTTGGCATGGGGACGACCAGCACAGATGGAATTGATCTGTTGTAAATGTAGACAAGACTACTTTAAACCCCATAACTCACTCACTCACTCACTCACTCACTCACTCACTCAACAGATATAGCTTTTTTCTGAACTAAGAAGAAACAAAAGAAATCGTCAATTTAACTAGATATATTTTTATGGCGTTGGATAAAGGGAGGAAATCTTTTAGAGATAAGATCGAAACTTATTGCACAGTTTGAATAAATGTTGTTTAGGGTGATCTTATTGCGAAGGACTAATCACTGACTCACTAACTTCCTCACCCTATCACTCATAACCAGTCAATGACAGCTTGAACAGAGCTATCCACAAAACAAAGGACAACAGCAAGTCTTGTCTGATCTCGGAAGTGGAAAATTATTAGATGGATTCAGGGCCATGGCTCCCCATTGATTCTTTGCGCTTGTCTGTCCCCACCCTATGTGACACTTTTCAATCACACTGTGTAAAACAGGAAACTAATTCCCTCGTGCCGTAACTATGTAATTAAGGTCACGTGTATCTGTTCTCGTTTACTCGCTAGCTGTGTCATGTGTCATGAAAAGTGCACTGTGGTTGGCTGCCTGCGCCATGATTGCGGAAAGAAAGGACTGCATCAGACAGAAGGGAAAGGGTGGCAAGTAACTCACTTTTCTCACAACGATCTCCGGAAAAGTTAGTGGGACACCGGCAGATGAAATCAGTTGAAAGGCTCGACTCGCAGGTTCCACCATTCAAGCAAGGATCGGACATGCAGGCGGTGGCTAGGCGAGGACAGAGTCAGACGTTAGTCATCGTCATCCTATCTCACCCTAAAACCTTACGAGGCGACCATAAGGTCCTATACCTCCCCGCCCGAAACAATGTGGCCTAGCCATGAGGTGGAGGTAGGGCTGCCTCGGCAGTTATGGACCGAGAAGAGCAAGGGGGCTCCTGTTACTGTAAACAGCGGCTGTAAGGGTCAGCAGAAAGTGTCACGTGTTGGACTAAACAAGACGTAAAGTAACCTACAGGGCAGCAAAATACTTTCGTAGCTACAGTCCCTTGAGAATACAAGTTAAAAGATGATATCGTGCATCATATTTATAACAGGATAGGAGCAAACAAGATATCTTTAAAAAGATCTCATCATTCAATGGATTTTCTCCTTCATTTTCATCGCAATGCATAATTCAACACCAAGTTCTGTGGACAAAACGGGAGGTTGTGGTTACCCTTGGCAACGAAATAAAATAAGAATGACAGCTTTGACGACAACGTGAGAGAATAATCAAACACACAAACTCGAGTGAAATGAGGCTGAAACGTGTTGTCGTTGCCAGTTTAGGACAACGCATACTGACCATTCTCACAGTATTGGCCAACCCAGTGACCAACGCAGATGCATCTGTCTAGAAACTTGTGGCAGTGGCCGCCATTGTTACAGGGCTTTTTGCAAAGTCCGCCGGATATTGTTACTGCAAAATACACACACATGCACGCACATACGTATTTATATTCATTCACACACACACACACACACACACACACACACACACACACACACACACACACACACACACACACACACACACACGTTGTAAGCATGAAACGAAGCTGTGATCTGACCAGTAGTGCTAAATCATTGTCCCATTCCCTTCCGATAAAAATAGCCCTCTTGCAGATATCCTTGACAGCAGCGGGTACGCATACTTTTATTCATTTTGCACGTGCATCGGGACAGCGATACGCAGTTCGAGACCGAGAAAGGATTAACTGCTGGATGTTCACATTTCCTCATTGCAAGCTTTAGGAGGTCGTCTGGGCTGGAGTCTTGATATAGCCTCTAGCTGAGAGCTCAGCTGCATGTTCTTGCTGGGGAATGAGTCTTTCTTCGTGCACATAATCCGGCAAAGACTCCGACACAATCTTGTTAAAAGTCATGGTATCCAGGATTGTTGGAGGACCTATACATTAGCTTTGTTGGGGGCTAGCTTGCTGATGATCCCATTGCATCGGGTTACTGAGCGTTCCGTTACATTAGCTTGTTGGAGCTCCTAGTATATTGGCTTGCTGGATGTTCTATAACATAAGCTTGCTTGAGGTACTATTAGTCATTATATAATGTCAGGTCTTTTTTACTATTACAGTCACTTGTTGTAGGTCATAGTATTGGTCAGACATATTGCTACAGCTTGCAGGAATGCATGCTAGATATAAACGTCACTACAAAGGTATACACCGAGAACATCTCAAATGTTATAAATATCAACCGACGGTTATAAACGCCTTCTGCTGCAGATAGTAAATACCTGGCCCTAGCTTACATAATGTTATGTGAAACTTCTGGAACTAGCTGAGGAGAAAAGATACTCAACTATGTGTATAGAGGTAAGCACATATAAAAAAGTAACAATGAATGTTCAGTCGAGGCTAATAAAATATCAATGAAAATTTTACATGATCAATTATGTTATATTAATGCAGTTAAACCTAGTATCTATAAATATTTATATCTGATGAAAAAAACAGGATTTATACGATTACCTTCCACACACACACACACACACACACACACACACACACACACACACACACACACATCTGCTCATTCACACGCACAGAAAAAAAAGAGAGAGAAAGAGGTAGAAAAGCAAGTTATTTGGCACGAAACACTTAAACTTTAAATTAATAGTTATATACACCAGCTACCTTAAGAACGAAATGATGTCAAAAGATAAACAAAGAATATAAATACACCTGGATTTAAGGTGAGAAATAACAATGAATGAAAGTTAATGAATAAACAGCATCTTCTTTGAACATCCGAATCTTCTCTCCCTAACGACCTTGTCACAATGCCAATAAAGCTGCACTGGGCGCCATCACCACCATGACATGACGGTTTTCAGTCTGCGGTCGTCTTCCCTATAACCTCTCTTCACCTCTCTTCTTGAAGCGACGCCTATTTTAAATGGCTGTCTAAAGCCAGGAGAAGTAGGGCCATCACAGGGCCGCATATCAAGACCTAGGAACTAAAACATTCGTCACCTTGTCATCACCGCCAGATGAAGACGAAGCATAGCTACGTAGAAGCGGCAGCAGCAGTGAAACCTGTCAGACGACAGTTAAGTTGGCTCCTTCCGGAATTGTATTCCTGAAGTAAGCTTCTTCCTGGCTATTAATGGAAGTACAGATCAGGTACTCACCGGGAGATTAACAGCCATGAGAACAAAACTGTTTAGTAGTGAAAGTGGCTGACGCTTGCAGGACATAGACATACAACCAACCTTTGGCGCAGCTACAGAGAAGGAGAGTGTACACAGTCCAGGCCCGCGCCGCCATTGTTGTTGATGTCTAGTCGCCGTTTCTCGCCGGTGTGGACGCTGCAAGAATCTGGCGAATACCTCATCGATCTTGCACTGCTGGGGGAAAAAAAACCAGACAGATTGCTTCCCTTAGCTTAACGTTGCTTTGGTGACAGAACGTATTGAGTAGGCATGTAGGTATGCATATCAGCGTGTAGTGTATATGTATGTGGATGTGTATTTGTCTGTGTAACTATGTGTATATATTTGTTTATGTGCTTGTCAGTATCTGTATGTTTATTTTGTATGTAGATATATGCATTTATGTATCTATGCTTGTGTATAAGTGCGTATGAATGAATGTTCCACATGTAGGATATGTGTTGTGTGTGTGTGTGTGTGTGTGTGTGTGTGTGTGTGTGTGTGTGTGTGTGTGTGTGTGTGTTCTTTAAGTGCATGTATATAAACTCTTCAGTCCCTTTCTGTGCATTGAGGTCCTCTCGAGTTTCCGGTCACTGAATGTCTTCGTTTCGTCAGCTACGTTGTGCTACCATCCATTATTATCTCCAGCAGTTCGGTCACGTGGGCCTAACCCTGGCTGCGCAGGACCCACCGTGCTAGTTTGCTTAACCCTGGCTACGCAGGACCCACCTCGCTCGTTTGCTTACCTCCACCAGCAGACACATGTCTACTACACAGGTGACGTGTTTCTTCGACTATCGAGGTGTCATTTCTAATGAGTTACAAGTGATGAACGTAGAATTGCGGCTATTGGTGTCATGCAATGTTAGCCACTGCCCTGTTGGCATTATAACGGTCGGAATGCGAAGTGTGTAATAAGCCCTGACATAAAAGAAACCGTCACACGAAACGTTTAACAACTTAAAGGAAAAGGCAAGTGAAATAGCAAGTTGGGATTAAATGACAGACACTGCGGCAACGAGAACGGCGAGCCTCTAAACCTACCCGTTGTGAGAAAGCGATTGGTTGGATTTTGTGGATGTGATGATGTAGGGCGCAAATTCCCGTGAGGCTACAGGTTGCCGCTCCCGCACGCGTCGTGCGAGCGCTGAATCTCAAACTCTCTATTGTAAAGGGTACTCCAAGGCTACTAGAAAGTTTGGCTTAAATAATAAGTAATGACTTTCTGAAATGCTTCCACAGCGGAACTTTCTTCAAGAGTAATGGATGTTCATCATAGGTCGATCGATTATATTGAAAAGAGGGGACCGAGGCTCGGGTACGATCAATTGTTCACAGGGGAGCTGTTTACCGTTAATGAATTGCCTTTAATGAACCGGGTGAATGGGTTGTTTTATTATTGGCATCGGTTTATATTAGCGTCGGGTGTAGAGTTGTGTGTCATTAATGAACTACTTTAAATCAATCGGATCATAAGGATATTTTAGGGGTTTTTTTTGCAACTGTTAAAGGGTGTGTGACTGGGATAAGCAGACGACAGAAGCAGAGCGACTAACAGCATCTGCATAGCTCCGCCTGCTGGTACGCCATTTTGTAATAGCCGTCGCCTGTTACTCTATAAGAAAGCTATACCGCTGCCGCTAGCAAGTTTGCCATCCAAAATAATTGTTTACTTGCAATAGTTTTTAAATTAAAGTTTTAAAGCAGGGAAGATTTGTAAAGGCTGCCATTTTGTGTTCCTTTGCGTGAAGAAAAACAAACTGACACTAGTTTGTAGCGTAATCGGGCTCCTTAGACAAGAAAAGGGTGGACAATGCTGGGGAGCTTTTGTGTTTATAACGAAAATCGTTTAAACGTCACGTGCTATGGTAGGCTTTCTTTTCTATGGAAACAATGCGCGACCTGATTCTATAGCTTGTAGTGAGCAGAATTGAACACGTGCAAACTGTCGAAAGGGAAAGGTGTAAATAGACCCGTCTTGGTTGCACCAGGGCTGTTAGAAACGAGAATGCGGAGCGCGACTTTTTTTAATTATTCATTACCCTGACTTGCAAGGGCGGTCCGGTGGCGCAACGGTTAGCGACTGTCTCCAATACAGTGAGGGTTGGCAGTCTCGGGTTCAGCTCTCTTCTCGGTCACGCTGTCCATTCTCTACATGTGGCAGCTTTTTACAAGCCTGGCTGCGTTCTCGTGATATAACTTTAGCTGTTGGCTCGGCGTAAAACACCAGATATATAAGTATCTCTTCCTCCCTGACTTTGATGATCGAACTGTTATACGCTTCACAAACAGCGACCTCGACTGTTTTGTCTGCTCAGTCACTACGTCCAAAGTAACAACCCATACTCTAAATCTAACCTTAACTCCTTGATCATCTAGGTCAAGGTAACATCTTAAAACGCACATACACGCAAGCTCTCCAGAACAAAAACACAAATATACCAGAACAATTGCTAAAATATCCATATAGGACTCTTCAACGTTCGTACTATTATTGGTATACTAAATTTTATACTAAAACCAATCGTCACGGAGTAGCGTCCCTCCTCCCACACCTCCCCAAACCCCTTGTCCTCGCTCCGCACCTTCTCCACTCCCCATGTTCCCCCCAGATTCCCATCCTTAGTGTTTTTTCCTTGATTACTCTTTATGTCTTCTATGCTTGTCTTTTATTACTTGTCTGCATAACTGTTTCTTCTTCTGTCCTTCGTGTTCAGTCCATGTCTCCTACTTGTCTATATTCTCTGCTCCTGTTACTTGATGCCTTTTTGTTTTGTTTGTCGTCAATACTGTCGTTTATTCTTCCGTCCCTCGTGTTCTGCCCATTTAGTCCATGTCTCCCCCGTTTTATGCGCTAAGAGCATGCTCTCTATGAGTGTGAATATGCGCTATACAAATCTTCATTATTATTATTATTGTCTTAAGCGCTGAGAGCACCCTCCTTCGTGAGCGTGATTATATGCTATATACATCACACATTATTATTATTCCACACAATGCACCTTTACACGGAAACACTTTTCCCTCCTAATATCAGCAGCAAAACGTTTTGGAGAACAGAATTTTCACTGGGCACCATAAACAACAAAGTAATAGTTGCTGTGCGCATGCGTTGCATAAGTCAGTGGCAGTGCAAAAAGTTTTGAAAACTGAGGTGTGTGGGTGGGACTAGCTTCAGTTATATGTTACGTATTATAACTATAACTAGCTTCTTTTTTATTTACATTACATACTAAATAAAAAGCACAAGGACTCACAGGCCTACCATATCACCTGGCATCCTTCTTAGGAGATTCATGTGTATGTGTGAGAAGGTGTGAGTGTGTGTGTGTGTGTGTGTGTGTGTGTGTGTGTGTGAGGTGTAGGTGTGCGTGTGTGTTGAATGTCGTGTATGGGTATGTATGTCTGCCCGCGATGTTTGTATGTGTGTGTGATATATATATATATAGAGAGAGAGACGTGCTTATATTATGTTGATATGTGTGTAGTGATTGTGATCAAAAGAAAATTGTCTGTCTCGGACTGCCTTGTACAGACAATAAAGTTTGATTTCATTTGATTTGATTGACCAATTTTGCAGCTCTATACACTGAATACAAGATGAAGAACCTGCTCAAGACAACCTTGCTTGGACAATATACACGATTAAACAGCCAATTAGTATTCAATGTATCTTACACATTTAAGTTTACTAAATCAATACTGACAAATATAATTTTAAAGTGTGACTAAACTCAGACTACAAAAGTTGAGTTTTATTTTAATTCTGCATCGGGAACGCGATAAAATAATGATACGCAACATCAGATTTGCTAAATAACACTTTGAAAGCATTAGTAAAGGATCAAAATACTGCAATTAGATCATTCTGCAAGTTATGCGAGATAAATTTTCGATGCCAGCCCGTTAGATGGCGCTGTTTTCTGTATCAACGATTCTGGGAGGGTCTCTTCCCCGTTTTAAGCGCTAAGAGCATGCTCTCTATGAGTGTGAATATGCGCTATAAAAATCTTATTATTATTAATAATGACGGGACTCAACGTGACGGCAATGAGCGATGGCTGAGTGCTGCGCCATCTAGGGGCCATACGAACACCGGAGGTATAGGTACCTTAGAGGTTTTTATGAGCCGGGATTTGGGGGATGGGTGGGGGAACTGGTGTTTTGCGTCGATTCAGCCACTAGTGCTGTATCGCGGCAAACCAGCCAGCCCTGTAAACAGATGCCATATGCAGAGAGAAAAAAACAGAGTACCCGAGACGAGATCTGAACCCAGAACAGCAAATCCTACTTTTAAAAGCCAATTTCGTACATCACAGCATGACGTCAAGTATCTTTTGCGTCCCAGATGAGCAGTTTGGTTACCATAGTGAATTGTGGTTGTATGGACGATACCAAGAAATGGCTAATCATCAGCTTCTTGTGGTTAATTTCTTTTTTCTTTGCGTGATCATTATTCCAGGTGAGTAGCGTTAGTTTACTGTGATTTGTTTTACGTGTTTGCTGTCTGTCTCTTTCGATCAAACGTGAAAGCCATCCGAACATGAATATGAACATGATAGCCAAGTGGATGATTGTTACATGTTATTTACTTAATAATAATAATAATAGTGAAGATTTTTATAGCGCATATTCACACTCATAGAGAGCATGCTCTTAGCGCTTAAAACGAGGAAGAGACGTGGACTAAGTAGACACAGAACAAAGAGGACGAAAGAAAACGACAGTACTGACGAAACAGAAAACATTAAAAGGCATCAAGTAACAGGAACAGAAAAATATAGTGATTCTGCCGAGAAAGATGGGTAAAGTAGCAAGAGGGAAGGGGGCGGGGTTAAGAAGGACGAGCACAAGTGTTAACAGCTTCGTGAAGCTTCTGGAGGCTGCATTTTCTGAAGGGCCATTAACTCAGTAATTCTTCAGTAAATTTCTGTAGCCGTGGCCATAAAAAGCGGGGTAAGTGGTATATCGTGGCAAAATGAGTACATCAAGATCAGGCATCTTGTACCTGTAGTTTCGAAGCGGTGATCATACTCCGCGAATATTGCTTTATGTTGTTTGACCCCCATCTTTGCCACTATTTCATTATTACGACCCCTTGTGTCTAACTAGCAATGAATGGGTTTCCAATGTTTCTGGGAGGGTCAAAGGTCATCTCCATGCTTCAAATAGACTCTCCCACTGCTGTTCGAAGTTGCTCTTGGCTGAAATCTATATAAATATATAAGAGAAAGGAGAAGAGAATGCTAAATTTTTTTAAGAGCCCTCTCCCTAGGAAAAATTCTATTTTTGTATTCCTTCAATTGATTTTGCGCTGTACAATCATCCTAGGGGTTGTTGTTTTTATTGCTAGTAGTAGTAGTAACTTAATGGTAGTAACATTCATATTTAAAGGATCAGGCTTTACCTTTCAAATGGGGTTCACCAAATATAGGAGCCATTTTAACCATTCGGAAAGATAAAACTGTTTACCTCGCAGTTTCCAGTTCTAAAAAAATTTCTTTTTTTCAAAGTTTGCCACCCTGCTAATGTGAATTACACGGGCTGCATGGTACCAGTAAACTTGCTTGAGCTGTGGAAGTCGTTACCTGAAGGACAAGACCCTCGTGAACATTCTCAGTTGCGTGGTCCCTTCAGTCATCGGTCGGGTGCCGAAGGCGAGCTCAGTGTACAAGACTGTGTGATGCGCTGCTGGTTCGAGCGGTTCAAGTTCGCGGCTATGCAGGTATGAGGGGGGTGGCTCATTTCATATATTCTGTACTTGTGACGAGGAATATCAAATAGCCAAGACTGCATAAGATGCCAACTTGAAGATTCTGCATTGAATTTTGCCATCCTAATAATAATAATAATAATAATAATAATAATAATAATAATAATAATAGTGAAGATTTTTATAGCGCATATTCACACTCATAGAAAGCATGGTCTTAGCGCTTAAAACGAGGAAGAGACGTGGACTAAGTAAATACAGAACAAAGGGGACGAAAGAAAACGACAGTACTGACGAAACAGAAAACAAAAGGCATCAAGTAACAGGAACAGAGAAATATAGTGATTCTGCCGAGAAAGATGGGTAAAGTAGCAAGAGGGAAGGGGGGATAAGAAGTACTAGCATTGTGGACTATGTTAGGAGTAATACTCAAGGAAGAGGTGCGTTTTCAGTGCAGATTTGAAAGATAGCCTTTGATAGCCTTTGCTGAAAGCGTTATTGATTTAAGGCAATTTAATTACATCATTTTGATAGATGACCTACCGAGATGACATAACGACCATTTCAAAATACGCTGTGCTGAAATCCGTCTAGGTGATAATTGATAAGGGGAGTTCTTACCGAGTAAGAAAAATATGCCAAGTGAACGAGCTTAACAACAGAACTAAAAAAAGAACAAGAAAAGTTAGATGAGCATAAACAACATTTTTTCCGCTTTCATTTAATCATTTACAATGTTCCCTCTGTTCATTTGTTGTGCAGCTTTTACTTTCCATGTTTATTATTTAAATGGATTTACGCTCAGAGCACGACCTTAATGTCGTAACATAGCGTCCCACAGATAAACATACATCATTCGTAGTAGTGTCGGCCACATTACATTTGATTGATTTAAAAGCCTTGGGCTGCGTTAAGAGTTAACAGAACTCGGTTTTAGCGAGAATGGGCATTGTTTCCATAGAAAAGAAAGCCTAGCAGAGCATGTGACGTTTGAAAGATTTTCGTTATAAACACAAAAGCTCGTGGGTTTGTCATAGGCACGGTGGTGTGAGCTCTACCAGTCTTGCTAGCTTACACACTGGCAGCTGTTTTTCTCTTTATGCACGTGCTCGTGTGTGTGTGTGTGTGTGTGTGTGCGCGCGCGTGCGCGCTATGTTGAAAGTAAGTACTAATGGATTAACAAAGAGTGTCTTCCTTCTAGTATTCCCTTCACGCCACTCTCTAATGACTTCAGGAATTGCAAAGGGTGTGAGGAAACGGAAAAGGAATGAAAGGGGGAAGAAAATCTCAGAAAGGAGTTTGAATAAATTTTAACTCCGGTTGAATCAGATTCTTCTCCGAGCAGTTTCGGAAAATCGCAGGTCCGATACGGGCTTAAAAAAGAGATCAGGCTGTCTATTTAGCTGCATATTTTTCTGTTTCTACAAATAATAAGAAAGAGACTGACGATCGACAGACTGTATAAATGATCAATAAAAGACGATGAGGAGGAAGCAAAGGAACACGACAATGCAAAAGGAGAAGTCTGTTGCCTTCTGCGAAGCCGTTTCAGCCCCCAACTTCCGGTAAGACCCTAGTGCTCATGCATGAGTGAACCGCACATTTCCGGAACTCGGAGAGGGCTCGTGTTAGTGTTTCAGGTATTCCAGGCTACACGACCGTCTCCATTCAGCGCACTCCTGCTCCAGGGTCTTTTGGGGTTGAGGCATGGGGGTGGGGGTGCATGCGGGATTGTGTCCTTTTTCAATGCCATTAGGTCTCCCATTAAAGGCCCGTCTTTGGCTCGGGCACGAACAAGGTATCACTGTAAGTGATTCTGCGTGTTGCGTCCCGAATCGATTGCGCAGGGCGGCAGCCGCTGTTACTGTTCGTCGCACGTGGAAGAGCTGATGACCGTGAAAGGCCGGTTCTGCCGCGAGCGGTGCGCGGGGACCTGCCGGCAGATGTGCGGGGGCAGAGTGGCCATGTCCGTCTACGAGACAGGTCAGTGCCGCACGCGCGCAATTTTCGCAGGGCACCAGACCTGCTAATTCATAACGGCGGCATTAATAATGATCATGTTGATGATCATCGTAGTGGTGGTAGTGTGGATGATAATGACACACTTCAAACACGGATAGCCCTCTCAAAAGAAGCTGCCAGCGTAGTTCAATAACAAGAGATGAGAATACATTATTCATTTTTGCGGAAATAAAATGCCACCAAAAATAACCAATCACACCTTTACACACACACACACACACACACACACACACACACACACAGAGTTCTATACAGCACAAATGTATAGGTTAACCCCCTGAAGATGAGAATTCTGTTGCCAGCATGTAAAAGCCTCGATTCCGCGTTTATGGTGGGTAAATCTGCTAATGAAGGTGCTCCTCAGCCACAGGAATGTGTTTTGGACTGGGCATAATGCAGCTAATCTTGGTGACCAGGCTCTGCTTCCTGATCACATCTACTAGCTCAAGACTTGGACCCATGATAAAGCTGGCTTTCTTGATTACCCTGTTTGATCTGTCTAAAGCACGTTCTCGCATTCCATCCCCAGCACAAAAGCAAGCACCAGCACACTATCAACAACAAAATGAGAGGATAGCTGATGGTGCCCCACATCTGAGATGAACTCACAAAAAAGCCGCACTTTTTTCGGGTCTTTTACAGGTCAACGTTTTCCCCTTTCTGAGTCCATTAATCTCATCTGCCTCCTCGCCATCATGATAATGAAGGTTCTGCACTTTGCTCTTAATGGCGTTTTTAACCTTTGATAACAAAAACGTATTTTTCCCTCATGTGTACTTGTCCTATTTTTTGTCTTCATCTGAACCCTAAAGCTTTACCAAGCGTTTATTCTCTTTAGCAGAAGGTATGAGAGCTTCTTGTTCTTGAAAAGATCAGAACACAGACCGGACCTCCGGTCCTTGATAAAGCGAGATCGTATGTTTCCGCCACAGACGTAGTCTGAAAGTGAGCGTCTAGATTATGGAATAAATTTTTACTAAGTAACGTAAAATGTCATGCTGATCACAGTAATAATAATAAAGCAACAAATATATTGATGTCTGAAAAAACGGCGAGTTGAAAATTATAACTAAAATAGGGACGATTGCAAAATGAAATTTCTGATCGCTTAACTAACTTTCCTTACAGGTTATGAAAGAGAACCACAACAAATATTGTCCTTTCCCAGCGACATTGTTAATACAGGTGAGTAAACAAATAGAAAGGTGAGTAAACAATACTGTTTCTTGTTCTCCAATTCTCTGTTAAGATTGTCTAGATTGTTGGAAAGGATTTGGAGCATAGCTTTTCTGAACGTCCGTGAAGCTGATTTTCAATATTAGCAACATGACCACTAGCTTTGCTTTTGGTGGCCTTTGCCAGCTGTTGAATAGTCTACCAGTCTACCTGATTCGTCTGTTTGGTAACCTTTAACATAGCAGATCTTAGCGCGAAAGGCAGACAAAGGAGATTGACCATAAGGGACAAAGCATCAAAAATATACACGCTTTTGTCAGTTCCCCAAATTTAAAAAATCAACCAACTAAACACATATGAGAATTTAGCGTATTATAGGTGGGGTAGGGGGCGGAATTGGTATTGTACGCCAAGCCAGCAACTAGGGGTGTATCACGGCTAAGCAGACAGTCCTGTAAGCATATTATAGGAGACAGGCTGCTGTTAAGTCGTCCGCCCTGTATAGTTGTTTTTGTATTTAAATATTTGTATTTTTTATTTCTATTTTCCATCCGTCAAAACTAACGCCTAAAATTGCAAGCGCGGGAAGTTTAGGTGTAAAGGCATGGAAGCTCTAACGACATGAAACGTTGGAATTAATATATATATATATTATTTGCTTTTATGGATACCTGTATGTCTACTTTCAAGCATCTCTGTCCAGCATTGGTCAAGAAAAGCTGGAAATGGTACGAACTCTCCTCTTGCCTTCCCATGGTGGTTAAGTAGCATGTTTTGCATGATGCAGGAAAGGTGGGCTGCTACCACAAGACCGGCGAGGCCAGGCTGTGCTCCGGCTCTCTAGGACAAAGGGTGAAGCCTCCAGTGAAAAGCGGCCGGATGACTCCTCAGTTATGTGCCCTTTACTGCGCAGCCGGAGGCGAGAGGATAAGAAACGATGTGGCGGTTGTGACGGTAAACGATGTTACCGGCAAAATAATACGTTGGTAACGTGAAGAAAGAGTAATGTGAAGCTAGCGTGACAGTGAACTGGCACACGCTAATGACGACGAGGAAGGGATATCACGTGATGCTGCAATGGCACGATTGTAGCAGTGAAAGGACGTGATGGTCTGGTATGATGGTCGGATGTGATGGTATTAGTGAAATAATTTAGCGTTGTTATGACTGGATAGTAAAATAGGGTAGAGTGTAAAGAACGTGAGATTATAATCATATCTTATTCAAATGAAGTGATTTTGAAATGACATGACAGCAAAATAGCGTGCTTTTGAAATGAGGTAATAGTAATGTGGCATTCAAATAATGTAACAGTTTTAACAATATTGCACGAAAAGGTAAAAGGTAAACAAAGTAGCAGAGTAAGCGAGAAGCGTATAGCCGAGTGGTTAGAGCACTGGCGTCCGAACTCAGAGCGCGTAAATTCCATACCTTTTCCTAATCGACTCAGCTGGCGGGAATGGGTACCTGACTCCACAGAGAGTTAGGAAAGATAAGGCAGCGAGAGAAGCAGAGAAAAGCGAGGTCTCTAATATTTCACCCAACTACCTGAAAAAAGGTTAGGGGATGACTTTTTTAGTGAAGTATTAGTGTCGTACAAACAGTACTAAAGGGCAAGGTCGTGACAGCACGGGCTTTTCAGGAATAAGGAAACTTAATATAACTCAACCCATAGACTATAGAGAAAGAAGGACTAGCGACTCGAGCGCGGGAACAAATAACTTGCGACGCGCATGCGCTAGCTTTTCCATCCCTTCGCCTTTTCCGGCTTCGCTTACACAGTGCGTCTCAGAGCTGTTGTTGTAGTTAATTTGACATGCCAGGCACTGGCTGTGCGATTCCATGCTGCCCAGCATGCAAAAGTCGACACAAAGGCTTATCATTTTTCAGCATACGACGACGACGAGAAAATCAAGACTGGGAAAAGGCTCTTGTGAGAGCTGTGAATCGCACTACTAGACTCTTCCAAGTACTTCGAGTAGACCTGATGAAACTAATCATGATTAAACAAATTTGTCTACAAGTTTAAGTAAAAATGTATCACAAAATAAATAAAGGAAGAAAATAGCTACTTTTCTTACTCTAACCTCTATTTTTACCTATAGATCTGAAAGGCACCCAACTGAAACTATCGGGGGCAGATGAAGGAACATCGAAGTTTTCTTCGCCACCCATTTCAAGTACACCATCGTCCTGATAACACGACGCACGATGGGACTGTGTTTTATAACAACATCGTTAAAAAATCAATAAATAAGGATTTAAATGTGTTACAAAATAAATAGAGTTTAAGGCATGCTCCTCAGGGCCTTAGTCTCAATTAATATTTAGGAAACGACAAACTCGCTTCAAACCGCTCTCAATATCACTCAGACAATGAGCCAGAGAGCGAGAGCTTGTTTTTTTTAAATTGGTGTTTTACGCCGAGCCAGCAACTAAGGTTATATCAGGGCAAGGCAGCCAGCCCTGTAAACGGGTGCCACA
This sequence comes from Marisa cornuarietis, assembly GCA_004794655.1. NCBI lineage: Eukaryota > Metazoa > Mollusca > Gastropoda > Architaenioglossa > Ampullariidae > Marisa > Marisa cornuarietis. Next base: position 19,605,873 of record SMMW01000001.1, read on the forward strand.
TGCAGAGAAAGAACAGCGTGCCCGAGACGAGAACTGAACCAGGCACAGCCAACCTTCGCTGTATTGGTGACAGGCGCTAACCGTTGCGCCACCAGGACCGCTAGCGAGTCCCTGTTGACAATACTATTAATTTGACTTTCAAATAAATGCAAATACTACGATACAACGCTGTGTTTGAGCGGAGATATAGTACATTATGATTCATGTATTAACATATGTATTAAAGCATACTAAGAGGATTTCTTCAATATCAAAGCATTCCATGATGTACTCGCGGATACACGACAAAGAGAGCGGAAGCTGGCTGTCAATTGTATCGGCGAGTATACAGCGGACGGGAGTTGAGCCAGCGTTGGCCCACTTCAAGCGCGCTAAGATGGCTGTCCTTCTTTCTCTATAGTCTATGCTCAACCGTAATAACAATGAGTAGAGCACCGTATCATCTGTATAAACTGCTGTGGATTTTAGACGAGTATGGAATCCAGAACAGCAATCAGCAGAAACTCGTGCCTAGAGCGGACAAGGTAAAAAGACGGCTTTGCCATAAGCTAAACAGTGACAGGCAAGGACACATCTTTTTGCTAGCATAAACATTTTTGAAGGTTCTGTTCTCTGCGCTGGTGCTAACTGCGTACCTGAAGTCGATGACCTAGTTTGGCTATGATCTAGCTGGGATGTGACCTAGTCGGAATGGTTGGTGTCGGCTACCTGGTCTCAGGGCGCCTCTTCTGTACAGGCTAAGGACACCTGCTGCTGCGGCACCGACACCCAGCTGGCGACGTCCGGCCGCGATCTACAGAGCGTTTCAGCTCAGCAATGCAGCAGGCCGTGTGTGGGAGGATCACACACCACCTGTGTCGGGCAGGTGGTGGTGAGTGGCAGGGTGGAGCAGCTCATCTCCGTCTACCTTGTACCCAGTGAGTTTTTAACCTTATTGACGAGCATCAGTTTTACCTTGTTTAAGCCCTTCGATATACCTAGCAGTACATTCTTGTTTATTGTTAGGATACCTTTGTTGTATCATTCCCATTTAGACTTTTTCTTGTCCTTCAAACGAGCTGCGGAAGCGAGCACTTCAAGCCTGTAGAATGTGCCAGAAAGTCTGTAAAGCCGTCACACAGCGTCTAATGCTAGATCCATTTTCCTACTCAATTTTCACTGCTAAGGAGTACGGTGACATGAAACAAACTAAAAGCAGGCTAACGAGTGAACAGGACCACAAGTCTCCGATAATAGTTTCAAACATATTGTCATGAAGTTAATGTTATGATGTTAAGCCATCAAGCACCATTTTCTTCGTATGCACGTCTGTATCTACCTATCCATCGTCAATTGGTTTGTTTGCATGTGTTTATTTGATTGTCCATCAGTCCATTGTTCTGTTAATTGCGATCCCGATAAATGCGTTAAGGTAAAGATTCTGTGCTTGATAAAAGCGTTCTGTGTCGAAGCTCGGATTGTCTCTTGTTGGCATGTCGTCAGTTTCCAGACTCTTCTTTGTCCGTGTGACAGGAATGGTGTCGGCAGGCATGCCTCAAGTACCTGCTGCTGTCTTCCAGAGTGACAACGGATGGCTCTATCCCACATTTGTTGGTGAGGCTCCGTTCAGATTTCGCTCGACAGCAAACCAAAACACTCGTACACAAATGAACCCGAAAAAAAAGAAAAGAACAGAATTTGTAGTTTCACAGATTTGGACTGCCTTGGAAATTTAGCTGGCAGGTGTTTATCTGCTTCAAAGGTTTTTCTTGCAGTAGTGGACGGAAGAATTACAATTTCACAAGGCCTGTGTAGTTTTCGTTTTTGCAAAATTCTTTTCATATCCTCAGCAGAAATCGATTTTTATAGATGTTCTGTGATTTTCTTTCCACCCCCTCTTTCTTTCTCGCTCTTTCAGTACGCGCCCTTCTACGCTGAACGCACCCTATCCTCGTAAATTACTGGCTTAATACTATTAACCACAATACTCACTGTACATGCTAATAGTCACAGTCCTCACTGTACATGATAATAGTCACAGTCCTCACTGTACATGATAATAGTTACAGTCCTCACTGTACATGATAATAGTTACAGTCCTCACTGTACATGCTAATAACCACAGTCCTCACTGTACATGCTAATAGTCACAGTCCTCACTGTACATGATATTAGCCACAGTCTTCACTATACATGCTAATAGTCACATTCCTCACTGTACATGATAGTAGTTATAGTCGTCACTGTACATGCCAATAGTCACAGTCCTCACTGTACATGCTAATAGTCACAGTCCTCACCGTACATGCACGTGAAATTTCAAATACAATTGTAAGTCATACTCATTCAAACCGCTCGTTTTATCTGCATGATAATTTTTCAGACAATTTTGATATATCAGAAGAGAAATTGATGGAAGAGGATAAAGACTTAGAGCGTGAGACGAGTGCTGAGAGAGAAACAATACAGACAAAGACAAACCAAACTCTGCGCGAGCACGGCACCAAGCCCGTTTCTGCTCCAGTGGTGTACCCTGCAAACACTGGCGCCCAAGTGGTCGACGGTGAGCAGTAATTATTTTATACCACGTCATTGAGCAGGTTGAAAACCATCAAACAGGTTAAAGCGAAGATCATTTATACGTGTTATCTTTCACAAAAGCCGCGATATGTTGTTACTGGAAACCAGGGGCTATTTTAAGTTTTACCGCTATCTACTGTCGCTAGTTTTAGCAGCTTTGTCCTTTAGTGGTCACACGTTACCAGCACTGGGTAGTATGTCGGGTGCACAGATGGCAGGCTAGGTGAGGATAACTCTAGCCTGCTTTATGGTGTGGATACTAACGACTAATGCAAGTACGTTAGTACACACATAAACAGACATGCAAGAACAATAGATACGTACCTATGAATTCGGAAAAACACATTGTCTTTCTTACTCGCGCGCGCCCACACACACAAACAAACACACAATTATTATCAGCAGAATCATCATCAAACTAACATAGAATCTTAATTAACAAAAAACTAACTCACTAACTAAAATTGCTGTTGGACTTCAGTGCCCAATGAGACTCGTTCAGGTGGTTTCAACGTTGCCGTCGTGAGTGGTGTGACGGTGTCTGTGCTAATCTTTGGTGCAAGCGTCGCGTATGCCTTGAAAAGACGGTACGACATCGACAAACCTTTTCTGGTCATGTCTACTTTAGTTCCTCATCATTGTCTGCTTCGTATAGACCGCATATTTCTGCGAAAATCATCTTTCTGCTTGCCTGTAGCCCTCATCATTGTCCTTTGCAAATGTCTGCTTTTGTAGCTGATATTCGTCATGATGTAGATGACGTTTGTAGAGCTGCTTATGGAAGACCTTTGCGAAGATGTGCTTTGGTAGAAAACCTTGGCGAAGATAAATTTTTTGCCTTTTTGGGAAAATGTGTTTGCGTGACAGACTTCGGTGGACGTCTGTTTATATACAAGGCATCGTAAAGGCGTGTTTGTGTGTAAATTTGTTTGAAGCTGCTTTGTGAATATCTTCATACACATATACGATGATGCTTAAGAAAACTTCCCGAAAGCGTGTTTGTGGAGAAAGTCTCTTTAGAAAGGATCCCCCATGCATGTCTGTTTCTTCTGGATTGTTCAGAAAAACACGTGATGTTTCTAAGGAGGCTCCTGGAAATAAAACAGAAGACCAAGAGGCTTTGATGTCCGAAGTCAGCCTGCAGGTGGGGACAATATACAAACTAACGGCTTTGTTTGAATGAAGTTGGCGATAAAAGAACAGTAGTTACAGGACCTGTAGCGCGATAACCCGAAGACAGATATTTTTAAGTAACAGACTAAGCGATGACAAGGCTGACACGGTAACTCACTCTGTGAAAGACAGCAGTGAGGATGGTAGGAAGACAGACAGTCCTTGAGGTTTAAATCTTTACTTCGTGACCTTTCCAACGTGCAAAACTTCATTTTAATTCCTTTCTTTTGTAAAATGGTAGCTTTTATCCTCCTTTCAAAATAGATCAGCGACCAAGATGGAGGTTTCGAGGAATCCAGCAAAGATCTCCCAAGTCGGCGTCCCAGCAAAAAGAGCAAAGGTGAACTAGACAACCTTGTGCCTGATCACCTGGAGAACACCCCATTGCTCTGACATTTGTCCACTACTGGCAGTTATTTTTTTCACGCAGGCAGCGACAAGTACACGTATTTCTTTCATGCGTTGTGTGATCTTGTATTCAGAGTTGATTTTAGAAAAAATAAACGAAGTGTTCATTGTTTGGAAATCACCTGACAGTTTTTGCATATGATGTTTTCACGTTTTCAGTAATGTTTTCTGTAACAACACTTCAATGCATTTTAACAGTAAAACTAACAATAACTCCCATGCCTTGCTTCCAGTCGGAGTGAGTGTCATTTACCGTGTCTAGGCGAGGAAGCATAATCTTCTCTTTCCTTTGCCTTCCTTAAAAAAATGAGATACCAGTCAGCTGCTAGGATGAGGATGGCCGGGACAGGTTTCCACTCATGACATCTGGAGCCTTAAACTCCGGGACGTCTGCTTTGGTTGACCGCTCTCAGCACCCGAGCGTGAAACTTTTTTAAAATCATTATTGTCATAAAAGAGATCCTAATAGGAAAAGAGCTATGCGAAGGAAAGCGACTTAAAGAATTGTAAACTCTATTTGTCATTATCATGCTCACCAGTCTAAATAAACTTGTTCACCAGATACATGTCAGGAAATAACCATGAAACTATGCATAGATAAATATAAAATTCGCCAAATTTAGTCACATGTACTGTCGGTTAGGAAGTTTCTCGGCTGTGTCACACTGTTGTGTAGTCCAAAACATTGTATTTCATCATTCACTTTTCCTCCTATATGTGGGCGGTCCGGTGGTGCAACAGTTAGCGCCTGTCGCCAAAACTATTCTTTCTCTGCATGTAGCATCTGGTTCCTTTGACGTGATATAGCCTTAAATGCTGGCTGGGCATAAAACTCCAATCCCTCCCTTCCCTCCTCTATGCGCTGAAGAGGAAGTTTGCAGAAGTAAGTCTAAGATAAGAAACTAATGTTCGTGTGACAGACAGGAAAGTTAAATATGGCTGTACGCTAAGCATCGATGAAAACAATGCAAAAAAGCAAGAACAAAACAATAAACATAAAAATATGTCAAATGCGGGCTGGAAAATCGAGCCAGGACTGTGATGGGAACAGCAGCAGCAGTAAAGCTGTGACATGGTCCTCAGCTTGGGGACAGCTGTGTTAGGAGATGCAAACTACCTCGCTTTATAGTCTTTGGCTGCTCGAAATGGTGACAGCTGTGCAATCCACAATTACATAAGGATCGAAACATTTAATTTCGAGTGTTCTGTTTTACAGCTTCTGATGATCTTATTTCAGTTTTAACAATAGATTTTCAATCGAGCTGTGGGTGCGTTAATGAGTGTGCATTGTAGATTAACGTTAGTCTGGCTGCCTAGTTGTACCCTACACAGCTCTAGTACCCTGTTGCCGTGCCTGGAAGTTGCTCAACTCAAGTAACGACATGCTGTACCTTTAATACGCCTAAGTAACATATTTCCTTTTCACTCTTATTGGCTACAAAGTTGAACATCTTGTCGACACTCATACACGTTCGTGTTTCATTATCAGTCCTTTGTTTTAATCTCCTTTAGCACAAAACGATGTTATAAGGCAAGCGTCTCTGCTCAGATTCTGTGAATTATCATCTCGTAATGAGCTAATAAAATTATGTTTTTTAGAACTAGCTTTAACCAGACAATCACCCGACAACAGAATGCAGAGCAGCAGAAACGACAGCAAGTTGACTGCCAAGTGCTGCCGCTCCTCCGTTAACTTTTTCGTGAGATGACAGGAGGCCGCGAGTGTCCTCTGGGACTTGCTCTATTTTGAACGGTGCTGACCGCGTTCCAAACTGCTATGGCTGTGCGAACTTGTGCCGATCAAGTGCTGCAGTGCCCCCACTCCCGCCATCCCCACATTGAACGACAGAAGCAGAGGCAGAGATCGACCCCAGAGTTCAACGCCCGCCTGAAACTGCGGCCATGTTTCCCAGCTGGTCATGCAATTGGGTGATGGCTGAAAATTGGGTGGCTGCTAAAGGGTCTACAAGAGTGCATAGCCCTTTTCAGGTTACTGGGTTGAGCTCAGTACAAAGTACTGTTTCTCCAAATCTCATGGAGTAATCCCATATGATCTCCACATACACGCCGACAAACATTGCCATGCAAAAAAAAAAAGTGACCGCTTATGTAAAAACTCACCATTTGTTGTAGCCTTGACAACTTGGAGCTTTAAATGGCTGGTTTTAGCTGCTTATGTAAGGACCTGTCTGAAGCATTTCTAGTAACATGTATCGGTCGAGATGCAGCCACATGCATAGTGCCACATGATGCCCTTAACATGCATTCATTTCCTGCCCATACCCCTCTACCAACCCAGTATTGCCTGACACCCTCTTCCCAAACCCACTCAGCATTTCGTTGTTCCCCGATACCTATCCGATCTTAAAGGCCTCGCTTCACTTGTTACTCTTCGTTGTCCTTGAAAGTGTGACACTTGCTGCCCATCTATCGACAACGATGAAACATCAACAAAACTGATGTTTTAAACATTTCTGGCGACCTCTTTTACGGTGACACTGTATTGCACTCGTGCAACTTCGTAACAACGGTGACTTATATTGCCTCAGATGGATACTGCAAGGGAAGTGCGTTAATTTGTTGTCAAAAACTACAGAATTCACCATTCTTGGCAGTCGACCTTTCCTCCTTTCCCGCTGTTTGTGTAAACACTGGCTCTTTGTCTACATCAGACGCTTGTCACGGGTTGCGAGCTGACAGAATCTCTAGGGGAGGTTGGAGTGAAGTGTGTGATTTTTGGACTGGAGAGAAATGGCGAACTGGTGATTATAATCACCGACAGAATGGGAAAGGCGTGAATAATTCAGTTACTTCGATTTGCAGACGCTTCCAGGAAGACTTTTTTGGATGTTTTGCTTTGATTAACTCCAGCTACTAGCACGTGTACGCAACGCTAATTCAGTGGACGTTGTTTCAAAAAGGACAGGAGTGCGACATGCAGGCCAACTCGATTTAACTATCAGTAGCAGAGTTACAGCTCTAATCTAGCAACAGAATATATTGAGGGTGATCAAATGCATATAAATAAGTTGTATTGCTGTTGTAAGAATGTACGGTTGTGAACACCAAACAAGGACAAGCTCAAAAAGCACTGTGCGAGCAACAAAATGGAGGACGAGAAGAATGTGGTTAAGATCGATACAAACCGGTTTCTGCTTAGATAGAGATTAATCCTCTTGCTCCCAGCAAAAACTATAACGGGACTGAAGGACCGACAACACTCAACAAATGCTTTTAGTGTAAGAATAGGAACAAATTTAATCGGGCAAATTCGCAAATCAGATTGGAGCCATTTAGGGCTGGAGTCTCTTTTTAGCTGTCGAATGTACCGGAATTTCTATCAAGACTATCAAACAACGACAGCCCCTCCCACTATCTGTTTCACATTATTCATGGGAATATTTATAGAAAGTGTTGTTCCTATCGTCAAAGCGTGCGTGTGTGTCTGGGGGTGGGTGGGTGGGTGGGTGCTGAATATGAAAATATACACATATACATGTTCTCTATCGCTTGGTTATCATAACACACCTTGTTTTATTTGGCATTGTTGCCATTGCTTGATAACAACGGCCCCATCCGCAAAGTGCAAACTAGGGAGACAAGACACCTACCTCTGATTTCCCATGTTGCCCTGCCCCAGTAATTACCCGAGCTTCATAACTACGGCCCCTAGCGGAGAAGATTACGTTCACACTCACGCAGACACAAGTAGAACATCTTGCTACTGAGGCTACCAACGCGGACGCTAGGGGGTGGAGAGCAATGGCGACCGCACAAGGCTTCTCTCGCCCGGAAGGGGCCCCGTGCATACCTCGAGACGGTACCTCGGGAGATAATCCGTACCTCGCGATGTTATGCCGATTTGGAAAGGCCCCACAATTCTATTTTCCCAAGGCCCCGCATCCCACTAGCGCCGGCGATACAGCGGCACAGCAAGTGGAGCACCTTGCTACTGAGACTACAGCAAGTAGAACACCTTGCTACTGAGACTACAGCGGTGCAACAAGTGGAACACCTTGCTAGTGAGACTACAGCAAGTGGAACAAGTGGAACACCTTGCTCCTAAGACTCCAGCTGTGCAGCAAGTGGAACACCTTGGTACTGAGACTACAGCAAGTGGAACACCTTGCTACTGAGCACACAGCAAGTGGAACACTTTGCTACTGACACTACAGCGGTGCAACAAGTGGAACACCTTGGAACTGGGACTACAGCAAAGTCGGCCACCTTGCTACTGAGACTACAATAAGTGTAATACCTTGCTATTGAGACTACAGCAAGTGGAACACCTTGCTACTGAGACTACAGTAATTGTAATACCTTGCTATTGAGACTACAGCGGGTGCAACAAGTGGAACGCCTTGGAACTGAGACTACAACAAGTGGAACACCTTGCTACTGAGACTACAGCAAGTGGAACACCTTGCTCCTGAGACTACAGCGGCACAGCAAGGGGGAAAGACCCTAATAACTTTCCTGCTATGTGGTCTCAACCAGTTCAGGAGAGATTGTTGTTGTAACCGGAGCACGATTGGCTCTTCGCGGAAAGTGCCACCATGCTTTATGACAAGAAATCTTTGACAGTTGCAGTTGAAAAAAGCGGAAGACCCATCGGAAGACTTCATTCGTGCTTTCAAAACTGGTGTCAGGAACTATTTTTTAAAATTGTTTCATCCCATTATACTGACCATTTAATTAGGGTATACTCTCTGTAATGTTATTGAAATTTATTCTTAAAAATTTTTCATTTCATGCACTTTGTACATTGTCAGAATCAATAATATACATAATATATGTGAAACACACACAAACACATAAATACACATATATATATATGCATAAACACAGACACACAATTATACATACATACACATACATACACACAGACTGGAAAAAGGGAAAATATAGACTACAGGCAAACAAACAAAATAAAACACGCATCGTAAGAAATTTAAAGAGCAGGCTAAATAATATCATTAAATATTTTAAGTAGGTATAATCGAAAACAAAAATATTCTCTCTGCGTCCATTCTGTCATAACTATACCCTTTTTTTACAGTTTCAGGTAGCTGGAGAACCAAAAGTTGCAAATGTCCTCCTGAAATTCGTGTCTTATATTCGTGTCTCTCCGAGAGCTTAAAGGTGGCATAAAAGAACCCACCAGACCAAAAAAAAAATGGCCACCCGCCGGAAGCTGTCGCCTTCGTCCATTAGGGTCAATACAGAAGAACAAGTAAAATAATATTTTGCTGACTTCATCGTTAGTTCTTTAAATCGAAAATATTAAATATAAGACATCTCGTTTTCAACAGGGATGTGCATTTGCCGTCTGATCTGTCGGATTTACCTTTCTCTCTCCTTCCCCTTTCTCTCTTCCATACTCCCTCGTAAGCATATATATATATATATATGAAATTTAAGTTCAAACTACACATTTGACAGTCATTCGTACGTGCTTGAACAAGTTATTTTATGCCTATATGGGTAGGTCCACGCAAATAGTACATGAATATGGGACACAGTTTGTGCAGCTTTTTCCGCCAGTAATATGACGAACACATCTTTCACTGGACGAAACTAAGGATGAGATGTACAAATGAACACATATTGCTGGAAATTAACTGGAGAAGAAAGAAAAAAAAACAAGGAAAGAAAGATAGAGAGAAACAACGAGTTACTCGTATTTAGCAAAGTTAGACCAAGCGTTCATCAAGACAAAGCTGAGTTGTCTCTCTTGTGTGGTGTAAGCTCCTTCCCTGTCAAACCGACTACCAAAAATCAGTCAAATCTCAGAGGAGGGCTTGATACCCAGTCACCTAGGGCCTTCCGTTGTGGAGATTCGGTGCTCGTACAAATACAAAAACACTTTCGGTAAAAATAAAAGTTGTGGCGAAGCTTGTGCAAAAGAAAGATGAATCTCCTAACAGCTGTGCAATCGTGTTAAAGAAGGAAGAATTTTTCTCGGTTCTAAGAAACAAGTCGTATCTGATATTAATTTCTTGAAGAACAGACTTGACTTTCTGTTCGTCATTCTGCAGCATATTTCGGAGAATCAAGCTTGTGTAACCGTCGAACTTTTTCGGTCAATGTCTGGTCTGGAGTGTGACACACTAATAAGGGACGGGCAGATGAATCTAAAGTAAGTGGTGCCTAAGTGTTTTTTGGTGCACCAAGGGGAACATTAAAAGATCTCAGCTTTCCATTCCAAAGCAATTTCCGGGGGTCGTTCTCCAGGAAGTAACCGTCTGTAACAGCCAGAGTTGCAGGGCTGCTAGCGCTGGGGAGATTCTGGGCTGCGATGCTTAATTGTGTGCTGTTCATCCACGATAGACAAGCTATAATTTCGTCATCATCCGTTAGACAGGCTACCAGCGTTGCAAACTCGTTTGCGTGCCGTCTCGCCTTCTCCTGAGATGTGTGAGCCCACAGGCTCAAGGCGCTGCCGCTCTGCAAGATGCCGCTATCGACGAGGTCGCGGGACAATTTGGACAGCATACTTCACCGCTATTACCAAATAAAGTAATCTTTGCCGAGAGCCCCCAGAGACTTCCGCGTTCGCGTGCACCCAGCGCCATGTTTTGGTCCAGAAGGCCCACGCTTCCAGGGGCCCTCTCGTAGCCAACCGACAGGAACCCAAACGGCCCGAGGCGATAGCTAAGGGCTTCCAAAATGACGCACTGGGTAGCAGCTAGAATCTGAGTGTTGTACAGCGGCGCAGTGGACAAGCCGATCTGAAAACCACCTGTGGATCCAATCCATGGTCACTAGCTTCTCGTCGGGGAAATGTTGTGGGACACAGACGTTTAGAAAATGACAACTTTCACTGGGGGTAGTGCTGGGCTTCTTAGCTAATAGGATCAGATCATGTCGGGAAAAGACAGTTCTGGACAGAATGGAGGCGAGTTCAGGGCGTCCAGCACTCCTTCCCATCGTTCAGCTGGATTGGAAGGCTGGAATTTGCTACCCACTGTGGCGTACGGGATCCCCCAAAACACGTGCACTTTTCGACCTTCGACTTCTTTCTCCGTGCTTGTAACATCGCTTAGAGAGGTGGAGAGGAACCCTTTGCGTGAAGCAGTAAGGTCAGAATAAAGAATCAACGGTAGTATAAAAAAATAAAAAACCACACACACACAATAAAACAAAAAAATACAAAAGCAAAAAACACTCCCACCCACTCACACACAAAACAAACATTTTCCTTGCTGTCACTTAAAGGGCCGCATCGCTCGATGCACAGAACATAGCACACGAAAAGAAGGGGAGCGCTCAAGGAGAGCAACTACGTGGATCAAAACTAACCTAACCTCGTGACTGCGGAACAAAAATCACATCTTGCAAAAGTATGTCAAGTTCAGATGAGTTCCGCATAGGTAAACGTTTGAACGTTTTCCACTTTGAGTCTTGTTCTCAGCTTAAATATTCCGTCAGTGTGTATTCTTTTAATTAAGATATCGTTTTCCGCTTGTTTAAAGATGGTCCACATCGGTACGGACCCTAGGAAAAGAAATTTCTAAGACAGTAAAAACTCAAGTGTTTATGTAAGAACACATTGAGGACTCATGCTGTAATCAATAATTCATCCACGACACTTATCAACATCTGTTGTAAAAGTCATAATTGCTTCAGAAGATAATTTGAGAAACCTAATCCGCGTATTTTGCGTGCTCTTCTTTTGCCAGCTCCACAAATTCGTGCCTTCAAGGAAACTTTCCCTTCTTACAGACCTTTTGAACAACTGCCAGCAAGAACGTGGTACAAAAATAGGCTGTGATATATTTGTCGCCGACCACGCTTTTCAGTAAAAAGAAAGGTGACGCTTCTTAAGTGCATGGTGAGAAGGCTACACCCTTCCTATCGATGGAACAGCGGAGCATTTGACACACAATCTGTCGACTGTTTTATTTAAAGTATATCCCAGACTGTATTGAGCACTACACAATATGGTTCTGAAAGTTCGAAATACACTTAATCTAGACTAGTTTATTTAATGGAACATAGTATTGGAGAAAGATAATGAGGAGGTCACCGAACTATTTTATGCAGTAAACTTTGCTCCCTGTGTGTTTCACGTGTTTTAAACCTGGAAGATTTCTCAAGCCACAAGCTCTTTCACGCTTAAGACGACAGAATTCGGAACACCATCCATTATCCACGAGGTTGGTTCAATCAAACACCAAGAAAGGCGCGTGGAACGAAAGATACTAAAGGGTGTATCACACACGCAGTCGACACTTGTGAACGCTGTCTTTACACAGTACACGTGCATTGCTCTTTCAAGCACCGTGGAAACTCGGTAGCACTAAGGGCTGTTTGTCACTTTTCAAGCCTGACTACTGGAAGGCGGTCATGTATCGATTTTAATGTCTGTAAAAGCTCAAAGCGTTGCCAACAGCTGCAAACACATAAGCACACGCACACGCATATACACAAACACACACACACACGCGCACGTGCACACGCACACAAACTCACATTGACCTGTTCCTTCGAATATATACACCAGCACGTGCACTTCACGTTCAGGGTCGCCCGCAGTGGCTAAATATAATATATATAGTGATATAACTTCGTGGTTAAACCGTCGCGCGCACCTTTGAAGTAAAAACCAAGCAGCCACAGGTTCAGATCCCGTATCGGGACACTATAATTTTTTTAAACCAGTTTTCCTTATTCTTGTATGTGACACCTGTTTGCAGCGCTGGCCGTATGAATGGTTCTCAATGTACTCTGATTGCTTTCCCTAGTCTCTCTATCGTCTTTCTCCCTTCGCAGTGCGAAATTATTTAGGTGGAAGCACTTTCCTGTCAAACCAGCAGTCACAGCTATGGGCTTACACTACTAAACACTTGCTGTTTGAAATGGGCGTATGTGTACTAAAGTTATTTTGGCCCATTTCAAGGCAGGTCTTGCGCAACCCTCTACTGCCTTTGCATATCTATATCAAGGCAGACGAAGGTTGTCATTGTGTAGCTAACAAAAATCCTATTTAATTAATGAGACAAAGAAGATAAAAAAAAGAATAACCGTATTGAAATTTTTCCTTTAATAAGGTAATTCTTCATTGTCCAAGACTTATAAAATGTGAAATTTAATTCGTAATATCACCTTTACATTTTCAAATTCACGATGATTCAGGAGTAAGGTTTCTTGACTGGTCTTTCTTCATTCAGAAAAAGACTGCACTTGTTTGCTCAATAAATCTAATATTTATTCAAGACAGAGGCTCAGCTGGGTGCAAATACCCGAGACGCGGAACAGCGTGCATTTCCAACCCGTAGCAGGATTTGAATGACGTCATCTTTAAAACCGGGACAACCGTCTCTGGTGAACAGGTTACGGATACCTGCCCTTGTTTTCACGAATATTCTCGCAGTTTCACGTTGTTCGGCACCCGCGTCACGGTAACCCGCCATTACAGTTTTGGGGACTAATGGAAAATGTACTCAAGAAGTTGGTCGTGCGCACTGTACAGCAGACGAGGGGTCGAAGCAAGAGGCGAGTGTCGAACGGGTGTCAGGGCAAACAGGTGGTGCACACATAGAAACACCCATATTGAGGACAGCGTCAAGTGCTAAATCTTTATTCTGTTGACATGAGTTTGAAAAGATTGGCTGCTTGGACTCGGTGATTTCGTGGTTTGAACGATTCGCGCGGAGAGAGTGAGAGAATTTCAAGAAGGCGCAAGCGGGAGAAAAACTAAAGGTAAGTGCAGTCGACCCAGCAGGTGCACTGCAGAAATGATCCACCAACCGTCGCTAAGCGAAATATATGGGAGCAAGATCGAAGAAACAGAACAAAGTGACCGAGGAAATCTCGACACAGGTGGACAGGAGGAAGATGTCCGAAAACCCCTACGGGTATGCAGACTGATTGCTTCGTACCCTCACATCACCTTCTGTGAGTACATGTTCACTGGTTCACTCACTCGACAGCGTCCACTCTCCCAACCGTCATCTCAGCATTCACCCACTCTTGGAAATCACATGAAATTCAATTAGTCAATGTTCAGTCGTCTTTTTCTGTCGCTAAACACGAGACATGCGCCACGGAGCATATAATTCCATCTGCCCGGTGGGTTTAGAATTTAACAAAACAGAATGGCAATAACTAATCGCACCGCCTAAAAAAATTGATTTAATTTCAGTCAAAACTTTGCAGACTAGTAATTTTGTAACTTGGGGTGAAGTGGTGATTTAGAAAACGGCTAATATCAAAACTTTTGCTGTAGATGATCAGACTAGTTCTTCTACTCGGCATTGACACATAGTCTTAGTCCATTGGTGATATAACATCTGGTCCAAAGCCTTAGATCAAGACAAGTTTTTGAGATCTTTCCTTACCCGAGTCACATTTTCCAATATATGACTATATTTGGCAATGCTTACAGATACAAATAATATAAAATATGGTCACATATTTTACAATGCCTTTTCGAATAACGACAGTAAGGATCTGTGTATTAAAGACCTTTGCCGATACTATGGCAAGTGTGTGTTTGGCAAATTTTTGCACGACGACTATAGATAAAAGACTGAGATATTGAAAAATATCTATCAATGATGAACCACGTGTACGACATATTGCTACATGATTGACGTATGTCTGAGGCATGGCGGTTAGCTACGATGGTTTTTGTTGAGAAACACACACACACAGAGCACGCCTGCAAACACTGAGTTCCACACGTATTCTTTCAGACAACAAATCACTAAAATCTGTACATGGGCTCGAACGTTTCTATTAATCGGGTGAACGTAAATATATACTTTACTAAATAACAACAGAAAAGTTCAGCACAAATATTCTACACTGAGTTTGCACCGAAACAAATATATCTAAGCAGTTTATATTAAGGTCCTTCAAGTTCTCTCTTCTTCTGTTGTTGGGGGGGAAAGGGGTCGACACGGCAAACAGTTCCACTCTTTCAGTCTTGCTCTCTGGCGTTGATCATACCGACAGCCTACATTCACCAAATAACTCCGACAGTCTTAACGGCAGACAAATGATCAAGTCAATAAAAATTCCACAGTAGGTAAATCCACATAGTTCTACGATCTTCTCAAGAGATCACACAGCAGTTGAGAAAATTAGTAAATCGAGGAACCACACAGATAATATTTCTCCACACAGTTCTACGATCTTCTCAAGAGATCACACAGCAGTTGAGAAAATTAGTAAATCGAGGAACCACACAGTTAATATTTCTCCACACAGTTACTCTTTCTCCATACAGTTAATATTTCTTCACACCGTTAATATGTATCCACACAGTTACTATTTATCCACACAGTTGCTATTTCTTCACACAGTTAATATTAATCCACACAGTACTATTAATTCCAACCTCTGTACCAAATTCCTCTTTCTCCCAGACTCTCACGTCTGCTTCTTCTTCCAATTTCTAAACAACGCCCCCTATACACATTCAAACCAGGGGTGATAATCGCTATTCAATCAAGGGTGACAACCTCGTTACTTCGACGTTCAGGGGTGATAACACATGTTCATAACAGTTTTTATATTTTTACAAACATCTTAGCTACTGTGTCAGCCATCCTGATATTTTACCCTTGTGCACAAGGCTCCTGGCAGTCTGTCATCCTTGACAAAGACCATCACATCCTAAGGCGCTGTCGAGGAGATGCGGTGATTTTATCATCTCTTTTTCAATCCATCTGTGATTGGCTAGTTTTCTGTTCGTGGGTTCGTGCTGATTGATTTCGTGCTCGTTGGCGACTAGAAGGGATAGAAAGAAAGGAAAGAACAAAATAAAATATGAACGCGAAGAAGAGAGAAAATTCCTGGGCAAGTTTCTAATATGATGTTTCCAGCAATGCCAATGATTGGAAAAACTGTGCTGTTCCTTTACACTTAAATGTTGTGTGTGCGATAGCAAAGAAAATAATCTCCAGTTTTTTTAACATTTTATGAACCACTTAAGGCAGAGTTTATGGGGACGGTTGAAAAGCAGGAGTAGGAAACTTCAATGATAAATCCAGTTTCCTTTTGTTGCTGAGTTGTATAAGTGTTTTCTTTCTTTCCTTTTGTTATTTTGTTTTATTAATTAGGTTATTTCTTCCAAACAAAAGGTACGTTTTTCGCGTTCTTTCCCTCTTCCGTCCTAATGAAACGATTCCTGATGTTGTTCCGTTCTATCTTCTTATTCCGGTCTCTGCAAAAGATGCTGCAGACAGGTTTATTTCGTCTTCTGGCACGTTTGACCAACTATCGATGCTAATTCGTAGAGAACAAACGCGTCCAGCTCACGCTGCTTCTCGTGGGATTTTAAACACGACAGTCTATCAATTGCAGAAAAAAATATATATATATATCCTACATTATCTGCACACATTCGCACCATACCCAGTGCAGTAGTGGACAACCGGAGTGTATAGGCTTGGTCTGAATGTGGGGTCAAACGTCGGACGTTATGGTCAAGTTTCGGGTTCATTTGCAAAAATCGTCCATTGGCTGGTATGCATGAGGTCTTGAAAATGTAAGTGGCCGGTCTCAAGCGGCAAGTTGATATTCAGACTAAACTTAGCAAAACTGACTAATCTTCGAGATCTGAAATTCAGGCGGGCCAAAGGGGCAGTCACTGTCAGTCAGCAAAACCTGTCAAGCAGTCACCTATGGTGGTTATAAAATATTAGTTGCTGGGTTATTAACAGGCTGCACGTGCACAGGCGCCTATAAGAAAGAGGAATGGCGCGTATGACAAAGATTAGCACAAACGAGAGTACAACTCTGGTACATCTGCACTGTGCTGGCCATCAGGCAGGTTATTATGGCGGACACACAAGGAACAATAAATTTACACACACACACACACACACACACACACACACGCACGCACGCACGCACGCACGCACGCGCGCGCACGCACGCACGCACGCACGCACACACACACACACACACATCTGAAAGGAAAGCCCTGACGAACTCTCGAATTATTATGCATGTCAGACATGCACACCCCACGCAGTTCAGCACCAGTAGCAACAGTCGTTTCGGCAGGGATGGTATAGGCGGCGGCAGTAGCAACACAAGCACACAATGTAACAACACAAGCGATGGACACGAACAGGAAATGAACTAGCTTCCGAGATGTCTACTTCTAAGTCCACAAGAGAGAGAGAGAAAGTGGCGCCATCCGTAATCAGCCATGGCTGTGGTCTTCGATCGATGTAGGGGCCCGGCAAGCTAACAGCGACCTCTAGTGTAGTTTAGGCTCGCTTTTTGTGTAAACAGGAGCTGTGGAGGGAAAGCATATTGACTCGATCTGTATAAAGCAGCGGCACAAACCAGTTCGGGTAACCATCTATAGCCCTGACTTGTCTTCAATCGAGAACCATTGGTGGATATTCTGTTATCTTTTACGACCATCCTTTGCTGTAGGACGTAGTATTATATGTCTGGCTGGCTAGCTGGCTGGTTGCCTTGCTGTCTGGCTCTCACTGGTTGTGTCAGTGTCTGCTTATTTTATCTTATGTGCCTATTTTTCTGTCTGCTAGTCATGCCAGTTTCTTCCTGCATATTTGCATATTGAGGAGATTTTTTCATTTTAAAGTATGTGCATGCATTATGAGCTTGTGCCATACATGTAGACACAGTTTTGTTAGCTGGGCTATAGCCCTCTTTTTTGCAGCCCTTTTTTAAAGAAGGCATTAAAATCGAACGTTTGCGAAAAAGCAATCAAATCTCTCCTGGTTAATCTCTAGTTCTAGAAATGTGACTGACTGTATTCACTGCGATATATGTTACTTATCTAAAGTAACCTATCATTTAACCCTCCTCCAGGGTTGGGTGGGATCAAGTTTCTGTTTATATTGCCCCAGACACCTAGACTTCCAGGTATTGTGCACACGGGATCGATACTAGCTTCTTTGATGGGATGGCGCAATTGTATTCCTCCGAACAATGCGATTAGAGAACTGGTCGAAACAACAACCACGCCTCATTCGCAAGCGTCTGGCATAAAAGTGTAGATGATTTACACGCGCTTTGATCCACAAGAAAAATGAACACTTTAAAGTAGACACTTCCTCTTTTAAAGCGCCCTGGCTATAAAAGACTGTCAATTTGAAGAAGATACTTTTTCTAGTTTCTCACTGTACTTGATCATGCAGTTCGATGTTACTGTATTGATGTTTATTTTTTATTCATCGCTATGAAATAAATGGTGAGCTCCAGGCGTTGCCAGTCTAAACACACCCCATCTTCAAACTGCATTTTATACATTGTTTTGAATTTTTCAACGTATCGCAATGTGTTTTAGCTAAAATGAAGTCTGATTCTTTTTTCAGTTGCCATTCTGAGTGTACACCTCGGATTTGCTGCGTTGTCATTAGGCCTTGTATTAAACGGATACAATCTGTTTCCGGTCAACTTCGAAACTCTGCCTATAGAGCTCAAGGAAGGTCCGTGGCTTAAGCGAAGCCTGGCTTGGGAATATCGCAATGAATATAAAGGAAGGTAGGAACATCACAATAATAGGTAGGTAGACACTACTCAGCAGTGAACAAAATAAATCCCCAATTTGAACTTTGGTCTTTGTGTGTAGCGGTCTTTTGACTGACGTGGTCTCGGAAACAATTGTCTCTTTCTCAGCGAGTTTCACAACACCTGAATGCACCCAAATGGAACGTTACTACCCGGTCTTTGACGCAGATTTGTTTCCTCTTCTTTTTCCTTTATCTTGCTTGAATTTTATCTTTACTTATTTTATCTACAGAGTAGTGCGCACCTTGCCGATTTTGATGTTTGAATACTTGCCAGCCGTCACTCACATGGAGCTCGTCTTCATTGCAAGCAGCGACATATTCACCCGAGAGAACCTCCGCTTCATGAAGACGATAGAAGATCACGTGTACAACATCTCCGGCTTCGCCGACTTCTGCCAGCTCACGTGGGTCAAGACGTGCGTGAAGCCCACATCTGTGCTGCGTTTCTTCGACGGCACGTACAGCGACATCAGCCACGACTTCTGGGATCCAAACTTCGACAACATCAGCAGTGTGCTCCATGCTGCGTACAGCAGGCCGGAGGTCCGCCGCACCTTGCTGTACGTCCTGGAAAAAAACTACAGGCTAAACTCGACCTCGCTGCAAGCCAGCGTGACGAGAAGCAAAATACCTTTTGGGTCACCTGTGAAAGGAGCGGACAGCTACGAGTCCGCCAGAGACATGCTAGTTAGTTTCATGTCCGAGCACGTGCAGCCGGTGTTAGATGAACTTCGCAGAGACGAACGGCTAGAGCTACTGTACTACAACGCTTACCTTATGATCCATGAAGCCAGGAACCAGGCCTTCCAGGACATGAAGCTGGCGGGGGGCAGCCTCGTTTTCATCTTCCTGTACGTGCTGCTTCACACGCGAAGCCTGTGGGTCACGTGTCTGGCGGTTTTTAGCATCGCCTGCAGTTTTCTGGAGACGAACCTCGTGTACCGCGTGGTGCTTAACTACCAGTACTTCGGCTTCTTTCACATCATCGCCATCTTCGTCATCCTTGGTATCGGAGTTGATGATCTCTTTGTCTTCTGGGACTCCTGGCTTGCCGCCAGTCGGCGTCACTGTCCCAGCCTTGCCCACCGTCTCAGCGAGGCTTACCGGAACTCGGCCACATCCATGTTGGTGACGTCACTGACTACCATGTTGGCTTTCGCCGTGAACGGTCTTTCCCCGCTACTGGCGACGAGTTCTTTTGGAGTTTTCGCAGCAGTGCTGGTGGTCGTGGACTATATATCTGTAATAACCTTCTTCCCAGCAATAGTCGTGTTTTATCATCTTCATTTCGAATACATGACTCGTCGTTTCGTCGGTTTCTGTATCCTCCGAAGAAAACAATTGGACGAAAGCAAGATTTCCAATAGGACGTGCATAAGACAGGGATCCGATAACAAACAGGAAGAGTGTAGTGATGATCCGAAACACATATCGAATTCCTCTAGCGTTGCATATTTGCTGGAAATCCCCGAGCGCAAAGAACTCACAGGGGATGTACAAATCTCCAGAAGTGATGAACATTTGCCCGAACCGTTAGAGAGATCTGACATCGATGAAAAGAAAGTATCCAAGACAATTTGTGTGGAAAGTTACGCGAGACCTGTTCACATGCAGGACTTGTGTGCTTCGACCAGCTCCCGAACAACACAAAATGGCGTTCGGAACCTTGACCTTCCTCCAGATACTTTAGACAAAGATAATTCTTCCCATGGAAGGACAGTAGTCGAGAACACGACCACGGAACAGAGACCAAACATGCTGGTGATATTTTTCAGTATTTACTACTTCCGGTTTGTGACGCACAAAGTGATGCGTTGGATTGTTTTGGCGGTGTTTCTAGGCGTTTTGGTGACATTTTGCTTCTTCGCATCCAAGCTTCAGCGTGATAGTGAACAGGTAAGAGAGCAGCTGCTGAAGTCACAACCATCCCCATTCCCACCTCGTATACTCGCATTATTTCCCATTAGTTTCTAATGTATCAGTCATTATTCTGTTTCTTTTCTGATTTTAAATGGCTTCTTCATCTGAGGCAGTAATTATTGCCTGAATATATGGGTGAGAATCCCTTTAAATATAACTTTGCTTTACAGGGAACAATAATACTCAAAAATTTTACTGTTACACTCAAAATTTAAAGCCTATCTGTATTTTAGAAGTTCCTCTTGGTTTATTAATGAAAGATAATGTAGTACAGATTCTGCAGCTTGTACCCAAATACTAAACCCTAACCCAAAGCCTAACCCTAAACTCTAACCCACTTGGGGGGAATAACCTTTCTTCCTCCAAGGACATTTTGGTATTTATAACATCATAACGGGCCATACAGAATATTATCTACTTTAAAAAACTAACCTGCTATATTTGGTCAAGCTGTGGTTTCGTCACAGTGTGTTAACACTTTTGCAACGTGTACAGTCCCAGCCTGCCTTGCGCTGACGACCTTTGAGTCACCACAATCCGCCTTTTCGTAATTAGGAGCGCGAAAAATATACTGCGATTCCCTGAAGATCATAGCGAGACAACTGTTGGGAGTCTGTAAAATATGATTAGAAGGTTGCAAGAGAAGACAAAATATATAGTAACAAATCCTTTTTTCCTAAAGCACATTTTTCTGTTTGTGGCTGTGCAGTAAAAGTACAATAATAATAACTAATTAGTACACGCGTACCTCCTCCTGATGGAGTTCATGGCATTTGCAAATTGCGTCCAAATGTAACATCAAACCGGAAGTGGTCTATCATCAGCTTGGACTGAAGGTTACATTTATGCATGACTCTCTAAACTCGTCCATATAGGCCGCGGGCAACCTGCGAGAAGCATGCGTGTCTGTCCCTTCGTGTACCCAGGGCCGGTTCTACCATTAGGCGAACTAGGCAGTCGCAATTCTCTTCACACTAACATTAGAAAAAAAGCATAGTGAAACAAGAGCTTCGAGTCTTTAAAATAAATGTTTATAATTATAAAATTCTTCAACAAGACAGTATAGTAACAAGGTTTTATTTTTCCTACCGCTCAATTTTCTGTTGGTGGTGATGCATTTAAGGTACATTAATAGTAATAAT
Source organism: Marisa cornuarietis (assembly GCA_004794655.1). Taxonomy (NCBI): domain Eukaryota; kingdom Metazoa; phylum Mollusca; class Gastropoda; order Architaenioglossa; family Ampullariidae; genus Marisa; species Marisa cornuarietis. The sequence goes on from SMMW01000001.1 coordinate 19,627,582, forward strand.
AATAAATATTTTGTACACACATCTTTTCTTGTGACGGAGGAGTTCATGGCATTGACAAAATATCTATACACATGCGATACACACAGGCATACCTGTACAAGCACAAATAATCTAATACCAAAACGAATTTTTACAAGTCATAGCTTCTTTCTTTGATCATGCTTTGAAAATCCATAAAACGATGTTGCTGGTCTGGGGCCAGTTGCACAACATGTTTCTAAACCTTAAAATTGTTCTAAAGAAGCAAAATCTCTTCTAAGCCATTTTGATGCATTTCACAAGAACATACAAAAATTGTACTGACAGGACGGAAAGTCAGACTTAAACAAATTTATCTTACTTAAACCAGTTTTAGTTTTTAAAGTTCTAAAATTGTGGTGTGCACTTTAAACTAATTATCTAAATTGAGTTAAGGCCTAGAAGTGTTTAAAATTAGAAATGTGTTGTGCAACTAGCCCCAGAACTGTATACTCGGGTACACAACAATGTCGATGATCATTTTTTTTATTTATTTTTGGTAAAAGCCAACATCGCTACGCGTAACAACAGTCGACATGAAAAGATCTACTTGTCATATGGGGCGAAGGTAACCTGCATGCATAATTCTCCGAAATCGTCCATTGAAATGTTTTTAAGCAGCACCTTTACAATGCTTTGTGCTGTTAGCGTCTCGAAGAATCTCCCTCGCCCATCTGTCAGGCAGAATTCTCAGGATGAGAAAAAAGCGTTGGGTGGGGGATGAGTAGAAAGCTCGGCACTGCGATTAGGGTGGACTTGATGCTAGAAGCTGTTCTAGCTGTAGCTTTAGAGCCAAGAGCAAAACAAGACCAGATGAAGGTGCTGCAGATTTCTTGTCTGCATCATAGTGCGAACGCCACTCCATAAAGCCTTTCAGATGAGTGTTTGAAATCTCCCTCTTCATACATCCAGGTCAAATCTGGAAGCATGCTAGTATCCGTGTGTGCACTATGCACGTGTGCTATTAGCAAACAGGTGAAGGGATCCGTTACAGTCTTCTAGTCTTTATCACATCACAACCACGCGTGTTGTGGTGTGCATGACGCACGCCTGTGAACATGTCAACGGATAAGTTACAGTCTTCTCATCTTTATCACGGCACAATCACGTTTGTTGTGTAATGTCGGTAAGAGGGGAATAATGACAAAACCTGAGTGGATAAGCTTGCCACTGCTACTATGTATAAGGAAGGAGTGCCACACGTGATGCACATTCATCTAGGTTATGCGTGTTACTTGTCACCTAAGACCGTTCTTTACAGATCGATTTGCATTGTTGCCTGACTTGTCGAATGAATGCTAAATGCTTTGGCTGCATGTGTGCCCGTGAATGCAAATCTGATGAGTCCTGAGAGGGACCACGAGAATCAGTACCGGTAATATGATAGCCTAGGTTTATTGTTTAAATTTTAAGTAAAGTAAATTTCTAATTATTATTATTATTATTATTTTTGATAAATGGTGTTTGGGGGGAGGGAAGAGGACGCAGTATTTTTCCCCCAGGGCGCATTACGCATGTGTCATGTGCTGAGAAATCCCCCCTGCCTCAGATATCCTCCTCTATAATGCGCATGCGCCGTAGTTACATTTAAATAGGGCGGAGTCGTGTGCCTTGCACATCTACCCTGCACACCTGAATCATGCGTATAGAGATCTAGACTTGGACAAAGGTGTCTTCCCCCAAGAAACTGCGCCAGAAAGCCTTATATTGTGCACGTGACGATTTCAAATATAAGCAGCATATCACTTTCGATATTGTGGAATGTTCTAAAACTTTGTTTGTTTGTTTGTTTGTTTGTTTTATTCTGTTTAGTGTATTAGGCTTCTTACTATGATGCATGAGTATTATAGAGGCGAATTTCTAAGACAAGGGGGATTTCTGAACACATAGCACCGGCCCTACATGTACTAGTATGTTTCCTCTCTATCCTCTAGAGGACCTTCCTTGCTTTTCCATCAAAATTTTCTTTATGATTATGATTCACTAAATATAAATTTATGTTGCAATGAAAAAGTTCAGAGTTTTACTGAACTTCGAGTCCCACCTGTGGTTACCTTGGCCGGGTTGGATCAATGATTTCGCGGGCGGTATACGGACGTTCCCCACCCTGCTATAATCCAAATCATCTTAACCGAAACCCTAATGCTACCCTACGGTTACTTGTTGAGCTACTAAGTTAAAACAAACCCGTACACATGCAAGCTGTCCAGAACAACGAAAAGTAAAGTCAGAGCGTGTGTACTAAAGAATAAAAACTATCTGTTAATAAGCAAAGAAGCACATTGTATCGTTCGCACTTAAAAGCCATTCACTTTACCCGTTACATAGAGTACTGTAGCAGCTACACAGGACTGTGCAATACTATAGCAGCTTTAACAAAAACAGTACCCATCTGAAGTACTGCAGTTTGAATGGAGACGATAAAAGGACAAATTACGCGCATACTACTACTACTAATAATAATAATGATTTGTATAGCACCTTTCCAAAGATTTGCTCACAGCGCTTTACATAAATCATGCATAGACTAAATCATTAACAACTATACAAATATATTCACACATAACGGACACGCTCACTTCTACAACATACACTCACTCATGCACAAAGTAAATTACAGACACAAGTTATACAGTCTGATGGTCAAGACAGGGTCACAGTGAAGTCGTATTTCGGAAAAGATGTGTCTTAAGTTGAGACTTAAAGGAGGCAAGAGAATCAGTGACATGCGAGGCAGAAGTGAGTAGGGAAAATGCAGCTGCACCTAGGACAGCCGATCTTTGCTGTGTTAGTGACTCTTATGCCACCGGACTCGAGTGAGTGAATGAGAGAGAGTGTGCATGCGTGCGTGCGTGCGTAAAGTATATTAAAATGTATTTGCGAAAAAGAAAACCCCCAGCGGCTGCTGAATGGTTTTGTCATCTGTATCCAGATTCAGTTTTTCAAAGACAGTCATCACATCACTAGAGCTTCGCGTCTGCTCATCGACGGATTTTCTCAGGACGAAGGGGATAACAATGTTGTGGTGTACCTCGCCTGGGGGCTCAGGGAACGGGATCTCTCTTCCTGCAAGTCCTCCCAGCTGGACTGCCTCGGCCAACCCGTTTACGACGACAGTTTTAACGCCAGTACGGAGGCTGCGCAACAGGCTTTTACGGTATGTGCACTTTGATCTTTGACCCTGTGACCAACATTGTTTCGCGTCTTCCTATAGTTTTATCTTGATTTTTAAAATGTGTGATGATCATTGAAAATGACTTCCAGCATTTAATAAAGTAGGAACTTGCTTGTTCGCTGATTTGAACATACTAAGAAAAGAGTGGTAGGTTCTACATATTCGTGTCTGGGAGTTTGTAATGGTGTCGTTGTGAAGGAGGGTTGAAAAGCAATCGGTGATGCTACACAGAGTATCAGCAAGTAAGAAGCACTGCAAAGAGGTTTTACTCGTTTGGGATTTGTTAAATTAACTAAGGTTTTTTTTCAGACAAGCCCATATATATGTACAACAAAATCAACCATCTAAATATATCTTACCTTAATATTACCTGGCGTTTTTCTCATATGACTTTTCCACCCGACTGATTCTTAATTTTCCACAGCACCTGTGCCAAAAATTAAAAAATATTACCAAAGAAGAAGCCGAGAAACTGGCCATCATGAGGAACCAAACAACAGGGGAGTTAATCATTGCTTGCTTTACAACTAATTTGGAGAAATTCTTCAAGGTATCTGTTTTGACCTTTTTTGTGTGGGTGGGAGAGGTGGGGATGGCAGTTGCTCATTAGATGCGTAGAATACTCATGTACTATATGAATAATTAAGAGTACAAAGTCTAATGACCTACATCTCCTGTCCAAACACTATAGGCTACCCATAAATTTTAGACGTTAATTAGGCCTCTTTGGACAATTTTGTGTGAAGAAGGGAGATTATTATCCTCATGCAAACCAGAAAGGAGCTATTTGTCGCGCCTGGTCCATAAAGTGACTGCATGTGCAGCGATGAGTCACTGCACGGCGCTGCACACCGTCAGTCCCTCCATCCATCCGGCCAGTTATATAACTTCACTTCACTAGTTATGAGTGACATCAAGCACCAGAGTCATCTCCACGGAAATTCTGACCATGGAGTGTTCGAGAAATATAACAGGTGAAATGATCAAGTGTAGTGGACAGAAGGGCAGTGAACTGTAACGGGTTCGCTGTGTCTAGGCAACGCAAGTGGAAGGCGAAGCCCAGTACTCTCCCTTTACTGTCTCTACCAGGCCCTGACAAGTATGGGGAGGGATGGAGTAACTTTGCAGTAACTGCCCCTTGCGAGCTTCGGACCCGCTTGTTTTTCTCTAAATACACTAACCACCAGGCTTACAACAGAGAATTGGCTTCTATAATTATAAAGACAGGCACTCTGGGGAGGGGTGAAGAGTCTCCTGCACACTGTGCATTGCTAGTAATGACATATTTTTGGTAACTGTAAGAGCATGATTGTGGAACCTCAGTCAGCAATTTATCCGTTCGGTTATCTGTGATACTAGTATTACACTTACTGATTACGTAGGTATTTTGCTTTTCGGAAGTCGTAACTATTTTATTTTATCTAATTTGCTTTCTATTTTGGCAAGACTGACATGAAAACATATGGGCTGGACGTGGCTTTGCCCTGGAACAGAAATAAGACCTTGACATTCATGAAGAGACTACGCCTCTACTATGATGCCTCTGCTTTTGAAACCTCGTCGTTTAGCGATTATCTTGATGTGAGTCCGATATCTTCCCCTGTACAGATGTTTTAACCGATCTTGTAGGCCTTACCACGATCCCGTCTTTGGCAATCTCAGGTAATAACGAATAGGAAAAGATGAGAGTTTAACCTCGGTTCAGTGATGAAGTTACAATTGTCAGCTGAATCTAGTGTACTTCTACAATTTTTCAGCATACAGACGCCATTCTGCTTTTATAATAATCAATTCTTGGCTCTTAATTAAGCATGCCAATTGCAGGGTCATGGTAACTTCTGCAGACATATTCATCAGCATCTGTGATAACGGACACACTTTTACCTTTAATGATCATCGATATCTTAGAATGTTTTATGCAACATGCCACTCAGTCTTTACGCTCAGATTTGCAGTCACGTGATTGCTTGTAGGCATCTTGAAGCCAAAGGATGAAACATATTCAGTATTTTTGCCCATTTTTAACACTGTCTTGTCTTGTAAATCTCTTTTTCTCTTTCTCTGTGACTTATGCGCAAAATACATAATCACTTTGAAACAAGAAAATATTTTCTATAGATGTCTATCTAGTTGCCTCATCTGTCTGTCTGTCTGTCTGTCTGTCTGTCTGTCTGTCTGTCTGTCTGTCTGCTCTAACCAGCTGAATCAGGGTATGTAACCATGGCAATATCTCACACCAAATACTACAGATCCCCGTGACCTACTGGCTGTTTGACTCCTTCAAGAGGAACCTTACTCCAGACTGGAACAAATTCAATCCCCTCATCGGTGAAACAATCTCCCAATCATCCACCAGGATTCTAACCACAGCCAGTGAGTCTCAATATTTCCTTTAATCATCTTCACTAGACTATTCCTTCATAGCTCATTTGATAATTTTCGTCAGCATTCTACATTGTGTTCTCAAAAACAGCTTATGACAACCAAATCTATATTCCCGAGTTCATTGCCGCCTACAAAACATAAATTGATGCCAACTCATAATAAATTTGACACATTTAATAAAAAAATAATCCTACTATACCTGATTTTCGAAAACACTAGGTGAATGTGAATATTTCTTGTTCCAAACGAGCACACGTAACTTCATGGAGACAAACTAGGTCCAAAAGCAAAGCAGACGACCCCGCGTCACAACCTAAGTTGGAACCATACGCATGCGCATGACCTTTGTAAAGGTCGTGCAATCAAAAGGCGGCCGGGTCGCGCGACGCGCGTTTAGTCTTTACCTACTTTGTCTGCAACGAATACTGATTAACATGAACAACACACAAGACCACTGATTTCAAAATCAAAATCTCAGCGCCTCATTTACATTTTAATCGCTTTAGAGAACTTGCTCTGCGCTTGGCGAGGTGAGCGAAGTATTTTAATCGAGTCCAACCCATTCTTATTATTATTATTCCCGTTTCTATGCGTTATCCCTTTTTCTTTCCTGTCGTCTTGGTTGGTTTCTTCAATTTCTCCCTATCATGATTATTGTTGTTATAATTAGTATCATTTGTATCATTTGTAAAGCGCCATGAGCCCGCTCTTAGGGCTGGGATATGGCGCTATAAAAATAACCTTTAATAATATAAATCTAAATGGAACAGTGCGGATGTAAACTGTAAACTAGTGCTACCCCATCTCTCAATACAATCGATAACAAAATCAGTGGACATGTTACTTTATTATAATAATTAATTATAATGATTACTATTATGTTAATTTTGATACTTTGTTGATGTGGCAAAACCGATGGTCTCAAATGTCCATCATTGTTTACCAAACTGTTGGCTATAGGGAAATAACCATACTTATTATGAACACAAGCAATGCTCGACGGAACTTAAATATTTTGTTTTGATATTTCTTTCTATTTGTTGGCAGCTGTCACAACAGCAAACGCAATAAAGTATTTAGCTGTCGCCGTGACTACAAACTTGAAGTTGGAAACACTGGCGTACACTAAGCACTTGCCGGTGCTTGAGAACTGGGAACGGTTCATGGAAGATCAGGTGACAATGACGATACAAACATTTGAGTATAATCATTTGCATCCTGTACAACAGCTCTGTTAGAGCAATAGAAACAGCGATGAAGTTAGTTATTCACACAAATAATTATGACAGCAATACCTTCATGTATCATCGATCATGCCAACTACAGACGTAAATATCTGTCTGTTCAGGTCGACGTAGCAAAAGCAGAATATTATGGTATATGAAGTCTGTCCGGAAAGTAAAGAGAGTTTTTAATGATTTATTGATAACTACAGTTCATTATTACTATCTTCAAAATATGTGAACGCATACAACGTCTCTGCCATTTTTGGTGGTAATGGTAGATTCTCACTTAAACGGATCCCACGGGCTTTGAACCATCCCCATGCGTAAACACTGCGGTGTGCAGGATTTTCATTCTCGCTACGTTCGGGACAGACTTCCTTTGAAGTTGCTGCTACTGCTGCTGCTTTCTGTTGAAACTTGCTAGACAGTGAATATGGAGATGATGAACTTATTTTTATTAATCAGCTAGAAGGCAAACTGTTCAATTGTCTTGTAGAGAATTATTTTATTTCAAAGTAACTTAGCTGAGTCTGTGGATTGGTTGGCTGAATGTATGAGCTTCTCACTGTCTGTTCGTTTTTTCATCTCTTAAAGACATCCCCAGCCATTGTCCGCCAACCACACACACACACAGGCGCGCGCGCACGGACTGACGCACGCAAGCACACGCACACACACACACAAAATAATATCCCTCCTAGTGAGTGATGACAGCCAGCCAATTTTATCCCCTTTTTCTGCAGATGTCAAGCATGCCTCAAGAGCTCCAGGGAGGTTTCCAAACGACAAGTCACGCTTGGCATTGGCTGCACGTGCAGAAGGTGAAATCAGCCTCTTGTTGAACTTAATGCTCTTGCTGAACGTGAAGTGAATCCATCAATTAGTATTCAGCATGAGACTGGCTGCATTGCAGTAATATAGCCTTAGTGACCGATTCCACCCCTCCTCTTGTTGAATTTTCATCCAGTTCACGAGTGAGTGACCGAGAGAGCGAGTGAGTGGGGGAGATAATGGTTGTCGTCTGGCAAGCTCGAACTCATCAGATCTGGAGAAGTCGCAAGAGAGAAGAATCACGGACAAAATTCCTGAATAATAATAATAATAATAATAATAATAATAATAATAATAATAATAATAATAATAATAAATGATGTTTATTTAAAGAGCACTTCATCCGACCAACAAAGGTGGGTTCAAAGCGCTTACACACATCAGCATACGCTTATCAGTAGACATCAAATGCGTCCTACAAATTCATTCAGTTCATTCACCATCATTCAGATAGTACTACTCATTCAGTCTTATACGCACGCACGCACGCACGCACGCACGCTCAACGTTCCCTTTGTGCGTTTTTAACTGCCTTGAACTCTTGTCCCCCAAGAAATCTGAAAGCGTGTAGGGAAGACTCGTCTAAAGCCATTATAGCTGTCGAGCCCTCGTCAGCCATCCACCCTGGCCGCTTGTTTTTACACTTGTTCGCTGCTTGTCAGCAAAAGGGGACAAAACTTAGCGATCTTGATCTAACGATAAATAGTTTTTTTTCTTTGCTCTCCCTTTACTCAGTCAACGTTCTTGACGCTCTTGTCTGCTCCTTGAGTTCTGTCTCATGCCTGCAAAGACGCCATCCTCTCGATACTCTGTCAACTTTGCAAATATCCTGAGAAGAGTCCTATTTCCTCGCTCTACCCTTTACGAGATTCCACTTTGTAACGCCTACGTTTCCTCTAAGTTTCGTACTAACTGAAGCTAGCATTGAGTTTAACAGGTGTGTACATTTTTATTTTCTCGTTCTTCATCAGGCTTTAGCTGACAACGCCATATTTGGCCTCGTTCTGGGAGTGTCCTTGTCATTTCCGGTCCTGGTCCTGGCCACGTGCAACATCATCAACGGCCTTCTAGCTACATTTATCATCGGCTCTGTCACGTTTTGCGTCGTTGGCATTATTCCTCTGGCGGGTTGGTCCATGGGGGTGAGTGTAAAATTGTTAGCCCTCTCTCTCTCCCCCTCTGTATGTGTGTGTGTGCGCGCGCGCATATATATAAATGTATGTGTTTTGTATATAATGCGTGTGTGTCAGTGGATGTGTTCGTGGTGTCTGTCGTGTGTGTGTATATATATATATAATGTGCAACTACATATACATTATGTCTGTTTTTGTATAATACGTGTGTGTGTGTGTTGGGGGTGGGGGGTGTGGGGTAGGTGTGTGTGGGGGTGGGGGTGGGTGTGGGTGTGTGTGGGTGTGTGCGTGTGGGTGTGTGCGTGTGGGTGTGGGGTGTGTGTGTGTGTGGGTGAGACTAGCGATCTCTTCGATTATTGATGTTTTCTGCTGACCTTCACATAGTGAGGGTCGAGTAGGTATTATGCTCTTCTGCTGTCACCCCAAGCCATCCTTTCATCCATCACACCAGCTCTCCTCGATCCATATTTCCCTGGCTGCCTTCATCCCTTTCCTGGTATCGCGGTTGACCTGACGACATTCGGCAGTTGCTTTTGGTTTGTTCTTTCTCTCACCGTTCAGGGCCCGCCTGCGATCATAAAGGTCTTAGTGGCCCAGGGCTGATTCTTTATCTTTGTGCGCCCTGGTACCTCTTCGCCTGTGGACGGGAGGACCTCTTTAATGTTACTGGAGAGAGTTTCCACATCACAGTCAATCTCGTTTAGGGTGGCAAATTTGCCTCCAACGTTGGCCTGAAAGACTTCCCTACCTAGGTCCTAAGTAATTCCGTACCACGACTACTTATGTTTGTTTACCTTCCCTAGATTGGGGCGAGAGCGGTTAAAATATCAGACAATACACTCACCCTCTTTCTCTTAACCTAGCAGCCGAAGAAGTCTTTTATGCTAATACTCGTGCTTGGTTCTGGCTTTAGACACGATTGGTTCGTGACATCCCCCATCTCTACCTGATGAATCTGTCATTGGTAAACTAAGCACGAGAACCGCAATATAACTTGCTAGAGGAATAAATGCCACAAACTCTTTGTCGATAATTCTCAACGCACTCGCATAAGCTATCTGTAAATAATTGTAAACATTCTCGGGTACATTTTTTTCCACATTTTAGGTTTTTGTGTTGTTTAGCATACTTTCAGTTTTGGTAAGGGCTTGATTGAAGAAAAAAACTGTTTATCCTATCAATCTCGCCAATAAAATTAATTGTGATTGTCTCTTCTCTCTGTGCCTTTATTCTGGTTCTAAATGTTGCTTTGTTGTTACGGGTACACGCCCGCCTACGCTAAAATTCCAGAACATTCGTTGTTTCAAGCAAGTGCAACCAGTGCAATTTGTTACATATTAGAAACATCAAGTTGTACCCGAGTGAAAACATCAAGCTATACCCGAGTGAAAATGATGTACGTGAAAAGCTCGTGCTCATTAACTCATGAAACAACCCAGTGTCTTTTGCGCTCGACTTCATTTTATGTTGTCGAGCGAATTATCTGCATAAAAGAGAAAGCTTATTACTCTCTATTTTGATTAGGTGCTGGTGTCCTTAAACCTGTGTCTAGTGGCGGGGCTGGCTGTTGATTATGTCGTGCATCTGGCAGAAGGCTACCACATGTCCAAGGCTCGTGACCGTCATGGCCGCCTGAGAGACGCGCTAGGCACTATGGGATCGTCTGTGTTGTCGGGAGCCTGTTCTACGCTGGGTGCATCCTTGTTCATGCTGTTTGCTCAGATCCAGTTTTTCTTCCAGGTGAAGGTTCCTTTCGATACAATAGCCTGACTATTAAGTATAGCTCATTTATTGCTTTTCTTTTTCTTCTTTCTTTCTTTCTTTCTTTTATATCCTCAACACAATAAAAAAAATTCAAAAATAAGACAATATTCTTATGGAACTCTCATCTATGTATCGCTCTAGACCGTGCAATTAATGACTTGGCAATGAGTAAACAGTACTTCGCAAGACTGTTAGTACTTGGTATTACTGAAACATAGTTTGAGATATTAAACAATTAAACTGTGCATAGAATAGTGAATTTATTTTATTGTTTCGTATTGATTTCAAACTATGTTGTATAAATCTTTTCCAGTTTGGAATTTTCATGTTTTGTACAATTGGTTTCTCGTTGATCTTCTCCTTGGGCCTCTACACTACGCTGGTGGGAGTCATGGGGCCACAGGGTGACATGGCAGACGTCCGGGCTCTTTTGTCAAGCTGCTGGACCCGGATGACGAGGAAGAATAAGAGTGTGTCTCTCTCGGTATTGCCTGCAGCGTCTGCTCCCTTGGAATAAAGTTGAAGCATCATCTTCAAGACACGCGCTCCCCGATATCAGAGTCACTTGCCACTAAATGTTGCCTACACGTTGGCTAGATCGAATACAAGGGAAATTGGAGAAAGAGAGAGCGAGAGACAGATGAACTGAGAACGAGACAATAAGCCCATGAACACAAAAAGAAAAATTGTGTCTGCGTCTGGAAATTCATGCATTTTCATCAACCAGGCACAGGATTTTTTTACATAAAAGAAAATGAATTGGTTAAAGCAAAAGGAGAACTGCAATCGTCAAATTGTGTTGTTAAATCCTTACCAAGCTCCATCACCATCTCAGTCGGGCATTAAATTCAGTCGTTAATAACCTGCCAGTCTTTTGTCTTATAATTACCAATGGGAAAGTGTCGCTCGTATAATGTCCTTTGTTTTCTTTTTCTCACTCCCCTTCCCACTTGTCTGTCTTATACAGCGATCTGATCTTCTGCCTGTCCTGTTGAACTATCTATCTTTTTGTTTCACACTTTCCGACATTCTCCTTAACCTTTTTTTTACCAAGTTTATCTCTTTCTGTCTTTCAGTCTTTCAGTCTGTCAGTTCATAGCGTGCACGCGCACACCTCTCTCTCTCTCTCTCTCTCTCTCACACACACACACACACAAACACGTCGTGGGCGACTTGGAAGTCGTGCCGACTCGGCCAAAAGTACATACCTACGTCACAGTGTGAAGTATGTCATAAGACGAAGTTGCGTCACAGATGTGACGAATGAAACAGACGTCGAATGTATTTCTGTCTCCTGCGGGCAGCCACACAGTCAGAGTCACACATCGTCCTCCACTGCCATGGCTCACTCTGCCTGATGTTCCTGAATGTTTCTCTACAAACGATACCTCGATGCTTCATTCTTCGACGAGATCGGGATTATCAGCTTCTGGGGGTATGAGGATAAAGGGTCTGTCAGCTTTGACTAGAAAAATAGAATTAATTTCTCCATTCTGGTTTAGCATCGGTGCTCTGTACAAACCAATAATCTTTCATTTCAATGTATTCTTTATGCGGCGTGCATAGAATACATTGAAATGAAAATATTTTGTAAAGAAATATTTTTTCACATCAAGAGTAAATGGTTGAGAAAATAAAAACGATCTGAACACATCTGTGCGGTAGATTTATAGAACAATTAAACTGAATGCTGCATAGTGGATAAAGACAAATAACAACCAATCAGAATGTACCACATCTCTTGACAGAATTAACGGAGAAATTGATTAAAACTGTTTTGAAAGGCAGTACACACACACACAAACACACACACACACACACACACACACACACACACACACACACAGCAGCATGGAGATATAATTCTGTTCAAAAACTATTTTCACCCTTTACGCAACAAGGGGGTTTGGAAGTACGGAGATTGAGGTATAAGAGTAGGATAAACATTCATGGAATTATCAGAAACTCCCCTCGTCCTCTTCTTCCGTATCTTAAGATTTTAGTCCAACTGCAGACTTTTCTCGGTGGTAAGTACACATTTGTTTTTCCTTGAAAACAAGGTGCATTCCCGTTGGTCTACCGTTAAACACAACCGCCCATTCCACGTGCACGGACACACAGACGAACAAAGAAACAAAGAGGAACGTTCATCAAACACCACTAGACTGGCGCGGGAAGTGCAGCCCGTGAAGCTTACATTCAAGTCTTAAGCTCTTAAAAAATATGGAAGTAAATGAAGTTCCTAAAGCAGCGAATTCTACACCAACACAGTACAAACCTCAGGGGCCTATACAGGAGCCACTCCTCATCTGCAAGCTCATCGCTTCATACCCCAGGACATTTTTCGGTGAGTGCTTTTTGTCTTGGGCAGCAAGATTAATGATAGACGTCTGCCTGACTTTTTTGAGGGCGGAAAAGATTCTGTTTCTATTAATTACTCGCCTGCCTGTTTTGACATATTCTGTCTTTATTAGCCTGCCTACTCTTATACAGTGATCTGAAACCTGCCATTCTTCAATTTTACAACTGATTTCCTCCATCAGTCCTGGAAATTTGTGTGTATTTGTCATAACCTTTAGTAATTAATAATCAAAGAGTTGTGATGGGATGCCGTGATGTTTGAGCGAGTGCGAGTACATGTAATAGTGTGTGCATTAGAACATAGTAACCAATAAAGCGAGAAGTTTTCGGTCAATCCCCGACAGTCAGTAAGACTTTCGACAGCCAGCCATCCTCCCAGCATAGAAGTGTCAATCAGTGCGTCTCTCTCTCTCGTTCCAGCTGCAACCTTGGTGTTTCATCTCTCCTTCATCATTGCGTCTGTCGTTCTCGTTTACACTGGCTACAATCTGTTCCCGCTGAACTTCAACACCATCCCCATGGAACTGCGAAACGAACCGTGGCTGGGGAGGATCATAGCTTGGGAAACTCGTGACAGCTATGACAACAAGTATGTCGTCCGCATGGTTCCCCTACAATAGGATTCTGGGCTCAAACTGTACAAGAGGTTGACCGGCGCCAGCAGTGTAGTTAACGGGCGACGTGCAGTACAAAATGGACCTCACCTTACCTGGAGCACAGCTGTAGAGCTAAATGAAACAGCGCCAATAACATTTTCTCTTATTTATTATCATTTTGTATCCCCCTCCTTCCCGTTTCATAAAATCCCAGCTTTTTGCCTGCTAGCTTATCCTTTTTAAAAGGAGGCACAATCTATGATCGACATTTTAGGCCAACTGATAGCTTATATAAAGTCAAAGCTATTCCCCTCTTTGAGTACGAAAATTTATTATAATTTATAGAAAACGAGAATACACTTACATATGGGCCTTTCGGTTATAGTGGAAGTAAGTTGCGGACTTTATATGTTAGCCGAAATCTCTAACGGACGGCGGACGTATCGCAACACTTGAGCGAGCCTCATCCCAACCACGCACTCAGCCTGACCTTCGCATGTACTTTCGCACAACACTACGACAACTACATCTGCCTACGGCCATCCTTGCTCTGGACTGGTTAATTCACGGTCTGCCTAACTGATTCACTTTCATAACAGCCTCGATACAAACTAAATTGTACCTAAATAATGACAAGGTTGCATGTAATAAGACATATTCTTAATATTTGAAAAGAAATTTGTTCTAAGGAAGTAATTTACAAATTTAAAAAATCATTTAGAAGTATTCAGCTGACTGTTATCTTCGCCACTCCTTTATGGGAAGGTACTATTTTCACTTCCTCACATTACTACAGCTGTGTGACATCGTGGATTATTAGGAAGTACAAACTTGCCCGTGGTCGGACAAATAAGTTACTGTTCTAGAACAGTCTATACATTTTGACAGAAATAATATAACGTTCGCTTTTTTCGCACAGTCTTGTTAATGTCCAAAACACGCACAACCTTTGCTCCAAAGCAAAGTACCGTGTCACCTGTCCGTGACAAAGTGCTTTTCAGCAAACATGAAACCACAACTTAACCTCCAACCATTCAGTCCAGTTTGATGGTTGGCCTTAACTCAAGCAGTAACAATTTCAGTCTTAGGTTTTGTTTAAAAATGTTTTCAGGGTATTTCGAGTGCTACCTGAACTTCAGCATTTTCCAAGGCCGCGATTTGCATCTATTCAGGGATTAGCATTGATCTACAATGCCAGAGAGGGGAATATCTTTACGAAAGAGAACCTTCGTCTCATTAAAACCATCGAAGATCGTTTGTACAGTTTGCCCACGTTTACTCAACAGTACTGTCAACTCACGCAGAATCTCGTCTGCCTCAAGCCCGTCTCCATTCTCCGCTTCTTTGACGGCACCTACTCTCACGTCAGTCCGGTCTTCAATGACACTGACTTTAGAAATGTCACTGGTGTTGTGTACGCTGCTTACACCATGTCCGCCACCAAGCACATCTTCCTCCAGAGCCTGGGCAAGAAGCACGTCCTCACTCCCATCCACGTGCAGTCGAGTCTCACAAAGTCCTTTATTCCCCTCGGGTGGCCCTTGCCAGGTATAGAATTATGGGACAAAGAAGGGGCACAAGAAAAGCAGGCCGAGTTCATGTACCAGACTTTCGTGCCATTGCTAGATGAGTATGTAGCGACAATGCAGGAGTTTGAGGTGCTTTACTTCAATGGGCCGTTGGAGCTTCACGAGGTACGAATCCAGGTGCTTAAGGACATAAAATTGGCTGGAGGCAGCATCATTTTCATCTTTTTGTACGTTCTGTTTCACACCCGTACCCTCTGGGTCACCTTCCTGGGCGTCTTCAGTATTATCTGCAGTTTTGTAGAAACCAATTTAATCTACCGCGTCATCCTGGACTTCCGCTACTTCGGAATTTTTCATGCCATCGCCCTGTTTATCATCATTGGTATCGGCACCGACGACTTCTTTGTGTTTTGGGACTGTTGGCTTGAATCAGGCCATTACACCTTTCCCAGTCTGGCTCACCGCTTGAACGAGGCGTATTATAGGTCCGCCATGTCCATGTTTGTGACGTCCTTCAGTACCATGATAGCCTTCGCCGCCAACTTCATGTCCCCGATGCTAGGCACCTATTCCTTCGGTATCTTCGCCGCCATCTTGGTCGTCCTTGATTACCTGTCCGCCATCACCTTTTTCGTCTCCGTCGTGGTGAGCTACCACGTTTGTTTTGAGAGTAGGCCACCTCTACTTTCCACTATCGTGTACCTCGGAGGACGTCTTAAGGGTGGTTTGCGTCGCCCAGGTCAGGACGCAGCACCAGAGGAAGACACCAGCAAGAAGCAGCCTCCGGACACCATGGCCGACAACGCCGAGACGTCTAGCCTCTGTCCTTCGGTAGCTTCTCGCAGTGAATCCGCAATCGTGCAGAACCAGCCCCCTGCGCGGAAAAGCCTCTCACGAGAGACCATGACTAGCCACCGTAGTCTCTCTTACGTCGATCCACCCGACATGCTAGGTTCTTCTGTCGACTCTGAATGCTCGCCGAAACCAGGAACTGCTATGCCAGAAGGAAGCATTGAAGAGGCCAAGAAATCCATTGTCGAGAAGAAAAAACCAAGAAGCATTGTGGCTCTGGTGAACTTTTTCTCCGAGGATTATTTTTGGTTCATCACTCACCCTGTCTGCCGATGGATACTACTGGGAATTTTTGCTAGTTTTGTCTTGTTTTTATCCTACTCTGCGACGACCTTGAACCTGGACAGCAAAAGGGTAGGTGCAGCCGTTTTAAGATTTCTTCAGATGGTTATTTAAACTGTTGGCAATAAGTAATTTCATGTAATATAAAACTTAAATATGAACATTTCCCGAGTAAGTCAACCATTATGAATCTCTATGTCATTTACAACACGTAAGTTCTTTCTGGGGGAAAAGGAAAGTGGAGATAACCTATGGTTTTGAAGCAACAGCATGTAAGCCAGAAGGCCTACACACTAGGTGACTTGATATACGCAGCGTACTTTACCCAGCTATGGACTGAGGACACAACTCAAAAGAGACTTAGGGAAGGTAAAGAGGAGATGATCATCCCCCTTGCCCACGAGATGAGGGGGTCACGAACACTTCACTCCCCAGCGACGATAAGATTACTGGTCTATCGCTACCTTCACCTCTAAAAATAGAAAAAAACGAAACTAAAAAAAATTGAAAGTTTTTCTTTTTGGTTATATATTTTGTTGGTTTTTTTGTTCATTTTCAGCTCCAGTTTTTTAGGGATAACCACAAGTACGTGCGAGCATCCAATCTGCTTTTCGGAGGCTTTGTGCCCTCCGAAGCTGACTACACACTGATGGTGTATCTTCTTTGGGGGATGAAGGAGAATGACCTGACTACATGCCATTTTTCTTCCCAGCAGTGCACAGGAGTAGGAGGCTTTGACGACAACTTTGATGCCAGCAAACCTGAGTCACAGAAAGCTTTCTCAGTGAGTGGTGATGGTAGACTAGGTGTCAGCTGATGCTGGTAAAGATGTTAGTTTCGGAGAGAGTCGGGATCAGGGCGATACCATTACCGAGTATGGCAAGCAAGGACAGCAACGCTGACAATTCTTGTCTATTCGGTTCCGAGAAAGATCATAGCGGTTTGTGTCACGACAATTTTTCTCGTTGACTCTTGTAGGACCTCTGCAAAACTTTGAAAGAACTGCCCCAAGAAAAGGTGGAATCCATGGCGATTTTGAGGAAGCTAACGACAAACGAACTGGCAGTCGACTGCTTCACCACGGACATGGAGAACTTCCTTATGGTGAGTGTGTTCGGTGGCTGCGTGTAGATCACACCTGTGTCTTTAACACATTTGTTAGGGGAGAGCACCTATTCCTACCCTTTTATGATCAAAGTGAAGTGAGTTCAGACATGAATATGGCGAGAAAGAATCCCTGAGACTGTGACAGAGGTGGCATTTTGTTTGTCTGAGCGTGCGTGCGTGCGTGCGTGCGTGTGTGTGTGTGTGTGTGTGTGTGTGTGTGTGTGTGTGTGTGTGTGAGAGAGAGAGAGAAATAGAGAAACAGACAGAAGGGGAAGAGGAAGAATCTTATCACAAATATCACGTACTTTAAAGAAATACACAATTAAGATGCAATTAAATATTTATTCACTAGAATGACAACGCTTCTGCAAATCTCAACATCACCTTGCCCTGGGACTGGAACAAAACGTACGATTTTATGGCACGACACAGCACATTCTACGATGCCTCTAGTCTCCAGAAGAGTTTTGACAACTACCTGGATGTGAGCTGAGAAGAAAATTATGGGGCGTTCTGGATCGAAGTAGAGCATCTGTCATACTTTTTAACTCGTGATCATTCAGAAATTCACAAAAAAGATGTTCAAATAGTCAAGTAGTAAATTAAAATTCAAATGTTCTTATAACTATATTGCTAGATGAGCACTATGTTTGAAACCCATGTAGACGATATAATATCAGCGCTCTTAAATTGCCAATTTATTCTGCATCATCTAGATATCCTCTTTATTATTTTCGCACTCTTATGAATGCTTAGGACATGATCGTATAAATATTGCCTTTTCATCTTGTTCAAGACATTAATTGCATTTTCGGGGACTGCTTTTTCTTTAGTGACTGGGTGCAAAACACTAAAGCGGTCAATACCTCAGCTGGTACATACATGTGTTTCTATTGTCAACACTGCATCCTGGGTGGATCGCTGGGGCCATATGTTGATTAGTCGAATCTGTGGACAAATGAGTCTGACCTCTACCTGTGCATGATAATGTTTGTAGGGATGTAGCTCAAAAACATAATTAGGAATATATTCCCTTAGAATTTGGAAAATAGTATCTTGAATATAGATGTACCAAAACTACCAATCGTTAGAAGATATTCATCCTACTACACCTTTAAGGATGCGAAATGATGCGTGTGTATTGCTTTCAGATCCCCTTCACATACTGGTTGTGGAATGGTTTTCGTTTCAAGAAAAACGAGGATTGGGATAGATTCGATCCCTTGATTGGTGAGCAGCTCGACGAGTCATCAAGGACTGTGCTGGGAATAAATTATAGTAAGCATCGCTCACTACCCTATAAAAGTACAGTCACATGTTCACCTGGTCTACATTCTGACGGCGATAAATAAAGTTAAAAGCCAAACCAAGTAGAAACAAAACAAATCGAAACGAAGCGATACTTTTTGTTGGATGACTGGCTAGCTATGCTTAAGATAATAAGAAGATGGACAAACAGCTTGAATACTCATCAAGATACCTCCGTCAAGTTTTACAGTTCTTACTCTGTCAGTGTTACCATTATTGTAGCCATTGTTCCTTCGTGTTTCAGCCGTTGTTGTGGGAAACAGAATCAAATACGTTGGAGTGACTGTCACAACGACTCTCGTGTTTGAGACTCTTGGGTATACCTCGCACCTCTCTATTGTAGAGGAATGGGAGCGGTTTATGAAAGACCAGGTTTTCCCCAGTTTCCTTTCTTCTGTCCCTTTGAGACAACTTTCTCTTCTGACTTTTAGTCTTGTTTGCTCTTGTTTCTAGCGGCAGGGGCTGTTTAAGCTTGTTGTTTGTTACATGTCACACTATTTTGCTGGCTGCCATAATCCAGTGGACTGTATCCGATTAGCTTATGTTGTTATGTAAGAAATCGTACAGTGATGATCCTGTTCCTCCAGGTCCATCCATCCATTAATCTTATCATCTACATTGTATATTCCTGTTTCTCTGAACATCAACAACAATACACTGATTCGTACATTTCTTACGTTCTTTCTTTATTTTTTTTCTTTCTGTCTGTCTTTCACTCGTTCGTTCTTTCATTATTTCTTATTTAGCAATAATCCATATATCTGCTACTAGAGTGAACGCAGGAGAAATTGTTATGTTTGTGATGTCGGTCTTTCTCTCAATGTCTAGTAAGCGTAGAAGAAAATTAGGTTGGTTTTTTTTGTTTGTTTGTTTTGTTTTGTTTTGCCCATTGTTTGTTTTGTGTGATCTTAGCGTTATTTATAATGTCTTGCTTGCTCAAGTTGTGTAATTATTCTTACTTGCGTTTGTGGATTAAGCTGTCAAAAATGCCGAAAAACCTGCAAGGTGGATTCCAGCAGACCCTAGCATGGCACTGGTTATACGTACAAAAGGTAGGACCGGTGTGGCAACTTCTTATACGAGAGAAAAAATAAGACTTCATATCCCTGTTCATGTAAGAAAAAAAAGTTAACGATTTTATTAGTTTAGTTACAAATGACTGTCATGTTTTATTAGGGCGAGTGCATGTTCACATCGATCATTTTGCTAATCTGTGCGTGTGTATACATGCGGGTATGTTCGCGCGTGAGGGCGTGCGTGCGTGCGGGGGAGATGTAATAGTAGAAAGAATCGTTCTACTCATTACAAATGTTTAAAGTGTTCTGCGATAAAAATTAGTGCTACTTAATTACACATGAAAAATAGGACTGAAGGATTTCATTACCCAGTGCGAGTGTATTCCCACAATTGTTTTGTTTTGTTGGCTATTTGCCTGCATCTTTGTGGGTGTGCGGGGGAGGGGTGACTGTGTGTGTGCGGGGGGTAGGGGGTGGGTTCATTCCTCTCAGTATAAATTTTTTCACGGTTTCTTCTATAAAACTTATCATCAAATATAATGTGTTTTAAACCAATTTTATGCAGTTCTTGATTGATTTTTTTTTTGTCAAGTCCCTGGTGGACAACGCTACCTTTGGAATTATTGTGGGAGTAGTCTTTGCACTCCCAGTTCTCATCCTGTCCACATGCAACCTGATCAGCGGTACTGTCGCCACCTTCATCATCGCTACCATCACAGTCTGCGTCATCGGCGTCATCGCTTTGATGGGGTGGTCCATGGGGGTGAGTGTCACCTCGCTGTCGCCTTTAACCTGACCTTGACATTTCCTCCTGTAGTGTGTTTTGCCGACTGTGTGTATGGATGTATATGCAGCCAGACACACCAACGGTATGGTCCTGTGTCGTGGTATTACGAAGGGAAGAGGACAGGTTAAATAGAAAGGTTAGCAAGTTCACATTTTTGGTGGGTTAAACTGTTGCCCTGTCGTGGTAAGTTATTCATGATCGTCAAAGCCTTTCACTGTGGTCAGTCTTCTTTAATAGTAATTATAAGTGACAGTAAAATACTAGATTCAGCTAACTAAATCCCAGGCGAAATTTAAACAATATCCATCACTGAGCAGATAAGTGCTGCTATCTGATAAACCTGTCCTGAATACCTACCTTTTCGTGAATTCCTATAGTAACTTGTGGCTTTTTCCCTTACTTCATTTCTCCACACCACTTCGCATTTTAACCCTAAGCCCATAACCCGTACTACTATTCTGCTAGGGCTTTATGTTCAAGTGCATTGAGGTTACTGCCAAACGTGACTCTTTTTATAAAAAGAAGAAGAGGAGGAGGATGAACAAACAATACGTTTACCTAAAGGTCTCTGCATATCGGAGTTGTTAATTTAACATCATTCCTTACATACTAAATAATAAATAATAATGGGATTTTTAGACAGCCCTTCCCCTCCCCCAAGAAGGGCTCAAAGACCTTTCGAAAATAACATATATTTTTCCATTTTTGGCGTACACATGACTGTCACGTAGGTCGCATCAACGCAATAGCAGTGAAAAAAATGAAAGAAGCAGAAGGCAGGATTGCAGACAAGAGGTCAGAGGATCAAGTTCACGCTTGTTGACACGTAGATCCACAGTGGGAAAAATGCTGTGAGGAAAATGGACCGGAGAGCAGAAACCGTTGAATACCTTTATGGAAGTGAAAAATTAATCCAGCAAACGAAAACTCGAAGTCGAGATGATGCAGAATCGACCTGGGAGACTGTTAGACAATGAAGAAGGGAACGGTTAGGCACAGACTCAGGAACAGTGGAGGGCGACGCAACTTAAAGTATATATCAACATTATTCAGCAGACACAAAACACGACGAAACCAGGGGACACTACAAGAAAAAAGCAAACCGCAAGAGTAGTCACCCTTTAACCAGTAAGGCGACGGGACACGACAATTAATTTCCCTCGGGGTTTTGGCATGCATCAGCAGACCGTCTAGTTTGTGCCATTATCAAAATATAGTAGTTCAAAAGATTTGCTGGTGTTTCAACTCTGACGCTTTTATTGAGAAAAAGTGCGATGGGTAGAGGATAAATTAGTGTTTTACGCCGAGTCAGCAACTAAGGCTTTATCATGGCAAAGCAGCAAGCCCTGTAAACAGATGCGACATGCAGAGAGAGAAAAAAAGCGGCGCGTCCGAGACGAAATCTGAACCCAGGACACATTGGTGACAGACGCAAACCGTTGCAGCACCGAACTCCCCTAAGGAACGGGTAGGAGTGTTGGTGTGTATTCATTCGATTATAGTGAGCAGTTTGCAACTGTATAACAGTAACATTTCACGACGCAACACACGTGTGAATGTCTGTGTGTATTTCATCTCTTTCTGTGTCTAGTGTATTGGTAGAATTTTGAACGATTTGATATTTCAGCAATCTACTTCAGTATACACTTATGGAAACTGTTTGTCAGGTGCTGGTGTCCTTAAATATGTGTCTCGTGGTGGGGCTCTCAGTGGACTACGTCGTGCACCTGGCGGAAGGATATTGCATGTCACCTGAACAGGATCGTCTTGGTCGTCTGCAAGACTCGCTACGGTCTATGGGCTTGCCCGTCTTCTCTGGAGCGGTTACCACCCTAGGAGCATCCTTCTTCACATTCTTCGCACAAATACAATTTTTCTTTCAGGTGTAACTTCGTTTCCGTCTGCTTTATTCTTGTCTCCTTTTCTTACGCTCTCTTCCTTCAAAAAAATACAATATTTAAAATAAATTACAACTGTTTTGATATTTTCGCTCAGATTCGACTCTGTTAAATGTTTACTACTTGTGCATCGCACGTCAAATTTAAAACGAAATTATAGATAAAAAATTAGTATGTTGTAGGGGTAAATAGAAAAAATTCATGTTATTTGTCACACACACACCCACGCATGCGAGCAAGCGAGCTTGCTAACACACACACACACACACACACACACACACACACACACACACACACACACACACACACAGACGGCGTTCGCATATTTGTCGAGTCGTTTCTTGTGTGTATCTCATAAACAGGAAAATATATTTGGCGTCTGTCTTCTCCCATTCCCATAGTTTGGAGTCTTCATGTTCTGTACCATTGGATTCTCCCTGCTGCTTTCCTTGGGGTTCTTCACGACACTGATGGGCATCATTGGACCCGAAGGGGACACTGCAGACGTCAGGGCGATGTGCATTCGATATGTCTTCTGCTTTATGCGCCCTCACCGAAAGAGATCATCTGCAGATATCCGAATTGAGACTCCAGAAGGAGGTGGTTCGACTCTTCAGTGACACAATATGTGACAAGACTAATATGCTAGATGACCGGCTCATACTTTGCAGGATAGGAGGCCCGTTCTCCACAGCCCTGAGAACAAAAAAGAGATCTCCATATCAAAGATAATCAACTGCAATTCATAGCGTGTAATATAACGAAGTTGCATTGAAATGAATGTATGAACAAACACAGACATGTAATTTTATGAGATTGTTCCGAATCTTACATTTCATTTGTTATCCTTCTGAGTTTATGTTAGAAATTGAAATTATTTATGACTTTATGACGTGATGTTTCCTGGTTAACCAGATCGATGATTCGATTCCAGATGCGGAGTGTTGCGTCTAGCAACGATGATACAATAGAATACCAGAAAAATAGGGGCTAAACATGTCACACATTCCTATATCCAACCCAACACAAGTACCCATAACATCCGTCTCACACACACACACACACACACACAGCACACATAGGGGTGAGCTATTCTCAACTGATCAGGTCGGACCATTTCTTCCAAACCTTGTTATTTCCCTGGGTATTTTAGCTAATTACCTGAGTACTTAATTACTATTATGTATTACATGAGTGTTAACACTCGCGTTCCAAGCAGCATGCCAGGCAGCCATTATCTTCACTTTCGGGTGACACGTGACCATTTCCTATCGACTTTCATGTGTCGGCGAGCTCAGCACGCTTTGATTACACGCAGCTAACAATATTTAGAAATATTTTGTAGTAATACTTAGTGTGACTTAAAAAAAATACATCGACATCAAGAAAAGATTTAAAGATCTTTGTAAAGTTAAACGGGGGAAAAATAAACGAGTGTGTAATAAATGACCTGACTTCTGTATACAAAGTCTCCAGTTCTTGAACTTTGTGGAAAAATTGAAATCTCTTACAGCAAATGCTCATAATGATCCCAATACGTTCGTCGTTTTACTTTGTGCTGATTTAGTATTAATCCTGAATGTAAGCAGGTGTAATAATAGAAAAGTGGAAGAACTATGCTACTTTCTGGTGTGTTCCAAATATCCATCTCTATGTCGCAGATATATTTCACCTTTGTACCATATATTCTCCTACCCTTTAAAGGTTCACCCTCTGGGTAAGAACCTAGAGCAGGGGAGGGCAAAGTTTTCTTTTTGCGGGCCGGTCTCAAAATTCTAAGCTTTGGGGCGGGCCGGTAAAATACCAAAAACCCAGGCCAGGTGACTACACAACAAACCTGGTGGTAATGGAATGGACAACAAATGAGTACATAATGGCGTTCACTTACCGAATTTATTGTGTACGGTAAAGCTGTTTGAATTCGCTCACAATAAAACTGTACAAAATAAGCCTTTCCTTTGAGGGCAGCCGCCCCCGCTGCTCTCTAACGACTACATCAGACATGTCAGCTGTGTTCTTTATCTTTGTACTTTGTGTTGGAATTTTACGCTGTTGTACTTGATAAATTAAATTTTAAATTAACCTAGGTTGAATAAGAAATTTAAACTTCTCGTTTTGGCAGACAGGCCGGTCCAAAGACGTCCGCGGCCTTTACTTTGCCCTCCCCTGACCTAGAGGGTAGTGTAGCCGTTATAGTTGCCATTTATATATATATATATAACAGAATGTCTGATCGCCATGACTATGTAGACCACATAAGGTTACACAATGTAGAATGCCAAAATCTTGTTTTAATATACTGTAGATCCGTAATACAAACAGAAATGATGCTCGTGTAACCACCCAATGTTTACGTGTATGTGTTTTATCTATTTTTCTGGTGTTTTATCTATTTATTTACTTTAATTTTTTCTCATTTTTTTATTTATTTTGATTTTGCTGCGCAATGAGCATTCTTCTGAATGGATACCTGCGCATTACAAATGGACATCATCATCATCATCATGTAAACACACACACACACACACACACACACACACACACACACACACACACACACACAAAGCAACTGTAGTATACGTCATAATGTCTTGTCGTCATGGTAAACAAACACGTCACAGGTGAGTGGCGTGCTGCCCACAGTCGTCTGGTGCTGAGCAGGTCGCCATACTTCGAGCAGCTGGTCAGTTGTTTACTGTCAGGGCTCGACTTCCTCGCATCACCTGAATCTTTACTGGCAGCAGGAGGACGATGTCGTGCTGCATTGTCTCTACGAGATTACAGTCGTCAGCATCTGGAGGTAAAGCGGTTAAGGCGTTTGTAACTTTTACCAAACTTTTTTTTTCTTGGAGCTTAATATTTGTTTCTAGCATGTAACTATTGTACAAGCCTTTCCAGGCTCGTATTCATGAAGCACATTTACCCAGCCCGGGTTAGGTGAAACTGCTACCTGCAAATGTCAGCTGACTCCCTGGCCGACCTTCTCAAATTCTTTTACCAACCGGTAATATAGTTTCGTCCAGTTTCCCTGTTACATGACTTTTTAATAAACGCTAGGCGTCTTCTGATCGGTTTTTATAGATTTCTGCCACTGTGCGATCATTCTCATGCGTTATAATAATAATTATGATGGTGATTTCTATAGCACCTTTCTCCACCATTAAGATGAACTCAAAGTGGTTTACACAAAGAACACCACACAAACATGATGAATGCTAGCGGCCTACAGTCGTCAATTCTGGAATCGAGGACGTACGAGGACATGTTTTTTTCCTATTTTTCAGGCTGATCATAATAACTTACACATTGAAAACATCGCTATTATTTTTTTATGAGGCCACCCACCAATGGCATGGATGTGCTTACAGTTGCATGGGTTAGTTATAGAATCGTTATGAGTCGGTTTGTGTTCTCATGCACTTCAAATCGGTCATACTTCGTACACACACATTCTTTGTTTTACACCCGGACACGGATTGTTTACAAACAGCAGAGGATATCACTGCAGATCTAAATAACAAATAAAATCATGAAGAGTTAAAAATAAAAATCACTTCGTCATCCTTTATGAGCGAGAGAAGAAAATAAATTGAGAGGTAAATATTATGTAAAGATCATTTGTTTACAACGGGAGTAATAATTCTGAAAATAAGCTAGTCAAAATGCGGTGAAAATATTGTGCTGTTGCTTTTGAAAACAATTAAACCAAGCCTAAATTCTAATAAAAACGAACAAAAATCAATTAAAACTTACTATATATCTGATAACAAAGTCATGTAACAGGCAAACCGGATAAAAGTGCATCAGCGTCTTCTTACCATTAGCATAACTGAGGCTAATAAAACCCATTTCCTCCCTACAATCCAAGTTCAACCCTGAGAAATCTTCTGATTAAAAAAGTCTATAGCATCAGTGCCTTTGATTACTTAGAAAAGAATTTAACATCGCTTTTTCTTCTGCTTATTCATTTGCACATTCGTCTTTTTCTTCTGCTCCCTCCTTCTACTCCGCCTGCACTTTATCTTATTTTGCTCCAACTACTCATTCCACCCTATTCAATTTTTTTTCTTTAAAAATGGATAGTCTTCATGAATGAACACATTTTTTTTCTCTGGAAACAAGGTGCGGCACCACAGATCCGCCACTATGAGTGAAAGCGGCGCAAATGCCCAGCATTTCTACGCAGACGAACGAAACAAAAGCAGAAAAAGTGTCTCAAAGCCGCCAGAGCGAGGCAGGAAGAACCCCCGACCCTCAAAACCATGTACCAGGATATGCGGCCCTACAGATTCTGACCCAGCAGATGTTAATGGCGAAACAACACCAAGGCGAATGTGTATCAATGAGTCGCAGAAAACAGGTACTGCAGCAAGAAAGCCTCTCCTAATTTGCAGGCTGATTGCTGCGTACCCAAAGACTTTTCTAGGTGAGTGAGTTGTAGTGGATATTACAAGACTATAGGCCTTCTGCTGTAAATTAGTGGGATTTCCATCATCGCAGATTACAGACGTCCAGAGACTGGAATTAGGTGATCGGGTAGCTTGGTACAAGCATGGTTGTTTATGAATTCAGTTTTCGTTAAAAGGTCATCCATTCACGGAACTATCTGCTTCATTTATCTGCGGACATTTCTCCATCGGTTGGGGGTAAAGTCGTGGCAGTGGTCAAAAGCTGTGGTGGGAAAGTTACTTTCCCCTCATTGTGCGCTCGCGTCTATGTTTCTGAAAATGCCAGCTTGCCTATGTGCCTATGTGCCTATGTCCCTATGTACCTTTGTGCCTATGTGTCTTTGTACCTTTGTGCCTGTGTGCCAATGTAGCTTTGTGCCTGTGTGCCTGTGTGCCTATGTACCTTTGTGCCTGTGTGCCTATGTACCTTTGTGCCTGTGTGCCAATGTAGCTTTGTGCCTGTATGCCTATGTACCTTTGTGCCTGTGTGCCAATGTACCTTTGTGCCTGTGTGCCTATGCACCTTTGTGCCTGTGTGCCTATGTACCTTTGTGCCTGTGTGCCTATGTACCTTTGTGCCTGTGTGCCAATGTAGCTTTGTGCCTGTGTGCCCATGTACCTTTGTGCCTGTGTGCCAATGTACCTTCTTGCCTGTGTGCCTATGCACCTTTGTGCCTGTGTGCCAATGTAGCTTTATGCCTGTGTGCCTATGTACCTTTGTGCCTGTGTGCCTATGAAGCGAAAGGTAAGACACGGGCAATCCCCTTGGCATGAAATTCACCAATCAGAGGTATGAAGATAGTGATGTCCTTTCGCCTAGACTGTTTTTTTTTTATTTTAGTATCCTTTGTTTTCCTACACTTTTTGCTGCTATCGTCTTCCTTTTTGTTTTTCTGCTTCATCGCCTGTTGCCCTTTATGGAAAGTTGAGCTTGCCTTAAATGGGTAAGAAAGTGTGCTATATTATTATTATTAATCAGCCATTATGAGACTATCATTAGCAGTTTGTCACCGTGTCTTTTGTTCCAGCTGTGAATCTGGGCATCCATCTGGCCTTCGTTGTCCTGTCCATCATACTCGTACTGAGTGGTTACAATCTCTTTCCAATCAACTTCAAAACCCTGCCCATGGAACTGAGAAACGAGCCCTGGCTTAAAAGATACATAGCGTTTTCGCTTCGTAATACATACGAAAACAGGTATTCTGTTCATACAGTAATCTGAGAGAAGTGACTGTAAAAATAGAAAGATCTTAAAGCCTTTTGAGTACAATACAGTAGTACAGCAATTACCCCTAAGCTACAAGTATAAACAACCCACCCCTTTCTCTGTATGTGACTCTTTTTGATCGGCGCCCTTCCTGACCCACCTACAATTTCAATGCGTAAAGCAGCACAAAAACACAGATTTCAATCTTCGGAATCAGTCTTTATAAAATAAAACAAGCTAGAGTGAGGCAAGGTAAACCAGAAGAAAGGGCATATTACTTTCACGGAAAGAGCCAATCCGTATTTTAGCCTTCCCCGAGACATTGCTACCACACGAACAAGAAGCAAACAAAAAATTCATAGCGGCTCTTAGTTTGCTGTATTTTCATCCCGTCACTGTCTGTGAAATATTTGCTTTCCTGTGTCCTGTTTAACGTTTCACTACTTGAACCCAGTTCATGTCTTCATCTTTGAGTATAATTGTAAAATAATTATTGATTTGTTTATTTGAAAGATTTGTTAAAAGTCTTTTTTACTGTTTGTGTGCTCTTTCGATTTTTAATTCTTCTAGGGTAGCAACACCTGATTACCAGGGCCCAGCAATGCCTCGATTGTCATCCATTCGGGGACTAACCTTGATCTATCAAGCCGAAGGGAAAAATATTTTCACGAAAGAGAATCTCCGTGTCATCAAAACGATCGAAGATCGTTTGTACAATTTATCCGAGTTTACCAACGTGTATTGCCAGCTGACACGAGAGCTCGTCTGTGTGAGACCTTATTCCATCCTCCGCTTCTTTGACGGCACCTTCGCCCACGTCAGTCCCGTCTTTTACGACCCCGAATTTGACAATATCACTGAGGTCATATACGCGGCTTTCACCAGGAGAAAGACAAGAAAATTTCTCCTCGAGGGTCTGGGCAAGGAGCACATCATCACTTCAAAACTCGTGCAGTCAGATGTCACTAAATCCTATCTCCCTTTAGGGTGGCCAATGGACGGTGAACGGGACATTGACCAGGGTCTGGAAATGCAAGTGGAGTTCATGCACACCTCTTTGAAGCCGATTGTTGAGGAGTACCAGCAGACGGTGCGAGGGTTCGAGGTCTTATACTACAGCAGATTGTTGGAGATACACGAAGCTTTTAAACAAGCGATGAAAGACATGCTGTTGGCCATAGCCAGCCTCTGTTTCATCTTCCTCTACCTTCTTTTTCACACCCGTACCCTCTGGGTCACGTCCCTGGGTATCTTCAGCATCGTCTGCAGCTTTGTTGAAGCCAACCTCATCTACCGCATCATCCTCGACTTCCGCTACTTCGGATTATTTCACGTCATCGCCTTGTTCATCATTCTCGGCATCGGCGTCGACGACTTCTTTGTGTTCTGGGACTCGTGGCTTGACTCTGGTCACTACAAATTTCCCAGCCTGGCTCACCGCCTCAGCGAAGCATACCGGAAATCAGCACAGTCCATGTTTGTGACCTCGTTCTCCACCATGATAGCTTTCGCCGCCAACTCCACGTCCCCGCTGCTAGCCACCTACTCCTTCGGTATCTTCGCCACCATTTTGATCATCATCGACTACCTCTCCGTCATCACCTTTTTCGTCGCCATTGTAGTTGTTTATCACGTTTCCTTCGAAGGTAAATCCTATTCGTTTGCTTTTTGGCGAGGTCACGCCGGTTCGTCAGAAGTGCAGAAGGCAGTTCAGGATGATTCTCTAGTTCGAGACACAAGCAGACCACACGCAGAGTCTTCCGCCACCCCTTCCACATTATGCAACACCTTACCTGGCAAGTCTCGTAGCGAATCGATGCTCGTGCAGGACAAGAAAGGACCACGAAGGAGCCTGTCAATGCCAAAAATGGCCACTGAGCCGGGTATACGGAAACTTGGTGTAGGCGACTGGAAAGGCTCTTTTAACAGGGCGAACAAGGGAGAGGAGAGACCTCCCAGGGATGTTGCTCCAACGCCAACTGCGCAAGAGGAGGTCAAGGAGGCCACAGGTGATGTCACCCAGCCACGAAGCTCGCGCCGTCTGGTGGCGTTCTTCAGCAGGCAATATTTTTGGTTCGTGACGCACGCAGTCTTTCGCTGGGTACTGGTGGCGTTTTTCATGACCCTCATCTTCCTTTTGTCTATCTCTGCTGGGCGGCTGGATCTGGATAGCAAACAGGTCAGTGGTGCCAGTTACCAACCCAAAGGCACAAGCGGGAAATTAGGAAAAACCGTCCTAACATCTAGATAGTTTAATTTGTCACTGTTATCGTTTAAAATATGCAAACCCATGTATCTACGAGACCTATTCCATGTGTACCATTATATCTTAATTTTTTTCAGAAGCAAGCAATTTTTCACATCTGGTGCATTTTCTCACCACATTATAATGAACTTCTAATGCCAGTAATCTTCCCTGGAACTTTTCTTCGGAGTTTAGACTGGTTCGTTTGGAATTTAGTCAAATGATAAATTAACTTGTTGATAACATATCTCCCGCTTTGATCTTACATTCTTCTGTATCTTCGTACTTGCACGCATACCCTATGCAATAACTATACACAGTGTTGTATATGAGAACACGGTTTAAAAAAAATCTATGTTTGTTTGGACCACGTTGTATTCTTATCTAAGGTCGAGTTCTTTAAAGACAACAACAACTACGCCAAGGCGTCCCACCTCCTGTTCTTTGGCTTCGTCCCAACCGACACTGACATCAGGTTGAACATCATTCTTCTCTGGGGGGTGAAAGAACGCGACATGTCCTCCTGCCATTTCTCACAGGAAGGCTGCCTGGGCACGGGAGGATATGACACTAAGTTTGATGCCAGTTCACCTGCATCACAGAAAGCTTTTGCTGTGAGTGTGACGTGATGACAGTCGGCTTGCCATTAGTTCAGAGTGTGACATGGTGGCAGTCGGCTTTTCATCTAATGTAGAGTGTGACGTGATGACAGTCGGCTTGTCATCTAGTGTAGAGTGTGACATGATGGCAGTCGGCTTGTCATCTAGTGTAGAGTGTGACATGATGGCAGTCGGCTTGTCATCTAGTGTAGAGTGTGAAGCATATGGCATGGCGTGTGGGTTAACGACTGTGAGGACTGTGCAGTAGCGGATGTGACGTGCAAGGTGAAGGGATGATGTGAAAATGTGGGAGATATGACGTGCAGTGTAACTGCTGTTATATGTAATGTAGGGGTTGTGATAAGTAGTGCTGTGGGTGTCAATGTAGTATAGTAAGCATGACGTGTGGTGGTTAACGAAACTAAGCCTCTGGGTGTACCTGAACCTCTGGGTGTAGTCTGCGCAAAGTTTATTACCTCATGGAAAGCATTTCCTACATGCCGAGACGTCCGGTCCCCAGACATCAAATGCATGAAGACATTCTACAAGGCTGATACGGACATTCACAGGACCTCGTGTTACATGCTACATCTGTTTGACAATAAGAAAGGAAGCTAAGAGTCTGGAATTAAGCGACTCATTTGAAATATGCTTTTAGCTCAGTCTGGGTAAATGAGGGCACCCCATCAAATAATCTCCGCTTGGGTCTTCCTAGAAAATAACAGACAGGCATGCCCAGACATCAAATGTGTAATCCCACAGATAGGATATTTGGAATGGGTAGAAAAGGCCAAAGCTATGTCAAGACCGATTTGTCAGACCCTCGATTAACAATAATCACATTCCCACTTACGAGAATACCAGGGGAAATGGTGCCTTGAGCAGAGTGGGTTACAGACTAAATGTGCTGATACGAAGTACAGCAGCGAAACCGAGCGTTTGACCATGTAGTGAAGAATAATTGAGCAAATGGGCTTATTCTCCGTTCGAAAATATAGCAGCAAGAACTAGTGTCTGGTCGTGGTTTGGAATATTTTGAAGATATTAGCTTACTACTTGAAAGTACAACAGCGAAACCGAGCGTCT
This sequence comes from Marisa cornuarietis, assembly GCA_004794655.1. Classification (NCBI taxonomy): domain Eukaryota; kingdom Metazoa; phylum Mollusca; class Gastropoda; order Architaenioglossa; family Ampullariidae; genus Marisa; species Marisa cornuarietis. The sequence goes on from SMMW01000001.1 coordinate 19,659,435, forward strand.
GACTATGTCGACTGACATTTTACTTCAATTAAATGAAAGGACAAATCATTACAGAACATAATAAATAAAATAACATAGCAGAAGCAAAATTAGACAACTGATAAGTAAAACCAAGAAAATGTTTACTAATCCATCAAGATATCTAGGTACACCTAGAGGTTGAGTTTCGTTTCACCACGATAGTGCGCATGCGTCGCTTCAATCCCCACTCATACCCAGACTACACCCAGAGGTTCATGTACACCCAGAGGTTTAGTTTCGTTACAGGGAAACCTTCACGTGCAGAGTAGCGGGTGTCGTGTAGTGGGTGTGGCGTGTGTGCTAATGGGTATGACATATAATGTGGGCGTGACGATTGGGTAGTGCCATGTATTGTAGTGTTGATCAACAAAGTCAAGATTTTATTGGGTGTTTTTGTCCTTTCTTTCCTTCGTTGCTTCTGGTGATGATTAGCAACTTTTATTAGCCTTGTTTGCGTACGCAGGATCTATGTAAAACTTTGAAGGAACTCCCGAAAGAAAAGGTGGACAAGATGGCGATCATGAGGAACTTCACGTCAAATGAGCTTCAAATCGAGTGCTTTGCCACAGAAATGGAGCAATTCCTTCAGGTGAGATGAACCAGCTGATTGCACCTGACAAACATCCACACCTGTCTAAAGAACAGGTTTGTGGCGGTGTGTTAAACGTGCTGCCCGTTCCCTACTAATATCGGAGGCGGAGGGTTTATGAAGATAGGAACATGGCATGTTTTAAATGAAACATAATATGTGTAACCAATCTGCGACAACTCAACCGAACATTTAAAATGTTGGCAATGTAATGTGGTGGTCACTCACTAATGACCTGATTTCTCCACACCACCGTCAGAGAAATATTTCTTTACATATCTTTGTCAGTATTTAATGTGTTTGTGGCCGCGCACCCACGCATGTGTGCTTTAGTATGTGATTTATATATATATATATAGAGAGAGAGAGGTGTGTGTGTGTGTGTGTGTGTGCGCGCGCGCGTGCATGAGAGAGAAGGATAACATTGAATCCTATTATAATTGTTAACTTCCCTTGATTGTGAACGAGTAAGTCCATTAGTGAGGGACCACTGTTCCTTGTACTGTAAAGAAATATACAACATAAGGATGAAATCAAATGTTTGAACTCTAGAAAGACAAGACTTCGTTCAATCTTGATGTCAGCCTGCCCTGGGACTGGAATAAAACCCGTGATTTTATGGCACAACACAACAACCTCTACAATCTCTCTGCCTTTGACGAGACTTTCACCAATTACCTGGATGTAAGATGTTCAGAATTAATGAGCCATGTTTGGATGACATTAGACAATAGTTGTTGGTAACGGATAATCGTGAATGCACACACGCACACATACTTACATACACACATTAACAGAAAAAATATATATGTTTTTAGTGAAATATTCCTGCAATAATAATGTTGCTGCTGTTGAAAATGCTGTGAATGAGTTTAACTGGTGTTAAATGTCGTCAGTATCAAGTCCCAGGGCGATTGCATTTTTCTTTTAAGTGCCAAACATAACTTTCAAATACTTTTAGTTACTTCGGTAACATTTTACAAGCAACGTGTTTGTGTAAAGAGTGTATTTTCTTGTCAGATTCCTTTAACATATTGGCTGTGGAATGGTTTCACTGGAGAAAGCAATGAGGCCTCACTAAAATATAGATCCCTAATCGGTGAAGAATTTGCCTTTTCTTCAGGAAGAGTTCTTGGAATAAATCGCAGTACGTGGAGTTGAACATTGCATTGTTGATTTCTTGTTTGTTGCTTAGTATCTTTTTATGTATGCACGTACAAACGAGCACTGAAATACACCCACACAAGCTAATGCATATAAATACAAACTTTGTTAACAGGATTTCAAAAGAAAATACAAACCGATAAGAATTATAAAGTTATTTTTGAGCAAATATAAAAATGGGTGTACGTGATCTCTCCGTCTATTTCTTTATCTTTCTCTCTCTCTCTCACACACACTTACACACACACACACACACACACACACACACACACACACACACACACCATGCTCACATTTAGCTCGCCACCACACGGGGAAACGCGCTTAACAAATTCAATTATTTTTAACCGTCCAGCCCAAACACGGTTGACCTCTAGGGGATGTTGACCTTTTTCCTGTATACACCAATCTCTTTTTGAGTGACAGTCTGCTGAATGCTGTACCTGATGTTATCAAACGCTGAAACACTGGCAAGATAGCACAAATGCCAACTCACATAAGATTTAAAAAAATTTGTTATGTACTGTGATAACGATAGAAAGTACTTCCTGTGTTGCAGCCATTTATGTGGGTAACAAAATCAAGTTCGTGGGTGTAAGTGTGAAAACTACTCTCGTCTTCGAGACACTAGGCTATACCAAGCACCTTTCTGTGCTGGAGGAATGGGAGCACTTCATGCAAAATCAGGTCTAACCAAATCTTTATTTTTCTGTCTCTTCTGTATGAAATTTGTTTTCATTTTTATCCCTTTCGTCTCCAAGCTTGCAATTTTTTGTTTTGTTTTGTTTTGTTTTGTGTGTGTGTGTGTGTGTGTGTGTGTGTGTGTGTGTGTGTGTGTGTGTGTGTGTGTGTGTGTGTGTGTGTGTGTGTGTGTGTGTGTGTGTGTGTGTGTTTACAGTCTAGTTCATCTTTCTTGTGCATGGTTTATGCTGTAATCCAAAGCAGTCCAGATTTTCACCCTACCGTTTAACTATTTATTGACGATTCTCTTTCTTGTGTGTGTATATATATATACATATAATTTTTAAATTTTGCGTCCTTTCTTTTTCATTTGATTTTTGTTTTCCTTTCTTTTCTGTCCAGTTCTGTTTCTTTTTTCTTTCTTGTTTCTTATTCTCATTTTCTCTACTATGAAAAAAGATTGTCAAAAATTGTTACACTGAAAACCCTATCATTCTCTCACATTCTAATTCATGTATGTTATATAATAAAGCATTAATAAAGTACTTTCAAGCCCCGCTCCAAAACTGACGCTGTGACTTCATCACCACATTTTACACATTTTTCAAGCAATATATAAACACAACTTCCTTAACTTCTTCTCATCCAATCATTTAACTGCACCTTCCCGACATTGCTCGACACTTTTCAAAAACTCTGTATTGATAAACGAGGCTTTCAGCTTCTCTCCTACTGCTTTTAACATGTTAGGATTTTGTTGCCAAAGTAATTATTGTGAGCGCGTCCACATCATATTCGCCACTCGAACTACAAGGCTACATTCACACGCTCTCTGAAAACATCTGTTCACAAAGTACTATCCCTGAATTACTATTTGTATCTCCCTGTCAATACTGTCTGTCATGCTAATCATCATGTAATTACTCCATCTCACACTGTTTAAAGTATCTATATCCCTCCATACCATCATCCATTGCTTTACCTTCTACTCTTGTACCTCATCTTTATGTTGTTCAGTGTGTCTGTACGTAGGCCCCTATATCACCCTCCACTGTTTGTTATCTTTATGTTGTTCAGTGTGTCTATACGTATCTCCACTGTCTGTTATCTTTCATTTATCGTTATTGGTCTGCACAGAGAGTGCGATCTGTCTTGGTCGTGATGCTGCGCGTTATAAGTTCACATTATATTTATTATTAGTATTCTTCTTCTTCTTCTTATTATTATTATTATTATTATTATTATTATTATTATTATTATATTATTATTATTATTATTATAGCTGATGAAGATGCCACCTGAGCTCCAAAACGGGTTTCAACTGTCCTTCGCGTGGCACTGGTTATACGTCCAAAAGGTAGGTCTACCTGACCTCACTTATTCCAGTGCCTCGACATTTTTCACTTGAAGTCATGTAATACCAGACCTTTGATCTGTTCTAATAGCCATTGCTTTATGTCTTCACTAGGTGTCAACGTGCATGTGTTCCTGCAGGTGTACGCTGTGACATTTATTAAAACTGTTTCTAGCTACAAGTTTTTAATGGGAACAAATGTTTGAATTTTCTGAACCTAAATGTGTCCTTCATTAACTCTTCCCAACACAATTGCTTGTTAGACATCGAAGGTAAATAATCATAAGCCCGCATACAGATCCTACAGTAAAATGTTATCAAGCTTTTGTACCTTTTCTCTTATATGTGAGTCTAGTTTTATATGTCTGTGTCTGGTTATAGATGTACTTCGTATTTTCTTGTCTCGTGTGTGTGTGGGTGGTTGGGTGGGTGGGTGAACGATTTGATTAAGGGTTGTGACTTTGTTGGTGTTAATAAACCTGTCAAAATCTTCCCTGCAACAACCACCATTCTGGAAGAAAATTAAAGAATAAAAAAAAAACGTTGATCGCAGAGCACAGCGTAGTCTCCATTGCAATCCAGTTGTGTATAAACACGAATCAATGTCTGTCTTTGTCAAGGCGCTGGTGGATAACGCTGTCTTTGGAATTCTTTTGGGAGTTCTCTTGGCACTTCCGGTTCTGGTCTTGGCTACCTGTAACATCATCAACGGCGTCCTTGCCACACTCATCATCGCTTCCGTCACAGTCTGTGTCATCGGCGTCATCCCTCTAATGGGCTGGTCCATGGGGGTGAGTGTCTAATGGCTGTCGTCTTTACTTATACCTTCTCCTTTCTCGACTGTTCTGAATGCATCAGTGCCTCCCTCTGTCTTTGCTTGTATGTAGGTATAGCTGAATGCCGGTTAATAGAATGTTAGTTGCTGGAGAATCATCAATTTGTTCTATAGACCCTTGTGTACTTACAGACATCGCTGTCGTCACATACTATCGAGATTCTCTTCGTAATCAAATTTTACACTTCTCCATTTTTTTATTTTTTTTTGGGTGGGGGGATACACTCACTGGAGCTTTACCTGCACAAAGCACAGTTACATCGAACATTTGTAGCGCTTTATCCTCGAAGCCAGACTCACCGGCGCGTAAGCACACATCTTTTCAGGCTAAGCATCAAATGTACCTTTCATACACAAACATGCACACAACACGTGGACACACCAAGGCAGGAGAGTTGATTACCAGAGAACCCGGAGAAAACTATCGACGGTCAGCCCTGTAAACAGGTGTCAGCTACAAACAGAAATATGTCAGAGTCGAGATTCATACCAACAATATCCGATTTACACAGTCATGGTGACATGCGTTTTCTTTGTTTCAAGTCATTTTTTTTCTTGGTAACATAGTCGTACGTTTTTTTACCCAGTAATGCAGATCACTATAACTTATCTAAAACCCTTCTTGAAACTGTGTCAGATACAGGTGTCAGTCAGCATGTGTCTCGGGGTGAGAATAAGTATGTCAATTGGTGTGAACTCGCGTATAGTGTGCAGCCTGCGAGTGTGTACCAGTAACACGTCAACCCGCAACACACGTGTGAATGTCTTTCTGTGTCTAGTAAAACTTTCAAAGCGGTAGACGTCAACATTGCTTATATCATACACTTGTGGAAACATTTTGTCAGGTGCTGGTGTCCTTAAATATGTGTCTCGTGGTGGGGCTCTCAGTGGACTACGTCGTGCACCTGGCGGAAGGATACCACATGTCACATGCACGGGATCGTCTTGGTCGTCTGCAAGATGCGCTGAGGTCAATGGGCTTGCCAGTCTTCTCTGGAGCGTGTACCACCCTAGGAGCCTCCTTCTTCACATTCTTCGCGCAGATACAATTTTTCTATCAGGTATAAATAACCTCTCTCTCGCTCTTCCTCAATCTCTTTCTTTCTCTTTTTTGTTGACATTCCTTTACATTAATTTTTATTGAATTAATTTTAAACCAATACTGATTTTTGTATCAAACAGGATTGACACTGTTCTACTTCATCTTTCTATACAAATAGATCTTCTTTAATTTAAAAAGGAAATGAATTATTTTTCATAAAACTCCTATGTGGGATTCCTTGAGAAAGTACCAATCAAATTTTGCGTCTTGCGTTATCAAAAAAATCAAACAAATGTGACTGAAAAAAACATTAGGATGTATATGCATTTAAAAGATTTTTATCAGTTTATTAAAATACCAGTTAGCGATTTATAAACATTAGAGCAATTTCATGATTTTTGATCTTCTCTCTGTGGTATAGTTTGGGATCTTAATGTTCTGCACCATTGGTTTCTCGCTGCTGTTTTCCATGGGATTGTTCACTACACTGATGGGCATCATTGGACCGGAAGGGGACACTGCAGACGTCAGGGCAATAGCCAGCCGTTGCCTGTTTTGTTTGGTCCCTACTAGCCGAAAAAACAAACGGTCCAGCGAAAAGATGAGAACGAAGAGCACTTGAAATCCTAGACAACTGGGCAGTTAAATGTCTTCATCTGGATGTATTGTATCTGAATTTCTCATAAACCAATATCAGGCTACCTTAAATACGTAATATGTCCTTAGTGCCATTTAGTCATGAGCTCTTTACTGTATCTAGAAAGCATTTTTCAAAAGTCTGCAGACTATAATATGCCGGAGATGATCACTAAAGTTCACTGTACTGACACATCAGAAGACTGTTGTCACCACTTGTCATCTTGTGCCACATGATGATGAACCACACTTCAACATGTCGCTTATCTCTGCATTCTTTGGTAAAATACTCTACCAGTTGTGTATCATATCGTATACCATCGGACCTCAAATGCTGTGCAGAAGGTTACGCGATTCATAATAATTAGTATTAAGATCACATCATCCTGAAATAAATGAGATATGCTGAATCATCGGTGGGTCTGTAACTGAGCTTCCTCTGAAAAAAATATTTTGAAAACTTTAAAGATGTATATCTATATATTTTTTATATTCTGTTTTTTTAAGTGTCGAGGGCAGTGAAAAGTGAAGCAGATTGCACTTGCACGTGCACACACACACACACACACACACACACACACATGAGCGCGTACGCACAAGCATTCTATTTCTTTCTTTCTTTCTGTCTCTCTTTCTACGAAATCGTCGGAGAAAATAAATAAGCAAATAGCGTATTCTATGAAATAATACGTCCTCTAGAGACGATTACGTGAAACTGAGAACAAGTTCATTTCTGTTCATTGTTATGTTTTGAATATTGTTAAACCAGCTGAGCTGAGTTCATCTGGTTGGAAACAAAGACAAGGACAACCACTATCGATATTTTTCTTCAGCGCCATTTCTTTCCCTACTTTTTTTCTATGCGGATGCATCATTTCATAACATGTCGTTTCGCCATTCTTTCTGTAAATATTTTTAATAATACCTGTTTTATATTGCAGGCCTTCAAACAAAATTTGTACCTTTACCTAATGAACCGTCTGCTACTTTACTGCTGTAGTGTTATAATCGTGAACAGAGAGAGGAAAGCGCACCGTGGTGACCGGAGATGTCGGGATTGATAACTATAATAAGTCGAGGATGAAAAATGCAACACTCTTCATCTTGCCGCAGTTCAGAATGAATATGCCTTTACTAGTTGTATGTGTATGTCATTGTGTAAACCCGCACACTCCACTGCTTGAAAGATGGGTTTCAATACATGCTAAATGAATAGGAAATGCATGTAACAGTAACATACTGTAACACTTTTGTGTTTTTCGAAAAGTACATAAATAACTACCAAGGAGGCTCCTATACTTTTATTTTTTCAGATGTTATTAATTTTATGTAAACGTATTCATAATTTCATGAAAAATATGATACTAAATATACATCAATAATCACGCTTGAGCGTTGTTATTGATATAAGTAATTGCTGGACATTTGTCAGTGAACTGCACTCGCATTCACAATTCACTCTTTATGGACATTTTGTATGCAGCGAAACACGATAGTAACCCTCACTCAACCAAACTTGGAGTTTGAAGACATACAGAGACTTGCAGTTAGCCAATCACAGCAGCTTCGCTTTTTCTGTAGAAAATGGGAACAACGGGACTCTCGAAACCAGGGGCCTTGACCCCGTACACATCATCGCTGCCGACCAAGAACTCGAAGGTCATGTTAAGGATGGGCGGGTCTTTGAGCCATCGTCCCTGAAACCTGTTACCTACACTCGCCTGCAACCTCCAGTGTCCAATTCCATAGGTTAGCTCCAACTGACTGACCTCTGTATTCAGCTGCACTCTCAGCTCGCCATATGCACCGTGGCCAAACACCCCCACATAGCTGGCTAGTGGAAGTGAGGCTGCACGTGCCACGACCTGCTCAGTGCTTGTATACTTCCGCCTGATTGGATGGGATTTTTCGATGATGTCATTCCCAGCGTATTGAAAATTATGGATAAGTGGCTCTGTCGGTGAGTTCCTCTTGGCACGTGCTGAGCTCGATTTCCACGGGTCAGGGAAGGTGCAGATAGTCGACGAGTTTATCCAAGGGGAAAAACCCATAGCCAGGTCTGCCAGGAAGGTGTGTAGTGCGGTTCGAAACTCAAAGCTGTGACACAGAAGCATGGACATCAGGAATAATTTTAGGTAATGATGAAGAAGATGATGGTGATGATAATAATAATAATAATAACAACACAATAAGAATAGTAAATTTATAAAGCACATATTCTTGTACAGTAATTTAGGGCACACACATGAAAGAATACATGAATACATGGGCAAGCACACACACACACACACACACACACACACACACACACACACATATATATATATATATTATGAGAAGAGAAAAAAATAAAGTTTCAAGAGACGTTGTGAAGAAAGAGAAGTTACGGAGTACAGTTCCTTCCATATAAGAGAATCAGATACAGAAAAGGAACCAGAAGAAGGCTGGTCCGGGGAATGCAAAGCCTGAGGGGATCAAAAGAGGATCCGAGAGAAGGAGGTGGTGTGTAAACAATGAAGTGAGATAGATAGGTATGTGGGGGCAGAGCCATTAAAGTATTTATAAGAGGATGTTAGCTTTATGTTGAATGCACTTAGATGTTGGGAGTCAGTGGAGTGTAGCTGGGAAAGGAGTGGTGTCATCAGTTTTATTCTACGGTTCCCTGAACGATCACCACCTACATCACCTTTGCAACGACTCCTACCACACCTCACTGCTACAGAACAAAGTCTTCAATGTAACTCAGTTTCATGTAAACATCGCATCATGCACTTAGTAAATAGCTGCCTTTTGCTCTACTGGCCACCTTATTAATTGATTGGTTTACTGGTTTATACTGGTTTACCATCCCGTGTCCCCTTTGCAGGTCATTATCTCTGTCATCGGATTGACCTACTTGTTATCGTCACCAGTTGCCGTGGAGAAGATCCCGATGTTCTCGTCGCGTAAGAGTGTGATGTAGGAGTTGTAGCCGAAGGTTGAGCCTGAGTGATGCGCTGTTCGATACCCTGCATACATACGCATACATACATACACACAATGTTCGTCTTTTGGAACCGTTGATAATGGGTCGGGGAGGGTGGATGGATCATGCTCAACCACTTTCACATCAGCTTCTTTACATCCGATGATGATCCGTAGTATATATATATATACACACACACACGAAAACGAAGCACGCACGCACCTCTGTAGTATCCAAGTCTCCACCCAAGAGCGTAGGTGTCGCCACTGAAGGTTTGCGGTGTGGCTGGCCTCATGTAGCGCCTGGCGTAGGTGGAGAGCGGGATGGTGTTGTGGGGTTTGAGCAAGATGTCGGTCAGGCCATGTACAAGGACTCGCCGCCCGCCCGCTGCCGACCCGTCGTTAAGCAGACACAGCAGCCACTGCGCCATCTCGCGGGCGGAACTCAACATGTTCCCGGAACCTATGAACGACCCCCAGTGTCTGCAACAGGTGAAGAAGAAGACAAAAAATGCTAACAGTCTCGGTTACTGGAGAGCGCTTGGTTCCACCCTTACAACCCAAACAAGCACATATATTTGAACTCTGCCTATTGTTTACCTGTCTGTCGGTCGGTCTGTCTCTATTTATTCATTACATATCTTTTGCTTTTTTATTTTATTATGTTGAAGATGTGTCATCTCTCTCTCTATATATATATATCTCTTTATGTGTGAGGTGGGGTGGGATGTTTTGTGATTCGCGCCCGATCTCATCCCTAAGAACTAAAAAAAAAATCCAGACTGAAAAACACTTGAAAAATAGATTGAAAACCCGAAAAATCTTAAGATTGGCCTGTCAGGGTATCGCAGTTTCAGAGTCTTAGCATTTTTCAGCTGGCATGAATACAGCGTAAGCATTCGCTTTACCTGGACAGTTTTAACCTGAGTTCCTAGGATAAAAGTGCGAATCTCTTGTTTTTAACTTACCTAATGAAGTCCAGTGAACACTTTACCATTCCCAGCCCACTTTCAGAGCACATGGGGATTGCCACGTTGTCACTAAAATCGACTTGTGTGACGAATGTAGACCGATTCATCCCGAGGGGGGTGAAAATATTTTCCTTCACCTGTGACAAAGAAACAATGCTTCATAGAATTCATGGTGAATGCACTTCTTAACAAGCCACAACTTGGCGGTCACGGGCTGTCTTTGCTTGCCATAGAATCTCCTTGACAAACACAGTAAGTTTGTTGTGACTGTTCTCCTTTAAGAGAGTTAAAACTGCTATGATGATTTTTATTTTTCTAAATTTGTTCGCTTACATGCAGCAGCATTTGTGTGGAGTACGTCCCCGTCTTAGTGTAAATCAAAAATTTTTTGCGTTCTGAAATACTTCAGATGTTTGCTGGTTGTACCTAATACCGCAGTCTCCGACAGTATGGGTGTTAAAATTACAGCAAGCTCAATCACTTGCCCGCTCAACAGATATGCAGACAGTAGGACGGTCGTGAAGAACAGACACAGACATAAAGAACCCACCATGTCCTCCCAAGGTCGCCCTCCAAGACGCTCGGTAATAACAGCAGCGAGGGTGTACATGAGGTTGTTGTAGAAAAAGGAATCTCGAAAACCTCCCTCCTTTGGCAGGTACTGTAGTCTTCTATTAAGTACAATGACACACACACACACACACACACACACACACACACACACACACACACACACACACACACACACACACACACACACACACACACACACACACACATTGAGAGCTGAGAGAGAGGAGCTAAAAATTTCCCTCAATTAAGTAACTCAATTGAATCAAACCATCGACGTACATCTATGGACCGCTGCCTGTTTGCCGAGACCAAGTCTTAGCCTCTCGCGAAGATGTAGGCCGCCAGGTCTCGGCGAACCATTTAGCAGTTTAATATCCGGAGCAGCGATGAAATTCCTGAAGTCAACAATAGATTTGCAATAAATCTGTTACGCAGTTACTTTCTTTTTCTTTTGATAGCAAAAATTCTTGCACTCCAGTTCCTACGACTTAGAACCAATAAGCGGAAAACGCAAGAATACCTATCATGTGCTCTTCTTCATGGTGTTGATATCTAAACCGGAAGCAAATTTGTGCTTTGGCCTCGTTCTAGACGTTTACACGAAAAGTCCGTCTGCAAGCCGTCCAGCAGAGATATACGTCCGTGATCAAACCTTTATGAGATTGGCTAGTCTACGTATATGCTCTCCTTTTGTGACAAGCCTTTTGATTTTGTGCTGGATATTAAGGAATCAGTTTGTCATCTAGTTTCCTTCTGGCTCCTATTTTCATTTCGTGTTGCAGAAAACAGGAACAGGACCTGGGAACGATTTCGCGTGAACAATGTACTAATATAAAGGCAACCACTGCGCTACCGGGAGCCACACGCACTTTTCACGACCTGTGCTGACTCAGCACTTACTCGGCCAAATTGTGTCTGGTGATGTCCGTACTCAGGCGGATGTAGTTGTTTTCCGGGATGCCCACCCGATGAGCCAGCAGATCTTCAATAGTAGCATAAGTGGACCTTAGAGAGTCGTTGAACATGGACCCCTTGTCGAAAATGTGGTAGACGTTGGTCGACAGACTTCGGCTTTTTTGACAGAGAACAGAGTGCAACCATTAAAACTTAAATCTATTTTTTTTAAATTAAGAATAAAGGGAAAATGTTGATAGAGAATGGAGAAAGACGTCTGTTATTCACTTCATGTTAATATAAACAAACATTAGAGGGCAAAAGCAAACTATAACTTGTTCTTGCTAAGATGAGACACAATCACTCACTGGGAAGGATGGCCCGATATTCTTTTACTCATTCTCTTGACAACCGACTATCTGACTCACGGGGTCAGTGAGTCGGTGGTCAAGAGAATGAGTAATCGTTTCCTCACTCATTCACTGTATAATTATCGTTAAGAAGAAAACGGAAGCCAATAGGTGACAGTCACTGTTTCCATTTCAAGCCATGTTTTTGCAACCTAAGTTACTAACCTGGGGTCGGCGGAAAGGATGTTTGCCAACAGCGCTGATGTGAATGCCTTGGTCAGGGAAGCGATACCAAACAAAGTGTCTGGAGTCACTGGCTCGTGTGTATCCGGACTTCTGACCCCATACCCTTTGGTCACCAGCACCTGTTCAACGAAGCCCGGCAGACAAATGGCTATAGTTATATCAATAAGTAGGCCTGACAAGAGGGAGGGACAGGGAAGGATAGTATACCCGGGCTCGCGGCTGTGGAGTGGGCCCGGCTTAGTTCAGTAATTATTTTTTTTTTAACAAAACTAAAAAGAAAAGGCATCTCGAAGAAAAAATACATAAAGATCGAACTTCAAAGAACGCTGTAAAATCGAATAGGCTCCCCCACTATTAGAGTTACTGCGAAACGAAATGTAGATATTACCAGTCAAATTATAACTTGTAAGCATACTGTTAGATACTGGGAAAATAATAAACGATTACGATGAATGAGTATTTCGAGGAGCCCGGATAGGTCGTCTGCCTCGGGGCTGGTGCTAGCTTTCGGCGGCCCCGGCAATAAGGTCAGAGTCGTGAGTGTGTGTGTGTGTGTGTCTGACTTCTTTATGATTTAATAAAATATATGTGATTAATAATTCTGCTATTTCAATGGGCGAACAAGTTACAAACTGTTTTTCCTGAACTGCCAGTGTGTGTGTGTGTGTATATGTGTGTGTGTCGTTATAGTTTATGTCGATGTAAGCGACTTCCTTCAAGTTGGCCCCGTGGCCTAATGGATAAGGCGTCTGACTTCGGATCAGAAGATTGCGAGTTCGAATCTCGTCGGGGTCGATAACTTCCTTTTTCTTTTTCGGGGAAATTATTTCTATTCCCGACAATATTATTCACTAGCTTCACAAGGGAGGTTAGAATTTTAAGGTCGTTCTTTAACTTTGCATTGAGTTTATTGTTTCTAGCTCGTTTGAGTGAGATTCTAGCCGACCTTTTTTGTGTTTCAGCTTTTTTGTAAGGATGATGCCCATCTCTCCCTTACTGCTTTATCTCTTCCAGCGCTTTAAGAAGTCATGTACTCCTTCAAACAGCTGAGTTAGATAAGGGAAGTACACTGCGCAACTCGGGTATCGAATCAGTTTACATTTCCCGTCCATGTATACTGTTTGCATACGGACTCACGTGTACACGCACTAATAAACTTAAATGAACTAATGACCCAAGACCGAAATGTTGTTAATTACTATGCCGTACTTGCATAATGTATCTAAGTACTATCGTGCTTCCACAATATAACTTTCTGCGCTAAACCTTTGCTATCCGCACCCTGTGATTAGCTAAAGAGGACAACACGAACCTGACCATCCTTCACGATCCCCACGGCGAGGCCTGGGATGTTTCTGCACTTCATTCCATGTTCGATCACCTCGTCCATCCGCTGCTGAAAAGCGGCAGGAAGTTCCGCAGCAGTCGTCTGAATCGCCGTCACCAGAAGCATCATCACGAACGGCAGCAGCATCTTACCTCTCATCCTGGGATTTACCATCATCCCTGGCCACACACACTACAGCAGGACTCGTCACCACAGTCTGTCAGACAGCCTGCAGTGTGAGGTCAGGTTGTTTCACTGATGTTTGTCAAAACAGATAAGAGATAAGAAATGATATGAAGCCACACTGCTCGCCTCTTGTTGCCTCGCACACTACTCTGAGCTTTCAGTCCGCTCAAAAGAAGGTCAGTACCACGGACCTCTATTACTGGATAAGTAACTCGGGGTCAAATCCGGTATCAGTCTCGTGTTTCCTTTAGACTTTAGAGAGACCTCGTGTTTCCGGTCCTTTGGTTGCAATACCTTAAATTAATTCTTAAAGTATATGGGTTTTTCCGTAACAGAACAATCTATACAGCTGTTTCCAAAAGTATCAAAAACAATTCTTTTTTTAATTATTAGTGGTAAAACAAGCCATCAGCATTTGCTGTGACGCTTTTTATATGATAAAATTGTCGATAAACCCAAATGCGTTTTCTATAAACAAACAGAATACATTTTACAGAAGATACTACTGTTTGTTTTGTAATCAGTCTTCTTTCACAAAGGTTCTGATGACAGAAAAACTTCAATTTCTCACTTGTAAAATTTCTTCGATGTCATAAAGATCCGCCATGTTGGCAGAAAACGGAAGCGAAAGCTCTTCCTTGTTAGGGTTTGTGACGATTGTGACTCCTATGACAGGGCAAAGAGGTAGCGAATGGGAGACACTTATCCAGTAAATGAAGGTCCGTGGTCAGTACTCTGACCTTTCAGTCCACTCAAAAGAAGGTCAGACAAACGATTATTGTGTTGACCACGCCACTCTCACTTACAAACTTTGGAAGAATGTTGAGTGGATTAAAATAACAGTAAAAAATTTGTTTTTGAGATATTCATTTTTTTTAATATAACTATTTCTAACCCTCAAACCCGAGAGTAAGTCTCTTTAACAGGCAGAGAGAGAGAGAGAAAAAAAAAGGGGGGGAGGAGAGGACTGGTGGAAAAATGAGATAACAGTTATCATGGTGACGTCTTCTGTCGAAAAATTCCACCTGAAAAAACAGCTTTTCCTAGGGAGAGAGTCCCATTGCCCCATCTGTCAGCAAACACGTTCGACCCTGGTATTTGTATGGTTGTCTACCTTCTTTACAATTTGTCTATAGTTTTTTAAGGGTTGGCACTTTTATTTTATTTATTATCATACCTTATGCTTGGTTATAGTTCTGATGATGATGATGAGGAGGAGGAGGAGGGGGAGGAGGAGGATGTACATACACACGTGCAAACACGAATGCAAAACACGTCATAAGGTAAGCATCAAATGCACCTTCATACACGGCTGCAGGCACGTGAATGTCAAGGTTTTATTTCGTAAATATTGTCTGTTTTGTTCTTCAAGCTTCAAGACTTCTTTTTCGGATTTCTGTGCTTCTGTTTTATTAGACTGGTGCGCTCAGTCCCTCTGGTGACTTTGCGGTGTTTTGGTGTGTGTGTACACTTGCTTCGCTGCCCGGCTGTCTGCAGCTCACTTCCCTGGTAGCTAACAGATGCATTATTATTATTTACATTTAAACAGCGGCTGAAGTCGCACCTGTTCCATGCTTCTTTTATCTGACTGCCCACGTGTGCTTATGCGCTTGAGCGTAAGAAAACGAAGAACGTGGCTCTGTGACTTTTGCGTGTATTATTGTTCGTAAAGCATAATTGTTATTCCGTAAATACAATTATTATTACCCTGCTCGGGTATGACTTACATCGCATAAGCAAATTCATGTGATCTTATATTTCGATTAGTCTTTGTCTATTATTTATTCAATTATTTAGTATTATAATATATCAATCATAAAGCAAGTAATCAATATTTATTAAAAGATTTCTTTTCACAAATCATTTTTTGCATTTTTTAAAATTATATAAACATACAAAATGAGAACTCAGGT
Source organism: Marisa cornuarietis (assembly GCA_004794655.1). NCBI lineage: Eukaryota > Metazoa > Mollusca > Gastropoda > Architaenioglossa > Ampullariidae > Marisa > Marisa cornuarietis. Next base: position 19,675,181 of record SMMW01000001.1, read on the forward strand.
GGAGAGTGTGAGATAAATAACAAAATATAACCTAGCACGCTCCACAGCAAATCTCATTTGAATTTTGGCACAAAATCATTGGAGCAGTACTCAATTTAGTATTAACAAATTTGTGATAAACAGGGGTGGAGAAGTTGAGAGTTGCCACTAACAAGTCCAGAGAAATGCGTGTGTGTGTGTGTGTGTGAGAGAGAGAGAGAGAGAAAGAGCAGTACTCTGGTTAAATAACGGAATATTTTTTAATGTACTACGCATCGTTTTACTTGATGTAGTTTTAGCAACACGAGTATAATTATACGCTTCTTAACAAAGAATACACAAATAAAAAAGTGCTGCTATCCATTAAATGCTATAATATACAGTTCGCCGCCACCACCACTACCACCACCCATGGTCGCACATCTCTGACTCCAGTTCACCACTCATTTTGTAATATTTTGATAAGCTGTCACCTTCCTAAACGTCTTATGCAGAAGGATCGGCTGCAGTTCAGTATATTTTCAATCAATATATATATATATCGTTAATTATCGCTAATCATTATTATAAACCCAACGGCCCACCCGGAATCTGCAGTCAGGTCACCCTTTTCTTCAAAAGTTCGTTTTCAAAGACACCTGGAAGGATATTTGGCGGAAGAAGCCCTTGCCTCCTTCCCGTCGTGCTCTGTAGCGTTTCCGGTAGGTGTGCCATGGCTCACCCGCGTACTCCTCGCTCACGCCCGCCTCATCGCCTTTGTTGACTAGTGCACGCAGGCGCGTGGTGAACATGGCCCACTCATAGGCGGAGTCGGCCTCGTCCTTGAGGGCGGGCGCCTTGCGCGCCAGAAGGCGGCGAGCTACACCCATCAAGGGGTGGCCAAATTCGCTGGGCAGACCAACGATGTCATCCAACTTGCTGGTCACCGAACGAATGACCTGTTCGTTGTTGTCCACGATGGCGTCAAAGAGTTGCTTGCGAAGGCCGTTCTCAGCGCTGGCCAGCGAGCCCTCGAAAAACATGGTGTCCAGGCGGGCCAGGAGATGGGCCCCGCGGCCCAGAGGGGAAAAGGCCGCCTCGTCACGACAGGCCAGCACCAACGGGATGTTCTCCTCCAGGAAGGGACCTAATCGCGCGTCGTTGCTGTCCGGACTTGGCGCGTGCAGCAGCCCCGCCCCGCCAACACCTACGGTGTCTGCCCCGCCCAGCACAGCCGGCTGGATGTCCTCGCAAGCCACGCCCCCAGTGAAGCACGTCAGCAGCCCCAGCGAGTGCGCATGATGCACAAGCGAGAGGACCTGGCGGGGCGTCAGGCGGCGCAAGACGTTCCGGTTTGTTGTCACCCCTTCTCCGCTGACATCGTCGCTGTCATCGCAAGATGAAAACCATGTCACCTAAGACACAAGAACATGGGTTTCACGCTCGACAGCCGTGTAGTGCAAGAGAAACAAGCCACCTACTACCTCTCTCAGACGTCGGTCCAACTCCTGCAAAACTACCTCCTGACCTAAACCAGCTAGAGAAAATTAAAGGTGAAATGTCATCAAGTTAGCAATCTTAAACAAGATAAAATATTGGATTGTCTACACCGTGCAATCATTCTGTGTAAAAGAAAAAAAAGTCTCGAGGTCACACCTGATCGAAGCCGCCCACCAGGGTGATCTCAATGGCGCGCCGGGCGATGTGGTGGGGTTCTGTGATGACCCGTGCGATGCTACTGCCCCCATTTTCCTTCGGCTCGCCACCACTATCACTAGCATAGTCGTCGCTCATCGCTCGACCCACGTCCCACACCGCCGACAAAGCCTGCTGGTGACGCTCGCGGCGAACAAGTGGCCTCAGCTGGGTCATGAAGGTCACAGCCTGCGAGGTCGTTAGATCTGTCGGAAGAGACACAATAAACAAGGGCTGACATTTCTTTTCTTTACAACAATCGCTTACATCTTTTTTTTGGAGGGGGGGGGGGTAAAGCACAAGCTTTAATTACACCGTGTTCTCTTGGGAAAAACGCTGGCGATGAAAGGGAAACGAACGAGAGAAAGTGCAAGAAAGGGATGAATGAAAGAGAAAATCCAGGAAAGACGCATCCGATCATCATCATCATCTTACTCGCCATAGACACGTGACACACTGCTGCCCCCTGGGAGAAGGCCGCAGAAAGAGAAGCAGACATCAGCTGCACTATCTTGGATAGCTCCGCCTCCCAAACTTCCCCAGACACCGCCTCTCCGCCTCTGGCGCGCGCCAACTTTCGGGAGACGAAAAAGGTGGTGGGCGCTGCCTCCCCCACGTGCAGCCTCACTTTGGCGAAGTCGTAGAGAGATGGTGCACTGTCAACCTTGTCCTCCAAACTACCTGCAACGACAACACGCAAAGAGTGAAGGTTTGTTGACTAAGTTGTACACAACAGTTATATAAAACCTTTGCCGAACTTGGTCACATGTTGGTCCGGTTAAGGAGAGCCTGTAAAAAAACGGAGCAAGACATAGGGTTCGTGGAAGGATCATCGACGTCATCGATTTTGTGATTTATTTTCGGTCTGAACCTAATTGTTCGGGAGCAATTCCCGATAAATATCGATCCCATTTTTATTTCTTCTTTTTCTACGAAGAATTGCGTTTCATGATCGCGAATAAAGCTCAGGATGGAAAAAAATTATCTGACGATGTTCTAAGGAAGTCTGTCGTGGCTCTCGTGTCGAAGAAAGTATTCACTCGGTAATGACGAGCTGTGGTTAAAACCTGAAAATTAATTTTCACTATTTATTTTATAAATTTCATATTCCATCCACATGTGTAGGGGCCTCCTTCTCTATCCCCACTTCCGATCCTTTAATGTTACGAGAGTAGGACCATTGGATAAAACGCTCTGTGGAAGCACCTTTTCCCATTTTCGTTTAGAATCCAGATCCCAAACACAAAACCAGTTGACAGAGAGTCAGCTTGTGATGTGGAACGAACCTCAGACTGCTGGAACCAGGCTCAGAGCTGAGTGACCGCACGGGCCTACACAGGTTCAGGGATGGAGTTTAGAATACAGTAGCACTATAAAATGCCTGTCCACATGTATATTATTGCACCGAGACATGTACACGTACAACCCAATGGAAGTAAGCCTCAAACCTATGGTTTGCACGTGGATGACGACTCCCTGGAGCCACTCGCTGCGTCGCGTGCTGCCCAGGAGATGACCGTAGCCGCTGTCTGTCAACGCCACCTGGGTGTTCGAGTGGGGCCGGAATCCTGGGCATCCAAGAGGTCTGTGCCTTGAGTCGATCATTTGTTGGCCCTTGGACGAATAGGGCATGAATATTTTCTGAAGTTTTCTGAACGTCTTTTATAAAGCAAACACTTAACGAAAATCACCAAGTTGTTAGAACAGTTCTCTCTCTCTCTCTCTCTCTGACATCATGATTTGTATCCTAGCTCTTATGTCATCTAGAGCACAGTCAAGGGGAAACCTAAGACTTCAGCTGTGGACATTCGCAACAGCTGACATCTTTTTGACCCTGGGATATCGTTACGTTTACATCTTGAAAACGGAAGTAGAGGGGTGTGGTGATCACTCGGATTCGAGATACGGTATCGAGCTCAGCCTTTTTCAGTGCACACTATTTTATACACGTCTATCCCCATAACTCTCTTTGCGAAGGAAGGATAATAGCCCTTTCGTACAGTTCGTACAACATGTTGCAAGCATAATTTGTTTATGAGACAGTCGACCAGTTGTACAGGCCAGATCTACCTTGTCCAGCAGGTGATAGGCCATCTGCACAGCCAGGTACTCGACAGGTGTGGGCTGGCGACGCTCATCCCGCAGTGCCTGGCACACCGCGGACACCGTGTCCAGCAGGTTAGCGGAGAACTTGTGCGCGTCCCACGACAGCCTCACGCAGTTTGCCTCCTCCTCCGTCTCCATGTTGATGTGCCCAACGCCCTCGCAGGGAACCACGCCTTCTCGATCCTGTCCGGCCACGTCCCACTCTCTGACCACGCCCACACCCACGCGCACGACGCGGTAGACGGCGTCAATCAATTGTCGGACAGAACTCGCGGTCATGATGATCTGTCCCAGAGACAGGAAGGTCTCCACTTTACCTGGGTCCTGTAACAACTCAGAAAAGTTATATTCTGTAGAAGTTGCCATAGTGATATCTTGGGGTAAGCCCGATAACGCAGTGCTACAACTTGCAGGGAAGATAGTAAGATACTTAGTTCACCCTTCGAGTCAAACATGCTAAATATTGAAGGTTTCTTCAGGGTACTTCACTCGAGCAGCGCTGGTTACCCGACTAATATATTCGTGAATAAATCAACTAAATAATAAACTAGCTGGCATGGCCACAATTCGCTATTTGAGAAGATTATCGAAATTGAAGGAATCATGCGTATAGGATGAATGAAAATATAGGCACCTGAGGAAAGATTTTCAGCAGTCCTAGCTTCAGTTGTCGTTGGACCTGGTCCGCGCCAGCTGAGGTCATACCCACGTGCTCGGCAGGTGAAGGCAGTGAGTCAACGGGTGGAGGATGGGCATTGCGCTTGATGTTGACGTTGTAGAGGTTGAGGAGGAGATCCTGGAGCAGCGAGAGCGACACCTGGCGGAGTGTCCCCACACCAGCGCTAACTTGTCCCTGACGTTGCCATCAATCATCATCATCATCATCGAAGAAGAAGAAGAAGAAGAAAAGGGAGAACTATCTTTTTTCCACGCTTTGCTCGCGAGTGCATGTATGTACGTTTACGGGCATTTTTGTACTTGTATGTACATTCACTTCACTCTAATTACAAAAACTACCCACACAAGAGCGGACAAGTACCGTTGTTCCACATCTAGGGGAGTGGGGTGTCACAGGGGTGCAGAAAGCAAAAGAGACAGCAAACCGTGCTATCGTTTCTTTTTTTCTGAGTGATTTGAAGGTTGGCAATGCTGTCACTAGTATTCTGCCTCTGACGGACATCTACCCACTCCCCACCCGCTCCTGTTCCCTCCATTCCTTACTAAGTAATATCATCTGACTGCCCCAGAACCCTTACCACAGGGTTAGAGGCCTCCTTGATGTCGTTGGCGTGAATCTGGGGCGATGCGTGGTACTTCTCTGACATGCTCAAGTCAGCCGTCAGACTCGCTCTACGGTACTGGAAATATTTCATCACATATTATAAATAGTAAATTCAATCTATTTCTAAAAAGACTAAATCAAATTGTTGTTTCATCATCATCGTCAGCAACAGCAACAACATAGTTTCCGTTTCTTATTCATCATTTTTAAACTTAAACTATAAAATTTAGCAAAACCAAGAAAGAAATAATTATCTCTAATGAGGTATATGTAACCCGCAGCTCTCAAGAAAAGCGATAAAAGGAGATGGGGTTTTTGCCATTGATAACGGATAGTTCCTTGTTATTAAAAATTTTATTTGGTTTCGCATAGCTGTCGTCACTGAATTCCTGTGAGGCTGTGGCGCACGGTGTAATGTGAGACACTTTGTATCCGGTATTTTACTGCCGTGTCCTTAATCAAGACAAAACGCCGCACCCAGATGTGAAAGTGTGATAGGGGTGCCAAAAACCAACGCGGTTGATAGAGGGATTACACAGCACCCTCCGACAAACTCGGCGTCGAGGATACCCGAGGAAAGCGATCAAAGAGAGGTGGATGCGAGCAGCGAAACTTACAGTACCTGCTGCTGTACAATGTCTCACTTAATGCAGACCTGTGAGTTTTTTGTGGTTTTTTTTTGGGGGGGGGGGTAGAGTGGGGGATAAAGGAGAGAAGAAGGCGAACTTTGCTTTATTTATAGATGGACTGACCTATATAGGAAAAAACTTACGTATGTAAAGACAGATACATGGTCTAAAACTGAACTTATCTTAACACTTATTCACAAGCTCTCTCTCTCTCTCTCTGACACACACACACACACACACACACACACACACACACACACACACACACATTCAGAGGGATTTGAGTATAGAGATTACAGACCACTTTAGTGACATGAACACTCCTTTCCTTCCTATATGAATTCATGCACACATGCGAATGGACAACTAAGCCACCCTCAGAGACCTCGGCTGAGTCGGATGAAACAGGTTTCCGATATCAATAAACATTAAATTATATTCAAAATTGGATCATATCTTAGATAAAAAGGGAAAGTTTTATTTACAACTTTACCCCAAACGCCGAGGAAATCTTTTAACAGCAACTGTTTGAAATTTGTGTTCAGTCATAATAGGTTTTATAAACTAGATATGATCTTGTTTCATTTCTGTTTGTAGAACGGCGTGAAGAACCCTTAACACGAAGAAAGCTTTTTTTGAGAAACGTCTGTAGAGGTTGGCCACATTTGTTATCACTTGATCCTTACCTTACGCATTCGCGAGACGTAGCAACAAAAGATGATGGACAGACAAGCCACGCCCACACACGCAGCCACTGCAATCACAAGGGAGGCCACCGCAATGTCCTCGCTGAGACCACGTGACGTCCCCGTCGACGAGCCTGGCGACTGCGATCATCAGTTAGTGAATCATCACGCAAAAACTCATCTGAACATCTCTCTCTCTCTCTCTCACACACACACACACACACACACATATATAAACACACACGGTAGAATATGGCAAGTGTAGTTATCAAGTTAAATGTATGCAAATTCTGTCCGGGTCACTGCATGTCGAAGACAAACCTGAGAATAGACGGTCGTCGTGCATCCTCCTAGAGCGGCTACCAAAGTTGTCCACAAAAGCGACGACCTCGCTGCGTGTGTGGATATCATTGTGAAGTCTCCACAAGTCCACACTGCGAGTCTCCTTAATCTGAGATACGAATGGTAGTCTTTACTCGACATGCAGCTGGTTACTAACGAGGAAAAGATATTTTCTATAATCTACACACAACGACAAGGGACGGGACGATGCGGATAGTTGGGTGGGGGGAACTAAACGAGACGACAAACAGGAAACGAAAGGAAACGCACACACACACACACTATCTCGCGCACACACAGAATTATACAAAAGAACTGACATGTTGTGCATATCAATTCATCAGAAGCTTAGGCGTAGTAAAAATCTTAGGTAAACATCAAAATCAAAAGTTGAAATTTATTCACGAACTTGTTTCTATCGCTTCAGCTACAGTTTAACATCAGTATTTCCGAGAAACCCTTTTTAAGAAACTCTCCTAACTTCAGAAACGCCGAAAACTAAACAAAACAAATATATCTGACTAAGATGGTTTAGAAAGAGAACAACAACAAAAAGAAGTTGGAGAACCGAAATATATATTCCACACAAACCTGCCAAGACTAGCTCCAAGCCAAACCCTACGTCTTCACCTCCACAAAAATCGATTTTTTTTTTCCGTTCCGGGTACACCAAAAGGGTCTGAGTAGGAGATCACATGTATAGCACCATCTGTATGTACCTGACTGGACAGTCTCCTAGATACTCGGTCGAATGCGCTTCGAAAGTTGCTCCTGCCTGACAACCGGAAGTGAGGGAAGCGGATCAAGCGATGTTTTGTTGACGTCGAGCCGACGAAACATCAAGTCACACAAACAGGAACAGCTTCTGACAGGGGGTAGGGCTGGGGTGGTGATAGGGAGCCTCACACATTAACTGATATTGGGGCATATCCGTCTTGTGACGTGCAGTATTAAAGCTGGGTACTGGATAAGGATTTCGCTCGACAAAAGTACTCGTGTACTTCATCAAAGTTAGTGTTTTATGCAAAGAAATCTCATGTTAAAAAACACATTAAAAAAGTTTTTGGCTTTAGATCACCAGTACAATGACGACGAACAAAACACAAAAAAAGAATATCCTGTCGACCAGAACAGAAAACGCACACACATAAGTTACGTGTGGGACGAAGAAGTGTATTATTTAACTGAATAGAGACTGATAGGCAGATCTCTGGATTGAAACTTTATTCCGAATGATAACACTTTTAAAGTTTCAGGCGTCTTTGAACGTTTCACGGCAGATTTTCTTAATATTTAGCAGCAGTTGAGAAGGGGGGAGAAATTTTAAAAAAAGCACGAAAACACGTAACACGCAATTAAACGTTTCAATTGTCAAGATCTTTCTGTCGATAATTCTTAGAACATTCAAAAAAAAAAAAAAAAAAATTTTCCCTGCAACTCTCAATGAGACGACGTGGTGGCAGAGCGTTTCTGATTAGGTCTCACCCAAAACCAGCTTTATCGTCTTTCTTCCTTTCCCGGCAACAGAGCTATCCAACGGATTCTGTGAACATCCTACCATCTACTCAAGGCCTTTCCGTGAAAACAACCACTAAGGGGCGTGACATCGAGACTGTTTACCCACAGGATTTTCGCTACAAAGTGCGTGCGTACGTTACAATTCATAAAAGTTTTTATATCATAGGAACAGGATGTCAACAGTGGTAATGTTTTAATGATTTGCTTTATCTGGGCGGATAGCCGAGTGATTAGAGTGGCGCACCGGTTCGATACCCGAGTACTATAGCTCACTTCCCCCAGTCGACCCAGCTGGCAGGAATGGGTACCTGACTCCAAGAGGGTTGGGTAAGGGAGAGATGGGCACCGCCCTCATGTAAAGCTGACCCCGAGAAAAGTGAGGCCTCTTACACCTCACTTCCTAAAGACCTGAAAACGATCATGGAACAACCTTTACCTTAGTTGGTCTGGGACTCCATCGAAATTGTGAAGAAATATTTAACTCGGCTCTATAACCCGTTCTTACAATTACAGCTTAGGCCATTTTATATATCCAATACCTATGTCCAGCACTTTGCACATTTTCGTTGTCATCTATAAATCACTAAACCGACGTTTCTACCCCCGCCCCACTAAAAAAAAAAACCACCCCAGAATGTCTTGATACAGTATGGCTTTATGCAATGATAGAACAGTTACATCACTACTAATATTTGCTCGTCTAGAAAGAGCATCAACCTTCTACCACATTATTGGTAACCACTCTGTTCTCAAATCTTGTCACACATTTTGATTTTTGTTCGACTCCCTCCCGACAGGTTTATTCAACTTTTAAGCCATAGTTTGTATTAGCTCAACTGGTCAAGTTTTGCTGGATGCTGATTTTTGAAAGGACTAAAACAAAAATTTATCTCAAAATTCGGCACTTGCTAATTTATTTTTATAAATTACTTATGACGTTTAATATCTGCCATCATTTTTTTCATGTATTTCTGGCCAAGTGTATATGCTGCACTACCCTATAATCAGCCATAAATGACACTGGCATACACTCGCATGCATTTTGATAGATAAGCCATTGCACACTAACATTAAACATCACACCAATTTACCCATGCAAAACATTTATTTACTTATGAAACGACAGCAGACAGTTCACAACAAACTGTACAAATCGTACATGAAATTTGTGCCAGCAGTAACTTATCTTACCAGGTATACCTGGCTTCATCGAATTGATGTCAAGCTTATACAAATGTAAATCATATAATATCATATAAATCAAATGCATGCTACATGTAACATTACAAAGGTATGCAATTATAAAGAAACTAAAAGATTGGTGGGAATGAAAAAAAAATTTACACATATACTAATGGAACATTCCATGTAATTAATGACTGAAATACACACTTATAATTCATGCAGTGAATATAGATGACCTTGAAGGTCTATGTAATATCACAGGGCAGCACAAGACTGCCAGTCTGGAAAAGTTTAAGACATGTGGAGGATTTAACTTCGTTTTCTTTTCTGCCTCTTCTGACTAAAGAAAAAAAAATTAAATTGTACCAATCCTTCTCAATACTGTTATCAAAACCACCATTAGCTTGGTATAGAGCTTCACAGAAAGAAAATAAGTTGTCATCACTTTTTCTATCCCAAGAAAATGCAAACATAAAGTTGGAATTTAAACGTTATCCGTTACTGATGATGTTTGCATTTGAATGAAAGGACAAAATAAGAAGATACATCCTTGACATGTTTTAAATATTTCCAGCCCATTTCTTTTAAAGAGGGACTTACAAAAAAAAAAAACCTCATTCCCTTTCATGCACACTTCAAGACGTAGTAATCAGTATCACAGGACAGTGCAAGACTGTCGGTCTGAAGAATTTATGCACACATAGGAGATGACCTTGCCTTACAGCTTTTATAAGATAATACACAAGCATCTCTAATGTGTTACAAAAATCTTCAGCCCATAAGTATTTATCTCCAAAAAAAATTATTAAAAAAAAAAACAACAATCACATACACTAACTCAAGCTTGCTCACAAATTTGTACTAAGACCAGAGGTTTTGCTTTCTCATGTAGCCTTTCTCTCAAAGTGTAGTACAAGCAACATTCACTACTCACCTTCCTCACTTTAAATGTTCTCACTTTTAGACCACACATGATTAAAATCTAAAAACATCTATTTCTGCATGTTAGTTCATCTAGTCATATATTAACCATAATCATCAGCCTCTGATTTCCATTAAAAATGAATCCATGTTAATGAAAAAAGTACTTGCACATAAATTCTATTTCTAAACACAAACCTTTATTTGCCAGCCAAGGCAAAATATTATATATTGAAATTCAAATAAACAATGAACATAAATATATATAAAATCACATAAGGTGACATTTCAAAAATATATACATTACAGACAACACCACAATTTTAAATGACACTTACATCAACTGTCCTAAGATGAATGCATGGCATATGAGCATATTTCTATCATTTCTACCTTTTCTTCACTGAAGCATTTGCAGACACAAACTGATGTAGCCATACAGAAAATGGAGACTTGCATAAGAAATTATTCAGGCTTCTTTAAAATAACGAAAGAACATTTTACTGCTTATTCTATTACCTTTGATGATGGGACTTAAAAGGCATTAGCTTTACCCTGTACAGCAGTGGGTGAATGAGATATCCAGGCATCAACGAGTTAAGGGAACCTATTAATAGTTACGCATATGCTGTCAACACAGGCTGAATTCAGAAGGCAGTTTGACACGGTGTTTCTGGTTAGGAGACCATTTGCAGTGCAAGCTGTGCAGTCACCAAGCTCAATGCTGGATGGGTGTTTACTTCACTCTGTAAAGCAACTTCCGCTGCATGCGATGCTGTATCTCTCCCCGCCGCAGCATCAGTGAAAGAACTTTCTGAACAGCCCGCTCTGGGTATTTCTGCAACAGAACATAGCAGTCAACATTAAGTAAAATACAAACAAACATCGAACTTATAAGATGTAAATATCTGCTCCAGAGAGTACCACCATGACAGTATAGTACAGGAACTCTTTCTTCACACTTTAAAGAAAATTTTTACACGTAGATTTTCGAAGTTTCTTTTCCATCAGATGTAAATTCTAGCAAAGAAAGAAATCACCAGAAAATTTTGAACAAACAACAAAGACATGGTGATGCCCTGACAACTGTATGCTTTTCTTTGTAAACCAATAACTAGAGGGTTGCTTATCTGACAGGCAAACCCCTGCAACCTGGCACTTACCTGGCGAGCAAAATCCTGCAACATGGCATGCTCCGACACTTGTGACCCAATGACAAAACGCCTTTTGACCTGCTTCTCAATTCTGTTGAGGAGTTCTTGGTCTTCTTCTGTGGTGAATCCCTCAGCACCTGTTTTGATATTTTGCAGAACACTTCTGAATGATTTGGAAATTCCTACATTTATCTTTAAGGACATCCACCAAGGTCAAAACCTGTATGCCACATGAAGCTCATTGAATAATACACTAATCCTCAATATCCTCTGACACAATTTAAACTTGTTTTGTTGTTAAAATGTACATTCTAGAGCTTATTAATTTTGTTCTCAAGCAAATATCAGTTTACAAAGAAAAAGAAAACCACAAACCTGCCAAGTTTCCAGAAGACGCAGCATCAAGAGTGGACACCTGGAACAGCCGCAGAGCTTCATCAACATCAGCTTCTGTTGCAAATGGCGCAAGTCGCATTTTTGCCTGAGACTCTGCAATGCGAATGATGGCCTCTAGCTGCCTGTGAACAGAAAACATCAAAATAAAAATAAGCAAAATAGCAAATTAAAAACGACCAAGACAATATCTCAACGATTCCATCACTACAGAGAGAAACATTGTTGTAGTATTTAACAATCCTTCACAGGTATAAATACTCCAACCATCTTGTGAGAGATATGCTACATACCAAGTCTGCAATGCCAGGACAAAATATATATATTTATATAAAAAGGTAAATAAAAATTGAAATGAAGCTCTAATATTCGGTTAAATATTCACAAAATGACAACCATCTACATACCTCACAGTGATGGGGATGCTCACACGCTTGCCTGTCTCTCTCTCATAGTCCGCAGCATTGTTTCTCATCAGCACATAGCGATTCTTAAGTTTCTCTGCTGCTTCAGCTGAGAGGCGTGGTCCACATTTGCTATAAAAAATGCAATAAATAACAAATTCAACGCAGAGATTTTTTTTCTTATATTAACTTCTTTATAATAAATTGTTCATTAGTTTGCATATAAACATTAGAAAAGACTTAGTATTTACCTTCCTCAAAAGTAGAGGGATATATCTAATGAATCAAAAGTTACCACCAACCTACCTTCGGCAGAAGGCAATGTACTTTTTTAAAGTGTTGAGAGGAATTTCACCTTCTGGCGTTTCCTCAATAGTTTGCAGAGCATTTAAATGAACATTCATGACATGTTTGGCTAGTGTCTGTGAAACAAAAAGAAAGAAAGACAAAAATTATGCAGATGTCTCAGTAGAGTGAGGTATGCCTATTCTTTTCATCACAAAGCTTGCCTTCGTGTAGATCCCTTAAACTCGAGTAAGGCATTTATTTCACATCAATTCTTTCTTCTATTTTAGGCATGGTAAAATCTCTTCCTTCCTTTAATTACACATAACAGCCATATTACAAACTTGCCAATTACAAATGGAAAAACAAGAATCAGTATATATGTTTAGACGAGAGTTGAACAGTCTCAGTAAAGAGTAAAACGTGCTGGTTATGCAGTCTTTAATGTGACTAAATGAAATTCAAACACAGCACCAAATCATATTAAAACTTCTTCAGTTCAAGGAGAATAGCTTCATTTGTAACTCACCATATCTCGATTTTCATCATGTTCATCTTTAACCACAAAGATCATATCAAAACGAGAAAGGATGGTCGGCATGAAATCTATGTTTTCCTCCCCCTTTGTATCGTCCCATCGACCAAAGACACTGTTTGCAGCAGCAAGGACCGAGCAGCGAGAATTCAAAGTTGTGGTGATGCCGGCCTGGAGAGCAACACAATAATCTTACTAGAAATCAAACACTGGCAGTATCAGAATAGTGTTCAAACATTTTGCACAGCTAAGGTGTGTATGAATAAGATCTTGGCAAATCAGTTTAATAACAAAACAAGATTAGCCTTTATACTAAAGACCTCCATAATGTTTAGCAAGCAAATTACAAAGTTTTGACAATCAGCTAAAAGTTATAATAGAATTTCATTACACTTTTAGACAGATTATGATCAAGGCAGCAGTCTATTGATTTATCATGCCAAACATGCCAGGGTCTAATAAAAAAATAAGCAAACCATGTTCTTGTTGACATTATTTTGAATTTATGGACTAAATGTAGAAACTAACAACTTTTAAATGCAAGATGTTTGCTAGAACACCTTCAGTAATTTTACCTTTGCAATAGAGATGGTCTGCTGTTCCATGGCCTCATGAATAGCTACACGATCATCTTGCCTCATTTTATCAAACTCATCGATGCAGACGACTCCCCCGTCAGCCAAAACCATGGCTCCTCCTTCCATCACAAAATTTCTCTGCACAACAGCATGTGTTTTAAGAAAGGTAAATAATCAAGAAAACTGACATAATATAAATTTATATATAAAAACTGAAATATATTAAAAAGCATTTAATGGTGACTTTAATTGACCTTTAAGATTTAATTATGAACGAAAGAAGATAGTTGTTAAGTGTGCTGCCAGTTTTCTCTTGTATTATTTTTTTCTTTCCAGTTTTTAGACATTTACCATCAGGTAAGCAGACAATACTGTCTCCTGCACTCTTAAATTTACCACTGCAACAGTGATTTTTCCAATATCTTTTTTTGTAGGTCCTGAAAGGCTAGCAGCCAGAACCAGTGCTTTCACTTTAACCATTGTCAAGTGTGTACTTCACATGCTGAATTCAAAATATCCCCCACTGCATTCGTTTCCCAGGTAAATTAATTTTCATGTTATCGGACTGGAAAAACTCTGCTTGCTTCTTTATCCTTATAGCATTAAAGGCCACTTAATAATCATGCTTACAGTTTGTGGATCTCTGTTGACTGATGCTGTCAAACCTGCTGCACTACTTCCTTTTCCTGATGTATACACCTGGAGAACATGTTTTAAATAGACGCATAAGACCTTGTTTTAATTTTTCACCACTAAAAAAAAATAAACAAATGAAGAAAAAATTTAACTACTGTGTATAATTTACCACTACAAGTGAATGAAAAACATATTAGAACTGAATTTTTCTTTGCCTCTTAAACTCACCCCAATAGGAGAGCATCTTTCCACAAACTTTAGCAGCTGACTTTTAGCTGTGCCTGGATCACCAAGGAGAAGGAGATTCACATCACCACGTCGTGTCAGCCCATCTGGCAGTCTTAAAAACAAAAACCATCATGTCCTTCAGAATCATTTATTTCCAGTTGAAAAACAGTTCACATAATGCTATTTCATTAACCCTTTCTCTCATGCCTTTGATGCCTCAGTTATTGTTTTCTACCCAGTTCCTCTTTGAATCTTCTGTCGTCTTTTTATTTCTTTGTCAGTACAACTGTTCATCTTCCTGTTTCTTTGTATGTCTTACATGATCACGTACTATATAAATTGTTTGTTCATTATTAAAACTGGTTTAAAGTACACGTTAAAAAAAAAACAAAAAAAAAAAAACGAACAAGCATCACAATCCAATTTCCATCAAAATAACTCACCGCTTTCTAGATCCTCCAAACAAGAGACATGCAATGGCCTTCTTTATGTCCATGCTTCCATAGATTGAGGGTGCTACACTCTTGGCTATTATCTCATAGATGTTGGCAGTAGAAGCCAAGCGACGCAAATCTTCCTCTTCACTAGGTGACAAATTTGTTTGTGAAGAACGTCCAGTTCCCTCTGTATCAACTTGAATGCCCACTACACGGAAATATGGCTGTCGAATTCCTACATTGACTTTTTCCCTTGGGTTTTTCTGGTGACGAACAAATACTGAATTATTGTAATATCTTTTTTGAAAATATTGGCACAAAGACCATTAGTCTTTTTAAAAATCTAAAGCTTGAATTTCATTTTGTGAATGCTTACCGTAGGTTTGGATGTCTTCTTAATGGAATATATTCCCATAACAGTCACACGGTTACCAGGTACAACTCTATCACAAAGATACCTGAGACAAAATAAAAAATCTATTAACTTTCATGCTATAATATTTAAACCTTATTATTATCTATTACCAGAATGCTGTTAAGAGCTATACACAGAGCTTTCTCAGTAAATATCATCCAAAATATTTTGCTGGATGGAGAAGTAGGTACATAGAATTGGAATTAGCATGCCTAAGACTATTTGCTTTCCTGTAAATAAAAAGTCTACATCTATACATTCCATCCAAACAAGAGGGTGCCAAATTCCGCCATAGTTCTTACACTTAGAAATAAATTATTAGATTAGTGCTACAGCCATAAAATTTCACCTATTCAAATGTGAATCTTTACTTAAAGCAGTCACTTCTAGACGCAAACATAATTTTGACTGAAATCAACTTTTTAAGACTTTTTTTAAAAGAATTTTATTTCCGCAACAGCACTCTCTCTGATGTTAAAAAAGTAAATTGATGCAGTCAAACAAAGATTTGTAAGAGTTCTAAAAAAAAACAACTAATGTTATCCAACCACATACATCTGTGCTACTATCTTTAGCATGAACAAACTCCAAGTTGCACATGAACATACCTGTCACAATAAAGTGACATGTGCCGTGGCATTTCTCCATTAGGAACGGCTTCTGGTGCTTCTTGAAGCTTCAAAATTTGGAAGTCAACACAACGGCACTTGTCTGGCATGATGAAATATGGATCCACTGGACACTTTGGTCGTCCTGCTTGTTCCCTGCAACAAACATTTTTTGCTTTGAAAAAAAAAAACAAAAAAAACAGTAGGTGCACAAGGTTTTTAGCGCCATGCTGGAGAGACAGCTTATCATTTTCAAGTTATTTGGCAACTTCTTTTAGAGAATAAACTTAAAAATAATTTCCGCTACTGAAATATTTCACAGCTTAAATACCACTTGCTTCTTTAGACTCATTTTACTCACGTGTTGCACTTGCGAGGCAGAACATAACCCTCAAGGCCAGGCTTGACACTTATATTGTTGATTACATTTGAACATCCTCGACACTGGATGGCCAGCCGAGTAGCTTTTGCACGCACACCTGATGCTGCGATCACAATACCTGGAATTTTCACCAGCCGAGACATCTGATCGGACTGATGCACAGAAAAAGGCAAGATTCCTAAGGAGTTATATACAAAACACATCTATCAACATAAAAAAGCACACTGCAAAAAACAGCCTCTATCAACCCATATAGTTAAGCTGCTTTCGTGGTTGGTTGTATTCTGAAAATTCTTCATGCCCACAAAAACAGACACAGTAGGATAGCAGCTAGAAGCACGACACCCTGTAAATTTTTGCTGCATATACCTTTAACTGACGAAGACCACAAGCATGGGATGCAGATGTCAGCATAACTTGGATGTCTTCCACCTCTTCATCGCCTTCAGGTCGTGGTCTAGTTATTTCATCAGCTATTTCTTTTGCGGCATCTTCAAACTGTTACAAAAATAATACAGAATAAGCTGGAAGCAGACATGTGATAACTGAATTATATAATGAAAGGCTCTTTTCCTAAAAAGATTCACAACTTTTTGAATTTATGAAATGTAAAACCTTAATATTTTCTATTTGATAATGAAACTTTATTTTTAATCAAAGGGGTGGCTTACTTGCAATTGTTAGACTTGTATAAATAAATATGTTCAACAGTTTATTTTATCATCACCAAATGCTTCCCTGATGTAACTGAAAGATTTTTGCTAGTATCCATTTTGCTTTTCCAAAATGAGGTGAACCCTACTTCCTAAAACTTGCAACTAAACTGTAAAGAAACAAGAAACTGCTAATGTGTCTAAATACAGGAGCCAAAACTACTCTGATCCCTCCCACACCATGCTGTATAATCTCTGTTCATCTATTATTATCACAGAGGGAAAAAATTTGTTGAGTACAGTAACCTGACATCATTGCTACATCCTAATGTTTGAGGGTAAGAAAGTCACAAAATTAAAAAAAATTAATTTGATGGCAAAAGAGCCAAATGTGCTATAATTATTTCTCCATCTGACCAACACGATCAGTGGTCTTAATTCTTCTATTGTACTTTCAAAAATAGCAACAAGGGGAGGTTAGATGGCGTAGCAGTTTATTATTGTTTCACGTTCGGGAATCAACGAAAAAGTCGATTACAAATAATGTCAAAAGCATTTTGGTTTCCCCCCACTTCCACATCACTGCTACCTTGCGCTATCTTCATTTGCTTGTTTTTAAACACAAGAGAAACAAAGAACTGAAATACACCAAAACTATGAAGAGTCGACTAGGAATAACCTACCAGGGATATGTGATCTGACGGTTGCTTGAGAAGTTTCTCTGCCAGCGATTCATCAAAGCTGCTGACATCGTCGAGATCAACCTCAAGCCAAAACTGTCCTAAATTGTAATGCCGTTTGAGCTGGTCTCTGTTGCACATATCCAATATAAGCAATATGTAATGAACGCTAAGTGTTGTGCAACTAAGAGTAAACAGAAATGTCAAGTATATTTATAGACCGAATGACTTTAAATATTAATAGGGGAATAATACAATTTCATTGCTACAATGTGAGAGCTTTATAGGCATCAAACGCCGTATTTTCAAAAATCATTCCCGAAACACTATTATTTTCATTACTTTCTCTAATTCAGCAACATTCAGTGCTGCGCATTGTCAAACCACCGTGCAAAATTGCAATCTAAACTTTGTAACATTAGTGATTGCAGCTTTATATTTAAAATCTTTTCTTCAACTTTTAAAGTCTAACCATCATTAAATACACGATATACATTTGTTACCTTGACTTCGACAGAAATTAGCAACTATTCGCTATGAACCGTGAAGTACTGCTCTGTGTATGGAGACGTTGCAGACAAAGAAATTGATCTTAGTTCACCTGTATTTGTAGGAAAAATTGCCCTCATGAAATTGGCGGATGAATTCTTTCAATCGCTTTTTCACATGCAGTCGGTCGACATGATTTTCATCAGGTTGGTCTTCAGATCCAAAGTTGTCACTGTAAAATATTCCTGGATCGTCTAGTCCCTCCATTATTACTTAACGTAAATGCTTGCGCCGTGGCGCGAAAATCTGCCATCGCGGGAAAAATTAGCAACCGAGAAAAAACGAATTTTAACGATGTTTCCCGAGCACAACATTAATTTTACAAACTAGAAAGATATTTAGTCAAAGGTGCTATTAAGATTTTGTTTTTTAAATAAAGAAAATTTCAAAATTAAGTCGAAAAGAATTGAAGATTTTTCTTGTCAAAAGGTCACGCGAGAACATTTTTCCCCCTTCCCTGTCTTGGGGCTAAGGGAGATTACTCTCAAATTCGGTGAGAGAATCCAATGACACAACGGAGTCCTGCCCACAGACTTATATCATAGAAGTCTGTAGTCCCGCGGCTAACTTCTGTTGTGAGTATAGCTGGTCAACAAATGAAGCCTTTGGAGTAACCCTTTACATCCGTAGGGAAGTGTGCCTTGTGGTGCAGTGAAAGACACAAACTTAGATGATGACGGTCAAAGCAACGTTCATAATAATGATGTGAACTTGAAAGCCGCGGCATCACGACCAATTAGACAGATCACACTCTCTGCGCAGACGAATAACGATAAATGAAAGATAACAGACAGTGGACGATAAGATGCGTATAGGCACACTGAACAACATAAAGATGAGGTACAAGAGTAGAACGTCGTAAAGCAATAGATGAAGGGATTTAGGTACTGTAAACATTGTGAGATGGAGTCATTACATGATGGCTAGCATGACAGACAGCATTGCAAGAGAATTACGAATAGTAATTCAGAAATAGTGCTTTGTGAACAGATATGTTTTCAGAGAGCGTTTGATTGTAGTCAGAGTGGCGAATTTGATGTGGAAGCAGCACAGATGGAAAACGTCCGTTGTCCGTATGTGTCTTTGTGGGAGGGAGGGATAAATTGCGGGAGTCTGATGAGGATCGAAGGTTTCGGGCAGGGGTGTGGACAGATAAGATTTCAGTAAAGTAGGGGTGGGTGAGGAGCCGTTAAGGAATCCATATCATAGAGTTGAGACCTTGTAGTCTATTCTATATATAATTGGTAGTCAATCAAAAGAGTGAAGAAGTGGTGTAACATGTTCAGATTTGCGAGTCCTGGAAACGAGACAAGCAGCTGAGTTCTGGACTTTCTAAAACTTATGAATGAGGTACTGTGGACATCCAACAAGAAGAGAGTTGCAGTATTCTATCTTAGAACAAATGAACAGATGAGAATTTTGGTGGCTGAGATGGACAGAGTATGGCGAATGGAGCTGATCTTCCGGAGCTTATTGTATGCAGACGGCAAATAAAGAAACATGCTTATCAAGAGACATGTCAGCAGTCATTATGTAACCTAAGTTACGTGTTGAAACAGCAAAAGGAACATCAGCATCGCCTGTCCGAACAGAGGCAAGCAGTGAAGGGTAAACTCTGGCTCTCCTCTTAGAAAAAATAAAAGCTTCTGTTTTTTTCATCATTTAGTTTTAACTTTTGCCAGTGCTTCACAACTCAAAGCTAAATTACTGTGTGTGACTCTCTCTCTCTTGAGCCTCTTCGTCTGTGTGCAGGGCTGGGTGCTTTGCCGTGACATAGTCTTAGTTGCTGGGTCGGCGTAAAACCCCCTTCCATCTTACCTCGTTTCTTCTTTGTGTTGTGTGTGTGTGTGAGAGAGAGAGAGAGAGAGAGATCTATATTTGCTTAAATAATAATTTTATATATACATTTCGGCGTTTATTGACATTTGAAATGATGTACAAAAAAGCAGCATAAAATCCAAACCACACAACAGTTTCTGTTTTTTTTTTTGAAATATGGACCAACAAGAATCTCCAATTTTTTATGAGTAGTTACCACCTATATATGGTTCCTACTCATGTTGAAGCTAGTGGGCTCTAGTTACACTTATATTAAAGAGGAAGGAACCAGTCGTGAGAGTGAAGCTATTTAACTATGGTCACATCATAATGGCGGGCCGAAACAGAAATTTGAGAATTAAGTGGTACGGGAAATACTTAGAAACAATTTTTTTTAATTAAAAAGCGCTGTAATGTTGTGTCTTAAATGTAAACAAAAATGCACCTCTTCCTTGAGCATTACTTCTAACAACAGTCCACAGAATGCTATTCCTTTTTCAACCCCGAATTGGGGCAGTCCGGTGGCGCAACGGTTAGCGCCTGTCAACCAATACAGTGAAGATTGGCTGTCCTGGGTTCAGCTCTCGTCTCGGACACTCTGTTCATTCTCTGCATGTGTCAACTGTTTACAGGGCTAACTGTCTTAACGTGATATAGCCTTAGTTGCTGGCTCGGCGTAAAACACCAATTTTCCCCATCAGCACCCAATTCGTGTCAGTAATGGACTGTGAATAGAACTGAACTGTGTTGTACCAAAGAAACATTCATCTGAAAAGTGACCGTACGCACTCATCATTAGAAAGAAGATATTATCTAGAGATAACAAAAGAGGACGTGATGACCAGGCTTTGCTTAATCTAACGAATATTTATTCAACCCCACACCCTTATCTTGACTTTCGTACCATGTGTTGACTTTGTCAAGATTGGTATAGGAGTCAGTTCCTTGACCGGCACCTGTCGTTGGGGGGAGCACATGGATAGACCATGAACGTTGATCTACTGGACTGCCAGCAGACGATTGTTTTCAATTAAGTCGGAGAGCCGCGAGAACGAGGCTCGGAAAAAAAGCAGCTTCCGGTAGCGAACGATGACAACAATGGCAGCAGTTAAGGAATATAAACAGCCAGGAAGTGGTAACTCCTGCAGCATGGAAGGATGCCACTGTGCAAGTTACAAATGTTTTGGTGTAAGTTTTTTTCGCCTTCCGTGGCCAGGTATATCAAAAGAGCAAGAAGAGTGGCGAGCGGCTCTCATTCATGCTAAAGGCCAGCGGATTTAGTCCGATTTCCGTTTCCGGAGACGCAGCACGACGATGGAATCTACGTCCATCATCGTGCTGCGTCTCCGGAAACGGAAATTGGATTGAATCCCGCTAGCCGAGACTAGCGGTTCAGAACTTCGCAAGAGGCTAAGCGTTGGTCTCGGCATTTCGTCAGCAGTCCAGTAGATCAACGTTCATGGATAGACGCAGCAGCTGACAGGGCCCGCCACTCTTGCCTATTTTCGGGGATATTCAGCAGGTCCTGTGCAGGACGACCAGCCCACTCCTTGACGTTCGTAAGCCACCGCGGCGTCGACTATCCTCCAAGGGACCAGACACACTGAAGGACCTACGGACCACGGACCTTCATTCACTGGATAAGTGTCTCTCATTCGTTGCCTCTTTGCTCTATCATGGCCAATCGTAACAAACCCTAAAAACGAAGGGCTTTCGCTTCCGTTTTCTGTCAAAATGGCGGATCTTCCTAACGTACAAGAAATTTTAGAAGTGAGTGATTTAACTTTTCTGTCATCAGAACCTTGTTAAAGAAGATTGATTGCAAAATAAACAGTATTTTCTGTACAAATGTATTCTGTTAGTTTATAGAAAACGCATTTAGATTTTTCGACATTTTTATAATATAAAAACATCGTCACAACAGATGCTATTGACTTGTTTTACCACTAACAATTTAAACAACATTGTTTTTGATTTTTTGGAAACAATTGTATAGATTGTTCTGTTACGAAAACAAAACATCTACTTTAAGAATTTATTTAAGGTATGCAAACAAAGAACCGGAAACACGAGGCCTGTCTAAAGGAAAGCGGAGACTTACACCGGACATGAACCTGAGTCGCTTATCCAGTAATGAAGGTCCGTGGTGGGACAGCGCTGACTCAACTCGCGTCCAGCTGTATACAAGCTAAACTTATTGACAGGCAGCTTCCGGTTTCTTTGTTTTGTACCCGCTAGCAATATAGAATCCTTGGATACTGAATAAATCTTCTTAAAAAGTATGCTTTGATATAAATATATTTTAATATATGAATCATAATGTAAAATATCTTTGCTCAGACAGAGCGTTATATCGTAGTATATGTATTTATTTCAAAGTCAAGAAGATGGTTATGTCAGCAAGCTCTCGCTCTCTCGATCATTGTGTTTGAGTTTTTACAGAAAGCGGTTTGTAGCGAGTTTATCGTTTCTTAATGAATTTAATTCAGGATTAATTCAGACTAAGGCTCCACGGAACTTACTCCATTTATTCTTTAACACATTTATATCCTTATTGCTTTTTTTAACATGTTGATTTGAACACATTCACATCGTGCGATGTGTTATCTAATCAAATTATTTAACATATAAAACAGATTTCATATTATAATAGATTGCTTATTATCTTTACACACACAAACACACGTGAGCGCTCTCTCTCTCTCTCTCACTCTCTAATACGAACAGTTTCAAGACACTAGTGTTGGATAAATAGTCTCGTCGAATCTAGGTGTGAAAATTACAAAAAAGAGTTGGTCCATGCTACTATGAGTATAGAGAGCAGCTGAGATTAAAATAAACTCCAGTAAACTGTAGTTGGATTTAATTTAAAATATGTTATTTTATAAAATATGTTACACATCAGAATTGTGCACCGTAATCTCTTTTTATGTTTATATAAATGTATCTTCTTCTTTTTTAGCCAAAATCCCACAAGTCGGCAACTTCGAGTTGATGTGGACAACACATGAGATTACGATATACGATAGCATGTAGTAAGCAGTGTATACTAGCATTTCAACAAAACAGTTGCATTCTGAAATATTTGAAAGTCGTTGTAAACTAACAACAGGATAAAATCTTCATTAAAAAACAGAAATCACTCACACAATGTTAGTAAATTGCAAACTGAGATATTGCTATCAGTAAATAACATGTTACTTTGAGACCAAACAAATTAACTAGAACAATGTTGTCCAGTTTAACACTGCGTAAATATATAGTCACTCAAACATATATTAATAATAATACAAGTGCACATGTATAGTGCAATATCCAGTCGATAGGCAAGCTAACTGCACTGTACCATTACGATATCCATACGACAATCGCAATCGATGATGTAAAACGAAGAACAGTGCAAATGCTTAGATTCGTGTTGTTAACCGAAAATATCTGGACAAACGTTCGACCAACATTTTACCTGACTATTGTATAAAATCTTTCTCAAACTTGGTAAAATGTTCGTCCATATTCGGAATGGCCTGTAGCTAAGGGTGATCACTAAGCATTGAACGGGTTCCCATTTTGGAAAATCTTCAAAAAAAAAAAAATAAAAACAAACAAACAAAAAAAAAAACAAGGTATAGTGAGACTAGGAGAAAATTAACCAGATATTATATTTTACAGCATAAGGTAATCGTCAATGGAGCTAATTCACTGTAACTTAACTCTCACGATTGCTGCTGTGAAAACAAAAAGACCGAAACTAATAAAGTAAGCCAGTGTGGAAAGTCAGTACATCGATCCTAACAGGTTTCTTTTTCCTTTTTAGTGTAGAAAAATACATCCAATCCATCTGCAAGATAGAAGAAATTAGTAAAATGTAACCTTCTCTCAGCTTAAGGTGACAAGGCTGTCTGTCTGTCTGTCTGTCTGTCTGTCTGTCTGTCTCACCCACTCAAGCACGCACAAAACAGACACATGCATGCAAGCATGAACGCACTCACATTCGAACGTGGAAATAAAGTTCGTTTGACATAGCTCAGTTCTTCAGCAATTATGTTCTATCACAAGCAAGAGGTAATATTTCCTCCAGGTTTCTTCAGGTACAGAAGTCTCCTACTGTGTGCTCATTAAATCACCACAGTCACATATATGCTTTCCGTACCCTTTATTCTGTTTTATCGTAGTATGAAACGAATAGAAAGTTTGCCTTGCATATTACATTGTTGTGTTGGCATCTCGTTGTCTACATCGTCTTGATATTTCTTTCAAGTGTCTTCCCCGAACTCCGATGAAGGCATAGTCTTCGCCTCAAACTCGTCAGTCTCCTGCTCATCCACATTATCCTGTAAGCTTTCCGCAGTTCTCTCCCCTTCGTTTTCTTGAGCTTCATCTGATGTGACTACGTCTTCCTTCTGGTCCTCCATGTTGCTGTCGTCAAGTCGTTCTTCGGCTGTGTCATCTGTAACAATCACAGGTGAGGCGCTATTTGAAGAGTTTATGGTGTCGTCTGCAACGACAGCATCGTTTATGTTGGATGTTTCCTCCTCTACCACTCCTGAATCAAGAAGCACTTCTTCTCTGGCGTGGTGATCGAGGTTCAAGTTTGATTCTTCAAATGTGTTCACTATTCTTTGCAGGTCGTCCATCTTGGGTTCCACCCCATCGTCTGTGGAAATGTTCTGTGCGCTCTCACGCTCTCTAAACGCGGCCATAATGTCGTCCTTGAATTTCTGCTCTAGCTGGTCACGTGGCACTTCACGGCGGGTGACCGTCCCGTGCACCACTTTCAAAGGACGCGTCTGCGCATGCGTTCGCAACAGTTCCGTCAAAGTTTCCCACACGCTGATGTTCTGTGAAGTGACAAATACAAGTATGTCAGTGACGTCATTATTATTATTATTATTATTATTATTATTATTATTATTATTATTATTATTATTATTCGGGGATCCTCAACATTTGGCTCACAGTCACTCCGTCTACCCTCAGTGTCAGTTGTGGCCCTTTGGGCTGACATCCACTTACAACGAGGTCAAGAGTCCGCAAGGCACTTGTCTCAGACTCCAAAATGGCTTCGCCCAGAGCCTGAGCTCCTAGTCCAGTGGCCAGGTTGTTGCCAAGCTGAGACGGGAGAAAAAATATATATGAAAGGCGACATCCGATCGACCTGTCTTAAAACTCAACGAAAGTGTACAGTGGGTGTTTTTCACAATATTTGGGCAGTACAAGATAATGTTTCCTAAACTCTGTGAATGATTTCAAGCCGGCAAAGATCAGAAGTCAAAATGTGATGTCACGAATGTTCACAGATCACTCAAATATTGCACGATGCAGGCTATTTCATTGGCTGTAGCCATTAATATGCATGTGCATACGCTATCAAGATTTTTTAAAAACCCTTTCTGTGTTTGATACTTGCAGATTAGTAAATTAATAATGTACGATAGAGACCAGCCAATCTTCATCATCACGTACATCAAGACTATAACACAACCGCATTTGGTTGGTCTTTTTACTCCATTTCTAAAATTTTGCAACTACCTTCGGCCAGACCTGCAGAATGCCGAAGGGAAATTACGCACATCTCATCCAGTTCAACCGACGGTTGCCGAGGCTGTCCGACTTTATACCTGCAATACCACACGAAGCAGAATCAAGCCCTCGTCTTACCTTCAGCACCTGCAGCGTTTCGTTGGTTTTGATCTGCGATGCGACGGCTAAGAAGCCGGTGTTGGTGATTCGATTGCCGGACATGTCCAGCTCAAGTAGACTGCTGTTGCTGCTGATGGCCAGCGCCGCCGCACCGCAGCCCTCGTCACCCAGACCGTTGTTGGCCACCGACAGACGTTTGAGTCCCACGTTTTCCTTGGGAGATAAAAAATAAGCCGGCCATGGGATCATTTGGCAAAGTTTATTACAACCGGTTGAAGCCAATGTTACACGTTATTCAAAGACACATGCTGCTTAGATTTATAGCATTTGTTAACCGGTGAAAGATATTATATATATATTATGTATAGATGTGTGTATAAAATGGATGTGTATATGTACAAAGTGAATCCTTTTATTTCCGTTCTATCATACCTTTATACCGGCCATAAGCGATTTGCCTCCCTTTGGCCGAATGTGATTCCAGCTCAGGTCAAAGGATTCAAGAGTGTCATTGGTTGCTGTTAAAATAATTAAAAAACCATCGAAAATACTTGCATGAAAAGTGTACAAAACGGGCAAATAAAAGACACAGTCGTAAGTATTTCAGTCCCTTCAGAGTTATTTCCCGTTCTTTTGCAACAAATTTCTCGTAAATAAACGAGTCGAAGTGTTACGTATTACATGTTACACGAGGGAAGAACATGGACATGCAATTAGGAACGGACATGATGTTTAAGGAAACTTTGGGAAGGCCTCTTCAAGCGTAGGGTTGGTGGAGAGATGGGTTTTAAAAACCTGCAGAACGTTCATTACATCATGTACATTTCTTCCCTGAAGAGGTCACAGATCGCATTCACTTCTCACCTAAGGCTTGTCCTAGAACAGACGCAGCGATGTCTCCGAATTCGTTGTGAGACAGGTTCAAGGACTTCAGTACTTTTCGTTCCTGAAATAAATAAATAAATAAATAATTCTAAACTTTTAGCTTCGTTACAATTTCAGAGGGGTCTAAAGTATTACTATTAAACAAGAAAGAGTATTGTTGCATCACTTTTAGCAAGTCAGCCGTCTACGAAGAAGTACGAGGACGTACATTCAGCACGAGAGCGAAATGGTCGGCGTCCACATCCTTGAAGTGATTACCTGGACAAAACAAAGAGGTGTCACTTTTTATCACATTAAATGATTGTAACTGAACAGAGAAACAAATACCAAACTGTCGATGAATACAAATGAAACCAATAACGAACTGCGCGAATGTGTGTGTGTGTGTGTGTGTGTGTGTGTGTGTGTGTGTGTGTGTGTGTGTGTGTGTGTGTGTGTGCGTGCACGCGCGCTCTGAGATCAGCTCTTTCGATACTTTTAAACCATTATGAGAAAATCACTTTTGAAATATGTTCATATGGTTGGCTTTAAGTTTGATGAATGCCTTCTCATAATTATCCATCAATGTGAATTCATAAGGATTTCATTAAGAAGACAGCACAAAACGCCATTTTGTTAGTTCACGTTCTTTTGAGCTATTAACTACTCTATATTGAAATCACCGTCTTGATACTTTTTAATTTGATATCTGATTGTTTGAGCCTTGATGTTTAAAATACTTAAGAAGACATCTGTAGCCACACTCGATCGACATGTTCATTACATACTGTGGTGAGCTGGACTCCCAGAATGACGTGTGATGAACTCATAACCCTTTCAAATTACTTACCGATAAACCCCTCTACACACACACAAAAGAAAGAATGAGATTTTCTGGAAAACTGTATCAAAGTAACGGAGTGAATAATGTTGCTTACCAGACAAAGTAACGGAGTGGATGAGGTTGTTCTGCATCAAAATTTTCTCCACGGCACCAGCACCTGCACTTCCCAGGCTGTTGTTGCTGAGGTTCTGAGAAAGACAAGCACAAGCTGCTATTTTATTAGAAGACAAGCACAAGTTGCTATTTTACTAGTAAAGATAAACTTAACTACTTATATTGATGGACACTTGCTTGGATTAGCCATCCAGCGACTGTGGTTATGAAGCGAGTGTAAGTCGTTTCCTCATGCCAATATGGGGAATTCAAGGAAAAGCGTCTAGTTTTCGTAGTTACAATGCGATGTCCAGGACCCCACGGATATTAATTCATATTTCTTTACACTAGAGTTTCTTTGCTATCACTTTATAGCTACTGTTCTGGGAGTGAAACAATATCTGCTGGGTCAGGACACCGCTTTATAACTTTGGAAATACGACCCTTGTCCCATCGTTCCCCATGTTGCCCCAGGACAAAGGATTACCAATTTATCCAAGCTTCATAGCAACGGCACAAGGGGATGTAGCTTTAAATCGGTGTCACTTGGGTTTGCTTTTCCTCCATTCAGTACCTACAGTGCAAACATGCCTTCTGTAGCAATACCTGTGGAGACTACACAAGAGGGATCGTTATGCCCCGACATCCTATTTCTGTGCCTAGTTTTCAGTTAAAGTCAGGTGTCTCTGACAGAATTTCCTGTGTCCAAGACTAGCCGTGATCCAGCCATTCGAAGCGGGCTGGAGCTTGTGCCTCCGCAGGTCGATGACCGAGGCACTGTGTCTAGACAGTCTTGCTTGCAGAGATATATTTTGTCCTCACGGTACTGAGATTATACTCTCACCTGTTTCTCTGTTCCAGGTCGCCTAGTTTAACCGCTCGTGTCCATGTGTGAATATATGTGTGTGGATGTGTAGACAGAATTTTTAGAAATCTTTGTAACATTTTGTAATAAGTGTTCCCGGTTAAAACAAAAGCAGGAACATTAACCCGTCTCTTTCTTCTGTAGATAAAAAGATTAGCAAAATAATTAAAAGAATCAACTGATATATCCTTAAAGCTTACTTTAATTAAAATCTCATATGATTGTTTCATAACATTAACCAAAATCTTCATAAAAATATCTCTTAGTACAGTTGTTATAAGTTATTCAAACTAAGAAAAATATGATTATGAAACTTGAAGTAAAATCAAATCTGATACTACAAACCGATATCAAGTTTCACTTCTAAACGAATTTATTAACCAAACTTTTCCGCGCGGTCATTAGATGTTTAACATCCGCTAGTATCAAATATCAGTTCTTTAGTGGTACTTGTAGGCACTAGTGAGAATCTTACGGCAGAAAAAGAAAGATGCAGGAAAATTCACGAATATGCAGATACTTTTAGTGTTTTCAGGATGTATATTCGTTAGATTTTAGTTTACTAAGGCATACATAAGATTTTTTCTTGCAAGTATATTCTTCCTACTCCAGAACCCAAGGCTGTGTAGCAAATCCTCCTTGAAGTCAGGCTAGATACCGATCTACTGGTCACAGGATGCGACGAAAGTTATGACGATAGACAAAGACAACGATAGGAGTCAGGTGTCCGAGCTGAACTTATTTATTCAGAACTCACAGGGCTTGGTGTATTATCGAGCATTTAAAACAGAGGCTTTGACAAAAGCTGGCACCTTAACGTGAACTTCAGTAATGATTAACAGGTGAAAAAGTCCGTTTAGTCCCTCATACATTCCCGTCCGTCACGAAAAAAACGAAGAAATCCTGACTACTCCTAGGCTAATGGTGTTTCACATATCGGGTCTCGGAGGTTTGTTCCAGTTTATGACACCACCTGCACGAGCTGAACTCTATGCACTCACCAGTTCTGTGATGCTGCAGTTCTCTATCAAGGCTTCCATCAAATTTGTAGCTCCTTCCCCTCCAAGGTCATTTCCTTCCAAGTCCAAACACGTGATACAAGAATCCAGCTGACGACGAAGAAGTATGCGTTCATGCACATTGATGATGATGATGATGATGATGATGATGATGATGATGATGATGATGATGATGATGATGATGATGATGATGATGATGATGATGATGATGATGATGATGATGATGTAAATATGCAGGCCGAAAACAGTGAAAAGAAATTAACTTAAAGTATTTAAATTCATGATTCTCGCAAACCACGAATACAAAATATACAATAAAACACATTTCTAAGGCGACGGTGAGGAAGTCTCTTACCATAAGGGGCACCGCTAGTGCCCGTGCGCCAAGTGGTCCAAGAGAGTAGTGCTTGATGGACAGCAAGGGGGAGGAAGGAGATCGAAGGTAAGCGCCAACTGGTGTTACGTCTAACTGGCGACACTCCCGCCGATAGAGCTTCACCTTGATCTCGTCCGCTCCAAGTTTGCGCCGTGGTTCCTCTGTTGCAAAAGACAGAAAATATGGCGTAGCAGCTTACATTCAGGCAAAGAAAGAAAGACAGAAAGTTCATAAAGATGTTGTAAAAGGAATGCGCGATGAAGACAGGAAAAGGAAGAAAATGACAGATTTTGAAACAAGTTCTTAACTGTTCAACTAAATTTATGTTGTGGCGACTAGTGAGAACGGATAAACAGAAAGACACAGAGGCAGCAGCATCTGACCTTAGACCATACCATCAAGATCGAAAATCCAGTCGTCGTTATCTTCTTTCAGATGATACCCATACATATGAGCAACAGCAATCTTTCGGGTTGGTACTGTTTCCTTAATACCTTCCTGCACTTTCTCTTGTCTTCCCCCAGTTCGTAAATAGGCGCCATTAGAGCTACGATGACTGGTCAGGAAAGATTCAGAGAGGGGCGGTTTCTGGTTCATCATGGACCAAGTGGTCATTTTATCGCAGTTTGTATACTTCAGTCCAGACATAAAGGAGTCAGATTTTCATTTGACAATTCGATATCTATCTTCACAATAAAGTTCCAGTTTTTCATGCTGCAATTGTAGAAATAAATTCTTAATCGTCCATAGAAATCCAGATTGACCCTGAAGACACTTTTCCTGCATGTAAAAGTTTCGAAAGTCCAAACTTGCTTACGAAGACTCTTCACAGTTCCTCCGGTTGAAAAGAAGTATAACCCGAACGGATTGATATTCGACCCTCCAAGCATTCGCTTTTATTTGCTCTTGCACACTCTCTTCACCCTCCCTCTGCTGTCACCCATGGCAACTGTTCATTATTGCCTACTTTGTGTTTGACAGAAGGTGAACTAATGTCCTTTCGTAGTAACTTGTTTTTGTGGTCTGCTATTCATGAAGTTCTGACATTTCCATCTGAATGCAAAGACCGTTGTTGTCAACACCTTGGATATTTTGGTCAGAACTGTGATCCCTTTCGCTGCCAACATGTGTGCAAGCTGTATTTTATTCTAGCCCCTATCGTTCTTTTCTCTTTTTATAAAATGCGAGCATATACGTGAAGCTTTGTAAGCTCGTCTGAACAAATTGACACCTACTCTCTACAGGTGAATAGAAAACCTGAGAATGCGTTCTTTTGGGAAGAAGCAAACACGTTCTATCTGAAGTATTTTTATGGGCTGATCTATCCTTAATCGAATTAGTATTGCTCTTCTCGTTAAGTTAGGTCCATTGAAACAAAACGCATTAAGGGCCTTTGTTAAAATTGACAACCATTTGTTCATGTCTGCTTCGATGGAATAAATAGTTTCTTTGCCTTCATATAATTAGCCGTTGTGCTGAGCTCTTCTTCCAGAATACTTACAGTTTGTTCGTCGTTGCCTTAAGTGCCTTGTAGAGTGATCCAGATTAAAATAATAAAAAAATATTGAAGGATATTTTCTTTCCTTGACCATTGACTTAGCCGAATTCAAGTTTTTGGATAATGATTTAGATAAACAATAATGCACACGGCTCTGAAATGTTGATATATAAATAAACAGAAACTTAGAATCAAAGACTCACAGACTTTCTGAGAAGCACAGTGAATATCTTTATGCAAATGCAGCACTTAATAAATGTCCAAAATATAACGAACAAATAACTGACACACACACACACACACACACACACACACACACACACACACACACACACACACACACACACACACACAAATAAAACGCTACATTTTTGCAATCACTTACGATTCTGGATTCTAGTCCTTATTGTGTTTAGCCAACAATCAACAATCATGGGTAAAAAGGTAAGGGTAAAACGAGGGCGGTGGCGCTTAGGTAGGCATCTAAATACTTTATATAGGTCATCTGGCTCCGTGTCTATAAATCTCAGCAAGGGGCTTCTCGTGTCGGTCACGCGTGCTTAGTCTCTCCCCGTTGTCAGTAACGTCCTTCTTCGGCTCCCCCTTCCCTACTTCCCACCCCCACCATAATTCTACAACCATTTCTTAAGATTTCTGAATATATTTTTCTTCGTCAGAAGCTTCTAATGGGAAGTAAGGGAGCAGTCGTCGGTGGAGTTTGACTGGTCAGTTCATCGAATGGTGAGTTTGAAAGGATTGATTTGACCGAAGCAGACGAACAACCCGCAGACACCAACCCCAATCCCTCCTTGGGGGGGGGGGGGGAATACGAAATAATAAGACTCGAAGGGACTCGTATTGTACCATGTCACAGTGTCATTGTTAGTCACGCGTCTTGCGAGGCAGGCTGTTGAACCGAAGAACAGATTGAGTTTCCTTCAAGTACACACCGAGGTTGCCAGAATAAACACTCCTTTATGCCAAGTGTCTGAATACATAGCTAGTGGCCCGAGACTGATTTCTTTCAAGCCTTGTTAATCATTTTGTAACCCAGCAAACGTCCCTAACATAAAATTTTATTCCTTATTTTTTATTTTGATCTATGTCTTCAGTACAAGATTAACCCCCCCCCCCCCCAAGAAAAAGGCGGAATAATCAAAAAGCTTTTATGCGCCTGCTTTTCAGAGACTTGCTCATTCAAGACTTAACGCAGAGAATTAAGTAACATTTCTCCTGTGAAAGGTGACAGTTTCTGCTCGATATTTATTATCAGACACCAAAACATGGAGATTTGCTGATTGAATTGCAACTGATCATCGATTGTGAGAGGCTTAGTAAAGAATCGTGGGGAATTTAAGAGGGAGATGATGAACAAGGAACTGAACTGAATTATGAACCATGTTCTGTTGTCTTCTTGTCTCTTTTCTAAAGTTGAAAAGTTTTGAATATAAATACAAATACTGGAAAGAGCAGTTTTCATGAATCTTACCAACATGCTAAAGCAGTTTTGAGTTGGTTTTGTGTGGTCGGCTTACATTATCTCCTGATATCACTGGCTGGTCACGCTATTCATAAGGTAAATGACGACGAACAAGAGCTACAGCTTCCTTTTCCTCTAAACCCTGCTATGTTTGTGGGTTTGATTGAAGTGGTGATTCGTGACACGTAACCTTTTTCATGGGCTGGTGAGAGAAGTGGCTAGCTAATAAACAGCAGAACCTTTTTACATGTTGCCACGCAACACACTGGTCGTAAGTGCTGCGAAAATATGTCCTCAAATTATAAATCGTCATCAGAGTCGGTAAAAACTTTTTAGGATCCTTCGACCAGACGGCAACATTTGCTTCGCTCTTTTGTGACTTTATTTTTTTCCGAGCCAGCAAATCGAACCCGTAACTCTAAGCAAAGCTTAGACTGTGTGCTCTACAACAGCTTTACTAAAATCGACGGAAAGTTAAGGTATTATAGAGAGGTTTTCTTCGTATTGTATTTGATTGCCAAGATTAAAAAGTATGTTTTAGATAAGACAGCATGAACCGCCATCTTGGTAGTCAATGCCGAGTTGAGTAGATATTTATTATCTGAAGAATTCTCCGTCCTAATCTTCACTAATTTGATTTCTAATGGCTTTACTAGAAAAAGTAGGGATTAAGCCTTAGCATAAAGGATATCCCTAAACACAATCGATCAAAATATACATAATATATTTTGGAAAGCTGGACAATCTGATTCCTAACATGACTGGCTTCTGATATAGTTGCACCTTTTCAAAATATGCTGAAAATCTTCTAGATGACATCGCCATTAGTTCATTTTTATTGGATAACATTACTGCGTGAAAGTTCTTGGCAGTCTGTCACTATCAGTTTGTGTCTGTTACCTCTCTCCTCGTCATCCTTTTCGAGGTCGATGTCTGGTGACGAAAGGCCGCTCAGGTCGGAATCCTTGCGCACGTTTTCCAGTTCCGTCATGAAGAGAGCTTCATCTCGCGGTTTCCGACTAACCGTCTTTCTTTCCGAGACCATTTGCCTTGACACCTGCTCAGAAAAAACACACATTCTAGCGTTTATGTTGAGGTATTATTATCTAGTATCAGAAAATTCATCTAGAAATGAAAATATCGACTGTTGCATTGTAACGCATCTAGGCAAAGATAGTAGCTTCTAGAGGTCAGTCAAACGGTCAGTAAAATCTGGGCAAAATGATCAGACTTCATAGACATTACAAACTCAATAGAGAAAGATAGGAAGTTAGCTTATCTAACTACTGGAGTGTGTGCTTGTGTGTGTGTGTGTGTGTGTGTGTGTGTGTGTGTGTGTGTGTGTGTGTGTGTGTGTGAAGGGACTTCTTAAATGCCTCTTCTCAGAAAGAAAACTCAGGAACACTGCTCTTTCCTTATCTTGCCTGGAACGACAGTTTTCCCAGTCTGACTACTTGCTATGACTGTGAAACTTTGCCTGGCCCCCACCCCCTGTAAATTCCATTGCTGTTTAAAATATGAAGTATACAGTAGGACAGAGTTTTATTACCTTCGGGCGGAGGAATTCACTTGTGCATGTGTATGCATGCGACGTGTGTACGTGTATGTGTGTGTGTGTGTGGGGGGGGGAGTACGTAGACACTTAATATATATACCAGGATATCAAGAGTCGGTATCTGCACACTAAATACTCATTATTAATATTATTAAATATAAAAATTAAAACAAAAAACTAAAGATGTACAACTCCCGAAATAAAGAACAGCCAAGAATTGCAAAGTAAAATAAAACAATTAATGTTTTCCTAAATACTTTAAAATTAACACATACAAGTCGAACCATTTTTGAACCTCTAGCATGATCATCCATGGACAGCGATTATAAAGACGAAAAAGATTTAACAAAACAACACAAAATCACAATGCTTTATCGATGTCTTAGAGAAATAAATGTCGATCTAGAAAAGTGATGAGATGAGCTGTTTCGCCGACAGTAACAATTAATGACTATGACATTCTTAGTGTAAAAGGGAAAAAAAACGACGACGACGACGACGACGACGACGACGATGATGATGATGATGATGATGATGATGATGATGATGATGATGATGATGATGATGATGATGATGATGATGATGATGAAAAGACTTACTGCTGTGTCTTTTCGACTGGCTGGCATGTTGACTCTTCCCTCAAGCAATCCTTGCCGTCTGATCTCTTAAGCTTAAGTCTTCTCGAAAAAATTCCAAGAAGTAATTATTCTTCAATGCAAGTCGAAGAAAATTCCTCAGGAGCTGGCACACATTTGCATTTATACCGCAGTCAGCTGTAGTTGCAATAAACTGAAAACCAACGCTGGTGCCTCAGACTTTAACATGTTTGTCACTAGGCACGAGAGGAGAACTGACACTGAACCGTCTCATTGCTGCGAGCAGTGTCTCTAATCTCGTGTCCCTGTCTAACCACTGTACCCTGTTTCTCTCACACCCCGTGTTTGTGTGGCAGTTCTTCGCACTCAGGTCGATTTTCAAAAGAGTTTTAATGGGACGAGGCCAGTGGAACTTCAAAAGCAATTTTCGATAGAGAACAACCCTTAACTTGACCGTGCACGTCAGCTGCGTAATGGGCTGCATGGCGTGCATGGGTCGCTGGAGGCGCAGGTAGTCCTTGTATGCCTTGATCCGGAAACATTTGACACGCTCGGGCGTTCAAGGTACAGGTGCACGTCTTTACACCTGTGTACACATGTTAGCGCCGCTCTTTACTGTGACACTTTTGTGAACGATGATCGATGTGAGGTCATTTTCATGGGCAGTTAAGTGCTACTCAAACACCACACACAAAAAAACATCCTCCATGTTTAGCCTTAACGCTTTCTTACCTGCTAAAGGTCAGAAGGTAAGGTAGGTCACGTTTGTCGAGTGCTCATCGACCATAGATCTTTGACGTAGATATCTTATCTTCTAGGAGCTTAGTTGGAAACACACACACACACACACACACACACACACACACACACACACACACTATCTCTCTATATATCACACACACACACACACTATCACACACACACACTCTCTCTATCACACGCACGCACACACGCACACTCACACTCACTCTTCATGCTTTCACACCAACAGTTTTTTCAACTCTCTTTCAAGAGGCACTTAAGCATTTGCAGGATCAAACAGAAGTAATCAAGAAGGTCTGGTTTCAGGTGGAGACTTTTTGTTCGCCAGATTTTTTTTTCCCCACGAAGCACGCAAAAGATTTGAAGATTTGACTATTAAATCTTCGCGTATGTCAGTCTGTCCGAACACAGCCACAAAATATCACCGGTGTTATCTCAGCGCTTATACAGTTTGCGGCGTCCAAAAGACACCTGTGCCCTCTTGGTTATAAACAGACTTATCAGTCGATGAATCGGCGACACGTGTGCGCAGCCCTTTATTACACGCACGTTGTGATCGTCAAGCAGCACCAGACCCCTTGCTGCGTAGTGGCTTCCCTTAGCGGCAAGGTAGTGTACAGCGAGAAATTGGATTATCTCACCCTTGTCGAAGGCAGGAGCTGTAGAGCTATAGTCTTCGGTTGTTATGCCGACAATACCGCACCCTCTTTATTTTTTTTATTTTTTTTATACTTTTGTTCGTTCATTCTTTGTTTCTTTCTTTCTTTAACTAAACTTTGCTAGTCTTTTGCTAAACTTTGTCTCGCAAAGGCAGCAGACTGTAGTTAAGCTGCGTGCGTTACAGAGTACACTGATATTATTGCTAGATCAGATAGAACCCTGATGCAAGAACGCACGCACGCACGTACACACATGCACCCACACACACCATCTCCACCATTTGTAAGAGATCAAGCCCTACTTAATGCAGGGCTTCTTAACACTAAAGATTGCATATCCAAAGGATTACGAGTCAGTCACACATGAAAAGGGCAGGGGAGGAGGTAATTCTTTTTAATTTTTTTTCAATCAAAATACAGGTGTGCTCTCTGTCGCCCTCCCTTCCCTTCTTCACTGTGCCAGACTGCCCCAGTCGCACTCTGTGGGGGCTGGTAACCCTACCTCACCGATGTCACGGACTTGTGTGTGTCGACATGAGATTGAAAGAAGGATCGCGCGAATGACAGTCGCGAGCAGTGCGAGTGCCAACGGAACGTATTGCTCTCCACTTGTACATGATGTCAAGAATTTCATGCATCATGATGGAGGCGGTTTAGAAACAGACAGAGAAACTAAAAAGGAAAAGAGAGAATTAAGAACCAAAAACGGTGAAAAGTCAACAAAGTTGAGGCGCCTGTGTCGTTTCTGCCTTTAGCGAGTTCTCTCTGTCTTCATCACCAAAGTTGAGGCGACTGTGTGGTTCTTGTTTTCGACAGAACTGGTGTGTGTTCT
The DNA here is from genome assembly GCA_004794655.1 of Marisa cornuarietis. Taxonomy (NCBI): domain Eukaryota; kingdom Metazoa; phylum Mollusca; class Gastropoda; order Architaenioglossa; family Ampullariidae; genus Marisa; species Marisa cornuarietis. The sequence goes on from SMMW01000001.1 coordinate 19,712,341, forward strand.
TTGTTTCTTTCTTCCTACCGATCATTATCACTGAGGCGACTGTGTGTAACTGTGTGGTTTCCTCTTTTAGCCAAGCCCCTGTGTGTAGTTTAGTACTCTGCCCTGACCTTATTGTACTTAGTGAATACTTTGTGAATCCATATATGATAGTATTTTTGTCATGGTATGTATCAGCAACGTTACGTTCATGTAACTCATGTAAGGACCCATTCTTTATCTACGAAGCTGTATGTTTACACACGAGAACGATAAACCTTCGTAAACATTGCATGGACTACCCCTGACCCATTGACTTTTTTTTGTAAAACTTTGGTGTGCTTCAGGCAGAGTTTACTTCATCTTTAAGATGTGATTGTTTACAAAGTACAAAAAAGGTAGGAAAGCAAAGACAGAGTGAGAGAGATACATGGCAAATCTTTATTTATGAGTGTAACAGAATAAGCAAAAGTTATGCTGTTTTAATCGAACTCTCGATCTAAAGAAAGGGAAAAGTAGCACCACGTACGTTACTACAAAGCAAAGGCATTAATCAAAGAAGATGCAAGGGGAAGGGGGCGGTTGGCACACTGACTTGCAAAACTCGAATGTGATTAGCATTATTATACACTTCATCTTCTAAATATTAAATCATTTCTTGTGAGTCATGTGTTTTGTTTCTTGTTAAAGGCTAACCCGATTGCTCAGCAAAAATCGCTGGAAACAAAGTATCACAAAAAACATATTCCGGTGATATTTTATGACAATGAGGCACGAGAGATTTTATATTAATATTTTTCTCTGAAGCACACCTGGATTTCTCGAGGAAACAGGGAGTGACGAAATTGAAGTATTTCTAAAAATAACATCGTCTGCAGCAACTGAATTCAGATGGAGTTTGTACTTATTTAGAAAATCCTGAAGATAATGACAGCAAACGCCAGTGGATTAACTTTGTTCAGAGATGTGTATATACAGATCTCTGCTTTGTTCAAACGTGCCGTGCGAACTACATCCTCACACCGCACTCAAGAATTTGTTCAAACATTTCGAAATGGATTGTTATCCAGTCACTTATACGATACAATCACGCTTTGGACTTTCAGAAAACAAGATCTTCCTACAGCAGTGCTTACTATACAAAACCACGAGGTGTTAAAACCGACTACGACTGGTGGTAAAAAGCTTAAACAAAGATCAAGCACCACATATGCAGTATCGACGGTGTCTACACCGTCTTGGCCTACATAACATCGTGAAAGTCACAAACACATCATCAGTCGTATCCTTATCCAGCACAATACTAAAATATTTTGTGTGCGAGTGCAAACGTTCTTCACTGTTAGCGTGGAGTCTGCCTCCCCCCCAAAAAAAAATAAAAGTTGACCATTTTCCTACGCCACTGCGGTATTCTGTATGCAACTATTGTTTTTATAAATTTGTGTATCTTATGTACGTACCACAGACAATACTTTCATTTGCAGTAGTATCCTTGCTGTGTGCTCAGTAGACCACCGTGAACCCGAGGGCTTTGTAGTATGTGTGGTGTTTTGTTATTTATCAAAGGCCCAGAAACATTATACGTATCTAGACAGCCTTAAAGCAACTGTTTGTGCTTTGTGGAAAGAGCGCGTGAGTGACAATGCAAGTGGGTATATCAAGCAGTTAGCTGGACACCAGTAAGTGCAAAGCAGACAGTACGTCTGCACTTCTCCACAATGCAGGTGGCCGGGTCTCTTACTCGTAAAGACGAGAGAGAAAAACTATTGACATAAGCGTGGAGCATAAACAGCTTAATTGCCTCTAGAGCCTTTCAGACTGGAGGACAAAGTACTAAACTCGCCAGGGTTGGGGAAAATCATTATTGTCAAAGAACAAAACAAAACTACAAGAGAACAAAGAAGATGATAAAAAAAAACAGTGGTAGAAAAATATATAGTTCTGTTTCTTGTCAATATCGATGACAATTAAGTTTAGTGCTTTCGATTGTTGAAAGTCTTACAAACCAGATCCAAGAATTAATTTACTGGTGGTCATAATTAGCATGGCTTTGCGTGCGTTGAACGTACATTTCACAGTCATTGTCATGGTCTTATATAGTTCTTACAGAGCGTGCGCTACCTAATGTAGCTCTGAATGAATATTTGAATACATTACGAGGCTAGCGTACTTTTGAATATTTCGTTGTCAGTGTTTGGTGAATACAGTATGTAGCCAATATTTTCGAATACATTTATGTCGCCTGTATGTCGTCGTCCCCAATGTAGAGGTACTTATATTTCGCATCACCTCGATTATAATGTGTATCGTTATATCCTTTTTCGATGAACAACAACTGTTATGCAGTTCTCAAGTTCTGTCAGTAACGCGGATCTAGTCTGAACGCGTCAACAAGAGACCGAGAATGTGTTATACTTGTGGTCAGGTCTTTCGGGCGGCGAGTGATCAGTGTCACTGGACGACCAGAGGAACGTAATAAACACATAACGTTCGTCTCACATGACCACCAAAACTACAGGGGGTAATGTAGCCTGTGGGGTCGGAAAAACTGTGCCCGAGAGACCTACAGGAGCAAAGATATATTTTTTAAGTTCTTGTTTAGACATGCAACATGCAAGTATCAGGCGCCGCCGCGCTCAGACAAGAAACAGCGAATATTCCCAGCTCTCGGTGTGTGCACGTGTAATGTGCGTGAGAGAGAGAGAGAGAGCAAGAGCTATAGAGCTGAGGGGGGATATGAGCACTGACGGTTCTGTTTTGACAACCATTTGCTTCAAGCAAAGTTTATTGTATTTTCATGTCTTGCGGTTAAGAAGCTGACGTGGAATTTCTCCATACTATCTAATTAAACAAAACTATCATTCGTTCTTTTGCTGACCCACATTTTATTTCAGTCTGCACACAAAGAGACTTCTTGTTGTTGTTGTTGTTGACTTTGAAAGGGAAAGTGATTCCACCCCTCGGTGATTTCGCACTGATGTGATACACAAAGAGAACAAACGCGCAAGCACCGACTTGTCTGTGCGCACAAGCATACCACAGTTATCAAGGGAAATAACTGTCCTCCCACGTTGTGAAATCATAGTTATTAATAATTTCCTTCGAATTCTTAGACTTATTCCTTGTTAATCACGAGTACCCATTCATTGGAACGCGTTTAGTATATATATATATTTTTTTTAAATCTGAAACATATTATTATTATAACTGCAGCATAGCATTAAGTGCAGAGCGTATTTTGTTGTAGAAACAAAATGGCGGTTGACTTTGTTTATAAGTCGCTTATGGAGTAATGTTTCGCTGCGTGTCAAAATGGCAGAAGACGTGGTCCAAAAAGTTAACGAACTCTTGACACAGGCAGATGTATCCAGCATTTGTGCAGCATTAAAGAAGAACACAGTGCGCATTCTTGCCTTCCGCGAATGCAAAATTGACTCAACTGATCTTCAACGCATTCTGAAGTTCGTTGCGTCTAGTTCCTTGCTTCAGAAGTTAACGCTTAACGTTGGTATCATCACAGTTCTACGTCACGTGGAGCTTTTATCACTGTGCATCACAAAAAATAAGTTTATAACGCATCTACAGTAAGTGCCTTAATTGTCTCCTGCTCTTATTGTCTTCTTTATCACCCCTGAATGAACATGGTGATTTACATATATTTTCTTAATCTTTCAATTACTTGTCAGCAAATAAATAAAGTCTTTATAGTGATGTGGATTTTTTTCTTCTTACATTCTTTCAGATCAATAATGTCCATGGTGTTAAACCCTCAAAAGCTTACATATTTTGTTGGTTGTCACATGTACCCACCACAGCAATTATTTTAAACATATCAAAATTAATTTCCTAGTTGTTTTGTCATAACCTTCACTAATCTTCTGTGACAAGCACATGTTATGTAATTCGACAATGGAAGATAAAAAAAAACAAAACAGCAGGATACTCAACATTACCCAGATAGCTGTCAACACAGAGTGCATTCATGTGAGGCAAATCAAAGGAAAGACTCCTTTTACCCATTTTTCACATAGAGCAGTCTTTTAAACTACATCAGAATTTGTAATGTATAATAGATGTGTTACAGTTTCTTCTATGCAGTATTTCTTTTGGAGCCACCAGCAACATTTTTTAATAATAAGCATCATACACCTACCAAATATGGCCTATAACCTTCCCATTGACAAAAAAGTATTCTTGTCAAATTTGGTGAGAGTCAAATGGTGTGGATTTGCATAGAGGCCAACTGAAAACTTTAAACAATGCACCTTTCCTGACAAAAGAATTAACTTGTGATGCCTGACCACTAAGGGATTGTATAAAACAGCAAGGTGGCATTTCAGCATCTGTCTAATGAGCTGCAGCTAGGGGAAGAACAGAGAGACATTTGAGAGACACTTTCATTAATACTTAATGTTCATTGTTTAGTGTTTACTTTCAGTACCTTATAAAAACAAATGTTGTTCTATTATCTTACAGTCTCCATGGAAACATTTTAGGAGATGATGGTATGAAACTTCTGGGTAAGGCACTGGTGCTGCATCCAACCATTGTCTCTCTTGATATAGGAGACTGTCGTCTGGGAGACGATGCTGTGGATGTTCTTTATGATCTCTTGTTACCAGAAAACAATCGACCAGGTCAGTACACAACTGTAGCTCAACACAACAAAGAGATCAATTTTCATGCAGTTATACAGTTTGTTTTGTATCTTCTCATTTGAAACTGCATAATTGCCTCCATCCATTGATAGTGTGATGCTTATATGCACATTATATTTCATGATGACTTATGGTAATATTGATAGAGTAATGTGTTTAGTTTATAAGGGAACATGTAAGACTGGTCATTGAAATAAGAGAATAAAGATATATACATGGATTAAAATGATACATATGAAGAATACATTTCAAATACATTATTACTTTATTGAGATAACTTTTGAGCACTGCCACAGCTGTCTCCCTTGCTCATTAATTGACGTTAGTCTTCAGATTAGTCATATATCCATTTAGACGCATGATCTTTTACATCCCCCAACTGTCCTCTTGAAATACATATTAATCTGAGAGAAGATTCTCCGTTCAAATACTCTTCAGGCAGGATCTTCACTTTGCATTATTTTCCTCAAACTGATCTTTGCCTGCTCTCATGCCATCCTGAAAAGTGAGGATTCTCGCTATTCCCCCAAGTCTGTAATATAAACTTCCACTTTCTTTGCATTCCTTTGTCCTACACCGATCACACCAATACTCAGCAGCTAAGTTTTTTTTTTCAGCATCACCCCTTCCCAAACTAGACTGTGGCATGCTGCTGCCTGTACTGGCACAACTCTGTCTGCATATTCCTTCAGATGATAAGGCTATAAATTAGTCATGCTGACCAGCCAACCAGAAAGATAATAGTCTGATCCCTCCCCTCCACAGCCCACCTGGTGTACATGCCATTTTGATTTAGTGATCAAGCGTACCCACTAGTTCCAGTGTTCGCTATCGATGACATGCTAGTAGGTTTTAGATCCAGTTACAATTACTGGTGATTATATTGATTTCGTGAAATTGCTTTAATAATTTCATGTTTTTATACATGTAAATCTGTCACTACCATTTACCAGTAGTGACAAAAGTATCAGTTTTCTTGTCTGCTTTATTACAAAATGTCTTAGGTGATGAGATCTCGGACCAAAACTATTTTACATTTCTAGACACCCACCTTCCCCCACTGCAAATCATTAATATTTCCCTACCCTCTTGACAAGTATTTTTAAGTGATAGGAAACCCTGTGGCTGGTTGAAGGGAGCTGAAAGAGAGGACTGGGTTTTACCTTCCAAATGCTTTACCATAGACTTAAAGCTTAATGGTTTTATTGCCATTAGGCTATTGGACATTGAGTTATGTTACTGCTGTATGGTTTTATAGCAAAAGCTTACCTTTTTTGTATCTGGTAACATCCACAAATTATTATTTTCTTTTTGCAAGGATAACTCACATAAATTTGTGAAGCAACAATGTTTTCAGAAAGGTTTATTGTATTATAATACTAAGTTGTTTAAATGGAATGGTTGTCGTGTGGGTTTTATATATAGCACTGTTACAAGAGGTACTTTTTCGTTTTATAATTTTAGTAGCACATTTTGCATTTGCAGCTCTCACAGAGCTGACGCTGAGTGCTAACCCCCGCATCTCAGCGCAGGGCTGGGCTCGGCTGGCCATGGCTTTGGCCAACTGCACGTCTCTGCGCATGCTACTTGTGGACTATAACCTACTGGGTGACTATGCTGCCTCCTGTCTGCTTGTTGCTGTCGCTGCCTCACAAAATCTTGAAATTCTTGACCTGGAGGGATGTGGGTTGTCTGAACATACAGCACAGGTTGTTATTTCAAGAAGAGTTCTTGTATGTGTTTTTTTTTCCCCCCTTACTGTTGGTGATATGATGAACATGCTGAAAACTCTTTAACAGCAACATTAAAACAAATATCTTCCTATGTTACAAGTGACAGATAACACTATGGGGTTAAAAGCTGTACTATTGAGATTGAAAATGACATTCTACAAACTGTTGTTAACACTCTACAAAATGAGATTATATATTTAGGGCACATTCTGCAGCTGGGAAACCAAAACTGTGTAACTTTTAACACTTTACAGTTGATACTTCACTTGGTACAAAATCACCTTGGTGGCCTGAGCAAAATTGTGCTGAATGGCAACAAAATCCGAAAGTCAACAGTTAATGCCATCAAGACATATCTAAGTGAAAACCACATGGACACTGAGAGCGAGTGCACTTCATCTGATCTTGACATGGAAATCTCCAGTACAGCGTCAGAGGCAACACCTGACACTTTTTCATCTAAGGTAAAATTATAAAGATATAAAGACTACTGAAGCTCACTTTTCAGCAATAAATGTTGCATGGCAGGCATATTTACAGATATCTGTAAAATCATGCAGGTTTTCTGTTCATCATTTTTATTTTTCAAGTTTACTGTGTATGTGTATGAGACTCAGAGAAAGAGAGAGCCAGGAAATTTATTTGAATCATAGTATCCTGTTTTAATTGATTACATTTTTTATGTCTCTTGATGACATACCCCAGAATTAATAAGACCTTTTCATCTGTTTCAGGTGAAGTCAAGTTCATCTTCAAGTAGCAGTAGCAGTAGTAGCAGTAGCAGTAGTAGCAGCAAAACAAAAACAAGTGACAGCAGCAGCGAGTCAGGATCTAGTGAAGATGAAACCTCAACAGTAAAAAGTCTGAAGGATTTGGACAAGGAAAAAAAAGATGAGGAAAAGGAGGAGGATGAAGACAGTTTGGGTGAAGAGTTAACTGAAGTTCCGGTCTATTATGCATGAGTATCAATAAAAGTGTTTTAATGACTGAGAATATACTGTGCTTTATATGTGTTCTTATGGAAATCAAAAGGTTATCCAGTAGTTTTGTCACAAGCAATAATTCAGTTTTGAAAAAGATCTTTTCTGCAATACGGGCAATTTCTTACTGCCGGAACACATTGTTTTAATGCCATCTAGTGCAGTCTTCAACATTTGTAAGCTCAGAAAGTAAGAGCCTTGGTTCCCTTTTGATTTACTATGTCCAGCCTGCCTTGCATGAGAACAAAAAAGAATCTGCACAGCTCCAAATCTCTGTTGTTAACACATTGCTAGAATCTTAAAAGGTTTGAAAAAAGTCTTAAATAGATTACAACAAATGTAAAGCTACTTTTAGTTTTGACACTGTTAACCTTCTAACTGCAACCGTTATTGCAACTCATGGATGAGGTTTTGTGTGTGTGTGTGTGTGAGAGAGAGAGAGAGAGAGTAAGCAGTTGAATGATGGTGAAAATTTATAAGCAGCATTTTATACACACTGATTTGTGTGCTCATACGACTTCATGTAGGCTCCTGAGCCCACCTTCGTTGGTGGAATAAGGTGCTCTATAAATAAGCATTTATTCTTTTTCTCATGTGTCGCTCATATCAACACACCATTTCTTTGAACAAATCTGTCCACATGGCAAGTGGTGAGAGAACTTTAATGAAGAAGACTACTTTATTGTATATTCACCATTATATTTTCTATTCTTCAGATTATTTTTTAAAAACTTAACTGTCGGCATAAGTTCTGTACCACTGAAGTGAATCCCACAAGTGGTAGCTTTCTCAGTTTCTGAGATGTCTCTTTGAGCTGCTGGTTTCAGGAAAGCTTCAACACAGGACTGTCAACAGACTCAGTAGTTGTATTTCAGTTTCCTTGGCTTCATGAACCGCTTCACAACCTCTTCTGTAACCTGCAATCTTCGTGCTTGATGCTCTGCTACTATTTTCTGTAGAACACCAACCAGTTCTTGCTTCAGATGTCCAGTCAGCAGCTCACCACTGCTGTAATCCTGACAACCAGACATAAAAAACACAATGAAAAAAAAAAATTAAGGTTTTACTTTAAATGTTGGTTAGTCCTGTATTCATAATCTGAACTTTTCCTAGATGTTCTTTTCATTTTTATTCAGTGCATCTTACTCTTTCAAGAGCATTTGGTCCTCCTCATCAGAATATCTACAAAATGTCTGTGTACAAACTGCAGATGTCTTACCTGTCGTATTTTTTCAAGTTTTTCATCGTCTTCTAGAAAGAATGTGAGATACTGGAAAGAAACATCCACATCGCAGTTACCCCCTAGCTGACGATGCTCCTCTACGGTGTCACGACCCCCTGAGAATGCATACTTGTTGATCTGCAATGGTTGTCAATGTCAAACACTTGTACAAATATTTTTAAAATGTTTAAAATAGTTAATTTTCTGAATGGTCCCGTGTTTGTAATCTTGGTTACATGAAGAGAAATAAAAGTGCTGACCACACTTTAATCAAGGGACAGAAAGCAAAGAAAGAAAATAATGCAATAGCTTTATGAGTAAATACCTTTGTTTTGATCTGTTTGGGTGTATCTGTTAAAAAGACAGATGAGTTTGGATCACTAGCACTCATTTTGCTACGTGCACCTTGCAATGCAGGAAAAAACTTGGAATGGAGAAGTGCTGGTTTTGACAAGCCAAGACGTGGTGCTACGTCACGTGTCATTCGGAAGTAGGGATCCTGTAAAAAAAAAACAATATTAATTTTTGCACGCTACTGACACTTCTCGCTCTTTCTCTATCACTTTCAAGAATTTTAGCAATTAAATTTTAAGATTAATAATATGAAGAATATGATCTCCTGCTAATCTACCTATATGAAAAATGTTTTGTTGTCTACAGCCAAATTTCTCCACCAAACATTATCTGACCTGATCAATAGCACAGGGGATGAGACAAGGTATCTGTCGACCACCAAAGATTTGTGGAAAAGCACAGCTGAAGCTTGGAGCAGCTTGTATTGCAGGAAAAGCAATCTTGCCAATGCTAGTGCTCTCGTCAAAGCCAAAAATGCCTTTGACCTGATTAAAAGTGACACACTTCTGGATCCGGCACATGGTCTTGTAGAAATCTGGGCTTGAGCTACATTTAAAAAAAGATTTCTTTCAGATGAAAACTTACAAAAAATAATTTTGTAACTCATTTAGACATCTCATTTCATCTACTGTTCAGGTTATATAGTCTTACATCATGGAATGATAAACTATACCATATTTACATAAAGAAAACCTTACTGTACATGAAATAAGGGGCAGTTAATAAAACTCATCTTGTTAGACCAGTTATTAGCATTTGATCATACAATCTTGTTTAGCCGCCTCACTGCTGTTTATGGTATTTCAGTTTTTGCCTTAGCATAGTTTGAGTCTTACCTCTTGGGTAGGACCTAGGCCATACTAGTTGATGGTTAGCTCTACGCAGTCATGACTTTAGTGTTTGGGGTTCCTCAAGGGTCAGCATTAAGGACGATTTTGTTTATTTTTATACGTTAAAACGTTATAAACAAAACTTTTATCTTTGTTGGTTCAGTTGCCATTTCGAGTTCACCCTCTGCTGGCGGCATTATATGCACATCATTTTTCAGTATTTAGAATTATGTATTTTCAAAGTTAAGTCTTGGATGGTTCATAGATTCACAGACAATCATGCTACCTGACTTAATGTCTTGATCCACCAGAGTGTACTTAACAGATATTCCATGTTCTTCTTTAGCCCCGATGTGTACTGTGATGTCTGATATGTCTTTAGACAAGTTTATCTCTAACGTATGCAGAACTGCATACTTTACACTCTGCAATATCAGCATGATTTGTCAGTCTCTGTTTGGACCTGGTTGGTTGGTCTATTTAGTAGAAAAGTGCTTCCACCTTGCTGTGATTTCACACTATGGGGGGAAAGGAAGTGGGGAGGAAACCTGAGAACCCAAAGAAAACCCCCGGTGCCCAGCCCTGCCAACAGGTGTCACATACTGAGAGTGTCCCAAGATGAGATCTGAACCCTGAGCTGCTCACTGCAGTGGTAACAAGTGAGTGTTTTAACCACTCTGTGCGCCCCTCTGTTTGGACCACCTACATCCTGTGCCTTTGTTTTAACAAGGCCTAACTACTGTGTAATTCTCTCTTCTCCAGCTGTCCTCTGTGTTTTCTCAACTAAGTCCTGCTCCTTGTTACTTTCTAACCCTTAACTCCATACACTCCAAGCAGACATCTCCATACTTGTGCAGATACTTCCTTTTCATTCTCAAAATGAAGATGAAAACGCTTGATGAATGCATGTTTCACCCTTCAGCATTAACTTATTGCAGTTCACTCCCTTACGTGATAAAGGCAATAGTCTTTCTGTTGTTAAAACATGCTTGTCCATGAAACATCTGGATTTTTAGGCCACGAGTTTCAGTCTGGTTGTGGTGTTCCATATCTGTAGTTTTCACTAGTTCCCATTTGTTGTAAAATTCTATTGTTTATCCACTTTATTCACAATCAGAGCATGATGCTAATGCTGTGTTAGAGGGCTATACAAATATACATTTATAATTAAAAATCATCCATTAAAAAGCTTACATCCTACCCGGTAATTACATCAAAATTTCATAAGTGCCTTACCCAATATAATCATAGTCTGAAAAGATGAATGTCTTGTCCTCATCGAAGCCACAAGCAATTATGTCTTTTGCATTTTCATATGCTAAGCGATGTGTTTCATCCACAGACAGATCTTTCCAGAGGAACTTCTCATCATCTGTCATCTGGATGACCAGTGGTACATCAAAGACATCCTGCAGCCATCTGAAGCAACACCATCAAAGCACTTGAGTCTCAATATGCCTTTTCATTTACTTGCAGTTATATGACGTTGCAATATGAAGAGACCACAAGATGTGTGAGTGTGCATGTCCATGCAGGAATGAATGTGTGAGGTACCCTGTAAAAATGTACTTTAAAGACTTACCTGAATGATTTTCGAAGTTTTCATATATCGTAGATTTATGCGATATAAACCTAACCTGTAAATTTTAGCCTCCAAAACCCTTCCATTAATTAATTATCTGCTACGATTTGCACTTACGATCAACAAGCGCCGCTAACAGTGTACTACGTCACACTAGTGCACCATTCACAACATTGCCAGCCGATCACACCAATCAGAGAGAGAGAATGAGCGACAGTTTGGGTTTTGGGACTTTGAAAGTCTGCATTTCTCGTGGTTCTGAACAAACTGCTACTTGAGCACGAGAAAAGCAGACTTTTAACGTCCGAATAATCCCAATTGTCGCTCATTCTCTCTCTGTTTGGTGTTGATGGCTGCCAATACTGTGAATGGTGCACTACTGTGATGTAGTACACTGTTAACGGCGCTCGTTGATCGCAGGTGTGAATCACGTACTTTGCTAGCAGATAATTAATTAACGTATGGGTTTTGGAGGCTGCAATTTACAGGTTAGGCTCATATCGCCTATATCTATCGATATCTGCAAAAGACGCAAACCATTCAAGTTGGTCTTTAATATGAAAGAGTTACTCACTTTTACTAAGCTGCTGATGCTAAAGTTGCAACAGCTGGTCAAAACAACTGCTGCAAATGTTCTCCCCAAAAATGAGCTCCCCTTTTAGAATACCCTGGATCCTAAATATATCTTCAAAAATGCTTTAGAAATGCAGATACATAAATTACAAAAAAAAAAAAACCAAGGCAAAAATAAAAGGCTCAGCAGGGTCAGAGAAACATATTACCATAAATATTTACATAAGAGCTTACTTTGTGAAAATGAATGGGATAAGATGACCGAGATGCATTGCTTCAGATGATGGTCCACGACCAGTGTAGAGATAAAATGGTGTTTTGTTCTCATATGCTGTGAGGATAGTGTGCATATCTCTGCAAAAACAGTAGACAATTTCCATTAACTTAACTGGAAGGCAAAATTTTTCTTATTTCTAAGAAATACCTTTATACATGACATTTCTGAAGCCTATTAATAATAATAATGTGTATTCATAACATGCCTAAACTAAAAATCAAGGCAACTGTTGAGTTCACTAATGCTCAGCCCTCAGCCCCTACCCATCCCACACTGCTAACATCACTTAAAAAAGAAGTGTGTGCACACACAGACACAGATCCAGTCACATAATGAACACATAACTAATTGGTGCATCTTTGAAAGTATAGTAAGACAGAGAATGGCTGATGTGTAAAGAAACAAAATTCCACAGCTATTTCTTTTTCTGACATCAAGTAAGTTTCTTCATAGGTTTAAAGAGTAACAAGACTTTTTTAAAAATCAATCAATGAGCTCTAGTCTAAGTTTAGATACACCATAACAATCTGACCTCCCCAAGCCAGTAAGTGGGTTACAGAATGCCATCAATATCAATATGGTTTTTTACATTCATTAGACAAAAATGTTTTTGCGCTTTTTTTGCTCAGCATATTTTAAAATTATGATTTAAAAGAATTTAATGTTAATATTAATAAAGCATAGCATTTAAAAATTAAGTTTAAGTGGTAAAAAAAATAAAGATCTACAAGAATGCAAAATATATTTCAAATCATGGGGTTGAACTTGATACGATACTGTTTCCCAAATCTACGTTGAAAATTTTTCCTTCATTATCAAAATAAAAGTCAACAAATATCACCAAGCACAGACTAAGGTCCAACCCACGATGTCATGAATGTCATAATTAACATATGGTTCAGTTTCTCCAATTAGTCCTAACAATGTCAACACATCCAGGTACTTTCCCAGATGCCAGTCTTTTATGTATGGTGATGATTACTGGCCAGCACTAAGAATAGAGAGATTTTATTCAGGCAGACAAGCCAATACTATCCCATCCTGAGCTCAGCCTAGTCATTTAAAAACACTTTTAAACTCTTGTCAACCTTTTATAGAGCATAACTTATGACGATGTTGGCAGACACTGTTACCTGTGTGAGAAGAACAGACCTCTGCGAATGAAGTGATGCACAGGCTGCTTAATGATGGCTTCCATGCGTTCAATCAGCTCTCTGTCTATTTTAGAACTTCCAAACCGATCTGACAAAAATCAAACAACATTAATCACATGTACCAGGTAACATTCCAGTGCACAGTTTTAGATAATGAGACGACTCACGCTTATTCAGAGTTTTCAATAAAAATTGAAATTTCAGATATATGACATGGGTAAAGAATGAGCCTGAAAAGCATAAGGATTCAAGGTGTCTGCCTGCATATTGGTAGGGAGGAATACACTCACCGATCAATTTATCGTAGTTAATCCCCGTATCTGACGAACTGTGAACATTCCACGGATCAACAACGTCTTCTTGCTCGTCCTGCTGGCTGTCGGTCATCGGTCCATCTCCAATTTTGGCAGCTCCTAAATCTCTTGCGACCTCTGTTTCGGACATGGTTTAGCTTGACCAGTTGACCACACTACACCACTGTCAAGTTAAAACTGCAAATATAAAGCCAGTGAATGGCTTTAAAGTCAGCCTAAAATTTCAGCAGACTGCCCTGTCTCGTCACAAGATTCCACGACAAGATTACTAGATGTTCTAATAGAACTCCGAGGAGTAAGCTGCATGTATGGTCTCGGCACTCTGGTGATCGTGAAAACAAATTTTTCAGAAAAGTTGCGTCAGCCAACTTTAGAACGTAGGTACAATAAGACAAATCTGTATTCCTGAGAAACTATCTTGCGAATGACGCAAGTATTGAGAAACGAAACGAGATTCTATTTATCACAGCTGTCATGTGCTCAGACTTGGGCTAACAATCCAAGCCGGCGGAACTAGCAGACGTGTTGAATAAAAATTGCAAACATAAGACGCACTGTCATTGGTTAATTTTTAACACTGTTTGTAACGTTTTTGTTGATTGGTAATTGTCGTGGGTTTTTGTTTTCAAGATGGAAGCTGTTTTTGTTATTTTACTTTTCAAGTAAAGCAGCAGCTCCTTATTATTACTGTCTTATTACATTGTTCGGTAAGTCTTTTGGGCGATATATAGAAGCACATTCATATGTAATAAATATTCTTGTAACAACAATTGGTAAGCAGTACGTAAAGAATGGTCATAGGTTATCACTAAATGAAGGCATAGTCGCATTTAGCATTCTTGTATTCTTTTCCTGATTGTGATTAGTACAACGAAACCAGGGAACATGAATGAAATAAGTCATGGCACAGGAAATTTCAGATTAAAACACAAGTGTTTAAAGAGATTTTGTTTTCGAATATAATCAAAATTTTGAAAGCAGATATGATTCACATGAATCATTTGACTATGTTATAGTCCAGACAAATAGGTCATAGGTCAACTCGTCACAAGACCATTTCGTCACTACCATTTCGTCCCACACCAAAAGCCAATTCGTCCCACGTATGGTCCATTTCGTCACAAGACAGAAAAGTCAAATCGTCACAAGCCCAAAAGGCGAATCGATCACCAATGTAACAATATCTGTTTATTTAAGACGGACTTAAACTTAAACAACCAAGCAACACTTGTGTCTTTATTTTTTACTTTCCTGGTGTTTATCTATTTATTTACTTTATTTTTTATTTTTTTGTTTTATTTTTTTTTCTTATTTTGTTTTGCTGCGCAATGAGCATTCTTCCGAATGGATACCTGCGCATTACAAATGGACATCATCATCATCATCATCATCATCATCATCATCATCATCATCAGTAGCTATGGTACAGATGCGATTTAGGCCTAATAGCTACTTGTTACATTGGTAATCGATTCGCCTTTTGGGCTTGTGACGATTTGACTTTTCTGTCTTGTGAGGAAATGGACCATACGTGGGACGAAATGGACCTACGTGGGACGAATTGACTTTTGGTGTGGGACGAAATGGTCTTGTGGCGAAATGACCGGCCCCCGACAAATATGTAATGATTGCTACTACACTGTATAATGATGTAAATGCATCACTGTAGGAAGCTACTGTTACATAGCATCATTCAGTCTTCTTTTGCTGACTGTGATTAATAAAGAAAAGAAAGAGCATGAATGTAATAAGTCAGGGGATGACAGGCTTTTTAATACAATAAAGTTTTAGAAAACACATTAGATTATATCTCGTGAATCATGGTTATTTCTCATGAATCATATTTATTTGAGAAAGTTTAAAAACCTATTTTACAATAATTGCTAGTATAACCATAATAATCCACTTTTTTTTCGGTCACAGACTTCAGATAATCCCCTTTCTGTCTTGCAGAGGTGACCTAAATTATGGACCTCTTGGTTGCCTATGAAAGTGATTCAGATGAGGATATTAGCAGTTACACACTTAACGCTGATCAGCAGCCTACACCAAGGAAATGTGAAAACTGCATGCATGTAGAGCCAGAAAATGGAAGTGTTAACCAAAATGGAGCTTCCTTAAGGACAAAACATGTAGAAAATCTACAGGAGTCTAGTGGAATGAGTTTCTTTGGATTAGATAGGACTGATGAAATGGAAAAGCAAACATTTGAAGAATGCAGCATCTCCCAGCCAAAGTTTGTCCAGATTCTGGGGCAGCAGTGTGAGGTACCTGAGGGTAGCTTTTGGAAAAACATTTCTGAATCAGATATTGTGAATAAATGTATAAACAGAAAGCCAGATTATCGTAAAAGAAAATCTGATACTCCTTGGATTCAGTTCGAACCTCGCATCAAAACGGACAATGCCGTTACTTCTATGTCTAAACAGCTGGACCCAGTGACTGTAGAGAGTATTGGCCATGATATCTCCAGTACCAGTGATAGCCATGGCATGTCCAGATTAGAAGGAGATCTCCAGCAAACAGTTAATGTGAAAGTGTATGCAGTCCACCCCAAAATTGCACCTCACTTAAACTCTCATCAGGCTAACAGATGTCCAACAAAAGAAGTTCACCTGTGGGCAGGACATTCAGGGGTCATTAACAGACTAGCCTGGTGCAGTGCAGCCCCTTACAGTCATCTCTTACTCTCTGCATCAATGGACACCACTGTGAGAGTTTGGAATGCATGGGCACAGAACCAGCCATGTGTTCGCACTCTGCAAACTCATGCCAAGGCTGTTCGGGATGCACAGTGGAGTGAAGATGGCAAAAAAATCCTCAGCAGTAGCTATGACAGAACTGCCGCTATTACTGATGTTCAGACAGGTGTGTATAACCATTCTGATGGTGGATACAGTTATCAGCTGTTTGCATTATGCTTGTTTTTTTCACATGCAAATTACATCAACAAGACCTGTGACTTATAGCTCTTAAATGGTACAATACAATACAATACCACTTTATTTATCCCCAAGGGCGATTCCAAATAGTGCTCGTACTAGCAGTAATACATACATGATATAAAGAGATAATACATACATATACATGATAAACAAAATACATATACATGATATAAAGAGATAATACGGACATATACATGTACATGATATAAAGGGAAATGATGTATTTATGTTGAAATAATTTTTCTTTCTCGCACGCATGCACTCACACACATGCGTTCCCAGTAACAGTAAAATATAGTGGATAGTGGTGACCTAGGTCACCTCAGGCTAGTACAAGCTCACGGCCAGTAGAATTGATGATGAATATCTTAAAGTCCTCAATTAGAGAGACTATAATTTTTCTTTTGAACAGGCCAGTGTTGCACAGTTCTGGATCATCCAAACTTTGTAAGTTGTGGAAAGTTTCATCCTGTCATGCCCTACATGGTTACAACAGGAACAAACGAATCTATTCAGGTGTGGGACATCCGAAGTCCAGAAGTTCCTTGCAGAACATTTACTTACAAAGAGCATCTTGGCCAGGTATATTGTAGTTTGGTTAAAAAAAATATTTACAGCAGTATGTGTGAAAATGTAAAAATTACCTGCAGTTTTGTTTTCACGCACATGATATATTTGGTTCATTTTACCATATAAAACAAACTAAGCAATCTTAACAGAGAAAGGACCAATGTCATTTTTGAAAATACTTAAAACGTAAAGGTGATTTCTTTCCAAAAACAGAATAAAAGGAATTTTTACAATGAATTGTTATTTTTCAGGTCCAGGATTTGATGTTTTCCCATGATGGTCATGAGCTGTTCTCGTGTTCAGAAGTGGTGTCACGTGACTCCTCTGATCGAAGTATTATGGCCTGGGACTTCAAGACAGGTGTAACTCTTTCCAACCAGATTTTTCAGGTTTGTTCTCTGTGCATCCATGAATATGTTAGTCTGTGTGTTCATGTGAGTGGGAGCATGTATGCACACCTGCAAGAGAAAGGGAGACAATGTGTGTAAACAAGAGCATTACCTTCCTTGTGCTATGTTGAAACACCTTTATGCTCATTATTTTGTTACCAGTAGTACACCCTAACTCTTGTCACACTTTCCATCCTGTGCAAGTGTACTTTGTGTTATTAACTCTCTTGGTTTGAAAGGCCACAATCGTGGCTTTGCCGGGTAGCACGGGCAAGGCGATTTTCATTACTTTTTATTGCAAAGTTCAACTTTTCTCTTTTCCACAAATGTTTCTTGGTCTAATGTTTATCTCAGAGCAGCAATAATAAAAAAAACAAACTTCACCACTGTCGTCTTCGTAGTCTTCAGTTATAAGCCAGTCATTGTAATGTTCATTTTTATCTTGAACCAAGAGGGTTAATGTTACAAGTACCATATGTCTAAGATTATCTACAGCAGAATCACCAACACCACACCATGCAATGACATGTAACAACACATAAAGCAATGAAAGTAGTCATTGCACAGGAATCTGTAGAAAGATTTTACATGGAAAAGCACAGGAATCTGTAAAACCATTTTTCATGGAAAGAAAGTTATACAGAAGTTTCATACTTTGCACTTGTTCTAAAGACATATCAGAATTTTAATTATCCAGGCAATTGAGGGACTATAGCCGTGGTTCTCAACCTGGGGGGCGCGCCCCCCAAGGGGGGCGCAAGCTGCTGAAAAGGGGGCCGCAAAGGCGGTCATTTTCTCATATCTCATATAGGTATTAGTGGCTAAGGGGGGCGCGCGGACGTACCTTTATTCGTCTGGGTTGGGCGTCACAAGTAAAAGGTTGAGAAACGCTGGACTATAGCATCTCCAAAAATAAGTGTTTTTGATTTGACTATACACACGTCATGCTATGGTACACTAGGATCTCTTACTGTAGTATAACCACCTTATGACATGAAATGCAGTCACAACCTTTACCTTAGCAACTCATTTCATTTTTTCCTTATCATCATGCATTTTTACTTTGCAGCAACTAAGTTTGTCTGTGCTTCTAAATGTAATGTGTGTCTGTTTCAGGAGAGATATACAGTGACACGGTTGTGTCTGCACCCAAAACTTAATCAATTTATAGCACAGACCCAAGGGAGCTATGCAGCTATTTTTTCCACCCAGCGACCATACAAAATGAACAAAAATATGCGTTTTGAGGGACATAAGGTGAGGTTAACCAACCTGCAGTTTGAGGAAACACACTTTTGCCTAATACATTAAAGGTTTTACTTAATCATAAAATGTCATTATTTATGGTTTTTGGCTACTCTTTGTGGATTGAGTGGAATATTTATTTACAATTACCTTTCAGATATCTTACACAAAACTTTGAATTCCAAAGCTTGGCATTTGATTTCTAGGGGCATTAAATTTTTTTGTATAATCTTACTATAGGGCATAAAAATTTGTTGCATACACAATGACAGCTGTTATACAATGTCCTACTATTTCGATGTTTGCAGACAGCAGGGTACAACATTGGTCTGTCAGTGTCCCGTGATGGAAGTCTGGTTTACACTGGTTGTGCAGAGGGAAAACTTCATTGCTATAATTTTCACAATGCCAGGAAGATTCGAACTTTTGACTGCAGGGGTGATGTGGTTATGGATGCTGTCTGTCATCCAGTTCTGCCTTCAGCAGTAGCGTGTGCAACATGGAGCGGAAATTTATACATGTTCCAGTAATGTAAAATAAAACCTAAGATATTTTTCCAATATTTAACCTGAAACTGAGTGGTGTCAAGGTACTTTTGATTTTCACCTGTTTTTGTCTGTGATGGCATGTGTGAAAAGGGGATTAGACACATGGGTGTGTTCATAGGTGTGTGTTTATAGGTGGTAATATGATTTTGTGTGAATGTGCGTGCAGCTGAAATTACTGATGTAAGTTAAAGTGCCATTTGAATTGGCAAATATGAGACAGTCTTTGTTCACTGGCAAATATGAGATTTTGTCTGTTCACTGGCAAACATGAGATGGTGTCTGTTCAATAGCAAACATTAGATGGTGTCTGCTCATGTTCACTAGAAAACATGAGATCCTGTCTGTTCACTAGCAAACATGAGAGCTGGTGCAGCCCTTCACCTCCATATGCCACTGCTGGAGCACTTGTGAATATCATGTAGTACTTCAAAAATAATTGGTGTTTGCAGCACCTGCATGAAACCCAGCATTTAGAATCAGTTTGGTCAGAGTGCCCCAGCGCTCACTCACCCAGTAACCTGGACATTTGCACATTCTTTTCTTTAGTTGTAAACAGAACAACTAAATCTATTTCTTTTAAGGTCCTGTATACATTTAATTGTGTTACAAAAGTATGGTAAAGTCGTGTTCAGAATGAAGTTCCCTTCCCTGTTTTAATTTCCTAGAGTGTACTTTGTGGATACATACCGTTTTTATGTATTCGTTCCATTAAGGAAGGGGAAGAGGGAAGTTAGATAGTGGGATTCAACTGTCAGCATTCGCCATCACTTGCTTTTGAACTTATTTGACTGTCATCGTCAGATCAGCATCTGCTGAAATCTGATCACTTGTATTATCTGATTTAGGCGCCTTTTCCTGCTTAATTATTGTTGCGTGGCGACTAGCGAAATGAGGATATCCACAAAACTGTTCGCACGCCAAGCTGTTGTTAGAAAATGAAGATACCGTCTTTGTAGAGAAGTGGCGTTGTTTAAAAAAAACTTATCGGAATTATTTTGAACTTACATTAAAATGTAAACAAGAGCAAATTGCTCTCACTGGGACAAAAAAAATAGGAAGTTCACGTGTGAAGTCACCTGGCAACCAACCGGAAGCAAGGAGATCATGCGCGCTGTAGTAACACATCCGTCAAAAGCGAGCATCCACGTGAACGCACCTCGTGTGGGTGGAAATGTTTGAGATTTCAAAACTTTGACAACAGAAGCGAGTTTTGTTGGTCTGCCGACTGTCTGGCCATGGACACCTTGAACCCAATGAACGCTCAAGACGAAGGCAAGGAAGATATTAAATATTTTCGCTTTTTATAATTTAAAGGACGAGGTTCTTGTGGGCGTTTTCTAAAATAGTTACGCCGGTGGGAGGGAAATAATTTAGGTAGAACGTAGAAGTGCACATGGTGCTCACAAGTAGCGGTCAGTCGTCCCAAATTATTACATCGCAGTGGCGTAGGAAGATGCTCGGCTTTGGGGGGGGGGGGGGGGAAGCAAGCTCCATGCTGACAATGAATAACGTTCACATTCTTGCCTTCCCAGCATCTTTTGGGGGCGGCTGCCCTCCGGTTCCTACGCCACTGCATCGACTCGTGGGTGGGGAAAAGGTACACAAACACTGCCGACTGTCCCAGCAATAAAACCTCTTTCTCAGCCAACTAGTACTTGCTGTAGAGTCTGAGAAAGGTGAGGCGAAACGGCTTCTATCTGAACATACTCTCATGGTTAAGACTGACAATTGAATGTATTCTCCATAAAATAAATACAGAGAAAGAAAAATAAAGATGAGAAGGATGAATAGCGGAAATGACACGAACATAAAGACAACTGGATTTAAAAAAAACAATTGATGTTTATTGCTTTCGTCTCTTTATCTTTCACTACATCTCTAAATCATTCTTTACTCATGAGCGGGGATAACAATATTTAACATTTCAATGTTCGTACTTTTACAAATAGGCAACAATTCACGCCTGTAACACAGTGCTCATTTACAAAAGCGGCCACACGGTCCTTTTTTTCGATTATCTAACCCGACAATTATTGCTGCGTGTAGGTCATCGGTGCTTGCTTCTTTCCTGAGTCGACAAAATTGAGAACTGAACGAGAAGACTTGTACGATCAAAAGGGTTAGGACCAGTTTAGCACCCATGGTTTTGTTTTTGTGTTCTCCCTTGTGAGAAAAGAGAGAGAGAACGAGAAAGAAGACGAGGATGAACAACCCAAATGGAACAAACAAAAAGGCAATGAAAACTTTGGTTTTTTTTTTACTCTCTTTTTTCTTTTTTTTCATTCCCACTGGTGACTAACATACGGTACTGCATCTGGGTTTGAGTACAGTGTTGGTACTTTTTGAACGATGCAAGTGGGCAACAGATTACGACTGTGACAGCCCCATTTGCCATCCCCAAAAGGGGTTTTTCTCTCCAGATATCTCCTGCCTCTCCAAACTGTAACAAAGTCTAGCATTTTCCAATATCGCGTGTATATGCTATTTCGTATAGCTCGATTTTGGGGACAGGCGGTGAAAGTCCTCAGTTGCCCTGTAGTGAAGATAGTGGAATTGATAATGTACCAATGCAAGAACAAACATCATCAGCAATTCCATGTTTGTTGATGAGCACGACAAGATGAAGGATATTGTAGATCATGTTCATGCACATTCAGTCTCGTGCACCTCTTCCCTCAAAGTGAATATGTCAACAATTGATGGGCATGTGCTGATCATGTTTGGCTGTCCTAACGGATATATTATCCTGAAACTCGTCGTCCCAGCTAGGTGATAGTTATACTGTAACCTAAGTATACATAACTGGAAAATAAAATAATAAAGCGATAGCGTGGACATTAGCGCACACCGATGTACATGAACTTCACACTTAAAACTTGGGTGGAATGCACACATAAATATAAATATAATTATTACAAAACAAAACCACGGGTGCAAAATTGAAGTCCTAACCCTTTTGACCGTAGATGTAATCACGGACTACAACGCTTTTCTTCATAGCCTTCTCCTCCCCCGGCTTTGTTCTCAATTGACAAGTCACCAGGGGAATGAACTGAAAATGTTGAATATTGATATCCTCGCTTATGAAGAAAGAAAGATAAGAGATATAGAGAAAGATAAAAAAGCGATAAAAAATAAAGTTTAAAAATTCAGTTGTCTTTATGTTTGTGTCATTGGCGCTGTTCATCCTTCTCTTCTTTATATTCTCTCTATTTTTGTGTGTGGAGAATACACTCAGTCATAACCATGGCAGTATGTTCAGATAGAAGCCTTCTCTCCTCACCTCTCAGACCCTACAGCAAGTACGGGTGAGAAAGATGTTTGATTGCTAGGTTAGTCGGCAGTGTTTGTGTACCTTTTCCCCGCGTTTATTAAAAGTTTACACTATTATCCAGTTTCTCAGTTACATGATCTTAAATAACAAATCTGAAATGATTGGTTCTTTAGCAGTCCGCAACTTTCTTTTCACTGTGTACCAAGTCACAGAACAGTAAGTAAGCAAGGTGGGAGCGGTGTTCACTTACATTATTATCAGATAGCCGATAATGCACGAGTTGCATCGTACTCTCTAAAGGCCTATTCTCACGCTGCAATGTTTTCAGGGTTTGCACGTGCAAGATTTTGCCTGCTAGGCACCGTTCTACTCTCACGTAGCAAGGCCACTCGCTAGTGTCCTGCTAGGTGACGTCATCCGCGCAGCGCATTGTGGGTAGTCGACAAAATGGCAGACAATCAGATACTTTCGGAAGCTACTGCTGCTACGTTAATAACATTGTCTGATGAAGTAGGGAGACAGAAAAGAAGAAAACAAAGATGTGGGTGAGGGGTGGGTAGCGCGAAGGAGTTGCTTAGATGCCTTATTTTCATTTCCTCTAAAAGAAATATCTTCCGAAGACTCGGAGAGAATGCAGACGCTTTTTGTGAATGTCGTCTGCAACGTTTGAAGAACTTTTATATCTGATCGAGGCTGCCCAGAGCACGAACAATTTCAATTCAGGCATTCTTGGCCTTATCTCGGTTGAGATATTCTGGACTGGCAGTGTCGAACAGTCACGGGTAGTTTTCCCACATACAAATCATACTCGTACACCTTTCCTCTGACCACACCGCCATTTCTTTATTTGGAGGTAAAAGGGAGGCGACTGTGTTCAAGCATTCCGATTGGCTACAGCCATGTAATGATGATGATGATGTCTATTTGTAATGCGCAGGTATCCATTCGGAAGAATGCTCATTGCGCAGCAAAAACAAAATAAAGAAAAAAATAAGAAAAAAATTAAGTAAATAAATAGATAAACACCAGGAAAGTAAAAAATAAAGACACAAGTGTTGCTTGGTTGTTTAAGTTTAAGTCTGTCTTAAGTAAACAGATGGGTCTTCAGTCTTTTTCGAAACGTGGTTGGTGAGGTGATGTTGGACAATGACGATGGCAGAGCATTCCACAGTTTAGGTGCCGCGTTTTTGAAGGCCCTGGCTCCAGTGCGCTTCTTGTTTGTGTCTTCCACTGCAGGGAGACAGAAGCGTGACTGGGAGCCAGAGCGCAGACCACGTGACGGCCGGTAAGGAGGAACTACCTCTTGTAAATATTCAGGAGCAGTTTTAAACATGCAGGACTGTGCAATCGAAAGCACTTTGTGATCAATGCGCTTGTTCACTGGGAGCCAGTGAAGGCTCTGTAGGATAGGCGTGATGTGCTCAGTGGACCACTTTGCATGGGTGACAATCCTGGCGGCTGTGTTTTGAACTCTTTGGAGTCGATCCAACTGCGTAGCAGGTATACCCCACAATGCAGTATTACAGTAGTCTAATCTTGATATGATGGTAGCCACAGCAAGTGAGTTGGCAGCAGCTTGAGTCAGCATGGGCCGTAGTCTACCTAAAGTCCTCAAAAGTAGTAGGATTTCGCCACAACAGAACTAACATGGTTACACATGGAGAGCTCTGCATCAATAAACAGCCCTAGGTCCCGTACACAGTCAGCAAAGGCTATGGAGGCGTCACCGACCTGCACGGCACTAATGCCGATCTGCTCCCTTCTGGCCCTGGGGCCGCACAGTAACGCTTCTGTCTTGTCGTCGTTGAGTTTAAGACGATTTCTGGTCATCCATGTCTTCACCGCGACACAACAAGATTCAAGTCGTTGAAGCGCAATCCTAGCCACTGTTGGGTCAGGGGGAAAACTGTTCAGAATCTGTGTATCGTCCGCAAAGAACTGTCGTCCCATCTGAAAGCGTTCAATTACCTGTCCAAGCTGTGAAGTATATACAGAAAATAATAATGGACCCAGAACGGATCCCTGTGGTACGCCACACACCAGAGGAACTGCCTCAGAGCTTGCAGAGCCGACAATCACTCTCTGAGATCTATCGGCAAGATAGGAGTCAATCCACTGCAGCGCAGCGCCCTCGATACCAGCCTCTGACGACAGTCTCTGGAGCAGCAGGCGGTGGTTGATGGTGTCAAATGCACTACTCAGATCGAGTAATACTAACAGCACTAAGTTGCCAGAGTTGACCTAATGTAGGTCAGGCTCTGCAAGAAAATAGAATCGCATCCTATCCGTGAAGACCTCGATGTAAAGCCCCCACCCAGCCGTGTGCAAAACTCGGAAAGGTCCTACCATGGCCTGCTAACCCTGCTGTGCGGTATATTGCAGCGTGAGAATAGGCCTTAATGTAGAAATAAATTATATCAAGTATTCAGCTCTTGCATACTGTTGCTAGGCGCGTTTTCAATGGCTCATTTTTCTCAGCAATGTACTTTGGATGTATAAGTAAATTTTCTTTCAAAATATTTACAAAAGTTTTTACCCTTACAAAAAGATACAGTTTTATTGGTTATTTTCTTGTATCTATTCTGTTACTGTGTCTTCATATTCAAAGCAAAATTCCACAATCGATGTAGAGCACAGTGTTTTATTATCAGTCATGTCATACAAATTGTATAATTAGACAATTGCGCATGCGAAGTACGAACCACTTCGCCACCTAAAACAAAAAGGTATTTGTTTATTTCCATGGAATGTCAACTAGGTAGATGCAGAAGGTTTTAATTTACAATTCAAACGAGGTACAAATGTCTTCTGATGAGTGAGTAAAGTTCAATACAAAGTACCATTTCACAAAATCTGGATCAAAACCCATCCCTTCTATTTTCGAGGTACACCCCGACACACATCACTAAGCACTAGACACTCACCACATGTATCAGGGTTACACAAGGATGCATCTGTTGTCAAGGTTACAGCCAACTGGAAATCTTGCGCCATTTGTTAATTACACTTGCCTGTGGGTTCTTTGCCTGAGGATGTTGTCGTAAAACTCGAAAATGAGAGGGTTATCCGTCCATTTTTATGAGAATAGTAGCTTCACTTCTTCATTAAAAAAAAGTGCCTCACTAGACCTTTAACTTTACAGAACATTGAACATGTGAGGTGAACTCAGCTTTCATTTCAGTCAAATTGCCAATGAATGCACTACAGTTGATAGCAAGCGCTATCAGCAGCTGCGGCTCGCCTACGCCAACCACCATCGACATCGCCACCTACATCCGGGACAACTTCTCCACCTATCATGAGTTCAGCATCGAAACCCTTATAACACTGGTCCAGTTCCATTTGAATATGAACGCGCATATATACTTCCTTCCTGTTCGAACCCCGGGCCAACCTCATCTGGCGACGAACATGGCGTCCTGCAGGTAAGAGAGGAACCGGGAAGAGTCAATAAACGCGCCTTTCTTCTGTTTCCTCTTTAAGAAAAAAGTTTAGAGAAGAATAACGGTTTTTAAGCTATGATACTGCTGCTAGGCACGTGCACGAGCACACAGAGGGAGAATAATCTCTTTTTTTACGTTTAGTAGATTACTTATAGTCGAGAAGCTATATTTAAGCAACGGTTCGCAAGCTAATATTTTCATCTCAATCCTTTTGCCCCCCTAAAATTTAAATGTCAGCAGTTCATAACCTCCAGTTCACCAAGCGAGTGCATTTATTGTACGATACCCGGCTTTGCCTTTCGAACACCTGCTTTCAGTTTTGTTCAAGTTGATTTCAGGTGGATCTTAAATCGTCAGAACGTGGTCAGAAGTGACGCCCCAAAGCGTCGCTACCACCCGTATACCCGCAGGTACGCGACGTCAACTGTAACCCCCAGTTCCGGCGGCCCTTGCGTGTCACCTGGTGCTAATTATGGCGTCGGACAACTTCCGGTGCAAGGGCGATCATCGTTGTGTTACGGGGACTCGGCCACTTCATACCCAGGTGGAAATGCTGGCTGCATGTACACGAATCAATATGCAGTGTCAAGCTATCTCTCACCTTCTTCACACAATGCATATACGTCAGCGCCTTAAGGTTCTAGGGATTTCTTCTGTATGGTTATCATCTGCAGAGCCAGTCATGAAGAAGTTTATGCCGCGTTGTTTCTTAAAATTATGTTGCATAGTTATTTTCTTCAGCTAGTAGCTTCCCTAGTCATGTATATGTGATTACACCAAATGTTCATTTGCAGTAAATGAAGCAGAGCTTTTGTTTCCCATGAAAAAGTCTTTGTCTTCTTAAAAGCAGGAAAACGACAAAAAATGCTTTCTATCGAGTCTGTTATAAACCATTCAATCATATTTCGACATTTCTTCACAACTGGTTAATCGACTTTGTATGCTAGCCCATATCGGCGATCACCCGACTTGGTGGGGAAAGCTGGGGTGGGGGTGTCAGTTGCCAATCAGAAGAAAGTTTCTTTTCGGACAATAGAACTGACAGGGAGTATGGTAGTTGATAACATGTCACGACATGTGTTGTTTGTGCTAAGTTTTATGGGAAAATGCAATTTAAATAGGATTACTGCTCTCGAGATTTCCTGTAGCATCCGTGATTACCAGCTGCAAGGGAAGCTGAAGTCTAAGGTTGCAATGAGGGAATCACAAGTTCAAAGGCGTTGCCTTGCGCTGTTATCAGTTACTCATTGAAAGCACTTTTGATGGCACGAAATTTGATCGGTTTACCTCTCGCAAACAATTTCTGAATAATTAGGCAAACAAAAAAAGGGTTGCAGTTAAGTTAACACGAAGTCTGCCACTGATTCCATTGTTTCTCAGGTGACGACTGTCGCGCCTCCAAACGTCACCCTCTTCTGTTTTCTCTGCTGTAAGCAGCGCGAGGTGGGTAGGGTTCCAGCCAACTGGATGTGAATATCTTTTGAAGGGAGATAACGCTGGCCGCGTTCGAGGAAGAAATCGCTTGTCTCCCTTTGCTTAATTGCCGGCGATGACGACGGGAGGGGCGATTGGCAATGCAGAGGTCGCTGTGTGACGGCTGCTGCGTAGCCGCCACTGGATTGTCTTCCAAGTTGCCTTGGAAACCAGGCAGGCGGTGAAGTGCGGTAGGCCGGCGAAAAAGGGAACCAGGCAGGTTGACGTCGTCGTAGCTGTGCCGTTGGCGTCATTTTTGGTGTTGCAGTGGTCACGTGGCCAGCGCCTTCCTTCACCTGCCGCAGGTCAACAGCGATGTCGCGTACCTGACGTTGGGGCTGAGCGCTGTTCGACCTCCAGCCAAAGTCGAGGTCGCGGCGGGGTCGGGTAGAAACTTCTCCGAGGCGAGGGCCAACCTGGCGTCTGGGTTCGTAGCCCAGTGGATGGCACGGGGGCTGCATGTAGGGACTTCCGCTGCCCCTTAGGCACTCGCGCTGACCTGCTGCCTGTCGAGGACCGTGCAGGTTGGTGCTGTGAACTACCTCGTGTCCTGTACGCCTTCCGTTTTGCAGGACACTCACGAGGGTTGAGCTCAAAGCGTGTTTAGCTGAGACACTCCTCCTCTCCATCGCTGTCTTGTCGGCTGCCATGTTGGAGAGCACGAAGGAACTTGTAAGCTGCAGTGGATCATACGACTTCACCAGCCTTGTTGACTCCGCCCATTGAGATCAGTGAAATAACGGACAAAACGTGTGACCCCCAAGAATCTTGCTTGCTCCGAGGCACATATTCTTAGGGTCATTCTGAAATGACGAAAACGTTGTTGAAGGTACTGGATTGATGGTCAGGAGAGAGAGAGAGAGGCGAGGGGAGTGGAGCGGAAATATGTCATAGATGAAACACGCGATTGAAACGACTCCTCATCCAGAATTATCGAATTAAAGCAAATATTTCGGAAAAGGTCTTGTCATACTCTCTAAACCAAAGAGTTCCACTCCTCATCACTTTTCTCTTATCAAAACGAAACACACTGACACACCTCATTGTGGCCTAGAGTGCCAACATATGTCTTACATTTTGTACCACTTTGTATCCTTATTAAAACACATATTATGTCTATAAAGTAAATCCAGGCGTGCAAGGTGCAAGCGTGTAGAACACCTTTGGTTTACTGTGTACCGAAATAAAGCAAAAGTCTCACGAGAGTTAATTCACAGGTGGCCGCGGCACAACACTGGAAGATTGGGAATAGTGATCTTCACATCGAAGAAAACGCGAACGACTATTAATTGTCCCAGCAGATGGTTTCTCTTTCGCAGTATATGACGATGGTTCGCTGTCCTCGGTACACGCCGTCCGGGGCGGGAGGAGAAAAGTCACAATGTCGACACGGAGGTAGTTTCCTTCTTGGGGGAGAAGCCGTGCAAAGTGAGTGCACGCGTCGTGATCGATACCCAATCGACCGTCAGGTGCGCGGGTCCCTTTTGCTGCATGTGACAAGGCCCTCCCTCTTAGGCTGTTAGTAGACTTGCGACTGAGCACAGAGCAAAGTTGACGAGCTGCCAGTGCTTTGTCCCCGACAAGGGATGTTGCTCTGGCGTCCACACGTGTGTCTGCGTGGTGCGAGAGCCTATAAGTGTGTGTGTGTGTGTGTGTGTGTGTGCGCGCGCGCGCGCGCGCGAGTTAGTCACCTGTTTGCCTGAACGTGCAGTAGTGGCAGTCTGTTAAGACTGAGAGGAACTTGTGTTAAGAAGAAACACTTTCTGTGCATACATCCTGTAATAAACAACTGTCAGACACATACAGTTCTTTACATTTTTTTCCCACAACCAATCGCAAAGCACATAAATCTGGGGGGGTACGCTACATAGCCCCCAACTGTAGGTAAGGCAGTTTGTTTAATGATCAACTGGCTCAATTTTTATTTCGGGCAGAGTTTAGTGGCGTTTACCACTCGCATAGAGATTTCCTTTTGTCATTTTATTTCTCTTATGTCTGCGTGTTTTTATGTCTGTTTGCGTCTGTAAATCTACATGAGTTGGTAGAACTGTTTTTCTCCCTGCGCACCCAGACCACAATAAAACGAAAACCTGGCACAATGTATGAATCGGGTTTAGTATAAACTTGATGTTTAATGCTCTCCTTGCGCAATATCCATGACTGCTTAAGCCAGTCCGTATGCCCTCCAGTGTCATACTTCGGCATTGTCCTCTCTTTCATGTCCCTGCGTTTAGGTTTCATTGCTGTGCAAGTCTAAAGCTTGTTTGACATCCAAAAAAAAAAATTATTTTCATAGGTGAAAAGAAGTAAATACACTTCGTTTACTGTACCTGACATTCTACACGTGCTTCGAACTGTACAAGCGAATAGTCTGTACTCTGTGCACGTTTATACTTTGCCTGTTATAGTTTACTCCTGGTCGATCTTTCCCTTAGTTACAATTTAAGCACCTTTGAATTGGCATGTACATTGTAAAGGAAAAGAATTCTTAAAGGTAAACTTAGAACAGTGTGTCTGTGTTCATAGGCCATCAACCAATCGACTTAGGGAAGGGTGTAAGAGGAGGCAAGAGCCAGGAGGACAGGTTGGTACTCGCTTCCCGTCGCCAACTCTCGCCCCAGTGCGTAGAGAACATAAAAAATGCGGAGCGCATAGCTATGTACCTAGACGAGGCAAGCATTCACACTGTATTAAATGAGTAGTTAAGGACTGCCTTAACAGCGTCCAAAGATTTGTAAGGCACGTGAGCGTAACCTTTCGACTTGTGTGCGATAAAATGAGCTTTGTGCGGCGGTATCGCAGCTGAAACGCTGAGTGTCCACACTGCCATCTCCACAATCTGGTGCGTTCAAGTCTCGGTGGACGCGAGTTACATACATCACAAGATTATTATCAAAGCCCACGAGTGGGTCAGGAGACCATCGGGCGTTACGGGCTTCAACATGGCAACGACAAGACTTTGAAAATAATTGTCACATACGAGTGGTGTCAAAATGTGGGTTCGGAATGTTGTAATAGGCTTGCTTTTCTCTAAAATATTCTGAATGGTGTTTTAATATTCTCTTCTATATCAGCGCCCCATAATGAAGGTTCTGATTGTCCAATGTTTTCAATGACTGCTCAACATAAACATTCTCCCGGTAGTAACGCCGTTAGAACTTGGCCCCACCGCGAAGGTTCATCGTTTTGTACTGTTATAAATGCTTTAAATGTTGACTAATCGTGTAGGTTCTGAGTGTAAGTTTAAAATAATTTTATTAAACTGAAGCTACTAATTGTTGTATTAATGCTCCTTTTATGTCTCTCATTTCGTTTTGTCTATAGTATTTCGCAGTGTTCATGTCTTTGTCTGTGGTTGTTCACAGTGTTCATGTCTCTTTGTGGTAGTTAACAGTGTTCATATCTCTTTATGGCGGTGAGCAGTAGCAGGAGGAAAGGGTGTTAACTTCGTCGACGGATCTTTTTCGCTCAGAAGTTGTCCACCCTTTTAAGTCCGAGGCACACGTCTGCCATTCAACAGTCGACTTAATGCCTTGACTAAAGGCCTATTCTCACGCTGCAATATACCGCACTTAGCAGGGTTAGCAGGCCCTGGTAGGACCTTTCCGAGTTTTGCACACGGCTGGGTGGGGGCTTTACATCGAGGTTTTCACGGATAGGACGCGATTCTATTTTCTTGCACAGCCTGACCTACATTACATGGCTGTAGTTAATCGGAATGCTTGAACACAGTCGCCTCCCTTTTACCTCCAAATTAAGAAATGGCGGTGTGGTCAGAGGAAAGGTGTACGAGTATGATTTGTATGTGGGAAAACTACCTGTGTCTGTTCGACACTGCCAATCCAGAGTATCTCAACCGAGATCAGGCCAAGAATGCCTGAATTGAAATTGCTCGTGCTCTGGGCAGCCTCGATCAGATATAAAAGTTCTTCAAACGTTGCAGACGACATTTGCAAAAAGCGTCTGCATTCTCTCGAGTCTTCCGAAGATATTTCTTTTAGAGGAAATGAAAATAAGGCATCTAAGCGACTCCTTCGCGCTACCCACCCCTCACCTACATCTTTTTTTTTCTTCTTTTCTCTCTCCCTACTTCATCAGACAATGTTATTAACGTAGCAGCAGTAGCTTCCGAAAGTATCTGATGGTCTGCCATGTTGTCGACTACCCACAATGCGCTGCGCGGATGACGTCACCTAGCAGGACACTAGTGAGTGAACTTGCTACGTGAGAGTAGAACGGTGCCTAGCAGGCAAAATCTTGCACGTGCAAACCCTGAAAACATTGCAGCGTGAGAATAGGCCTTAAGTAAGGATGTGGCTGAATAACAGGACTACGGCTACGAATTCTTAGTATTGAAGAAGGTGAAATACAGTACAATAGCTATGTTTATTAGTTCATAACCGAAAGTCGTTACCATCCTTTTCTTACGTCCAGTCCATACTTTTCTTCACGTGATAATGCTATAAATTTGCATAATTTCACGTACAGAATATCGTACAACACACAAACCCGCAATGACAATCTTCAGCACAATTCTATTGTGTTTAAGCAGCATTCATCAAGGTGTTCAGAAGTTTTACAAAATCAAAACATTTCCGAAACTGGTCCATCCTATAAAAACAAGGCTGAAACGTAATCTTCATACGCCACCACTGAACAAATCCTCCTTTGCTATATTCTTCAACCTCTTACTTTCTAAATGTAACTGTAATATAAAAGGACAAAAAAACAAAAACAAAACTGTATACTAATGTCTTCGATATTAATACGAGCTTTACCGTTTGTCCATTGTCTCTCGTGCAGTTGCTCGTGCACCGATTCACAAAAAGTTTTAAAAAGCAGGCTTCGCCTGGTCAAAGTCACGTTTTCAAAGGAACAAGTGTTCGTTTGTCGTTTATGACTAATGTACACATACACTCGCAAAGAGAAGAAAGGTATTTTACTGGACATCTACAGTAGCCGTGTTCCACACTCAGTGAGCAGTTACCAAAGGGGCATAACTGTTTTATAAATAAAAAAAAAATCCACTTTGTACTTTGCTGGTGGTAGGGAGTTGGGGGCTTATGATGCTCTTCATATAAACAAAATGTAAGTTCTAGGACAAAAACTTGCTTTCACGTCATCCAATCAAGAGACCTATCTGTGCTGCATCGTCCAATCAAAGTTAGGGTTACTTCGGTGTCATCCAATCAAAGGTAGGGCGGACCAGGTCATCTGGTCAAAGACACAGTGAGCTCAGCGCCGTCCACTCAAACACCCTGTCAGATCAGCGTCATCCCAAGAAATGGTGAGTTCAATATCAGCGTCATCCAAAGAAATGGTGAGTTCAATATCAGCTTGAGAGAGGTGTTAGTCCAGCAGCAGCCCGATTGCTCAGCCAATCAGATTGTTCCAGAGAAATGCGTGACCTCCGGGCGGCCTCATGTCAACTGATCCACTGAAAAGAGAGGACAGAGGGGAGAAAGAATTTTTACAAAACTGCTTTCCAACTTTTCAAGTAAAAGAACAAAAAGAGAAGCTGCTACTTTCCCCCATAGCTTATTTCCGGTGGAAGATAACTATGTGACAAGCCCTTTAGAACATTCTGAAAATATCGGTGAAAAGAACGTTGGAATCGTTAGTTTAATCGATTTCGGTTGTTTTATTCGATTTTACATGAAATTGGATTCACTTGTTCTGAACTGGAGAATCAAAATAAATTTAAAAACAAAAACACTACAGCCGCCCGGAAAGTCTGCGATGGTGAAAGTTAAAGAAGAAGAAGTAAAAAAAGCGAAGAAACAAATCATCAGAAGAACGACATATGAGAACGAGCCTTTCTGTACTGAAATATTTAATCATAAAAGCTTTATGTACAAAGAAATATGCATTACTATGTAATCAGCACAATTTGTTAGAAAGTTTTGGCATCAAATATGTATTATCTTTGGAACAATACACCAAGTCTTCCAAAGGTTGTGGTGTGGTACAGTTGTGTAGATTCATTTTGCTGTAAATGAAATTGTTTTATTTTGAACAAACTTATTGTTGATTAATCTTCACAACGTGAAGATGTCAGTCATTTGTGACCTACGATTGAAGGCCGCTCTTAAGCGGGTAAAAAAACCCCGAAATTTGAAAACCCAGAAGTACCCGATAGTTCCATTGTACTGGCATATGTATTGGCAATGTATTAGTTTGGACCAAAGTTTCAATGTCCCACAAATCATTGGTCTTTAAAATTCACACACAACTTTGCCAAATTTGGTCAAACCTTCGATGAGATTTGCCAGCCATAGAGTTAATTTGTCGCAGTCGTGGATGATCCTCACACTCAACACGTCAGTCTCCCCAGCCGAGCTGTGCTTTTTTGAATCGAAATCCCTTCATAAACATTATCAAGCCTTGCAGAGATCCCTTCATAAAAGTTATCAAACCTGTCAGAGATCCCTTCATAAACATTATCAAGATTTGCAGAGATCCCTTCATAGACATTATCAAGTCTTGCAGATAAGACTCTTGTTTTTATTCTGGACTCAGCCAATCGCATGGTGTGAAATGATGAGCCGCTGGCCAGTATTGTTCTTCTTGTGTCACACAACCAGGATTCGTGTGCGATGTGCGTTAACTGTGTCCACGACATCATAAATCAACCCAACAGCTGTCTCCACACCCGAGGCAGCCATGCAGCCTGATCCCTAAGCCCGATGTACCGCAAACAGACAACTTATGATGGCTGGAAATCGTTTTATAACCTTTCCTAAGCCAAAACGTCTTTGAACAGTTAGTTCGTTAAATCACTTGTTCAGACTGTTAGGTCTATAATTTTGGTCAAATTCTCCTCACGCGCACTCCAGTTGTGTGCTCACTGTCTCACAGCAAGTAAAGCAGTGGGAATACTTGTAGCATCATATGACATTTTCCCCACCTTCCACTTCGACCGTGGCACCTGGGTAATGAACCCAGCAAGTTACAATACGAAGGAAGTATTTGTGATGATTTCCCGGAGAACATCGACAATCAATAATAAAATCTCTGATGTAGCTGATGTGAATACTTCAACCTCCTCTGTGCGTGTAAGTGAGGGTGGGGTGGGGGAATCTGGCTGTTTCTCCAATGTTGCAATGTGGACGGACTCTAAATGTCAGGCACGTAGCGAGTCAGACAAAGATTATGAGAAAATCAGTCTGAAGCAAAACTATGACAACTACACGCTTCAGAGCACTTCCTTTGGAGTGAGCCAAACGACACACAGAAGTGTAGGGTAATACTTGAAAGACACTAGGTAGATTTGACTGCCTTGCAAAAAAGAAAGTATATGGATCATACATATCTGAGACAGGCATACGCTACTGATTTTAAAAGCAAAAGCACCGTAGGTGCTCCAAAGAGAGTCATGTGCAAAATTAAACTTGCAAATTTCTTTGGAAGAATGCATATAATATTTTTTTTCGAGACAATGTTATGTCTTTCAATTTTCTACGTTAGGGACAACTCCCTGTAGCTGCAACACCTACAAGCATTAGCTGCCTTTTTGTTTATTTCTTTGTTTGGGAGGTATTCTTTTCGTTTGCTTTAAGGAAAATGGTTCCTGAAAATAGGGTTGCACTGAATGAAACGAGCGCTTTATTGTTTTGAAAATGGCCCGTTCTCTTTCCTCTGTATCTCGAAGCAGCCTAAAGGAAATACACTTTTCTTTTTCTCCTTCGTCTTGAAGCATTACTAGTAAAACATCCCGGTGTGATTCATTCTTTGTCGTCCTCGACATTGATAACCTCTCAAAGGTCATCGAGGGAAGTCATTCGTGGAGATACTCACTAAAAGGATTTTTCTGCCCAACTCGTTTCGGATTCTGTGGCAGGCTGTTAAACAGGTTATCTGAAACAAAAGAAAGAAATGCCAATTCATCATCATACAACATCAACGACAAAGAAGGGAAAAGAAACAGAGGTGTGTGTGAGTGTGTGTATGTGTGTGTGATATATATCTATATATAAGCACTATGTACTATAAAAGAAAATGAGAAAAGAGCAAAAAAAAAAAAAATCGAAAAGAAAAGAAAGCCAAGGAAAGGGGGGGGGGGAAACG
The DNA here is from genome assembly GCA_004794655.1 of Marisa cornuarietis. Taxonomy (NCBI): domain Eukaryota; kingdom Metazoa; phylum Mollusca; class Gastropoda; order Architaenioglossa; family Ampullariidae; genus Marisa; species Marisa cornuarietis. The sequence continues at coordinate 19,747,948 of SMMW01000001.1, forward strand.
GAGAAAGAAAAAGACGAGTGTTACTGTTTACAACAAAAGAAGGTAGGGGCGAAATCCAAGGCCAGGTAAGACATACGGTTGAGGCCTAGGCAGTCCCTCCACTCCTCCAGCGAGAGGTTCTTGTCCTTGTTCTCGTCACAGTACCGCAAGAACTGGCGGCGGCACTTGCGCGGGTAGTTCTTGTTCTTCTTGAGAGTCTTCCTCAAGTCCCGCCACTCTTGCCGCTCCAGGACCTGTGAATGTCACACAGACAGTTCGTGACATGCAAGGCAGCTGGGGGTGGGGGAGGGGGTGGGGGAGGGGGCGATTCACAACTAGCTAACAGTCATTCGGTCAGTTCTGTCATTTTCCCTCTCCTGCTTCCTTCAGTCTGTCCACATTTTAGGTGACTGCTAGGCCCGAGGATCCAGTAAAAGCTCCCGCCATCGGATCTCTTAAGAGCTTCATCCCTTTTAAATGTTTAACTCCTCTTTCCATTCGTCTGACACCTACTTGCTGCAAACTTTCTTTAGTCGCCCACCGCCGAAGTGTGTGGACTTTCACGAACTCACCCAACCTACCGAAGTGGTAATATGTAACAGGTATCAGGAGGATATGCAAGTGCAGGTGGGAATATGAAAAAAACACTATATTCTTGCAATATTGCTATATTGTTGCTCTTATGTTCGAATGTAATCGCAAACATAAGAAATTAATGAATGTACCGTACTCTTCAATTGCTGTATTGCTCTGTATCGTTGTCAATGAATGACTCAGTGTGTGGTTTTGTATGGATACTTGAGTTTATTGCATCTATTGGTCTATAATTTACAAACGGAGGATTTAGCGTGCATTAAAGTAGAGTCTTTATTGTCATTTAAATATTTAAATATCTTAACAAAATGTAGAATACACTTGGTGAAGCGGGTGGAAAATAACAAAAAAAACTGCATGATTAAATATGAACGAAAAAGGGGCAAACTTACTACTCCCTAAGGAAAGATGTCATGAAGAAAGGAAAAGTGATAGATGCCAGAAATATAAACTGTAACTCTAATGAGCTTATGTGTAGATATCGAAAGCAAAAAGGCTGCTGCATCACAATCTGCAGAACTGTGGTAGGGAAGCGAAGCAGAGACAGAAAGACTTACACCATTCTTGTTCTTGTCCAGTGATTGCAGTTTCCACTTCGCCACCCGTTCTCGTGATGAAGTGGTATCTGGTTCCGCCCCCCTGCACACAGAACAACCTGGTTTACGGTCGAACCTCGGTACTAAACTGTATCCGTTCCGATAACACATAGTCTGATAACAGGAGTTCCATCATTCTTGTGGGTATGATTCATACCTCGCTCTGGCATACATCGATCCTGCACACCCGCTGTCTCAAAAATGACCCTTATACACTTAAGAACATCTATGTCTCTATCAAACAAACAGGTGGGTAAGCAGCAATTTCAGCAGCGTATAATTAACGAATGAATAAAATAAACGCTGAGGTTGTTCAGGAAAATATCATGCTATTGTATTTAAGCTAGGAAGTTTGCCATTTCACATGGTACCTTCGTAGAGTCCATTTGCACAACACATTTCTAATTTTAAACACGTTTAGGCCTCAACTCTATTTAGATAATTAGTTTAAAGTGCACACCACAATTTTAGAAATTTTAAAACTAAAACTGCTTTAAGTAAGATAAAGTTGTTTAAGTCTGACTTTCTGTCCTGTCAGTACAATTTTTTTTTTGTATGTTCTTCTGCAATGCATCAAAATGGCTAAGAAGAGATTTTGCTTCTTTAGAACAGTTTTAAGGTTTAGAGACATGTTGTGCAACTGGCCCCAGAATGAGATTTTTACGATCAAATTTTAAGACCCTCATTTCTTACATGCAGTTAGTACTTAGAACTACGTAGTAGTTCCACTAGAAGTGTAGGGGACTAAAAACATCGATTTCTTGTAGAGGGAATTTATAAAAGGGGGATTCCAGTATCGGGGTTTAAAGCAAACTTATCTGCATTGGAAGTCGGCGATCAGAGAGAAATAGAGAAATTCATTGTTCGTCTTTTTCTTAAACATTGTTATGTATAGTCTTTTTGTATACAGATAAGAAATATCGAATTCGTGAAGCATGCGAGATGTTTGTCTTGAATAGAAAGATAATGAGCAGCATCTCTTCTCACACCTCTCTCTCTCTAGTCACCTATAGTTTCTCTAGTCACTAATCACTTCTCATTGTTTCTCTCTTGTCACTGTTTTGTGAACCATACTCACGAGGGCTGCGATGCGTTAGCTGCGTTCATTTCCTGCGTGAGGTCCGCCATGAGGTCTACGATGAAGCGACGTTTTTGTTCGAACGGACAGTCTGGAAAATATGTCACTGCGCAAGCTCAGCTACTGGACATTGTGACGTCACACCTAACCAGTCTGTCTGGACACGTCACTCATCCACCCCCCCCTACCCGCCCACCAACCTCTTTGAACATGTGCCAGGCAACGAAACAGTGTGAGAGAGTCTAGAAACTTTATCAGGCATATAACTTTCTACATTATTCCCATAAAGCATATATATATATATAACAATTGAATATTATAATTATATGTAGACATTATATAACTGTAGGCATAACATTATAGCTTAGAATTATAAGAGAGTATTGAGAAAGGAGGAAATGTGATCCCCCTTCTATTAAGGCTGAACTTGACAGGGTAAAGTGCAAGACCTCCGACGTATCTTATGTCCGATTGTATTGCTATATGTACTAGCAATGTGTGTGTGTGTGTGTGTGTGTGTGTGTCTGTGTGTGTGTGTCTGTGTGTGTCTGTGTGTGTGTGTCTGTGTGTGTGTGTCTGTGTGTGTCTGTGTGTGTCTGTGTGTGTGTGTCTGTGTGTGTGTGTGTCTGTGTGTGTGTGTCTGTGTGTGTCTGTGTGTGTGTGTCTGTGTGTGTGTGTCTGTGTGTGTGTCTGTGTGTGTGTGTCTGTGTGTGTGTGTGTTCTGTCACTTGGTGCTAATACATAGTCTGTAGAGAGGTAGACAAAGAATAAGAGAAATAAGTGATGATGGTAGCTGAAATTATGGATGCAGTGTTTAGTAGTAGTAGACGACGACAACAACCGAGAAGATGGGCTCCTAAGCGTCCCTCATGGCCTTCAGCAAGAAAGACGGTGTGCACTGTCGATGCACAGGTCGGTGAGCGCTACCTTTCATCTGGCGGTCGTCGCGGATCGTGCAGTTGGGTTCCACCTTGAAGGTAGAGGTGCCAGGAATGGGGATCCCCGTGTCCTCCTCCACACACCAGCAGTACTCCGTGGCCTCGTGGCACTGGGCCTGCAGCCACAGCCCGTTGCTTTGGCAACGCGGGATGTAGATGTTGGCTTCCGGCTCCTCACGTGCATGAACCTGCGCCGCCTGCCGTTCGTCCTGGCAGTCGCGGCTGTTGGAGTCGGCTGCGAAAAAGGCAAAGGTCAGGTCAGAGGGACCGAAAGATATCTTCGCAACAAATAGAAACAAGTGCATTGCGCTAAACATCTATTATTTTGAAGCCTGCAGTCTTTCTTATTTCGTTCTTTTTATGCACTATTTGATAAACTGAATTTAATAATCATTTTCCTGAACGCAGATGATGTCTGCCAACGCATCCTCTTTACTTTTGAAGAGGTATTTCTGTACACTAATGAATTTATAAGAAACTATAGGGTAGCCAATCTTCGAAGGGACACTACTCTGTTGAAGTAATCATTAACCATTAAAGTCATCTGTTGGTAGCCTCCCTTTAGTTAGGCCCTAGAGCGCTCTGTGCATTCAATGTAAGATAATGAAGTCACAAATGTACAAATTCAATGAATCGTTAGATTTTAAATAACATTTGTACATCGAATATCTCTGGTCGCTTTCCTTATATGATTCGCGATGCCATAATCGTATAAGCTGGGACATTAAGGTTTTAATTCAAACGGGCAGACAATGCAGTTGTCAGAATTTAAGTTACTAAGTTAGGACAAGCTTTTACAAAGATAGCTGATGACCATTTCGGATAATCATAACACTCATTTAATGTCCGATCATAAAGTTATAAGATATTGGGACGGCCAAGGGTGAACTTCACACTCTGTGTGACTGGCAGATATTTTCAAAAGTGTCAGCAATTCTACGGGATGAGAGAGGCGTGTATATCGGAAGAGTTCACTCAGCATCCGTTGGGCCGTCGATTTTAACATTTGTTTCCTTGTAGAGCTGCTACTAGTTTCATCTGATCCGAATATCATCTCTTGTTTTACCATTCAGTATCATTCTTCAATTGTTTCTTTCAATCATACGTCTACTGTTTCATCTAATAACTATCATTCATCTATTTTTCCAATCAATCTTCTTCATCCATCTATTTTTCATCCAGTTATTATTCACATCAACCAATCGTTACCTCTCATTTACTTTTTTACACTTTATCATTTATCATTTGGGCTGCAGTGTGAGCAGTTAGAAGAGGACATACCCTAACGCAGCAATTAAGTGTTTCGCGTGAGCATGCACGATGGCAGCGATGAAGGGCATCTTATCGCCAGTTTCTGGCACGTGTGGTTTGCCATATAAAGCACGGCTGTGAATATCAAGGCGAGACACACCGGATGTTGTAGGCGTCTTCACGGGCCACAGCTATAGCCTTCAGGTAACATTACCTCGTGAATAGATGATGGCCGGAAGCAAATGCGGAGGTGCCCTGTGCGAGAACAAGCGCAAACCCCGGCATATAATCTTGGTTCCGGGCCACAGCTATGGCTGCTAGGGTGGGATGTCCCTGGCACTACAACTCTCATACCTATAGTCCACTACAACCCTCACCCTCTCTTCCCGACTGGGGGCTAGTCACGGATGAAAGGACGATTTGCAAATACTCCCGACAAAGAACGACTTGCATGTTTACCACACACACACACACACACACACACACACACGAATGCACGCACATGTATCCTTTGAATAACAGGAATATGGTGTAACAGCCGTGCACACCTCTTATGGTCATCACTTTTAATGTTTATGAATTGCAATACAAGTTTTACCAGAAGCAAGTGCATTCATGTGCTTGTGCATGTGCGAGCGCGTGCATTTGTGCATAAATTCTTCACCTAATCTGTCTCTCGTTATGCATGCATACATATATGCCTCTTAGCTATATAAATGTGTGTGTGTGTGTGTGTGTGTGTGTGTGTGCAATATGTAACTGATCCTGCATATGTGCATGTAGGCACTCAATTTCTCAGTATGTGGCAGCACTGTGTGGGGATTAAGTGGAGGCCAATATGGACGACAGCGATAAATGGCGAAATATTGGGCCAGAGGCATACAACAACCAGCTTCTATTTGCAGACTTCGTAGGAAACAAATGTCAGTTGGATGAAACAAATTATACAGTTTGACCTTCGCTATCTCGTCAACATCGCCTCTCGCCACACTTTGTGGTAGAACAGATTTCCATCCGAGTTACACATAGTTATGTCCCTTGTTCGACTCTCCTCCAATATTTGTGTGGGACGGACGGTAGTGAGATACAAATAGGGAATGTATGTTTACACATACCGACAAATTTTAATATCATTGAAAAAAAAAACCGAATGGCATTCTTTATCCATTTTTAGTAAGTAAATAACTACTCACTTCCATAATAGTAAAACTAACTAAAGAATGTGCAGAGGCTACTGCTGTCACCTACGTGAAGCGGTGAAGTCCAGTCTCATATAAATAAAAGAGATATGACACTAATGGCACTAGATGACACAATACGACACTATTACTGGAAACTAGATGTATTCCTGGTCAGTACACAGCAAATGACATTTTAAGGCATTAGTATATAAAAAAGAAAATGCACAGTACCTTAACGCAAAATCAAGCAAACAGCCATAAAAGTCTATCACGTGACACTAAATAAGCCAATCAGCTGAGAGTACCTGTCCTGTTCTTCCTGCTGCTGTGCGAAGGTGTGGGGCGGGTGGAGAGGGGTGTCAGACTGAGTGGGGGTCGCAGCGGTGTAGAGAGGGGTCTGAGGACGGGGTCTAGACAGCGTCGGGGGTCAGGCCACACCCAGAGACAGGAGGAGCAGCGCAGGGCAGATGACCAGCGCAGAAGAACCAGCACGCGGCAGCAGAAACCAGCGGAAAAGAAAAGACTATCAACTCATAAGCAAGCAAAAAGAAAAACAAACAAAAAAACAAAAAATACTGACGAAAGTTCTAGTCAAGTTTAGGAATGCGTGTAGACGTTTTAATTTAGAGATCCCTGTCAACAGCTGTCATGACCAGACAAAAATTTGATTTTTTTTTTTACCCCCAGAGGCAGCTCAAACAGTTCTTTACTTAACCAAAACGGGAAAAATTGTTTGATGTGATTCAAAATAAGGCTACAAAGATTAATTATTGTCTATCATTACATGTGTGGGGTGATCAAAGAATGTGCAGTGTGCTCCTTTATGTTTTCGCTATAATAGGCCTTATAATAAATCATTTCTTGGTCATGCCTCCAGTTATCTTTAGAAAACGTAATTAGCCGTAGATTTAACATGGAGCGATTGCTTAATTAATGCTCGAAATTTTAGAAAACATGCTTTTACAATCTTTGAAGCCTTAAAACTATTGACCTAGAGCCACCTTGTAGATGAAGAATGACTTTAAATATTGAGAATGCGTGTGTGTGAGCGAGCGTGTGTGTGTGTGTGTGCGCGCGCGCGCATACCTACATACGTGTGTGCGTGGGTATTTGTGAAGGTGCTGTATACGTGTGCGTGCATAACTACGAAAGGAATAAAAAAAAAACATCTTGATTGTTCTAAGGAGTTAAACACTACCCGTAAAAGCAAAGCCTATTCAACTATAGTTACTATACAATCAAATAATACTAAAACCCTTTTACAGGTTTCCAAACGTACAGAAGCTCACCACTAAATGATGTAAAGGTATTTCAGTCTAATTGTTTTCCTACTTTTCTTTTTTATATTTTATTCATGCTCAAAGCCGTTTGTTTCCAGAATTTCCAAAAACAAACCAAAAAAAAAAAAAACAAAAAAACAAAACCACTGCTGCCCTAGAAGAAGTACTCTCTTCCCCTACAATGCACTCTACAGAAGGCAAAGTGCAGTAAGCGGATGTTGCAGCAATACGCTTTGTTTCCTAGAACGAGGCAGAAAAACTCGAAAACACGTTCAAAGCAGAAAGCAAACATGTTATTAGTTATTACTACGGGTTGAAAACGTGTTTTTACGTGAATATGAAAACACGCGTTTATCTCATACTAAAAGCTCGGCATATTTGCATGTTTTCTCTCGGCGTATAAGCGCACATCCGGGGCACTGTACATGTCTGCTGACCCCTCATACTGTCACAGAAGCTGATCGACTACATTGTTCGAAAAACCTTTCCCTATAAGGAGGTATTTACAGGTTTACACGTCTTGTAGCTGATGTGAAATAAGAAATTACTCCAGCACTCCTGTATTTTTTTTATTTTGAAGGAAAAATATATTTCAGTGAGACGAAAGTTACATTTAAAGAAGAAAGTTTGAAACAGTAGGCAAACTATGGAAGTGTCCTTTGTAAAATAAACATATGGCTACCTGGCTAGTTAAGGAGACTCAGAAAAATATTGTTAGAAGTATCCTGATTATATTTCTACTTGTGATGACTGGTGTATTCGCATTTCTTACGGAAAATAAATAAATTACTAATACATAAATAAGACATTTACAGATTTAGTAAGATCTGACGATACACGCTCATAACATCGGCAATTTTGGCAATTTTCATATGTGATAGCTCTATAACAACGAAACTTATCTTCCAGGTTCTCTATGTCAGATATCTGCTATGAAACAGTGGCACCAAAACAACACATCAATATTAAATATAAATATTAAATAAAATGAAAAACGACAAAATTTAATAGTCATTATAAAATTAATAAGATACTAACAAACGAGAAAACCGACCTACTGTACAAAATAAAACTACGACTAATAAACTACCCAAACACGCACGCACGCACGCACGCACACACGCGCACACACACACACACACACACACACACGCACACATCCACGAATAAAGTTCGCTTAGCACGTGAACAAGAAATGTCTCTTACCGATGGCTGGCTTGTCCGGCGGCTGGTCGGTCGTCTGCCCCTCTGAGTTGAGAGATATGAATATTCGAAAAGAAACTATAAACGAGGAGAGTCATGGCATGCTCTTGCCCTCTCCATCAATATTGCACAATGCCCGGGGCACGCCACATGCATACTTCACGATGTGTGGTGAGTGGATGCAGACAGGATGAAGGTAGCAGGCATGGAGAGTCAAGCGATGAAGATGAGTGGACAGGGGCACGGGGTGAAGGGGCACCGGGGGCAGGCTCTCTCTCATACCGCTCAGCCTTTCTCGCGCATGTGCGTCCAGCGTCACCGGTCAGTCACTTCCGTCACGCATGCGCAACACGTTCTCCACCCATGCGTACTTCAGTCATCGTAGCTTCCTAAACAAAGTTTTGCTGAGCTGGGTATTCCCTTTCATGATCGTCATAATTTTCTGGGATTGATTGATCGATTGATGGGAGTGACTAGTCAGAAATCTGAGAGTCTATCTTTTGATCCTCAGCTTTGTAAGATGGCGAATGTTGCCTAAATCCAAGACCTGCTTAAAAACCGGCAAAGCAAATACCCGGGGTTACAGACAAGAGTGTGCAGGACAAAAACCATGAACGCACAAAACATGCACGCAATGCTACTTCCAACATGGAAAGCATGCGACAGCCACACATACACATATATAAATATATTAAGACAAATGATCACAAATGCAATGTTACACAAATACACACTTACACAAAATTAGGACAGATTCTTACAAACACAGTATTAGCATGGGTTCGCGCACGAACAAACTTTACAAACACAAATTGCCTACCCGTTTTACCTTCATCAAGTACGATTTATTTATTTATTTATTTCCGCCCTCTTGGTTCTTGTTTGTACGCTTAGTCAGTCCGTCGTACGTCAAGATTACAGGTCATACTCAACTTCCCTAACCATCCGGTCACTGACCCCTTTCACCCTTCATTCTGTTCCAGGCACCCTTCATTACTAATTACTCATTACTCCCATCCTCTTAGCACACAGCCTCACCACATTCTCGCTGCATTTAAAGTCTCGCGACAACATTTCACGCTCGCGCACAGACGTTTCCAGAAACATCGGCACTCGTACAGTGGGTGGGTGGGGTGGTGGAGGAGGTTGGGGTAGTGTAATGCATTGGAGGCGTGAACTAACAGTCAGGTAGCGAGCAGCTTGCAAGATGGAGCAGAGATGATGTCACAGCAAGGCACAGAGAACAAACAGCTTGAAACATGTTGCAGTGCCGGAAGTCGACAAGCAACGGGTGCGCACTGTCAAGCAGCGAGAATGCAAGCGAGAAGCTACGAGGGCGGAGTGATTATCGAGTGACGAAGCGAGCTGGCGTGTTGAGCACTGAGCAATAGTGTCGAGGGCCACTGTGTACACGTTAGGACACAACCACGACACAAACTGAGAGCACAAGTACACACTCGAGACACACAAACAAGTGAAGGCAAACAAACAAAATATACAAAAGAAGAACTTATGGCCAACATACATCTTAAGCACCAAGCAAGCTGTGTATCAGAGACAACAAAATGCAGTTTCTTTAAGCAGCAGTACAATGGCATCGCACGGTTAAATCTCATAATAATCCATTCTACTTCAATATTCTTGTTGTAGGTATACGGTTGATCCTTCTTTTAATAAATCTTTTTGTACACATTGAGAAAAACAACGACAGAAATTAGCTAATGCTGGAAGTCGGTGCGTTTTGCTAATTAAGTTTTTAGAAACATTTTTTGACTCCTCTTCCTTAGTTTTTCGCATATTTATTCATTTATTTTTTTACTTCTTCGAAGCTCAAACCCTTAAAAAGAACTGCATTTTGTTTTCATTTCTAAAATATTTCCGCAAGCTAATATATTTCGAAAGGCACTCAAGCAGACAGCTCACAGATAACAGCTGGATAGATACAGCATTGTAAAAAAAAAAAAAAGAATCAACGAAGTAGACAGCATATAAATAAAATAAATTAAACAAAAAAATGCCCTCATATTCTCCTAGGCGAACACGATGGAAAGGTAATGAACATCAGACAACAAGCGCATGCCCAAGGCAATGCAAACAAACCACAAACAAGTTAACTGATTGATCGAGTGGTTCTAAAAAGTTAGTCACTAGATTGAAGTAAGTCAGTTCTGTTATCAGCACTCTGCCTTTACTATCTTGAATTTGAGCTTCTTGGGGTGAGAAAGGGGGAATATTTTCTAAGGTTATCTTTTATTGTAAACAGAAACAAGACTTTTTATTTATTTATTTATTTTATTTTGAAGGCAGGTGTTTAACTCATACAGACATACATAAGAATCTCACACAATTGAACATCACAGCGTGAAGAGTGGTAGGAAGGAAAGAACAATGGAAGTGTGGAAGAAGAAAAAAAATAAATAAAAAGAAAGAAAAAAAGTGATTTCCTGCATTTTTGGCAACTGTTCTAATTTCATCCGGGTGCCCCACCCACAAAGGAAGGAAAGGCGCTGATAAACGGTTCGTCAGATAAACCGCAGATAGTCCACTCCAAGGGCAGGAACGCGGTCCTTGTCTCTTTTAGAGTAAACATCTCAGTCGGCAGATCACAGCGACACTTTCATTCGTGACGCCACTTCCGGCAGCGGAGTGCTGGTGCTTCCGGTTCTTGTGGCATTTGCTGAAGCGAGCCCTAACCTCCACCCCTTCCCTACCCCGATTGCATCGCGATTAATTCGTGCGAGCGCTCGCTCCTGGCACACAGGAGAAGGCCGGGCTTTCCCAGATCGACGAATGATAACTTTGAAGAAAAAAGGGATGCTGGTGCATTGTACCGATGTACCTTTCAGACATCTGTTATTTTTGCACCCGAGTAAAATATAACTGTGCGCAATTAAAATATCTCTCTTCCGTCAGGTCTCTTGTATTTCTCCCTTCTTCCCACTCTCGCTCACGTCCCTTTTTAGTCTATTTCATCTCACCCCTCTCTCCCACCTTCTCTCTTTCTCTCTACCCCTGATCCCTGTCTCCCGCCATTTATCTTTCTCTCTACCCCCCTTGCCCCTGTCTCCCGCCCTCTTACTCCCTGACCCTCCCCCCTCTCTGTCTCGTGTCTTAACATTTCATTTTTTTGGGGGGTGGGAGTGTCTTTCGTACTTATTTCTTTTTCTCACTTCTTTCTGGCTACCTGCCTGCCTCCTTTCCGGCTATACCTGCTATATCTCTCCGTTGAAAAACAGAATTTGATTTTTATGTTTCGTTCTAGGCTTGTTTTTAAATTCACCTAGCCCTTGCTTCGTGAATTTATAGTTATTCTCATTAGTTATTGTTTCCTTTTTAGATGTTTCTCACTCACTCACTCACTCACTCACTCACTCACTCACTCACTCACTCACTCACTCACTCACTCACTCACTCACTCACTCACACAAGTGGCTGAGTAACACAGCAGCAGCAAACTGGGAAAAACCTTCAGTAGCTTCCTTTTTCCTAACGCCCAGGAATCATCTTGTTTCCCATCCCAAACAAAATACTAAATTATTCATGTCAAGAGTTTCCTGCTGTAAACTATTTTAGACATTGCTTTTTTATCTAAAGCTCCGACAGGTAAATGAGCAGGTAACATTTTCTCGTTGCTGTTAATGTCACGGAAAGAGAAAATTATTCTGAAGACTTTCGCGTAGAGTTTGGCGAGACCCCCGCTCAAGAACACTAACCAGAAAAATCAAGGGTTGTCTTTGCACAATATCAGAATTAAACAGTATTGGACTTTTTTCTTTATAAAGATGGCTAAATGATCATTCTTCTAGTCTTGTGTTCGTAAGGGGAAGGGGGCGCTGGTAGTAACTTGCAGAAACAATGGCGAATATTCATCAAATTCACTTTCATCATTTCATTTTTCCTTTGTGAAAACTTCGCCTGTGTGCACGACGCTTATTCCCTTCAAAAAAAAACTCGAGAAAGCAGTGCACATTGGTAATTCGAAATTCCTATTGAAAGAACTTCTTTCCCTAATGACAGTCAAGAAATAAGGGATTACTCACTAGTAACGAAATAAGGAATTGCTCACAAGTAACGAAATAAGAGACCCTCGCGAATAACGAGAGAGACCACAAAAAGGCAAAGGAACAAAGACGAAGCAGACGACACTCACGATAGATGTGGCGAGAAAAACGTCCAAAGCAACAAGAGATGCAGAAGGCGTGAGTAGTGGTTGAAGAGATCGGGGACATTTCTAACGAAGAAAATATATAAAAGAAGAGGTTCCGAGTAACAACGAAAGCCAACGGCGTCTGTCTGTTATATAATATTATATTATAAATAGCCAGTGACATCACGCCGGCAGTCAAAAGTAGCCAACAATGTCACGCAGGCAAATAAAAAATGGCGGTAATGTTAATAAAGCCAGATATATTCCATCGGTTGATCAAAAAATATCCGTCCACATTACCAGGTTGATAAAATGTAGTCAGCTACGTCAAGTTCGTAGATAAAAACGTGTTTTTCACGTTAGGTAATTTCTCTACGTCCACCCTGCTTACCTACAGCTGACCAAACGATTTAGGTTCAAATAGATTTTTTTTTAAATGTCTTCTTCTCGGTTTGTAACAGTTAAAGGCACACTGTAAACTGTTTATACATAATTTCATTGCCATTGGTTGTCTCAGCGAGCTAGTCTCCAAGTCAGGAAAACCCCGAGAGTAAAACCCGAGACATTTTTCCTCAGTTCCCGAAAGTGTAGGGAGTTATCAGAACACTTCGCATGCCGGTAATGGTTGAAAAGAATTTAAATAAATTACAAACACTTGATGTCCGTCACCATCAGACTTCAGGCGTGTCACGTGTTTCTCGGAACCCCCTTGCAAAGTGAAAGAGATAAATAAATAAAAGTTTGCTTGCTTCAGTCCATAGAAAGGAGTAGAAATCTGTTTGACATGAATTTTTAAAGCAAACCTGCGACGATGCTAGCGGTAAACAGGATCCAGCTGCACGGCAACTCGCAAGTTAGCTGGATGATTATTAACAGGAAGCAGCCAGCTGCACCGCTCGTAAACTACAAGCAACATGCCGTGCACCTAGCCCCAGAGCACGAATAGCAAACTGATTTACAGGAGACGACTCTGTACTAACAAGGGACACAAGTCGCCCTTGTCGGGCGAATCATTTTTTGAGTATAGCAGTTAGCATTTCCGTTAAACAATGAAGTTGATGAACTCAAGATCCGTGATTATATATTTTAAAAAGAAACTAATTAATAAATGAATTTCTAGACTGCATTGTGCCCCCTCTCGGAAAATTTATTTATTTATTTGTACTTTATTTCCCCTCCCCCACCAAACCATCTCACCCTACTGGGCAACGACTTGTGTCCCTTTCAGCCAGACTAGCTAACAGTGCGGGTGTGGGTACGGGTAGGAGGCCGTGGAATGAGTCATTGAAATGTGTGCAGATGACTGGCGTGAAACTTACGTTTAATGTCGACGCCCAGACACAAGGTCCACTCGCTCTTCTGGATCCTCCGGTCATTGTCCTTGTCGCAGTAGCGGTGGAAGGCCTTGGCGCATCGCCGCGGTTTGATGAGCTTCTTGACCATCTTCCGGAAGCTGCGGATCTCCTTGAAGCTCAGCACGCTGTCTGCGTTAGTGTCCAGCTGCGAGAACTTCCACACCACGATCTTCTTTTCTATGCTGACATCGTCGTCTGTGCTGGATGCGCCATCTGAGAAGACAAAGAGCCGTTCCATCAAGGAGGACAAACTGTACACGTATTTGTGTGCCTGAGAGGACTAGGAAAAATGGAATAAGAGGAGGCAGACGAAACAAAAGGGGATTACCACTAACATCAACATTATCATCAACAGAGTCAGGAAAAAGACCACAAAACGGGTTTCAGTAAAGAAAGACTTGGACTGACGGTTGTCAAGTTGTAACTTTTGTCATGGAATTATTATGTTTGTCGTAGTGTTGTGACATTTGTCCGTCAAGAAGAAAGAAAAATGAAAGAAGCAGTGAAATAACTTTTGAAAAAAAAAATCAATCTCTTTCTGCCAGCGCCAGCCACTGCGATTGACAATTGTCTTGAGATGTTAGACTTGCGCACCACAACCTTCTTCTTTGTTGACACACACACACACACACGCACACACACACACACACACACACACACACACACACACACACAAAATAAAAATGCCAGCGTGACCGCATGTTAACTAACTTTTGGCTCCCAACGCCAACTTTAAATTATTTCCGGGTGCATGTGTACTCGAGCTTTAATTATTTGCGGGTGCACGTGTACTCACTGACAGCCTCTGGCCCGCGGGCCGCAAGCATCCTCTCGTACTCATCACGAAACACTTGCACCATCGCTGCGTTGAACGGCTGGCGCTCCTTGCTCGTGCAGGCTGTCGTGGAGGCCACGTGCTCTGCGATGAACAATCAACATCATCGTCAGTTACAACATCTTCGTCATCAGGTACCACTCCGGCTTTAACGTCTACTCACGTCACATTACGTCACAATGAGAAGCAGTACGTTTGTAACGTCTGCTATTAAAAGAAATCAAACAACAAAAAATATGGTGGCATACTAAGAAAAATGTTGATAAAAAGGGAAGATTTTTTACCTTGTTTATTTTTGTGTTTATGACGGACACGCACGCACGCACGCACGCACGCACGCACGCACACACACACACACACACACACGTGTAAACATGAACACAAAAGTGAAAGTCGATACTGAATCATCCCTACTTCTGATTATTGTGACTATCACCCGGACCTATTCAGACCAAAATACATAAATCAGGTATCACGATGTCTTTTAAGAAGCAACTGTTTACTGCTGAATGATATCACTCGTTATCACCAAACCAGCGGCAATCCTGAGTGTGAGCAGTGTGATAGCCCAAGCGTGGAAGACCTGTCTATGTAATAGATATATTCCACTCTTCCATCACAAAATCCACTTCGCCTCTAAGGTTCACCTTTTGGGAAAAAGCCTTAAGGGATATGTAGCTATTAATGTTGCCATATACATAACAGAATGTCTGAAATGAGAGTACCACGACAGTCCATATATAATCGTGCAGTATTGAATGTCGTTGTATTGTTTACTATTTTGTTTACTATTAAGTTGAAGCCTCAAACACAAACAATCGTTGATCCTGTCCAGCCACCCACTGTTAACATGCAGGTAAACAGCAGGATGTGTTGCTGACTTGGGCCAGATGGCCTTCAAAAACTTAATAAAATTATCATTTTATATTATACACACGAACGCACAGATACACGCCTACATAAAAACGGCTACACACAGACATGCGCATGCGCACCTTTTCGTTTCTTCTTCTTTTTACTATTTCTTCCCTTCCGTTTTCGTCGCCTGCCTGCAAGCAAAGAAAAACAAAATTTAGTCAAGTGTGACAAACAGCAACGGTATATCATGTCTAAAATTATGAAATGCGGGGAAGCTCCCTCCGTAAAACACACAAACACATATACAAGCACCCAGCCACACACCCATGCACGCAAACACACACACACACTTAAACAAAGACGCAAGCGCGCAGGCACAAAAAGCAAGAGCGCGCGCACGCACGCACACACACACACACACACATTTTCACACCTGAACTTATGCACATGCGTTTGGGCGCAAACACGCACACAGACATATATATATATATATCGATACACACATATAGAAGTGAATCTATTAATTTAAAATTCAACTTTAAAAAAGCCTGCTACCGCCACCACGGCCCCACACCACCACCACTGCTACTGATGTTAATGTCACTTCTAGGAACACTTGTCACCATGAAGTGGGTGCAAAGGCAATTAGTACTGGCAGATGTTGCATTTTTGTTGTCGTCGCCGTCGTTGCTGTGACGGTGGTCGTTGGAGGCGACCGTGGCAGTGGTGACAGTCCTCCCCGGAGCCAGACCTTTGCACTGTGGCTTCTGTTCGCGCACAGAGGTCCCTGGTATGTGGCGACCATCTTTGGTCACGCACCAGCAGTAGCGCGTGGCGGTGTGGCACTGCACCTCGCTGTACGTGCCGTCCGCGTTGCATGACGGGATCAAGACGTCGTCACGTTGAGCCGACTTGCGCGCCTCGTCCCGCTCTTGGAAGCACTTGGACACCACAGACGTGTCTGGTGAAGGGAGATAACTTTTTCAACATTGATGCCATGTTTACAGGGGTGGGGGGTGGGTGGGAAACAGTTGGCTGCATGTTTATTGGTTTAATTCGAGATAGTAAACTGATTCCTTCCACTACTTCCCATACTTATATTTATCCCCGACATCTTGAATTACATTCAATCTGTTGTGAGACCCAAAGCGTTGAACTGACATACACGCAAATAAATAAACACTTTACAGCAATACACTATATTTGTCGAGTTAAGAAACAAAACAAAGCTAAATGTTATGTGTGATTAAGAAACTGTCTTATCGTGGGCCTTATGGGTGCATGCCAGGATAGATTATGATCTTGTGTACAAAAAAAAAAAAAAAATCATGGTCTCGATTATTCTTTCACAGTAAGAACTGGTTCACACTTCTGCTTGGAGGCAAAAATTGAACCAAAACAAAAAATGGTAAACAACGAAGCATACATTGATAAAAAAAAAATGTTGTAAATATGTTCTGAACAACAAGCGCGAGACAAGTCTGGATAGGAAACATTACATTTCCTGTTTATTTGTACAGTTAAACATCAGGCACAGCAGACAAACACAAGGAATGGAAGGCGTAGTGGGAGAAGAAGGAGGAACAAGAAAAAAAGACGAGGAAGAAGACGGAGGATGATGGTAAATGATGAAAGATAAAGAAGATCCAGAAGAATGGAGACGAACAGAAGAGTATAAATAAGGAAAAAGAATGGCGGAGAAAGGGAAGAAACAAATACCACGTGATCCTAAAAATAAGAAAGCATTAATAACTTTAAAAAACAACAACAACCAAGTACACAGCTGTCATAATGAGTCGACTTAGAGCTTGTGGGACGAAGACCACATCCTCACAAAACATGAAACCAAAGAAAGAAAGAAAGAAAAAGAAAAAGAAGAGAGTAGGTAAAGCGATGTGGGGACGCAAGTGAGGAAGGAAGAGAAAACGACTCGAATGGAGGCACCGACCTCCGGGACAGCGGCCCTTGCTGCGCACCTGGATGCGGGAACCGTTGGCTCGCTTCCCGTCACACTGTTTGGCCCGCTGCAGCTCGCAGCGTGACGTGTAGGTGACGTCATCCGTGCCGCACACGTACTCCACCTTGGACTGACTGCAGTCTACCGAGCAGGTGGAGGCCCGCAGGGAGCGGAATAGACTCTGTACACGAGAAAATTCATCATCATCATCATCATCAATCAATCAATCGTCATATTTGTCGCCATGGTCGTTTTGTAGTCTGTAGAAGGTAAATAAAATAAAAATTAAATAATAATTAATAAAAATTTCAATGAATGATGTGCGACATTCACAGTAGATGACGTCAACACAAACTCGTCGAAACTCGCGGAGGAGCACGTTTCAAGATAATTCTCCAGTTTTCGTCTTTATTAGACTGGTGGCGATTAACACAACCTCATCTTTACACTACCTCCATGACCTCCTCGTCATGTGTCTCAAGGATCTCGTCAATATTGTGGTTAGTGTTTTTTTTTTTAAAGCAGTCGTTCACTCTGGACCGGTTGGATTTTAAACCAAAAACATAATGCATGACCTCAGCGGAAGTTCCATCCCCTTTCTCTTTCCTTTGACCTTTTTTTCGTATGGCACCCCATATTTCTGTCGAGCTCCGTGAAGTATTTTACACTCACTGAACGGAACTCACGCCTGTGGAAACTCGAGTGAAATAGCTTCATATCGATATCACCCTTTTGCAGACGGAATTCAATATCGCTACCCTCTTCCTCACACTTCCTCCTGCGCTAAAGTACCCGCTCACCCTCCCTCCCAACAGGCAGCACGCGCACGAATGACAGGCTTGTGGATGGAAGTGATAACACGTGACTGGTACCCGATAAAGAGGAGAGAAGTCTCAAGGACTTGGGCAATCGTTTCCGTGATTATGTCGGGACGACGAAAGTGCGTCTTCGGTGATACTCGGCAGAGTGCGCTCGTTTCCTGGCTGTTAGCGGCGTACACTTTCACAAGCTTCTTTCCTGAGAGCCAGACACCTTTTTGAGAAGATATCCCGGGAAAGATCGAGTCCCGACCTCGTTATCAACAAACTTGCGACAAGCTATCACCCATGTGCACATGCCCCCGCAGGTGTCAAGGGTGCTGTCTAAGCTGTCGAAGACTAGCGGCCTGCGAGGGTGAGATTACATAGTTAAAGTCCTCTGGTACCCTTCTGAATGACACTAGATGGCGGAGCGATACACCGTGGAGCCGTTGCACGGTTCATCGTGGGCCTCCTGTGGGTTCCAGAGCGCCTCGCTCGGTTTTAGTACACAGGTGGCACTGTGCTAGTCTAAAATTGTATCTCTTAAATGTCTTCGGGTAGCACATTTAGAGGTTTAAACTATAAGGTGGTAAACTAAGTATTTAAATACACAGTAGAGACAGATCAAGGTAATCACACCAGGGCCATCTTCGAACAGTAACCTAATCCTTGGAAGGTGGATGAGAGACAGAGAGTGCACGTGGCGGGCGTGCGTGTACACTAGTGGAAATAGAATTATCCTACAATCAACATTCTATAATTTACTCCCCACCAATAATGAATATAATGTACAGAGTTTTGAATTATTAGGCATTTTCATGCACAGGATCCACAGCCGTGTCTGGGGATACAATAAAATGTTGACTAATACAATATAATGTACACTAATATACACTACTTTAGCTTCTTTAAAAAAAATCTTCATGAATGTCAGAAGATTATTCGAGAGCCCTTAGAGTCAACATCACCTCGCGGTATCGGGGGGGAGATTTCGCGCCTCTTGAGAGATACTTGCTTGTCAGTGCTCGGAATGTCGGAGGCTGCATTCTTAAAATGGCGGAGATGTTTTCATTCTTGAAAGGTCAAAATGTCGTGTCAGCGTTTACAAATATAGGAGCTCTACAAGGTTTCTGTTATCATGGAGTATTTCGTAATAGACTAAACCAGCTCAACTGAAAATCCAATCGCGCTCGAGAGAGCCTTTATGTATGAGAGGGTTAGTGAGATGATATAGCGGGATCTAACTCTGACCCTGACCTCAAAGCGACAGATCACTCGGTGTCAAATTGGTTACTTTTATCGCAGCAAATGTTGGATGAAGTCAGCAGAGTGGTGCAGAAGGGCTAGATCAAGAAGCGAGAACATTCTGGAGAAAAAAAATGTTCACGGGGCTTGAGCGGTGTTTGCGTGCACGTGGTTATGATGAGGTCACACCCTAGTATGCTTAGGGTTGCAGGCGCCTTCACAAATGGTTTTCCAGTTGCAGTTAAGTGATACTTGTTTAAATCACCCCCAAGTCTTCATCTTACTGGAACCAAACAGGCCCACTCACAGGTAATCGCACTGAGATCTGTGTCAGCTACCTTCTTCTGCCTCCATACATTGAAACCAGTGCTAATATTTCCCCCGCCTGTGCTCGGCAGTTTCATGCTCCTAGCTGTAATATTACCACTGTTTTAAAGAGACTATAAATTCGTATTCATACAGTTCTGGATCTTGCAAAGAGTTATTTAATTTCAGAGTTTGCAGGCGTTCATTGCAATTCAGAGGATAAACCCTCAAAATCCACTGACGATATCGCTAGTTGTGAAGCAAATTGCACGCCACTCTTTCCTAAAACGAGGCTGTATTCTGCCTCATATGATGTTGTGATGTGTCACAGGAGTAGTGAGTAGTAAACAGCCAGCATTACAATGTCTACAGGCACTAAGCGGCATTACAATGTCTACAGGCACTGAGCGGCATTACAATGTCTACAGGCACTGAGCGGCATTACAATGTCTACAGGCACTGAGCGGCATTACAATGTCTACAGGCACTGAGCGGCATTACAATGTCTCCAGGCACTGAGCGGCATTACAATGTCTACAGGCACTGAACGGCATTACAATGTCTCCAGGCACTGAGCGGCATTACAATGTCTCCAGGCACTGAGCGGCATTACAATGTTGGCATTACAATGTCTCCAGGCACTGAGTGGCATTACAATGTTGGCATTACAATGTCTCCAGGCACTGAGCGGCATTACAATGTCTCCAGGCACTGAGTGGCATTACAATGTTGGCATTACAATGTCTCCAGGCACTGAGTGGCATTACAATGTCTACAGGAACTGAGCGGCATTACAATATTGGCATTACAATGTCTCCAGGCACTGAGCGGCATTACAATGTTGGCATTACAATGTCTCCAGGCACTGAGCGGCATTACAATGTTGGCATTACAATGTCTCCAGGCACTGAGCGGCATTACAATGTTGGCATTACAATGTCTCCAGGCACTGAGCGGCATTACAATGTTGGCATTACAATGTCTCCAGGCACTGAGCGGCATTACAATGTTGGCATTACAATGTCTCCAGGCACTGAGCGGCATTACAATGTTGGCATTACAATGTCTCCAGGCACTGAGTGGCATTACAATGTCTACAGGGACTCTTAAGCCTTAAATATTTTTTTAGATAATTAATTTAATAGAAAATCAACAAAACAACACAATTTAAGAAAATTTTTAACTGTTTTAAATAAGAAATAAACTGCTTAAGCCAGACTTTCGTTCCCAGCACTTTTCTGGCGCTCGTGAAACGGTGCAATGAAAGAAACAGAAAACATATGAAAGTCTTGTTTTTCTTTTCAATGAAATCCCACACCCAGGTACCTCACCCGTTGAGAAAATGACCCGATGAAGGTCTGATGGTTTACCATCTCTGCCAGTCAAAATAATACTTGAATATAAAGACAGGCAGAAAGTTTTACATATTACAAGATTCATATTGAAGGGGAATCGTCAGGACCAAATCTTTCAATTTGATGCTACACGCGGTATAATTAACTGGCAATAAGCCAAAATAATAATTGCACCCATGGAAATCCAGCTTCAGCAACACGACTTGGAATTCTCAACTATACTTCTAAGTTTTGTTGTTGTTGTTTTTTGCAGATATCAATCTCACAAACTTGCAGCGTGCCAAATCTCAGTATGATGTATAAGAAACTTAATATGATTTATTTTTACCCTTACGCCAGTTACCCAACTCTGCTACACAAATGTAGATTTAATGACAAGCCTGTAAGTTATAACTGCCACTTAAACACCTGCGTAGCCACTGCACTTAGCTGTACAAGACAAGAAAGTGCCGAAAAATTCATTGTTTGCTCATAGCAGAATAACTACATGTTTAAGATAATTCAGATGTGAATGAATAATCGCTTAACTGCTATGCGTTTTTGACTTACGGAAACGGAATTACTAACAAAATTATTAACCTTAAACTAAGTATGAGAATATTTTTTGAAAAGTAAATCACCAATGGAAGTGCCTAATCATCTCATCCCAGCTTTTGAGACCTGGTACGACCCAATATTCCCACTTATTCGATCACTGGTCGACTGAATGACAGAGCTAAGACAAGAAGCAATATGCTAAATTGTTTAGCACACCCTCAACACGCTTTCCCGTTCTGTTTAAGTCCTTTGATGGAGCCCAGTGTCCACAAATGCAAGAGGGTGATATTGATATTGTTTCCCTTTATTTACAGAATCCCGCACCAAACCCAGACATGTTTTATCTCAGATGTAAGCAAGAAACGAATTTGGTCTCACGTGTGAAGTCCGACACTAATTCGTCTGCGAATGGTGGCGAAGAAAGAAAACTTCTTGACAGAAATATTTTGATAATAACGAAATTCGACATTAAGTACAGTGGTGATTAAAGTCTAGAAAGTAAATAAAGTATAAGATATTCATTATATCTTGGTGAACTGAACTGAGCTGAACGCGGGGAAATAAACAGTTTTGGACGGCTTGCAGATCGCATCACAATGTTTACAAACCTCTGTTTGTTGAGTGTGGTTCCGTGCTGCCCGGTTTATGTATGTCTACGAAGAGTCTCACACAACTTTAATGTGTCAGTCAGCTTGTTATCAATTTGCAAGCTGTCATTCACCACATAGTAAGTAACTCTACTTGTAAGTTGACACTCACCCCGTTCTCAACATTCAAGCTTGTCGATTAAGATGTCTCTCCAGGCTGTCAGTATGAAACCAGTCTGATTTAAATAGTTAGTCATCACTTTTTATCTCCAGATTGTAAATCTCAAAATCGTCTGTCTCAGGTTGTCAATCACCAGGCTGTCAGTTACAAAGCACTGTTTCGCGAACGACAATCCCGAGGTACCCAGTCATATAAACCAAGCCGCACGATTTCTTATTTCACCCAAACCACACGAAACATACAGTCAGTCTAACTATATCAAATAAAAATGAAATGAACTTTTTTTTACAGCCTCCACCAACGTTCTACCACATGTCACACACTCAGCCAGAAACTCCAACCCTGTGTTTGGCGGATTTTTCTTCTGTTAGAGAAACAGCTGCCAGCTTTGCCGTCAGGCAGGGTAGACAATCTTCATGACGAGCATACCAGCGTTATCAGTTATCTCCTCTTCATGTTAGTTATCGAATGAAGCCGCAGTTACCCCGACCATCACGGTTTATCGCAGTCCCGTTACTTTGCCTCAGTAGAGACTAACAAGACTGTTCCTTCCCTCGAGCGGATCACTGTAGTTTCCACGCTGACACTGAGATAAGTAAGAGTGGTTCATTATCGAGGAACTGTAGGCAGGTAAATAGGTAAGGAAATATTGCGAGCAGTATATAAGTGGGTGGGTGGGCAGGTGGGTGCAGGTGCAGGCACACAGCCGCTTCATCATTCGTTTTCAATGACAGGTACAACATCCACTGTTTTTTGAAGTTAACTATCCCAGCATGTATTTGTCGAAATAGACTACGAATGACATGTTATTTCAACGTGTCTGCTTATTAAGCCAGCCATCAAGCGAAGATGGTATTGGCGGCAGAGAAAGAGGATAGTCCGGTGAAGGCAGAAACAAGCCTTTTTTTTTTCCTTCTTTTTTTTAAGACTCTTGCCCAAGATCCCAACCCGATACAGGTCGGTTCGTGGGAGTGCTTTCAATTCCGGACGGCAAGCCTTTACAACATTTCTAACAATTTCCGACAGGGGGCGCACGTCGCAACGTCGAGAGAGCTAACGGTTACAACGATGCGCAGAAGCCTTTCGCTTTTGATCACCGGCGTTCAGCAGGGTTCTACATCTCTCACTGACACGGGAGCAACGTAGAAGGGCAAGGAATAACGGATGTCCTGACTGGCAGTGTGAGGCGGCTTGGCTGAGGAGATAAAGGCAGCTGTCTCGTAATCTAGACGGATGGAAGCTTGGCGCCCCTTTTGTCAGTCTGTCGCCATTGTTTATCCCTACCCTGGATCTTACGTAATCGAAGCTCAAGCCTGGCCCTGCGACTGGCGAGCAGCCCGCTCCCAAAGTTTGTCCCTCCCTGTCTGCCCCTCCAGGATGACGAAGAGAGGGCTTTGTACTTGCCCACACCGCCAGCACATTCTTTTGCTCCTTACCGTCTGGCCGCCTACCACAAGGAAGGGAGGAACTATTTCGGCCTTCTCGCATACCTGTCGGCGGACGCCGTGGGTGGGTGAGGCGCCAGAGTTAACGGTGCTGCGAGACGTAGGAGATCTGCTGCACACCTTAGGCGAGACCTGAGCGCCTGCTGGCGCGAGCGAGCTTCTGCGTGGTTCAGCTTTTAATTTGTTTTTTTTTCCTCGCACAAAAGCACACGCCAACCTCCCTAGAACAAGAACTGGGATGAACTGAAGAACTGCGCTTATTGTTGTCATGGAACTATAACAGGTACCCGGGGTAGAAGACGATGTGCGAGGGGCTCCCGGTAGTGTGGTGGTTAAAACACTCGCTTGTCACTACTGCAGTGAGAAACTCAAGGTTCAGATCTCGTGTCGGGACACCGTAGGTGACACCTGTCCGCAAGACTGGGTGTTATCCGGGTACTCCGGTTTCCTCCCCCCTCCTCCCCATAGTGCGAAATCACTTCCAGGTGGAAGCACTTTCCTACTAAATAAACCAACCAACCACACGACGTGCGAGACCAGAAAAGAAGATGATACTCTTGGGGAGGAAAAGAACGAACCTCCTACCAAACATTACATTTCTGTACACGACCAGACTGGCAACCCCATCCCCACCTGTTGCTTCCCCCTTCACACGCACACCTGCGCAATGAGCATTCTTCCGAATGGATACCTGCGCAATACAAATGGACATCATCATCATCAGCAGCAGCAGCAGCACGACAATAATTGTAGTTGAGTCTTCCCTGACTTCGACGATGAATTTAGCGGTTAAGTTGGTCAATTTAAATGAATCAAATTGTAATTTTGTGTGATTAAAAAGACTAGGTACTCGAGACGGTCATTTTGTGTCAATGTCACTTTGGGTGGATAAGCTCACCTGTCTGCGCTCGTAAGATCGTCATTAATTTAAAGGTGAACAGCCTGTGGGTAAAGCTTATCTTCGCCACAAATGCTCCAGTGAAATGGGCGACAAACCTTTTCCTCATTTCTAAAGGTGTCATTTTCCGATTTGACAATTGCTGAAAGCTGAGATAACCACGTCAAAAAAAAAAAAACTAGGAAATATTCTAGACAAGACGGAAAAAATGGCGAGACAATTCATTTTCTCTCGACCGTGGGATTTGCCTTTGAACTTCTGGTCCCTAACCTGACCTCTGACAGTAGCTATGGTGTAACTGCATTGTCAGGTAGATGGATGAGAGCTCACCACCCGTCTGTTAGGCCTCCGAGGCTAGTTTTGACCTCACCCCATAGCCACATTATCAAGCGCCGTATACTGGACATTGATATACAGACCTGCCTCATCTCCGGGCTCCGCGCCTAGAGGGCGCCAGTTGGCGACCATCGGTGTAGCCTTATACTACTACCACTCGAATACAACGGCTCTTCATATTTTGTACTCGATTAATAAACTGCAAAAACCTTTCAAGTGGTATTCCTAGGGTTCTGAGTGCAACACTGTGCGGGGGACTTTTTGTTATTGGGGCTCTGCTTATCACAGAGTGCAGTTTTACACCTGTAAGACGAAGATAAATAAGCAGACACTGACGAGAAACAGACGACAGACGGCAACAAAACAAACTATAGAACTGAGTCCGAACACCTCTGTTACCTGAGCAGCCACGCGGTCCTTTGAAGGCAACACGTCGACACTTGCCAGTGACACGGTGGACACGCACTCTCGAACGGAAAGAAAAAGTCGGCCGGGATTCACACGCACACCTGTGCTATTAACGCTAAGGCGGGGTGCGGACACCTGGCTCCTCACGCTAGGTAGCGGACACCCGGCAACACTACTCCACCCCTCTTCAACTTGTCTCGCACCTTTCTCGACGGAACCACTAGACCCCCCACTCGGCCTCCTAATGCCCACTGTACACGGCGATAGCCTCGTAACATCGCGCAGTTCCCGTCTGTCTGAAATGAAAGATCGCAGGAAGACAGAAAAGGGACGAAAGATCGTAGGCACACAGGTAAGCAGGTAGGGAGAAATGGCAGGATGGGAAGAATGGAGAAACCAATTCGCGTGCACACACACACACACGTGTAAAACTAAATGCGAATGTCACCCTTTTTGTTGTTGTTCTTGCAGGTGGGGGACACTGGCTGATGAGGCATAGGCAAAGGGGACAAAGTATTTAAAAAGGATTTGCACAGGGACTTAGTGTTAGATGAAACCCTCCGCCCCTAAAAAAAAATTAAAGAATAAGAAAGGCGAAGAAAATGAACACCTATTTTTTTAATTAGACTAAGAACTTAAGATCTTTTTATATAAAAAAATTTGCCCTAGGTGTCAACCATCTTGATATAAATGTCAAAACAAATTATGATTTACTGAGATCCTTGCTGCAGCTAGCAGACATTAAGTACCTTTCATACCTGTTTAACAGAAGAGGCTACAATAAAGGAAAGTAATAAATCTGGATAGTCTTAGAATGAAATTGCTTTCTTACAGTCCTGTCCTGAAGTATATTCCAGAAGGACATGGTTTACAAAGAACGCGAAATGTGGTCTTCTGAGGTCATTGATATTTTCTCGAGAGAGAAAGAGAGAAGGGACGTATAAAGAGAGAAATGGCACCGAGCACTGAGCCCTCAACAGTTTAATGTGAACACATCAGCCTCAGCACGTGAAGCCAAGTAACAATAGCCTGAAGAGCTCGATGTTACACTAAACACTTTTAAGGAAAATTAACTTTACTACAAGTCTTTATATTTGTTTTAATTATCTTGCCCCCCCCCTTCTGTAGTGATAAACCTATGGTGAGAAACGAACATAGTTACTCGCCTCTTTACAGTGTGTAACAGAAAAGGTGCACGTGCTAAACAATAAGTAAATGCAGTTTCTTCACACTTTAAAATTTCGTGTTTAACCCTCGATGGTAATAAAAGAATATT
The DNA here is from genome assembly GCA_004794655.1 of Marisa cornuarietis. Classification (NCBI taxonomy): domain Eukaryota; kingdom Metazoa; phylum Mollusca; class Gastropoda; order Architaenioglossa; family Ampullariidae; genus Marisa; species Marisa cornuarietis. The sequence goes on from SMMW01000001.1 coordinate 19,774,574, forward strand.
GCTCGTGATCTAATGCTTTGCATTTTGTGACAGAAAAAAGTATATGGGTTCCTGGCTTTGTTTGTTGTTGTCACACACAAAAAAATTCTTTTATCGAAGATCCATTAATATCTGATTTCGTCATCAGATTTAGTACAAAATTTTCTGGGTTGTACACCTTTTGTACATAAGTTGGACTCTACATATTTATTCATAAAGTGCAGAAGCCATGATAACTAGACAGCGCTTGCCAACACTAACACGCCATAATAAAATGTTGTCTCGGTCTTTCGATTTAAACAGGTGGGCAAAATGTGCGCCAGCCGAACCCGCCGCTAACGAGGCTACAATGCGGGCTTAGTGTCGCCCTGCGCATACCTGGCTGTCTCGGGTTACACAATGCACGCACCCAGCACCCGCGCTTCGCGATTGAATGTTCAGGTGTGCACTTTGTTCGCCCCGCCGTCCGCCTGCCGTTCAGGTGAGATGGGTCAAGGGAGGGGGGGGGTCCCGCAGGTAAGTGTCACCCACTTACGACCAAGAAGCAGACCCTCAAGAGTCAAGAACCGACTGAAGTGACTGTTCGAAGTGCCTTGTGTGAAACAGTCTCACCTGGCTGTGTCCCCGGGGTGGGGCTGTTACCGTCAGGTATTGTGCAGTCACGTGCCATTACCAAAGTTAAAAAAAAACTTAAGATCCACTGGGGGTGATGTTTTATACAAGAAGATTGCACAGATATAGACCCGACACACCAAAATAAAACTCAGGTGTGAGCCTAAAACTCAATTATGGAAGTATCTAAATTCTAAACCATCAGCTAAAAAAAAAAAAGGGAAAAGGAATGGTTTGTGTGCATGAAAGTACTTATGAGGGTAATAAAGAGACGACTTTATACAAAGCTGTTCTTTGAACCTTCAGGAGGTGGTTATGTTTTCTATTCGAGCATGCCAGTTATCGGGTTTATTTTCTCACAGTATAATGTGTGAATAAGACAATGCTCTCTTCATTTTCTGTGCAATGTTTTTGAGAAATCCTCCATCATCGACATTTTAGGACCAACATCAACATGCAAGGCTGCAGCATAAGATGTGACATGGCGCCTGCTTGTGTGAATGTGAGTGAGTGTGTGAATGTGAACTGTATGAATGTGTGAGTGTGTGACTGTGGACTGAATGACTGTGAGTGAGTGTGTGAATGTGAACTATGAATGTGTGAGTGTGTGACTGTGGACTGAATGACTGTGTGAGTGTGTGACTGTGGACTGTATGACTGTGTGAGTGTGTGAATGCAGTCTGTGTGACCGTGTGAGTGTGTGAATGCAGACTGTGTGAATGTGTGACTGCAGACTGTGTGAATGTATGAATGCAGACTGTGTGACTGTGTCAATGTGTGAATGCAGACTGTGTCAATGTGACTGCAGACTGTGTCAATGTGACTGCAGACTGTGTGACTGTGTCAATGTGTGAATGCAGAGTGTGTGACTGTGTGAATGTGTGACTGCAGACTGTGTCAATGTGTGAATGCAGATTGTGTGAATGTGTGACTGCAGACTGACTTACCTTTTTCCATCTTTTCCCTTCTTCTCCACTTTCTGTGCAATGTTTGTCTACAACACAAGCTATACGCAGCTCCAGTGTGTGTCGGGGGTTTAATTGTCAGTGAAGTGTTCACATGTGAGGGGCTCAGGTGTCAGTGGTGGGGGGGGGGAACTCATGGCTGAGTGAGGTTCCCATGTTGGCGGCAGTTTATTTGACAGTATAGCTAGTGTTGGGATGAATTCCGGCATCAGTGGCGAGCTCAGTGGTAGATATTAGGGAAAGTTCTTAGTATGGTTTAACAGTGGAGGGAGGGCTCACATGTTAGCCGGGGGGGAGGGGGAGGGCTCACGTGTCAGTGGGGCCCAGGTGAGCTGGAGACTCCCATTTCAACTGGGGATTGACATGTTAGTGGGGTTCACTGGATGCTCATGTCAATGAAGGTTTTACCTGTTTGTGGCGGCTGGCGTGTCAAAGGGGACTCATGTATCCCGTGGTGGTGGTGGTGGGGGGGGCTGTTCGTCAGGGTTCATGTGTCCTGTCGCGGAACATTAGCAGGTAACGTCAGCTTTAACGTGCCGATCATTTCCCTGCTGATATGAAAAAAAAACCCCACAAACAAAAACCGGCGAATTCACCTGCCCGAGGCAACTCTCGTGGAACGGCAATCGGTAATGAATGGACAGAGAACACAGAAAACAGCCAAAAATGTCCTCTTTGCGCAGGAAAACCGTGAAAATGAAGTAAGAATGGAAAAACTGGAACTTCATCTCCCCCCCCCCCCGCTTTTCTTTTTTTTTCTTTTTTGCCTTTTACTTACAACAGTGTCTTCTCATGCCTGACTTCATACCTGCGCCACCTTACCCCACCTGCCCCCCTATGGTAACGCCTCTCCTCCTCAACCCTCCACTGGGTCCCCAGCTGAAAAAACGAGAAGGGTTATACGACTCCACTACCCCCCTGGTGAGACCTGCCGACAGCTTTGAATCTCGGCTGGGTGTGACTTTCCCCTCACTATCGTGCTCGGCCATCGCTTTTCTCCTCTCGAGCAATAAGGAGTCGAGCAAAGGACTCGCCCAGCGGGACGGCGGGTCTCTTACTAAGCTGGCCCCGTTTACTGATTTAACTCTCGGATAGGTGTGAAATACCTGCAATTCAACCTTCCGGCCCCGAGTCTTAGGAAGCTCGCTCCTCAGGCATCCACCCGGGGTAGACAGACAGCGAGGCTGGCATGCTTTTGACGTTTATCACCGACAACGTCGACATTCTCCTCCCCGCACCTTCACACTAGCCGCAGGTAGCATTGTCTACCATGGATTCTATTAACTGATTGTAATCTGCAACATTTACCGCATGAATATGCCGCAAAAAAAAACCATAAATGAAACAATTGCGTTTAAGTAGCTGTTTTGTGGCGAGAAGAGGGGTGGTTTCAAAAAATCGCTCTCTTAAACACATTAGGTCGAATCTGTGACTATGGTAAATTGTGTGTATGTCTGTCAAATAAGACTTTGCCATAGGTATTAGTCAATGTCTTAGGTTAAGAAGGTCCCTTTAAGACCACAAATGAATATGATAACTAGCAACAATCAGTCACGCGACCAGATTCTGTATACAGTTATCCCTCGCTATCCTCGCAAGAGTGGTTCCAGGATCCCAGCAAATACCAAACCCCTTAGAACAAAATGGTGTAGCATTCGTATATTACCTCCCGTATACGTAAAATCACATCTTTAGCTGCTGAAATTCCATGCCCATATGCGCCCAGTACGGCTACCTTTAGAAGTCCCTTGAGGCTAACTTTATAATTAAGGGGAGGATTGAGGAATAACTGCAAAAATTGCCTTCCTAATGGGCTTTCTTAAATGGACAGTTTGGTCGAGTATGTTAGTAAGTTTAGTAAATATTTTTATGCCCATCGATTAACGCAACAAGATCTGTCTGGATAAAGGTCTAGTGGTGTTCAGGTTGTCACCGATGATTAGGTAAAGCTCGGTGTACAACAGGACAACAACAGACCCAGGATGATGCATGCATGTGTGTACGTTGTCAAGGGCCTCAGCCATATGTTAATATGATTTCTTTCTGTGCGTGATAATGTTTGCAGGTTTTATCTCGAGAACAGGTATTCACCCCGATTTAGAGGAATACTATCTGGCACTAGACTTAACCTAATCACTAGGGAAAATGGGGGTAATAGGCACCAGGGGGCAATAGGCACCACTACGAGAGGTACCCTCCCAGATTGCTCTTTCCCTCTATTGTTAGAGTATGGGACAATAAGCCCCACCAGTTTTGGGGTTTAAACCAATCAAGAGCCTCCATTTCAGTTGCTCCACTCAAGGGAGGTTAGTCTGAACAGTAATTGCAAGCTGAAGTTTGCAGCACATGTTTCGCATTCATTCAGTAGCCATATTGAAAGCTGAACTCAAACTTTTCTGCTTCTGAGAGTCCTGCAGCAAAACTTATGTTTTCACCAAGACCTTGCAAGTTGCAAGAATTTCCATTGTCACCCAAGCCAAGGATTGATTGAAGTAAGTAATTTCATAATCATAAGGGGAAAAAAGGCACCCCACTAGTTCTTTAAGAAGTCCTTCCTTTTAGCAAACTGCACTTTTCAAGGAAGCGGATTGCCGAGCGGTTAAAGCACTGGGTCGTCCTAGCTGGCGGGTATGGGTACCTGACTCCATACAGGGTTGGGGAAGGTAACGGAGCGAGAAAGAGGAGATGGGCACCACCCTCAGGAAAACCCGGCTGAGGTCTCTAACATCTCACTCCCCTTCGACTGAAAAGTTACGGGGCGACCTTTACCCTTTTTTCTAAACCTTCCTCTTTCCAGACATGTCACCTCATATCTCCTTCCCGTATCTTTGTTTCACTGGCGTGCACTGCGCTTTCCAAAAATTTCCACCGCCTGCGGTCTGCGTCTCCATCGCAACGCCTCATCAATAATTACAGGCGTCCGTTGACCCCACGGTTGGACCCCCTCCGTTTTTTTCGGTTCGCACTATCGAACTCAATCCACAAACTAACATGGTTTGTAACAGCAGCATCCAACTTGTTTTATTTTTCTTTCTTTCTTACACCACCGACGAGAGCAGACGCAAGCAAACAACTGTAGCTGCAGCGCCCAACCCAAGCCTGGCCGAGAGTTACCGAGTGCTCAGAGGAAAGATGATAGGCAGTGTTGTGTAAGTAAATCTTGAGGATTCTACGTCCTGCCACAATAAACAACTTGCGGCAATCGTCTATGGTTTCTCCTGTTATTTCCCGCTGCGGTTTTTTTTTTTCTTCTCTGACATACGTCCAAGCCTTGTTCTTTAAACCCTAACAGGTGAAGGTGAAAAGGGCGTTACAGGAACTCCTGAAAAGAGGTAGGCTTGGCAGGACAACAAGTTAGGTGGTTATGAAAGAGAAGGGGAAAAGGAACAAGGACAAATATCCCAGCAAGCAGGCAGACAAGCATACGTACACCCACATGTTCTGTCATTTTCTTGCAAGAACAAAGGCACGTGAAAATATAGATAAAGATGTTTAAAACCATGGATGCTGGAAACTCACAAATTTAAATGTCTAACACAACTTCATTGCTCCCTCTCTTCAAACTCTCTCTATCTCTCAAGAGTTAACGCTGGTAATACTAAATTTATCAATGTATCAAGATACATCTATGATGCGTTCGAAGTTCAACATTTAAAATAGCTATTAATTATTCAATGCAGCATGCAGGTTTCTGTCCAAGTGTTTTTATCAATTTGTGATGGGCCGTGGTCCTACTCAATAAAATATTTAAAGCCAATTCAAATTTCTCTCTCTATCACACACACACACACACACACACACACACACACACACACACACACACACACACACACTCTCTCTCTCTCTCCTATCTGTTATAGATCACAATCTGCTCATCAGAAAACTTGATTTATACAAACTAAGTACCGGGAGCACCAAAGTCCTTACCTCCTTACTCGAAAATCGAACTCAGAGAGTCGCTGTAAACAACCAAATGTCTGATCCTCTTGAAGTTAAATTTGGTGTTCCTCAAGGCTCAGTAATAGGACCTCTTCTTTTCTCCATATACATCAATGATCTTCCTCTCCACATATCCCAATTGTCATTGTCAATTGTCATTGTCTGCTTCCTCCCTCTCTCAGAAAGGCTTTCACGTTATGGGTCAGATGCTGTAGTTTCACTTCCTGATGTTGCTGAAAGATGTCTCCATTGTATCTGCAGAACTTATCCCCCATTTCATGTCCTTCGTTCAACCGACACGTTTTCGCAATGTCACTGCAAGTGCTCCCGTGTCACTGCACTCGTCATCACAGACGAGAGAGAATCCTAGTCTACACACTCGGTTTAGGAACCCCGTTCTTTCACGGACCATCATTTCTGCATTCTACATCTCTCCACCCTTACCCGTCCACCCAATGACGCCGAGATCTCCCCCCAAAAAGCTTCGAGAGAAACGTTTAGCGAACATCTCTTCTGGAGACAACAGACATCTCTCTCGCCGTTACAACTCAAAATACTTGTTATAGATAAGAGCCTCCCCACTTCTTCTGAAATCGGAGGCTTTTCCTCTAAATGTTTGATCAACAACAGACGCTGTGCACCCTAGATCCCACGAGTCTGTTTGAATCAGAGTTAAACGGTGGTGGAGCATTTCGCGTATAAGAGGGTGTGACAAATAGTACAGGTCTTTCCATTTTGTACTTCTGAGCACCTCTCTCTGTCTATCCATCCCTTTCTGGCTCTCCGTCTCTCTAGAATGTCTTTGACGCAATAAAATGTTTCATTCCTCTCTTTCTTTCTGTCAATTAAAAAGAGAAGGTTGTGCTTTTCTTATCACTTTAAAAGAATTTAAAACAATCTCAATAAAAGAATGCGTCTACGTCTCCGAAATTCCTCTATCGACATTCCTTCATCTAGTGATTCGAGAAAAGAAATGGAAGAAAAAAAAGCAATAAAGCGAAACAAATCCTTCACCGAGATTGATTTTACGCCCACAGAGATATTAAACGCCACGTGGATAAGAGTCTGAATCTCATTCACTTCACCATCCTTTTAACAATAACAGTGGAGACCGTCAGCCCTCCTCGGCATCTGGACTCGATGGACCCTTTTATGTACCGAAAGAAAAACGCTCCAGCCTCGACCTGACCTAATCCAGACAGGTCGTCACACACATGACCCCTTATACATGTATGTCACACACATGACCCCTTATACATGTATGTCACACACATGACCCCTTATACATGTATGTCACACACATGACCCCTTATACATGTATGTCACACACACGACCCCTTATACATGTATGTCACACACATGACCCCTTATACATGTATGTCACACACATGACCCCTTATACATGTATGTCACACACATGACCCCTTATACATGTATGTCACACACACGACCCCTTATACATGTATGTCACACACATGACCCCTTATACATGTATGTCACACACATGACCCCTTATACATGTATGTCACACACATGACCCCCTTATACATGTATGTCACACACATGACCCCTTATACATGTATGTCACACACATGACCCCTTATACATGTATGTCACACACATGACCCCCTTATACATGTATGTCACACACACGACCCCTTATACATGTATGTCACACACATGACCCCTTATACATGTATGTCACACACATGACCCCTTATACATGTATGTCACACACATGACCCCTTATACATGTATGTCACACATGACCCCTTATACATGTACGTCACACATGACCCCTTATACATGTACGTCACACACATGACCCCTTATACATACGTCACTCATGACCCCTTATACATGTATGTCACACACATGACCCCTTATACATGTACGTCACACATGACCCCTTATACATGTACGTCACACACATGACCCCTTATACATGTACGTCACACATGACCCCTTATACATGTACGTCACACACATGACCCCTTATACATGTACGTCACACATGACCCCTTATACATGTATGTCACACACATGACCCCTTATACATGTATGTCACACATGACCCCTTATACATGTATGTCACACATGACCCCTTATACATGTATGTCACACATGACCCCTTATACATGTATGTCACACACACGACCCCTTATACATGTATGTCACACATGACTCTTATACATGTATGTCACACATGACCCCTTATACATGTATGTCACACATGACCCCTTATACATGTATGTCACACATGACCCCTTATACATGTATGTCACACATGACTCTTATACATGTATGTCACACATGACCCCATATTCACCTATCGTCACTCATGACCCCTTATACATGTATGTCACTCATGACCCCTTATACATGTATGTCACACACACGACCCCTTATACATGTATGTCACACATGACCCCTTATACATGTATGTCACACATGACCCCTTATACATGTATGTCACACATGACCCCTTATACATGTATGTCACACACACGACCCCTTATACATGTATGTCACACATGACCCATGTATGTCACACATGACCCCTTATACATGTATGTCACACATGACCCCTTATACATGTATGTCACACATGACCCCTTATACATGTATGTCACACACACGACCCCTTATACATGTATGTCACACATGACTCTTATACATGTATGTCACACATGACCCCTTATACATGTATGTCACACATGACCCCTTATACATACGTCACTCATGACCCCTTATACATGTATGTCACACATGACCCCTTATACATGTATGTCACACATGACCCCTTATACATGTATGTCACTCATGACCCCGTATACATGTATGTCACACATGACCCCTTATACATGTATGTCACACATGACTCTTATACATGTATGTCACACATGACCCCTTATACATGTATGTCACACATGACTCTTATACATGTATGTCACACATGACCCCATATTCACCTATCGTCACTCATGACCCCTTATACATGTATGTCACACATGACCCCATATTCACCTATCGTCACTCATGACCCCTTATACATGTATGTCACTCATGACCCCTTATACATGTATGTCACTCATGACCCCATATTCACCTATCGTCACACATGACCCAATTCATGCCAGACCCCTCTCCTCTCCATTCTACGGATCTGTCATCACACATAGCCACACACAGACACAGTTGACTCCATCCAGAAGACTAGCCTTATAAACATCTGTCGCACGACCTGGCCACATTTTTCAATTGCAGTGGTGGCCCCACGGCCTCGCAGTAACAAGCCCAAGACGGCCATAGAACCCTCACTGACGCCTGCTGTACACGAATTTATAAAATGATCTCATCCACTGAGCCACCTGGAAGGCAGCCAGGCTGACATCACTTCCTGTTCGTTTGGGGGGGGGGGACAATGAGACAGGCACTTTTATTGAAAGCTTCTTCCCACTGGTGTAAATAAGGGAGCAGCATCTAGAGGCGAGGGACAAGGACAACATCAGTCTTCACCGTGCTTCAGTCTAGCGTTACAGACACCTGCAGGCAGGCATTCCAAGACACCTGCAGGCAAGCGTTACAGACACCTGCAGGCAGGCATTACAGACATCTGCAGGCAAGCGTTACAGACACCTGCAGGCAAGCGTTACAGACACCTGCAGGCAGGCATTACAGACATCTGCAGGTAAGCGTTACAGACACCTGCAGGCAAGCGTTGCAGACACCTGCAGGCAGGCAAATGCGACTCGGAACTTCCATGGGGAGTAAGTTCTCTCAATGCGGTGCTCTAGAACACCCCTGGCCATCAGACTGGGGGTGGGGGGGGTAGTTTAATGTCTTTATGTAAGACCGGGTCGCACCGGGGTCTGAAAACAGCGCCGCGCGAGGCTTGGAGAGATTACTCGCCGCGCTACGAGAAATCCCGCGAGATTTGGCATCTGAATGTGTTACAGTCGCGGTGCGGGCAGCGAGCTACTTAGCACTACTGTGTCTTGTTTCCTGCAGCCGGGCAGAGTTCAGTTCACACGGAGATCCATGTCTGCGATCCGGTTGTTTTTTTTTGCGAGCTCAGTCCCAAAGATGGAAAGTCTTTGTCAATCCTTTGTCGTCTAGGATCAGGGGAAACTCTTCTCACTTGCACACCTAACTCTCCATCTCCTTCACATCTCTCGAATTGTTGATACCGACATTCATCGCCATCCTCATAACCTCTTCGCTCATTGGTTATCAAAATTTTGTTCTGCAGGCCAAAAGGTCTAGTGGTGTGCATATTGCTCTTCTATTAATGAAGTGAAATTTGGTGCAAGATACTATTTCCCCAATTCTGGATGAAAAACCATCACCACCCCTCCCATTTCTTTCCGTACACGCTTACAAGCATGGTGATCATGCATAGAAAAAGGTCAAAGGTACAAAACACAACTGTCTAAACTTGTACATGGATTTATGTTGTGCGGGCCAAGCGTATCTGCGTGTAATGTCACGAGCGTCTCCAGAACGGGTGGGTTCCCCAGATTTGGGGCAGTAGTATCTGTTCCCAGATACTGGAAAAAAATTGCACCCAACTAGACCTTTAAAACACAGCTAATTAGTGAGAATGACGAGAAAGCCAGGATTTTTTTTTTAATTTAAAAAAAAAACCACAAAAGACCGACAGAAAAGAACATTTTAAAAAACGGTCAGACGAAATGTCAAGAGAGAATGAGGCGCGAATTTCCCTGTTGGCCACTCTTAACTCCCGCTGTTTTGATTTATGGGTAAAAGGGATCAAAGAAATAGTACACATTCCCCTGACCAGCCCCTACCTGCCTCCCACCCGCTCCCGTCAGTTTTGCTCTGAACACAGCTCAGTTTCTGATTATTTGCCTGGTGATCCCAGAGACTAGTAGACCCGCTTTACATGCCATCGTACTTTCTTTCCACGTGGGTTTTGTCTGATTGTGTGTTCATCTGCGGCTTCTGCCAAACGCTCACATAAATGGAATATAAATGTCACGTGGTATTCTTTTGCGCGCCCGCATGTGTGTATGTGTCTGTGAGAGAGAGAGAGAGAGAGTGGCCCACATCAACATCAAGTACTGCTGGTTACATACACATTATCATTGGGTACATAAGCAAAATTTCTTTTATATTTAGAGTCTACAGCATGTTATCAAATCATAATCAGACAAGATTCTGACATTCTTCACTGCGTAATCTCATGTGGTGCACGTGGTCGTGGAGATATCCTTTTCAAACATTGTTTTAGTTATAGAACAACTTTAATGACTACACTACTCATAGGGTTCTTACACATGTGTAATAATAACGATTTTATTCAGTTTTCGGGATGCCCTATGGTCCATAACAGCCTCACATACTATATGGTGCATGCCTGTTATCAGTGCTGTGTGTGTGTGAGAGAGAGAGAGAGAGTGTGCATGGTCATGGCGGTAGTGCACGTAAGAGAGAGAGAGTGTGTGTGTGTGTGTGTGTGTGTGTGTGTGTGTGTGTGTGGAATTAGGAATAAGTATTGGTCACGTGATGGCCTCCAACAGGTTGTCTCCTGTTTTAGAGGATTACCTAACGTGTGGTCTGTGCGGGAGACAGTTGGCACCAGAAGTGCAACATACATGCTGTCAGGAACGCAGGGAAAGTGTGGACAGGTCACACACAACACACACTGACCTCACAGCGTTCTTCACGTGTCCTTTCACACAACAAAATACAAAGACCTGCACATGGGCTCGAACGTTTCTATTAATCGGGTGAACGTAAATATATACTTTACTAAATAACAACAGAAAACTTCAGCACAAATATTCTACACTGAGTTTGCACCGAAACAAATATATCTAAGCAGTTTATATTAAAGTCCTTCAAGTTCTCTCTTCTTCTGTTGTTGGGGGGGAAGGGGTCGACACGGCAAACAGTTCCCCTCTTTCAGTCTTGCTCTCTGGCGTTGATCATACCGACAGCCTACATTCACCAAATAACTCCGACAGTCTAACGGCAGACAAATGATCAAGTCAATAAAAATTCCACAGTAGGTAAATCCACACAGTTCTACGATCTTCTCAAGAGATCACACAGCAGTTGAGAAAATTAGTAAATCGAGGAACAACACAGTTAATATTTCTCCACACAGTTCTACGATCTTCTCAAGAGATCACACAGCAGTTGAGAAAATTAGTAAATCGAGGAACCACACAGTTAATATTTCTCCACACAGTTACTCTTTCTCCATACAGTTAATATTTCTTCACACCGTTAATATGTATCCACACAGTTACTATTTATCCACACAGTTGCTATTTCTTCACACAGTTAATATTAATCCACACAGTACTATTAATTCCAACCTCTGTACCAAATTCCTCTTTCTCCCAGACTCTCACGTCTGCTTCTTCTTCCAATTTCTAAAACAACGCCCCCTCTCAACATTCAAACCAGGGGTCATAATCGCTATTCGTACAAGGGCGACAACCTCGTTACTTCGACGTTCAGGGGTGGTAACACATGTTCATAACAATGCTGCCGACACACAACAACATATTGTCCTACACAACAACCGACCTGACGTCTGTTTTACGTTCTTTTCACGTTTTTAAATAAATAACTGCCTGTCCATAGACTTCCAATCAATAGCACGATACATTTTTAACAAGAAATATGGTCTTGGAACCAGGAACGATTGTCGAAAGCAATATCGCGCTAATAGAAAATCATCTTTCCCTTTGCAACGTTCACGCACGCGCGCAGACAAGCACACACACACACACACACACACACACACACACACACACACACACACGTAAATATATTTTTTTTTCTCCCTCTCGTTAGCTCTACACATACCCACTTGAGTTTCTCGTTGTGCGATTGCAGTAACAACTTTTGAAGTATGAGTATATACAAGAAAATGTATGGTGATGATATTTATCTACAACAAAAAGTGAAACAAAAAGAGATTTAAATCTTTATGTATGTCACACTTGAATTCTTCAAAGAAATCGGTGTTTGGGGTCCTTTTGAGTTGGCAAACTTGACATTTAATTGCGAGCGAAGTACCCGAAAACGCTTGTGAAAATGCCCTCAAAGGTTTAGTTTCCAAAAGTTTTGCTTAGTGTTACATTAGCCGATGACCGGGCACCAAAAAAACGAGGATGTAGGTCGTGAGTCTCGTGACTACGAGTTCAAGAAGCGCGCCGGGGCACGCTGACCTCCAGCCCCGGCTCGCTGAGGCCCCCCCCCCCTTGAGGACTGGAATCTACCTCCCACGAGCAAAAGCCGCCATGAATCATGCTCAGCCTTTCAGCCTGATCTCAACCCCTGCAGTGCGTTTCTCCACCACTCACTCACTAGGAGAGTCTGGTCGGGGGACGTGGGCTCAACCAAGCGTGAAAGTCTCTCACCACGAGGCCCTCGTTTGCGAGACCTGAATGACGTGCTGCGAACGAGACTCTCGCACTTTCTCGCTGGTATCGCTGTCAGCCCCCGCGCAGACCAATCATTCACTAACACTACCTATGACCACGGACGTGTGTAGGTGGATTGGTGTCTGTCTGCCGAGACCAACGCTGAGCCTCTTGCGAAGTTCTCCGCTGTTAGTCTCGGCGAGCCTTAACAATGAATGTGACTAAACCGGAAACTTCTTATACCCCAGCCTCGTTCTAGTAGTTCAACAGAAACGTGACTAAACCGAAGTTATTTGTAACATCGTTCTATGACTTCACTGAAAAAAAAAATCATCTGCAAGCAGTCCAGTATTACAAGTTGTCAGGAACGCACGGAAAGTGTGGACAGGTCACACACAACACACACTGACCTCACAGCGTTCTTCACGTGTCCTTTCACACAACAAAATACAAAGACCTGTACATGGGCTCGAACGTTTCTATTAATCGGGTGAACGTAAATCTATACTTTACTAAATAACAACAGAAAACTTCAGCACAAATATTCTACACTGAGTTTGCACCGAAACAAATATATCTAAGCAGTTTATATTAAAGTCCTTCAAGTTCTCTCTTCTTCTGTTGTTGGGGGGGGGGGAAAGGGTCGACACGGCAAACAGTTCCACTCTTTCAGTCTTGCTCTCTGGCGTTGATCATACGGACAGCCTACATTCACCAAATAACTCCGACAGTCTAACGGCAGACAAATGATCAAGTCAATAAAAATTCCACAGTAGGTAAATCCACATAGTTCTACGATCTTCTCAAGAGATCACACAGCAGTTGAGAAAATTAGTAAATCGAGGAACCACACAGATAATATTTCTCCACACAGTTCTACGATCTTCTCAAGAGATCACACAGCAGTTGAGAAAATTAATAAATCGAGGAACCACACAGTTAATATTTCTCCACACAGTTACTCTTTCTCCATACAGTTAATATTTCTTTACACCGTTAATATGTATCCACACAGTTACTATTTATCCACACAGTTGCTATTTCTTCACACAGTTAATATTAATCCACACAGTACTATTAATTCCAACCTCTGTACCAAATTCCTCTTTCTCCCAGACTCTCACGTCTGCTTCTTCTTCCAATTTCTAAACAACGCCCCCTATCAACATTCAAACCAGGGGTGATAATCGCTATTCAATCAAGGGCGACAACCTCGTTACTTCGACGTTCAGGGGTGGTAACACATGTTCATAACATTCCTCCCCTCCTACAAAAAAAATGTTCACATTTTCGCCTAACTACAATATAACTGTTACGTTCTAACGAAAAGATTATCTGACAGCCCTATGGAATTTCTTGATCCATTTCAGCCCTTGATAAGGCATCGGCTAATTTATTAGTGGTCCCCTTAATCGGCTGAATATCAAACTTAAACTCCTGGAGGGCTAAAGCCCATCGCATCACTCTGGCATTCTTATAAGGATTAGATGTGAGGAAAGATAGGGGCTTGTGATCAGTATGTAGGGTAAACTGTCTCCCATACAAATATCTAGACAGCTTCAGAACAGACCATACTATGGCCAAACACTCTCTTTCTACTGTGCTGTATCTCTTCTCTCTATCCAGTAATTTTCTACTCACATATATGACGGGTAAGAAACTGTCATCATGGGGTTGGAGCAACGCTGCCCCTAGCCCTACTGCACTAGCGTCAGTCTGCAGTAAGAACGGCAATGTAAAATCTGGTAGCCTCAGAATGGGATAGCTTGAGAGGAGAACCTGGATCTTTTCTAAAGCAGATTTACACTCTGAAGTCCATTGAATAGATCGGGGCCTGTCTCCTTTCACGAGATCCGATATCGGTGCAATAACTTCAGAGAAGTTAGCGATGTATCTTCGGTAGTAGCTAATGAGTCCAATGAGAGATCGAATCTGTTTCTTAGACCTAGGAGTCTGGATGTCAAGGATCTTTTGAATAAGGGATCGATCAGGTTTCATTATCCCTCGTCCTAACTGATGGCCTAGGTATAATATTTGTTGATAGCCGGCGTTGATTTTCGAAGGCCTGGCTGTCAGTTGGAATTTGGCTAGAGTCCTCAATACTCCTTGGAGATGCATTAGATGACTTTCCCAATCATCACTTCCGGTGAGTAAATCATCAAAGAAATGACGAGTGGCGTGTTTTTCCAAGTGTAGTGAACGCATAGCCCGGGCGAACGTGGCGGGAGCTGTTACTAAACCGAAAGGCATTCTGGTCCACTGAAAGAGGCCTTTAGTGGTTTGAAAGGCGGTCTTAGGACGGTCTTCCTTCTTAACGGGAATTTGCCAATACCCTTTTGTTAGATCAATTTTTGTGAAAAATTTTGCAGTCGCCAAACTGACGTATACGGCTTCCGGGTCGGGGATGGGTTCCGCATCAAACTGGGTGATTTGGTTCAGTGCTCGATAATCCACACAGAAACGCATCGTTCCGTCCCTTTTCTTTACTAGTAAAACAGGTGACGAGTATGGCGAGGTGGATGGTTCAATAACTCCTAGTTCTAACATAGAGTCCACTTCACTCTCGATTTGTTGTTGTAGAGCAAATGGGACTGGGTAGGGTTTTTGTTTTATTACCCTTTCTTCTATCAGTTTTATTTCATGTTCCACGTTCCCTTGGAACAAACCTGGTTGGGTGGTCAGTACATTTTCATATTGGTTGAAGATTTCTTGTAGTTCCAGTCGTCGAGGAGATGGTAATTCGGGGTCTATTTGTATGTCCTTGACACTTTCGCCAGCTGTGGGTGTTACTGTTGGTATGGTTGCAGGATCAAAAGGTTCGGGTGGCTGAAGAATCGCCACATTACAGGAAATGGGTATGATAGGTATTCTAGGTGGCTGGTGAGGTTCTTTGGGATTGGACATGTGTTGCGGACAGAATTGGGAGGAAAGGATGTCGTCGAATTGGATAGGAAGAGGACATGAAGGGACCGGCTTAGAAGGTAAGAAACTGTTCTCAATGTTGTAGGTGAAGAGGGCTGATGGAACTTCTTCACGTCGATGGTATTGTTTCAGCATGTTTATGTGGTAGGTCTTCTCTTGCTTCTGAATTTTTAGCACATAATCCGGATGGCGCTTCTGTATTACTAAATAAGGTCCTTTCCACTGCATTAGAAGTTTGTTTGCTTTCGTGGGCCTTAGCACCAATACTTCGTCTCCTTCCCTAAGTTGACGTGGTACAGTCTTTTTGTCGTAATATCGCTTGCTATTTATTCTGGCATTTTCCGAGGTCTCTGCGGCTTGGTGCAGGGTCTCCCGCAGGATTGCCTTTAGGTCTAAAATGTACTGGAAGATAGATTTTTCTTCTGAAGTGGTTTGTTGCTCTTCCTTCCAGTGGGCTGCTAAAAGGTCCATAGGTCCTCTGACCTTTCGTCCATATAACAATTCGAACGGTGAGAATCCGGTGGACGCATGCACTGACTCTCGACACCCGAAGAGTAAAGCTGGTATGTACCTATGCCATTGCCTTGGTTCCTTTTCGATGACTCTTCGAATCATGGGTTTAAGCGTGCCATGAAATCGTTCGACACACCCATTTGTCTGAGCGTGATACGGGGTTGAATGCAAAGTCTTAATGGATAGAAGCTTCATGACTTCTTGCATCAGTTGAGATGTGAACTGGGAACCTCTGTCGGTAAGAATTTCCTGAGGAAATCCAACCCTACTGAAAATCGTTAGTAAAGTCTCAGCTATTGTGACCGTGTCAATCTTTTTGATGGGTATGGCTTCTGGATATCTGGTGGCTACATCGATGAGAGTCAAGAGGTGGGTGTGTCCTTCTTCTGATGGTGGGTGAAGGGGTCCCACTAAGTCTACTGCTACTCTCAGGAAAGGCTCCTCTATGGTTGGGACCTTGACCATAGGCACCGGTCGAATTCTACCAGGAGCGGTGGTGCGTTGACAGACGTCACAGGTTTTACAGTAATTTCTAGTGTCTTTCCTTACATGGGGCCACCAAAACTTGCTTCTGATGCGGTACAAAGTACTTCTGCATCCCATATGGCCTGCTAATGGATTATCATGAGCAAGTCGGAGAATGGTCTTTCTCAGGGTGGTCGGTACTACCAATTGTCTAGTAACTTCGTTTGACTGCCGAAAGAGACGATACAAAAGCTTGTTCTTGTAGCAAAAGTGCTCTTTCTGGTTGTTCGCTAGATCTTCATCTTGTGCTACCTCTTTTATTGTTGTGAGAGAGGGATCGCTCTGCTGTAGAGCAATTAGATCATTCCTCTTAATGTCCCATTGAATTGGTGGTAGAGTTATGGGTTGAGGTCCCTGCATCTGGCGTTGGAATTGCGCGCGAGTGGTAACCGCTGCTGTTAGTTCTGACTCTTTCTCTTGTACATCAAATACCACCCGTTTTGTACCTCTCACGTTTCCAATGATTAGGTCGACAACTGGATTTTCGATGACACAACATTTCAGGTCTCCACTGAAGAAAGGTGTCTCTACTGGAACACGTGCTAGAGGGAAGGTTTCAACCTTTCCACCAAAGGTAATACAAGATTGTTTCCCGTTCAGTCGGTCCTGTGGTTGAACCAAGGAGGCTCGTATACCGGAGATGGTTGCACCTGAGTCGCGTAGCACCTTAACTTGCTGTCCCCTAATCCGTCCTGGATACAGATGTAGTTTACCCAATTCCTCCTCGTCGGTGACTGAACACATAATAGCAACATTGGCTGGGGTTGGGTTGCTCTCATTTTTCCAATTTCCATTTGTGTTATCTTGGGGTCTATAGCTTGGACAAACCTTCGCTATATGTCCAAGTCCTCCACAGTTGAAGCAACGTCGTGGTGGTTTCCAACGATCAGGATGACAAGGGCTGTTTCGATCATATATGGTCGTTGGTGCTTCCTTCGGAACTGTTCTTATTGGTGGGGAGTGGGGTGGAGTCCTCCATGATTCATTCCTTCTGTAGGGAGGAGTATTTCGTTGTCTTGAAGATCGAGGAGAAGTAAATTGGTGTCTGTCCTGCTTTGGGCGAGCTGGCGGTGAAGAAGGAGGAGTGGCTTGTCCCACATTTGCGAACATGATAGTTTCTGTTCGTCTTGCCGGAGATTTCTGGGGGTGTGCTTGGCGATAACGTTCAGCACTGTCAATCATTTCATTAGCGTTCTGAAAATCTCTTTCTCTCAGAAATACGGCTAAATCTCTAGATACACTTTGCAGTATTTGTTCTCTGACTAGCAGATCATGCAATCCTTCATAAGTTTTTTGGACTTTGGATAAGTCAATCCACCTGTTGAACAATCCGATTAGTCGGGCTTGAAAAGAATGCATTGACTCTTGAGATTGGGGTTTCACCGATCTAAATTTTTCTCTGTATCCTTCGGCTGTGCACTGAAACTTGAGTAATAGTTCTCTTTTGAGCACATCATAATCCACGGGGCCCTGTACACATAGGTTATCATATAGCTGGAGGGCTTCTCCGTGAAAAGAAGTGGCGATTTGTAATGGCCAGATATCTCTGGTCCATTTAAGGGACTGCGCCTGAGCCTCAAATCGATTCAAAAATGCGTTGATATCGTCTTCGTCCTCTTTGAAGGCGGGGAGTTTATGTGTGAGTCCTTTTGGGGTTTGGTTCCCATTACTCCTCGTCGCGCTGGAATCGGTCTCTCTCTCTAAACGTAGTTTCTCTAATTCGAACTGACGCTCGGCCTCTCTTTCTCTTGCGGCCCTTTCAGCTTCTTTTTCTTTATCTATCCTGTCAGCTTCTTTTTCTAATCTATCTGCTTCTCTCTCTTTGTCTAATCTTTCTGCTTCTTTCTCTCTGGCTAATCTTTCTGCTTCTTTCTCTCTGGCTAATCTTTCTGCTTCTTTCTCTCTGGCTAATCTTTCTGCTTCTTTCTCTCTGGCTAATCTTTCTGCTTCTTTCTCTCTGGCTAATCTTTCTGCTTCTTTCTCTCTGGCTAATCTTTCTGTATATCTGTCCTGCCTTTCAATGCACTGAAATACATACTTTGTAAGGGCTTCTTCTTTCAATCCCAACAGTTGTCCTTCTTTCATAAAGTCGGCTACCTCCCTAACGGATTCAGCCATGGTTAACACCTATCCAACACAATTACTCTACTATGTTTACAAAAAGGGAGCACCCTACTATCTAAGCTTCTAATAAGGCAGAAAATACAACCAGAATTGCAATAAGTCTAAGCTACTGGCATGTCAACATCAATCAGGCAAAAAAAAATTATCTTCAAGGAATGCAACTGGGTTACAAAATAACATCAATAGCAGTCTTAACTTGTTCAAAACTAGTCACTCAGATTTCTAGATCTATTAACAATCCTAAAGTACCGTACGAGTACATCAAAATAATCCAAGGGCGACAACTTATTCAAACATCCAATGACTTCACATAAATTAATAAGTGAACACGCAAAGCCCAGAATTATTTTTTTTTATAAAAATAAAACAAGACAGATAACTACAGGATAGAGAACATCCACTCTCACTTTCGGTTTCTGCATACACTTTCACACAGAATAGTGAGCTTGGAAAATAAAGACGAGAGGCAAAGTAGAAACAGAGGCTAATTCCTTACTACGGGTAGAACTTTACACACCCGTAGACCCGTGAAGCTGGAGACGGGGAAACTGCACCACGCCCAACATGTAACACTTAAACACTGAGCAAATATAAATAAGTACAACCGCTTTGCAAAATTCTCAAAGATAAATAATTAACTGCCAACCTTCTACCACTAAGTCCCAGGGGAATCACAAACACTGAATCGAAGACCCACTTTCACCCGACTCTGTACCAAACGAAACAAACCCACGACAGATCACGTCGGGGTCACCAATGTCAGGAACGCAGGGAAAGTGTGGACAGGTCACACACAACACACACTGACCTCACAGCGTTCTTCACGTGTCCTTTCACACAACAAAATACAAAGACCTGCACATGGGCTCGAACGTTTCTATTAATCGGGTGAACGTAAATCTATACTTTACTAAATAACAACAGAAAACTTCAGCACAAATATTCTACACTGAGTTTGCACCGAAACAAATATATCTAAGCAGTTTATATTAAAGTCCTTCAAGTTCTCTCTTCTTCTGTTGTTGGGGAGGGGAAAGGGTCGACACGGCAAACAGTTCCCCTCTTTCAGTCTTGCTCTCTGGCGTTGATCATACGGACAGCCTACATTCACCAAATAACTCCGACAGTCTAACGGCAGACAAATGATCAAGTCAATAAAAATTCCACAGTAGGTAAATCCACACAGTTCTACGATCTTCTCAAGAGATCACACAGCAGTTGAGAAAATTAGTAAATCGAGGAACCACACAGATAATATTTCTCCACACAGTTCTACGATCTTCTCAAGAGATCACACAGCAGTTGAGAAAATTAATAAATCGAGGAACCACACAGTTAATATTTCTCCACACAGTTACTCTTTCTCCATACAGTTAATATTTCTTTACACCGTTAATATGTATCCACACAGTTACTATTTATCCACACAGTTGCTATTTCTTCACACAGTTAATATTAATCCACACAGTACTATTAATTCCAACCTCTGTACCAAATTCCTCTTTCTCCCAGACTCTCACGTCTGCTTCTTCTTCCAATTTCTAAACAACGCCCCCTATCAACATTCAAACCAGGGGTGATAATCGCTATTCAATCAAGGGCGACAACCTCGTTACTTCGACGTTCAGGGGTGGTAACACATGTTCATAACACAAGTCCGTGCTATGACGTCAGGTTTTCTTTCTCGGCGGACCTTCCACTTGATGGACGAACGGAAGATGAGGGACTGAATATAGGAGAGACATAAAGACTGGCTTTACAGTGACTGTATACACTGTGATGAAGTGTTGGATGAGAATAACTGTCAGAAATGAGTGAGGAATGGGGGGGGGAGAGAGAGAGAAAAAAAGAAAGAGAGATCTAAGCAAGGATAGAGTGGGAGAGAGAAGGTGTGTGGTTATGAGTAGGTTATATGTGATTGTTCTATGACAGTAATTATTGTTATATTCTCACTGCCTCTGTAGGGTGACAAAATTAAAAAATCTTGAATCTTCAATAAAATATTATCTTCGTGTCTCTTTATATGCACGTTGAATTGACACGACCTGGTTTAAAGACGAACTGGAGCGAAAGGTTTTTGTTTTTTGTTTTGTTTTTTTGTTGTTTTGTTTTTTGTTTTGTTTTTTGCTTTGGTTTTGTTTTGTTTTTTTGTTTTGTTTTGTTTTTTGCTTATTATCTTGAATAGCTCTGCATTGTTTACATTACAAGACCCTTAGTTTCCGAATGTGGACAGAATTTTCGTTCATGAACCACGCGCGTCAAACATCGCTATGCTCACTTGTTCACAAAACACCCGAAAGAAAAGTCAAAGCCAGGACTTCGTTTAAAAGAAAATAACCCTCGCTAATTAACATAGCATCCAGCTCATTGGCTGATTGTACAGAAAAGACCTCAGGAGGTCACATTAGCCTCTTTTTCTATAACCTGACAGATTTGACATCGTTCTGTATATACAGATGTCTCAAGGCTCGAGAGAGAGAGAGAGAGAAAAAAAATCTATAATATGTATAAGTATCGGATTAATTTCACTGGCTGCTGTATTTTATTCTTCCATGTTATCATCTTCTTGAACGAGTGCACACACACACACACACACACACACACACACACACACACACACACACACACACACACACACACACACACACAGATGAATGCCATTCAAGTGAAAACCTCCGTTTATTTTTTAAAACAACATCTGCAGCAGAGTGCAGAATAGTTAGGCATCGGGTTTATCTCCAAGAAGGAAACGATACTTCGCTCAATATCTCCGCTTATCTTTAAAGTACAACTTAAAAAGGAGGGAACCCTGAATAGCATGATCATTTGAAAGAAAACTGAAGGAAGATCTCAAGATCTCGCACTTAAAAGTTAACTTGAAGCACTTGCGAGCCAGAGAATTCCTTATTCCTCAGAGAGAGAGAGGGAGGAGAGTGCAGGGGAGACAGAGATCATTACTGGGGATACATTTCAGACGCTGCTTCAAAGGAGCAGAACTAGTGTATGATAAAGAAGAAATTTTTTGTATTTGAAGAAACAAAAATTTGCACTTGAGTGTATATTACATACAAGCTGAATTCAGGGAAATCAAAAAAAAATTACTTCAACACGCAGGTGATCTTCACACACACACACACACACACACACACACACACACACACACACACACACACACACACACACACACACACACACACACACACATGAATATTCCGGGTTCAGCTGTTTCCTGGTTCTGAAGTAGATTAATGCTGGTCTGTATTTAAATGGTGTGGCTGGTAGTCTGGTTACACTTGACATCCTACCTCTGGGGTAGTTGCAAGGGACGAGGCAGGGTTAGGATCTTGCAACTCTACACCGCAGCGCTTAAAACGTTCGCGCCATTAAAAAAAAAAAAGAAAGATGGAAGAGTGAAATGGTCAGTTCTGGGTGTAAAAATAAGGTACGAGCAGGGTATGAAGACGGGTGGATGAAGTATGGCGAACGGAGCCAGGGTTATGCAAGGGTTGTGAAAGACGAAAGGTGTTAACTCACACACGCACGCACGCACACACACACACACACACACCGTACATCCCATACATTCAGACTGTTCATTACATCATAGTAATTGTCAGGTCGGCTAAGAAAAGGTAATTGAGACTGTCAAGTACAAAGAAGGGCTGTCAGGAAGGACATGTACTAAAAACCTCTCCCTCCACTTTCTGTTTAATTAGGACCCTCTCATTCAGGTGAGCTCATAAACGGTCCTCCAATCTTTTTGAGGGTGCCTTATCAGAAAACGCTCGTACACCCGTGCCGACACACCTGAGCGTTTTCACTCCCCTCCAATCAGGTGGCAAAGGAAGGACGCCCCGCCAAGTCCATGTGAGATGCCAGGCGGAAAGACCGGCTTGTTCTCTCTCACCTGCACCACCTGGCCACGCCGTGCTCGCCGTGCATGCTCCCCGTGAAGTTTCAGAACAACACTCGGATTTTGCGCACTACCGCGAGGTGTTGCCACACTGCCAGGTTCCAAGGGTGTGAGTTTGTTAGCAGGGCAGCGCTTGGTCCCCGCACGCCATCGTGGAAAAACAAGGCTAAGCCTGAATAAGATAAACAAAAACAGCGGTCTTAACCCCCCCCCCACCACCACCACCCCACACACCTTCTCTAACCTCCACACACAGAGCTCCCTCCCACCATCCTCCTTCTATCAAACCTGCCACCATTACCGCCGCCGTCTGCTCGGGCTTTGAATAGATACAGTAGCCGCCGGTACAACCGCACAGGTAAAGCAATCAGGTAGACAAGATTATCTTCCTTTTAAAAAGAAAGAGAACATGAATGCATCAAGTGGTTTGCGCGCTTTGTCACCCAGCTGCTTGTTGAACTCGTAGATACGTGTGCATGAAAGCAAGTGTTTGGAAAAACGGGTACATGTAGAGCTGCGCCCTGCATAGTGAAGCAGATATACGGGTATCTGAGATTTTCTTATAACGTGGGTGGGGGAGTGAGGGGTTCACTTTGTTTACG
The DNA here is from genome assembly GCA_004794655.1 of Marisa cornuarietis. Classification (NCBI taxonomy): domain Eukaryota; kingdom Metazoa; phylum Mollusca; class Gastropoda; order Architaenioglossa; family Ampullariidae; genus Marisa; species Marisa cornuarietis. Next base: position 19,798,071 of record SMMW01000001.1, read on the forward strand.
TATGCACGCACTCCAAATACATGCACGGAGAAGTACCTGTGCGTGCGTGCGTGCGCGCGTGTGTGTGTGCGATTAACCAAGGATGTTTTTCCGTTAGAATACAAACTTTTCAAGGCTGGTGAATGAGTCAGATGGTCAAACACCTGCTGGTTAGTTATTTTAATCTCCAGACTCCCGTCGAGCTCTTCGCAAAAAAGTTCCATGCCAGACATTTTAAAACGTCCCACGCACGGGACTGTGGGAACACCTAATCCCAACAGTCAAGTGGCCCAAGCTGGCCTGGGTTGGCCCTGCCACGCGGCACCACACTTTGTTGAAGACTATGTCCATTAAAATATCTTAAAAGGTGGTCGACGCCTCTGTGGTCAGAGGAAGAACTTTACAAATGTGAAGAAGTTGTGACTTGTTGTCCCATCGCCCAGGACAGGCCTGAGTGGTCCGCTTCCGTCCGTGATCTCCCCCTCCCATCCCTCAATGACAGGTACCAGTGAAGAAACATGAATAAAAGAAATTAGATACCAAGTTTAGTAGGGTCTGAAATTAGCTGCTGGTATTGTGAAACATTTTGTAATCATTAACAATAGCCTTTTGACCTGGGGGGAATGAACTACAGTATTTAAACGCGTGTCCAATTCTCTTCAGAGTTACACACCTTGAAGTATGTTTCGTTTAAGAAGTCAGGAATGAGTTCAAGACGCAGATGAAGTCGACGATAACACCATGTCTCAGTCTGGTTCTTGGTCGGGTGCTGTTTGTGGAGCGCGCGATAGCTCAGTGGTGCGTGTCTGGTGTTCAGATGGCGGCGGCTTCCGTCACTCCGAGGCTTGACGAGCGCACACTGCATCGCGCCGACAATCACCACAGCAAGCAAGAACGAAACCAAGGACTATAATTTTGAAACAAAACTGGCAAATAAGCTACTCGCAACCATCAAATACCCTTTCTGTATCAGCAGTGCTATTACAAAGCTGTCATTTGTAGTCTGCATACAATACATATCACACTGCTCACATACATACTCATATATTTCGGACCAGTGGAAGGCTCCTCCCTGTATGTTCTCTAGTATACAATACGCAAACGTCTTCGGTTTGTTAACAAAGAATATTAGCATGCTTTCCAATATGTAATGTTTCATATATATATATATCAATATGTGCAATATATATACCAATCGTTGGCAGACGGGCCGGTCCAAACGGTCCGCGGGACGTACTTTGTCCACTTCTGAGTCTAAGCACACATAAATACATACGCATTCACATTTGTCCATCCATCCAATTATTCTCTCTCTCTCTCACACACACACACACACACTCTCACTCTCCATTTTGTGGTATAACACCCTGCAGGCGAGACTGTCCCACACAGAAAGTCGACTTGTAAGTCTCTAGACTCGCCGTCGCTCGCCTCGGAAATCAGGGCAAAGGTCCGACATTGCACGCGTGTTTCTCGCCCAGCCTGCCAGCAGTGACACCCAGCAAGAGGTGCACGACAAGTTGTCGTCTGCAAACTCGTTCATCGTCTGGCAGGCCGCGGCACATGTCGCTGTTGTTAGGATCAACCATCTCCTTCTCGGACCGTTTCTCTCTCACTGTGACTGGCTGCACGTGTCTGCATTGCTGTGAGGTGATCCCAGTTCTCGCTTTTCTCACTAAGTTTTACACAAGTTACATCAGATTTTTTTCCATTCAGTATTTTGTTTTTCTTAATTTATTTGTCCTTCTCTGTGTGTGTGTGTGTGTGTGTGTGTGTGTGTGTGTGTGTGTGTGTGTGTGTGTGTGTGTTATATACTTTCTACTCGATTTATCGCCATCATTTGAGGCGGTCCGGTGGCGCAACGGTTAGCGCCTGTCACCAATAAAGTGAAGGTTGGCTGTCCTGGGTTCAGTTCTCGTCTCGGGCATGTTGTTTTTTCTCTGTTTACAGAGCTGGCTGCCTTACCGTGATATAGCCTTAGTTGCTGGCTCGGCGTAAAACACCAATTTAAAAAAAATTGCCTCCATCTGTCCAACACAAATTTTGGCTGAGAGGCAAGGGTGGCGATTTAACGAGGTCCTATGATCCACAACCAGGGGTAACTTTGGGGACAATCCTTTCTGCCACAAAATGTGGCGATATGTGAAAAAATCATATATATAAATTTTATATGCATGGAGAGTGAGAACGAGAGAGAACTACTTGGAATGATTTTTTTAATATATTTTTTTTTCTTTCAGTTCCCCTTGAAAGTATCTTGAATCTCGAAATGTTGAAGCTTGACAATGAATGATATGTTGTCAGCAGCTATTAAATATCAGAGGCTTTCACAGCATCCCCCCATCTGTCCAGCGAAAAGTGTGCTACTGGAGCCAAGACCAAGACCAAGACTGAAACCAAAACAGAAATCAAACTAAGAGAAGGAACAACCATTGGCACGTGGAACGTACGCACGTTATACCAGTGCGGAAAAGTGCACCAACTCACACACGAGCTGAAACGGTATCAGTGGGACATTGTGGGACTGGCGGAGGTCAGATGGACAGGATTTGGGGAAACAGTGACGGAAGACGGCCACAGACTGTGGTACAGTGGGGAGGACACCAGGCATGAGTACGGCGTGGGCTTCCTTGTGCACAGGAAGGTGGCCGCGGCCGTCATCAGCTGTACACCCGTATCCAGCCGGCTGATCTCCATTCGTGTCTCAGCCAAGCCTCATAATGTCACCATTGTCCAAGTATACGCTCCAACTTCCACACATGGAGACGACGAAGTGGAAGAATTCTACCAACAACTGGACAAGATTATGAAGGCAGTTCCAAAAAAGGACATCCTGGTTGTGCTCGGAGACTGGAACGCCAAGGTCGGACCAGACGCCTACCAGCAATGGGCAGGAACGGTGGGGAAATTTGGCCTTGGTGAAACCAACGACAGGGGCATCAGACTCCTAGAGTTGGCACAGAGCCAGAGACTCACCTTAGCCAACACCTTGTATCCCCACAAGAAATCAAGGACGGCCACCTGGCACTCACCAGACGGACTGGTCCATAATCAGATCGACTACATCCTCCTGCCGAGACGCTTCAAATCCAGCATCAACAGGGCCAAGACAAGGACGTACCCAGGCGCTGACATAGGCAGCGACCATGACCTTGTTCTAACAAACCTGAAGCTGAGGCTGAAAGCGAAGCGACTCTCAAACACTCCCCGAATTCGCTTTGATTTGGAGAAGCTGCAAGACCCAAAGGTTGCAGAAGTCTTCAAGGCCACGGTTGGCGGAAAATTTGGCGCACTGAACCTGGTGGACTGTGATGTAGACACCCTCTCTGGAAACATCAAAGAGGTGCTACTGTCGACAGCCCAAGAGGTTCTAGGGCGACATAGAAACAAGAAACAGCCATGGGTCACGAACGACATACTAGACCTCTGTGACCAAAGGAGGGCCTTGAAGAGAGAAAAGAAAAGCAAACCAGAAGCAGCAACCAAATACAAAGAAGTGAATTGTGCCATTAAGAAAGGGATGAAGGCAGCTAGAGAGAGCTGGATCGAGAAGCAGTGCCAGGACATAGAGGTTGGAATGGCACGAGGTGACAGCAAAAGGCCTACCAACTTCTAAAGACCCTCACTAAGACAGACCAGCAAAAGATCTCAGTCATCGAAGACAGCAATGGTCACCTTCTCACAGAAGGCAATGCTGTACTCAACTGATGGACAGAATACTGCAAGGACCTGTACAATTACCAGCTGAAGACCGACGCCAACATTCTCCAAAACAACCAGACTAGAGACAGTGAACCTGCAGACATACCAGTCCTACGGGAAGAGGTCGAAAAAGCTGTACATAGTCTGAAGGGAGGAAAGTCACCAGGCGTTGATAATGTACCAGCTGAGCTGCTCAAGCAGGGTGGGGAAGCAACTACAAAAGCCCTAACTGTTCTGTGCCAAAGAGTCTGGGAGTGCAAGGAATGGCCCAGAGAATGGACGCAGTCACTAATCATTCCCCTCCCAAAGAAAGGAAACAGCAAACAGTGTCAGAACTACAGAACAATAAGCCTTATCAGTCACCCAAGCAAAGTCATGCTGAAGGTCATACAGAACCGCATCAGAACCACCGCAGAAGAGCTGCTAGCAGAAGAACAGGCTGGCTTCAGACCACGTAGAAGCACAGTTGAGCAGATCTTCAACTGTCGTCTTCTTATAGAAAAGCATCTGCAGCATCAGCGGGACCTTTACCACAACTTCATTGACTTTAAGAAGGCATTTGACAGAGTCTGGCACGAGGGGCTATGGCATGTGATGCGGAAATTCAACATTGAAGAAGGGCTTGTCCAAGTCGTTGAAGCGTTGTATAACAGCTCAACGAGTACAGTTTTGCTTAACAACCAAATAGGAGCTTACTTTCGTACCACAGTAGGGGTACGTCAAGGATGTCCCCTATCACCCGTGTTGTTTAATATATTCTTGGAGAACATCATGCTTGAAGCTCTTCATGACCACCATACCTCCATTTCAATCGGTGGAAGACCAATCTGCAACCTACGCTTTGCAGATGATATAGATCTGTTAGCAGGTACAAACAAGGAACTGCAAGACCTCACCAACAGACTGACAGACAGCTCAAACGCATATGGAATGGAGACAAGCACAGAAAAGAGCAAAGTTATGATCAATGGCAACGGCAAAGCAGAGATCTATATGAACGGGGTACAGCTCGAAGAGGTAAGCAGCTTCAAGTACTTGGGAGCCACTCTCTCCAAGGACGGCAGCTCCACGCAAGATATCCGCATCAGGATCGCAACAGCAACAGCAGCAATGGCTAGGCTAGATAGGATCTGGCATAGCCACAAGATAAGGTTCACTACCAAGTACAGGCTATACAAATCCCTGGTAGTGCCGATCCTGCTCTACGGATGCGACACGTGGACTCTACTCGCCGAAACAGAAAGGAGAATCCAGGCATTCGAGCACAAGTGTCTGAGGAGGCTGCTCCGGATCTCATACAAAGAACACAAAACCAACGACTTTGTAAGAAACAAGATTGCCACACTGGTAGGACACCAGGAACCTCTACTATCAACAGTCAAGCGACGTAAGCTGGTCTTCTTTGGCCATGTAACCCGGCACGACACCTTGTCGAAGACTATCCTTCAAGGCACCTTGGAGGGTAGCCGACGCCGCGGTGGTCAGAGAAAGAACTGGCTTACGAACGTCAAAGACTGGACTGGTCGTCCTGTACAGGACCTGCTGACTATTGCCCAAAACAGGCAAGAGTGGCGGGCCCTATCAGCTGCCGCGTCTATCCATGTGCTCCCCCCAACGCCAGGTGCCAGGCAAGGGACGACTGACTGACTGATCTGTCCTTCATTCACTGGTAACTAACCAGCCAAGCAGGAGGTCAGTGTCGTATTATCTATCAATCATTGTATTCATCTGTCAGTTAGTCAGTCAAGCTGTCAGTTCTTACAAAGTACCATGAAGATGAATGTCATGTACTTGACAGGCTTACAGTCAGTAAGTGTTTGTTAGATTGGATCGGGAATACAATCGGGAATAATAATAATAATAATAATAAACAACGTGTGATTTATATAGGGGTATGGCCAGTTGATTGGAAGGACGGCAGGATAAACAACGGATAGGACAAGCAACAAAAGACAAACATGAAAGATGCAAAGAGGAATCATGGAAACAAACAGTAAGAATGGTGTCGTTTGCGTGCGCACGTGTGAGTGAGTGAGTGAGTGAGTGAGTGAGTGAGTGAGTGAGTGAGTGAGGAAAGTGAGTGAGTGAGTGAAAGTGAATGAATGAGTATTTAAATCTTATTTTATACTTTTTTCAATCTATTTCAAAAGGCATTGTTATTTATTTGTCAGCGCTGGAAACTGCGTCTATCTCTCACGCACGCACGCACACAAGAGGACCGTTGTTATATACAGCTTACTAGTCGCTTCAGCGTTTTTTTTTAAAAGTCAATTAGTCTCGGTTCAGCCAAGTGGAGAACGACTCACCCGAAGTCAGTAAAGTCGGTTTTTGAAAACGCAAACCGTGTTAATAATTGGGTAGAAGGAGACTTTCAGTGACTCTGACGGGTGCTCTCTCATGGGTAGACGCCTTGCCATTCATCCGTCAACCACTCAAAACTCGCAATAGCCGGGTACACGTGGAGAGAGGGTGGCCGTCTGCTCTTTAATCATCTACCTACAGAAAACAGGTGCAGGACTCCCAGCACGTCTCTCAGCACTTGCGAAACAACGTGTATTGTATGTAATATTTATGGGAGGGCGAGGGTCAACACACATTCTATACACACTGAGTGTACAAACATCGTGTGTATTGTATGTAATATTTATGGCAGGGCGAGGGTAAACACACATTCTATACACACTGAGTGTACAAACATCGTGTGTATTGTATGTAATATTTATGGCAGGGCGAGGGTCAACACACATTCTATACACACTGATTTTATATACATTGTGTGTGTGTGTGTGTGTGTGTGTGTGTGTGTGTGTGTGTGTGTGTGTGTGTGTGTGTGTGTGTGTGTGTGTACAATATGGATTGGTGGGAGTTGCACACGGCGTATATATTGTACACAATATTCATGGCGGGAAGCGATAGTGTGTTCGTAACACAAAACACTGTACATCGGGGTAGAATATATTTGATAAACTTGATTCAGCATAAGTTGTTGATGGTGGATGTGTGATGTAGATGGTGCTGGGGTTGGTGTGATGTAGACAGAGCTGGGGTTGGTGTGATGTAGACAGTGCTGGGGTTGGTGTGATGTAGACAGTGCTGGGGTTGGTGTGATGTAGACAGTGCTGGGGTTGGTGTGATGTAGACAGAGCTGGGGTTGGTGTGATGTAGACAGAGCTGGGGTTGGTGTGATGTAGACAGTGCTGGGGTTGGTGTGATGTAGACAGTAGCTGGGGTTGGTGTGATGTAGACAGTGCTGGGGTTGGTGTGATGTAGACAGAGCTGGGGTTGGTGTGATGTAGACAGAGCTGGGGTTGGTGTGATGTAGACAGAGCTGGGGTTGGTGTGATGTAGACAGTGCTGGGGTTGGTGTGATGTAGACAGTGCTGGGGTTGGTGTGATGTAGACAGAGCTGGGGTTGGTGTGATGTAGACAGTGCTGGGGTTGGTGTGATGTAGACAGTGCTGGGGTTGGTGTGATGTAGACAGTGCTGGGGTTGGTGTGATGTAGACAGTGCTGGGGTTGGTGTGATGTAGACAGAGCTGGGGTTGGTGTGATGTAGACAGTGCTGGGGTTGGTATGATGTAGAATTGTAGATGGTGCTGGGGTTGGTGTGATGTAGACAGTGCTGTGGTTGGTATGATGTAGATGGTGCTGGAGCTGGTGTAATGTAGACGGTGATGATGCTGGTGCTGTTGGTACTGTATATCAGCTTTACCTCCTGGTTTGTTTGACCTCTACCCCCTGACTCAAACAATGCAGCTTCTTCCGACAGTGGCAATGATAACTCTTCTTGATCTTCCTCTGTAGTCTGTTTTGATGCTGAATTCCCCGTATACACGAAAGCAAACAACATGCTGCGATATTTAGAAAGTAAACTCACAGTCATTTACTCCTTCAACGAATCTCTTAATAAATAAAGCCACTATAGAAACCAAATATGCCGTAAATTTGTTTAGGTTAGTTGATATTTTCGTTCATACAACTCTTTTCATGTTTTCAAGTATCGCAAATGGCACAATGGACTGCATTGTGTAAATAATCCAAAAAAGAAATTCTGTTTTGCGAGCTAAAACCTGAAATGTGCGGTCAGCAGTCACCTTAAGAGGGGGAAAGTGGCTCAGTGTTGCAATTAACATTTGTTTTCTGGACACCAATGCCATTTTGTGTCAAACATAAACCAAAAAAATATGCATACATACCCTTCTTCGCTTTTCATTGCCCTTCTCTCTTAATTCATTTTAAACATATACTTTTATTATCTACACCGAAGCATATTCCCCACAAAAAAACAAGAACAGGAACGAAGAGAATAAGAAAGAAAAAAAGAAGAAGGGGAAGGAAAGAAAACGAAAAGAAGAAAGAAAAGGAATGCAAGAAAGAAAAGAAAAAAAAGACTAAACGAAGGAAGCAACGAAGGAAGGAGGAGAAGAGACGAAAGGAATGAAGGACGGAAGAAAGAAAGAATAAAGGGGGAAGTGAGAGGAGCGTTGCTACGATACAGAGAAAAGAAAACAAATGATACAGCTTCGATAAACGTAGGGAGGAGCTAGGAGCAAGCTATTATTACCAGAAAGAACATTCCTTACTCAAACTCTTTTCCCCAGCGGCTAAAGTTTATAAGAAAAAAATAATCAAGTTCTGAACAAAAAAGCTAGGAGACAACAATAACAACAAACCTCCAGCAGCCGATGCCAACTGCGCGACATTTTAGAAGAAAACCTGACAAAATCTCTTTTAAAAAAAAGTGTCCTGACGAAGGTAAACAAATGTAGGACAATCTATAATATCATCAGCCCTCGCCGTCTCGCCGCCCCTGGTCAGGTTCACGCGGTGGCAACTTTATCTGACCAGCTCCTGTGGAGCGATGGTATCTGAGTATGAAAGGGCACGTGACTAGACATCACAAGTCTAGCGGGGAACCTCGTGGAGCTGGTGCAGAAGTAGGTGTGAAGAACACTAGACCCGTTTCTGCGCTTACATCCTCTCACTACACCATCCACCTTAAGCTACATTCACAAAGACCTACAAATTCGAGGGAAGCGGATGGCCGAGTGGTTAGAGCGCTGGCGTCTGAACCGAGAGCGCGCTGGTTCAAATCCCGATAAGCGCAGCAAACTTCCCCCCAGTCGACCCAGCTGACGGGAATGGGTACCTGACTCCATAGAGGGTTGGGGAAGGTAAGGCAGCGAGGGAGAGGAGATTGGCACCACCCTCATGTAAATTCAACTGAAGTTGGTGAGCAAGAACGTGTCAGACCGCCAAAAGCAACGGCTTTGTTTCACTTTATTAATGAGTAAAATTGTATTAGAATAGAGCGAAAATGAAAGTGATAAAGTAGTCAGACGAAAACAACCGTGTACAGGTGGTTTTAGCGACACAGTTCCTGGCCTCACCAAGTTCTCAACCGTGTGAAGTAAGCTTTAGTGACTCAGACAAGAGGGAGCAATATGACCAGACCAAGTTCTTAACCCTTGGCCGCTCACAGGCCGCCGTCAAGCCCACGACGTAGTTTTGCAGGACCCGGATTAGACATTCCTCCGGCTGCAGGTGGTGAGCTTGATCCACGCACTCACCTCCCCTCAACCACAGCTTCGCCTCCTGAAACCCCCACCTGAACGGCCATCTCATCAGTCTGACGAGGTTCCAATCCAAATTTTTTTTCAAGCTTTCGTTCTTTCAGTCCCTGGCAAACTAACACAATTGCCACAGTGCACCGCACGCTTTCAGCTCACGCCTATTTCAAACTTATCCAGTCTTAATCGGATTTTCCTTTAACAAGTTAAAATGAAATTTCGACTTGCCACACTTCAAGTGGAGCAGGGCGTGACCAGGCACGTGACCAGGCACGTCCCTGCTGTGAGAGGCGCTCACCCTCGGGTAGGAGCTGAACTTGCAGCGACTGGTTCATTGCCGTTGTCGACTCTCTCTCTCTCTCTGTTTTTCGTGGGTTTAGTGCTCCTTTAGTTTTTTCTTTTTTTTTTCTTTTTGTCCTTACAAGAAATTTGAAGAGGCAAATATGTACCCTCGGCGTCGTGTTTAAAAAATGACTCTTGTATCTAAGCACGCAAATGCATGTCTGGGAGAAAGGTATTTCAGCTCTCCATTTTCTTTTTTCTTTTTCTTTTATTAAGTAAGGCTTTCAGCTGCGCATGTGTGTGTATGTGTGTGTGTGTGTGTGTGTGTGTGTCTGTGTGTGTGTGTGTTTGAGAGAGAGAAAGACAGTGTATTGTGTGTGTGTGTGAGTGCGTGCGTGAGTGGATGCATGCTTATTTGCGTTTCCGTGTTCATCTGTTTTGAGTGTCGTATGCAGTTAGCAAAAATACTCACCTGCTTCTGAGTAAATGTTATTTACCGATGATTAACTTAAAGCATTCATACAGATACACGAAGACAAACACACACGCGCGCGCGCACTCACGCCTTTGTAAACAAATGTGTTCGTTATGCATGAGCAGACATAAATAAATGCACTTAGGGTATTTTCTAGTCGCTGTAGCAAAAGATCGTAGTTTGAATATATCAAGCAAATATAGAGCTACACACTTTGTGTCATGTGTGCTGGAGAACACTTCGTGACTTCCTGCTTGACTTCATGAACCTTTAGCAATTCTCATCGATGAATTAATTTCAAGAACCTTTGTTAAATCGCGTGACCCCTTGTTAAATTTCATAACCCCTGCTGAATCTCATCGCATCATGAATATCACAACAGCTTCTGAATCTCACGCTCTCCCGCAGATTTTAAAACTCTGTTGAATTTCACGTTTCACGGGGGGGGGGGGAGGGGGGAAATTTCATCACTCCCTCCTGAATCCCATGACCACTGCTGAATTTAATGTTTCACGAGACTTTCCTTCTTTCTGTGATAGCTGACTTGTCTTTCTCGTAACTAACGTTTAGGAAATGGATCAATAAGCTTAGACAAATCCACAAAAACCCATAAAACATTTTTTAAGCGTGCAGATAAATCTTGAGGAGAAAAACGACATATCAGCGCACACAGGGGCCATACATAGAAACTGAAAATTTATATATTTGATATTTTCGAAATCATGTTCCTTTCATGTCGTCTGAAAGATAATCAATGAAATACACAAGAACTGACAAGAAAGGTCTAGAACCCCAAATGGCCTCCACTTGTCTCTCAAATTACCAGACAAACGTGCTGACCGTGATACAGACCGCGCGTGTAGAAAATAGTCCCACAGTTTAGGTTTTTATCTGAACCGAGCAGGAATCAGAAGCATGGAACTAGCTTGGAGCTTGAGCCAGGGGCAAGAAAGTGAAAGAATAAAGAGGACTTTCTTTCCCGAATGCAGCAGCAACACGATTTCATCGGAAGCCGCCTGCCAGATCTCTCACATTCCTCGCTCGGAAGAGAGGACAGGTTGAAGAAGGACGGTCTCATCCCCCCACCCCCCGGGGAGGAGCACAAGGGTGGTAATCGTCTATCACGTCTACCGCCAGGAAGAGCAAAGAGAGGCGAAGAACGTGCAGACTCCGCGAGGGGGCAGCACAGGATGTGGCGATGGTTTGGGGGATGAGGAGGGTGGGGGGAGGTAGGGAATCTACCTGACGGCAGTGACGAGGGTACCGGTCTCCGCCGCAGTCGAGGGCCTTGCAGATGGTATCGTTGCGTGTTACGAAGCCATAATTTCACAGTTTCGCCACCAGCGACAGTCGACCAGAGACACGGGCCGCCAGGCTTTCAAAGCGCTGTCACAGTAGGACGGGTGGATAACTCTGTCAGCGTAATCGACGCCAGACAGTTCAGCGCCCTTTCTCACCTACCCGACTAGCGGTGAGCGCCACAGAGGTGAACAGCGAGAGGCAAGTACACGATAACTCTGCCAGACACTAGGGACATCATTGAGGCAATCTGTCATGACCAACATGGCCGCCATCATCATCATCATCATCATCATCATCATCATCATCATTTGCAGTTTGATGGTTAGTATGCTCAATTTCGGTGAAACTTTTCAAGGCTTACTCAGGCTGTTAACATGAAAAAAATCTGCTTATTCATTAAATGGGTATTTGACGACGGCGGGTGTTCAGGCTCTTCTTTGCGCATGCTTGGGCACGGTCGACCATTTACAGCTCACTACCCTGGACTACAACACTTCTTACTTCAACTAATTTCTACGAACAGCCCTAACGTGTTATAATTACTGACCTCCTTTCCTTAGAAGTTAGCAGTAAATTTTTAACACAATACGAGATATATTCTGCACACCTACTATCGTGTCTACCAACCGTAAGGCGATGAACACAGTGAGACTATATGGTGTAGGCAGTGTGCTGAGATACTTTACCTCGGGATCATAATTAAACCTGACCCGTGGGTACAGGCCACCTCATAAAGCCCATCTGACATGACAGTGTTCCGAGATGCGGTTTCAACCAGAACAAATTTTCTTGGGTCTTTGCAAGTTTTACTTGACTTTTGCCAGTTGATCGAATCCCCCTAATAACTAAACTATGCTACGTACATACATACATACATACATACATACATACATACATACATACATACATACATACATACATACATACATACATAATACATACATACATAATACATTACATCGAGTTCTGAACACAGGACAGCTACTACTCACTGTCCTGGTGACAGGCATTAACCGTTGCCCCACCGGACCGCATACAAAGAGGGAAACAAAAGAGAAAGAGAATGAGGAAGAAGAAAGAGAAAAAAGAGAATGCACTGTTTCTAAAGCGGGAGATAGAGAGACACAAATTTTTATTCTAAAAATGTCTTTAAAGGGGGTCATTTTTTTTCTCTTAAAACTGGACAAACTTTAGTGCAAGATACTATTTCCCCAAATCACGGTGAATACTACAGTTCCGTTCTCAAGATACACGCCTGAACAGAGCATATATCATGTAAAGGTATGAAAATTTTAACATCCAGCCAATGGGAAAATGTTATCTATGTACAAACCTGACGTCACGAATTGAAGTATTCCTGTGCATGGTGACGTCAGCAGCGGTTTGTCTCCAGAACGGAAGGGTAGAGGTATTCACTCAAATTTGGGGAAAATTGTATCTTGCACATGAGAAAAAAAATTACACCTTACTAGCCCTTTCACAATAAATCACTTGAGTGTTTTATTTTATTTATTTATTTATTTATTTCGAGGCCAGCCTTCTCGGGATGCGAAATCATGGAGTAATTGTAGAAAGTGACGTTTAAAGGATCACGCATGCGCGCGGGGACAGAGTGTCGTGAGTGGAGCTTGATCTCCAGGAAAGGTGAGCCTGTGGTCTGCGCTCTTGCCATTGTCATGGTTGCAGAGGTAAGAACCCGCAGGTGTAGCGACTTGCCTGCTCCGCCGTGACTAACGCCACTCGTGGGTAAACTGAGAAACAAGCGCACGCCTGCTACAAGGGAAAATTCAAACACAAACCAACGCCAAATTAATCCCGACAAATCCCTCGTCACAGACGGCCTCGGGGAAACGGACACCCTTAACTGCCCCATTAGCAAGTGCGCCTTCTAAACACTTGCAAAGCTTTTATAGGGAGAAGCGGTCGCACTATTTGAAATTAAACAGAACGACTGCGAGGAGAAAGGCAAGGGGAAGCTGGACGAGTAAAGTACAAACAAAATAGAAGAGTATGTCAGGGTGAAGGACGGTAGAACACCACGAACGCACGAATTCAGAGTAATGCCGCCTTCAGCTTGATGCATTCCATTTTCTTGTTTATTTTCAAGAGTTGTTAGATAATGTGATCTTGGTCTTTTGCTGGGGATAGTTTTAAAAATGTCACCTAAGACTAATTTAAATAAGAAATGCATACAAAAGACAAGCAATCAGAAGTTCAGGAACAAAACACAACTGTCTGCATCTTTACTAATTATCTTTATCAGTTTAGATACAAAAAATAAATCCTAACTTTGGAGATAGCTTGCAAGTCGCGTCAGTAGTCCGAAAAGCCTATAAAATGTGAATGTCCCATAGAATAGCGACAATAGCAGCCATTGATACTTTAGTCAGTTTAGTGGCTTGTCATTGTCTAGTGTCTAGGGTACAACATGTCGAGGTGAACTGTCGCTTTACCACCCTTGATGAATTGAAGTTTTCGTCACAGACCTCAATAAACTAGTGACCACTTGCATCAGCAGTAAGCCTAAAGTGTGTCTAAAGTGCCATTTTATTTAAAACTTTTTTTTTTTGGGGGGGGGCAGGAATCGAGGAATTATGGACGACACACATAGACTGGAACGAAAAGGACTGCCATCTTAGTCCAGGGGCCAGTTGCACAACATGTTTCTAAACCTTAAAACTGTTCTAAAGAAGCAAAGTCTCTTCTCTGCCATTTAGATGACTTTCGACATTTTCCCGGCTAAACCTGTAGCCTAGGCCAACTTAGATGATTTCAGTGGTTACCCGGTATTTCCCTTACGTTTGCAGGAAAATAACTCCGCTGCCAGCGCAATGAACACTCCTGAGACGAAATAACAAGTTGGCAGAAAGGTAAGTAACTGTGATGCCTCCTTTCTGATTATCTCCCTTTCATTATTCTATTCTTTGGAAGCGCTGTGTGCTTTGTGTCTTGGGGGTAGCATTACAGCTGCACTATCTTCCAGCGCTGGGTACGGCACGGTTGTGTGTCTTCCCAGCGATGCCTACTTTGGGTGGGAAACGGGTGGGCGGGCCTGCGACAGGCTGGCATTGTGGTTTCCGAGATGGCGCCCCGCCCACTAATACTCCACGGGAGCAGGGAGCTCGTGTGGTTTATTAACAGGCGAGAATAGGCGAGATTACGCGCGGCTTTGCGAAGCCTGGGAGCGAAGCAGGATGAATGGCGGACGGTCCTCCATGGCGAGCCCGTGTGTCCGCGATCCATTTACCCCCGCCTATTTGCCATTCACGTTGTTAAACGTTCTCCTACGTTGCTGTGCCGAGAACCGCCCATCATGACATGTTCCACGGCTCGAGGGCTGATGTAGCACTCACGCAAAGTTTCACAAGCCTGGCATTTTCTGACTACAGCTGCACGATGTGTGAGGTCTTGACAAGAATGCTCCATTAAGCATCTCCGCTTCTTCCGACTCCTTTGTAGAGAGCACCTGTGGTTTAGAAATGCTACCGGCATTCCTCTGAAACCATAGCCACGTGACTGGACTGACCCTAACCTCTACTATGGCAGTCGTCGAAATGCAGTCTGGGTGGTCAATAAAGAATGTCCAATCGATTCCTCTGGTACTCTCTCCCCCTTCGCCATCTGTGTGTGTGTGTGGGGGGGGTGTGTGGATGCACAAACATACACGCATAGACATGCATTTCATACATATACACACATGCATATCCATGCAATCACAAACACAAACTTTCAAACACACAGCACCGGCCACTTCCAACATCACCTAAGATCAAGGGTAGTGCACTTCTCCACCCCGTCCAAGTCGATAAGAGGGAAAAACTTTAATTTCCAACGTCTCACTTTGCCGCAGATTTATCACATATCAGCTGATAACCTCCCCGTCCCCACCCCGTAACACATTTCACTCCGACCGCTGCGTCTGAAAAATCTAATCAAAACCCTTTTGCCTGGAGTGGATAAGAATCCGCTCTCTAGACAGCTGAGTCTGGACTCCCTCCTGCCCCGGAGGATACGCGATCCGTCTCTTACCCTCCTTAGCATCAGCGCGCGAAACAATCGATTAACATCAGGCGTTTAACAGGAAGGAGGGGAGGGGGGACTGATGGGGACGGGAGGAAGAGAGTAGCATCCCCTTGAAAGAACGACGACTTTGGGCTGCATGTATGATGAATGAATAAAATATATACAGGGGTGTCAGCCAGCCTGATCGAGGACAGATCATCAACTTTCTCTTTCTTTTTCACTCTCTTCCCTTCCTCCCCACCTCTCTCTCTCTATATATATATTATAATTGGTTACCACTCACACTGCTCTCAGTGTAACTCTGTATGACTAGTCATTGGCAAGTTTTTAACATGATCAATTATTATGAGTGATGTCCCTTCGCCTTACCGGCTTGAGGGGACTAGCTCTCCGGATTTCTTTGGATTTTGTTATTTGTATAAGCTGATTTTGATTTTCGAGTCCATTGTTTGACCTGTCGTTATCCTAGTGATGTGCTGGACTGTGTTTCTTGATTGGGACATTCTGTTTCACTTTCTACGGCTTCCGTTGATCCGCTGACTAACAGTCTTTTCTTCCACGCCGCCATTTTCATCTCAGTCCAGTTTCTTGTTTGTGCAGTCGACAGCGAGATGAAACATGTTCATTGTGGCTAAGGCAGCAAAACTGTGCATTTTGTTTGAAATGTGGAGGTTTATCCTCAGCATTCTTCATCTGTTCTTTCTGATGACTTCTCCGATGACAAGCAATTGCAGATCTAAACTCTAAATCTTCGGCGGTGAAACGTGTCGCCAGACCCCCCAGACAAATCTGGTCTCCAGTTTTCTTCTGTCTCCAGGACTTTTTTAAAAACAATTTATGCATTTATTTTAATTTCATAGACTCGTTGGATAATGAAGTACCATATTCTTGAAGTTATTTATCAGATAGCACTACAATTTTGTATTATTATTAATATTATTATTCCCGTTTCTACGTTCTATCCCTTTTTCTTTCCTGTCGTCTTGGTAGGTTTCTTCAATTTCTCCCTATCATGATTATTGTTGTTATAATTAGTATCATTTGTATCATTTGTAAAGCGCCATGAGCCTGCTCTTAGGGCTGGGATATGGCGCTATAAAAATAACCTTTGATATTGATATTATAACAAGTATAATTTATTCCAGATTATTGGCACATGTAGCAAGATAGGGCAGCTTAAACAGGGCCGGTAATCTGTTGATATCTTCACAATCTCATCCTAGAAATATCTAGTGTTTCATACTGTCTTGAATGTGTGAGTTACTTTTTGACAAGCTGTTGGAAGCCATGTTTTCCTTGAAACTAGATATATTTAAAACAAATCCAACATGGTAAATGGCGGAAAATCGCAAAGTGCGTGACCTGCAGCCTTGACGTGACCTGCAGCTGACGTGACACCTAGCGTGACCTTTCCTAACCGGCAGCTAACATCGAATCACTGCAGCGAGTGAAACTAAACCGAACCTGATCCGCCATCTCAGTGTCTATAAATAGCATGTATTCCCTGTGATGTCAGAATAGTATCATTTATTATGAGCAACTCACCGCCTTGTCCCCCGTCACACACGTTTCTCTCTCTCTCTCTCTCTCACACACACGCACCTTTTCTTCTTTGTCTCTTTCTCTCATATTTTCTTATTTCATTTCTCTCTCACGTGTCTCTGATTTTCTCTCACAAGCATGGTCGCACAGACAGACAGATCTACAATAGTTCTTTCTTTTGTGTGTCTGTGTGCAACATCATGTCTCCATCAGATTCTCGTCAACAAAGCTACATCTTGAATTAAAAGCTTCGCACACTCGCAAATTCTGAAAGCGGCTTCCGAAAACTGTTTTTTTTTTTTTTTTTTTTAAGTTTCAAAAGGTCATTATGCAAAAGACAAAGTGGCCTGCCGGGGTCGAAGGGCAGTTTGCTGTGCGGCGGCTTCTGGCGGTGAGAACGGCCCTCACAGGTGCAGCTGGCGGTGGAAGGGGGAGAAGTGGCCACACTCGGCCCAGGTGAACTCAGGGCGACTGCTACTTGTCGACGGCGGCATGCTGTCACCTGGCGAGCTGAAGCAGACTTAAGCAGGTGTGAAATGACAGAGAGGTGTTGCCGTCTACTGGAAGCACAGGTGTGCTTGTGTGCGTGCGTGAAGTGGGGGAAGAGACAGGTAAGGAAGGAGAAGGTCAATGGCAATCGTTGGGGGGGAAAAGACGGATCTCTGAGGAGAGTGCAAAGCCATAATTTTTTCAGCAGCATCTAACCAGAGAATATCTAAACGAAAGCACCGGACATTTGAGAACCCTTCTTCTATATATATATATATGACATGCATTTCGCGTCTATGAGGAATGGAGGGGACAAAGAAGTCTGTTCATAAAGGTGCTAAGGATCCTGATTCCTGATCGCAACCTTGGATCGGGCCAGTTTGGGGTTATGATCTCACATCCTCTCCAGCTGTCCTCCTTCAGAAGGACGCCAGCAAAGTGAACACTCAGTTGTCACACCCTTGTTAGAAGGGTGGCCACCCTCCAAAACTACAGGATAGACCCTGCATACTCTGTATTACAACTTGCTGGTGCCAATACGCGGCCATCTTCCCACTCGCTCGTAATCTCATCGCAACCACCAAGGAACATTATTATATTGACACTTCTCTTGAAATCAAAGAACTAAAGCAGAACAAGTATGCAATTTTGATAGTTTTCTGAAAAATGCAAAGACACAGGTAGAACTTAGTGATGTCACTTCTATTATTCAACTTTGTTCTCTCAATCGGTTAAATATTCACTCTGTCATATTTATGTTAATAAAATTGTTTTTTTACAATGTCTTTCTTTCTTTCTTTACCCTTCTTCATGCACTTTCGTCTTTTAACTTTTTTTTTAACTTATTCATTTAAGTTAGTTGATAGTAAAGGCGGAAGATGTGTAACTTGCTTTCCTCTTTCCTTTCATTTTTCTCATTTGACGTGAAAGAGTTTTGAATGTTTCGAGCAACACATCTGACAAGAGTTCCACAGCACGTTCATCAATTCCTTTTATACCTCCCCAACCCACACACTTTCCCCCTCGGTTCCCTCAAACAACTACTACAATGTCTACAAAACTCGGCTTGGCTAGATAGACAGAGTATGGATGTCGTCGTACGCCAAATGATTGCTGGTGATCGCCGATCTTCGCGAACTGAGAGGTTCGGCCTTAAAAAGATTGTGGAGGTAAGAACAGTCTTGTTATGCAGGCCAGTCGTCATGTGACCCTTGCCTGTGCTTTTAGTTAGTTCTCCCAGTCGCTACTTCTTCGGTGTGTAGACGGCCCAGATATTTCCTTGTCTTGGAAAGGCAGTGGGGGGGGGGGACTTTTTTGCCCATACAAGAATTGCCGTAGTGAAAACAGACAGGATCCAAGGCTTGCAGTGGGTGCGCATTGTCGGGTGGCGAAAAGAGAGAAAGATTAATAATGCAGCGAGACCGTCTGTGTCTGTCTGTCTGTCTGTCTGTCTGTCTGTCTGTCTGAGGGTCTCTACGTCTGTGTGTTGTGTTTGTTTCAGACACACAGCGAGTCGGCCAGACAGACAGATAAACATGGAGGGAGGATTGCGTGTTGAAGGCCCTAAAGGAGCGAATGTTTTTGGAGGTATATGTACCGGCCATGTGCATGAGTACGACCCGTGCCTGTGTTCATACGTGCGCCAGTGTCTGTCTACGCGCGCGCGCGTGCGTGTGTGTGTGTGTGTGTACAGTGCAAAGTGGGCTGTATTGCGCGCCATATTTTAGCAAGATGGTGTAAAAGGAAGAACCAGGCTTTTCTCACATGTTCTCGGTTAACAGTAGCTTTCCTCGAGTAAACAGCGACTTTGAGAAGGCATTGACAGGGCCCATGATACAGGCAAATGGACAAAGACGACAACAAGCCCAGAGCGCATGCGCGATAGATCACGTAACACACGTCATGTGCTGCTGAAAACGTGACCAGAATATTACTCTTTCGTGGTTACTTCGGTAACAGCCAGACAGTCCACAAAAAAAGTTCCATTAAAGTGATTTCCTCTATTCTCATTCGGGCATTTCGCCTCGACGACAGAGGAAAGTAGAGCATGCGCATAAAGGTAGATAATTACAAAGGGGAGACAGGATGTCTAGAAAGAAGAACGCAGACATTAGGCAAAAAAAAAAAAAATCCTCTCTTGGGCACAAACTGTTTCGTGTCCCCCAGTCAAGGAAACCTAAGGTCGAACAAGGGCAGATCGATCGTTAAAGATGGCGGCTGGATGGACAGGTGCGATGTCGAGTGCAGAACACCAGGTCATTGGGACGTCAAGGGGACGTCAAGGTTCAACAGGGTGAACTAAGAATAATTGTTGAGTTTCTCTCGTGGGTGTCCTAGCGAGTGCAATCTCCACACGCATTTCCCTGACTCAACGTCAAGACACTCCGTGAGTCAGTGTGAATGTAATAGGTGCCATATGTACTTACTTCGGAAGTCTAGTCGCCGTGCAGATACTACGAGAGTCTAGTCTCCACGCATTTCTGTGAGTCAACGTGAAGACGAGCTTGTGAGTCAATGCCAGCACAACTTCAATTCGCAGTGTTATAAGAGGCCTACGTGAGCTTAATACGTAACCCTGACAATGTCTAACAATGTCTAGACTCTGACTCGCCTGATCTAGCCCCCTTCCTCAGCATTCTCTCCCCTCCACCTCCCACAACCCACAATCGTTATTCTGACCTTGCTAGAGGTCCCCAACGGTAGCTCGACCGTTAAAAAGGGATTCAGGTAAGCTCCCCCTGATTACCAAAGCTCTTGGAACGCGCCTAGTGGGTGGAGGGCAACGTAACCCTGTCTACAAGGGGCGTGGGCAACCACGGGAGCTGCCTGCTACATCCGGGGTACTGGACCTCAAGACCTCGTGACGTAATCTTTCCTGACGAGCGTTTCGCGAGCTTTTTACGACATGGCGTCGCCAAGGCTCACCGCCAGAGCACGACTCTCGCCCACGAGTCTCTTTACCATGAGAACAAGGGAATTTTTTTTTACGATTTTCAACACCGATGTATAAAGAAAAAAAAAAGATGAATGCTACCTCATCACAGCTTCTGATACAGGCTGGTATCTTCCAGTTATATTTAATACGCTATAGAATAAGTCCTTCTTTATGAAATTTATAGTCTTTCTTTCTTTCTTTCTTTCTTTCTTTCTTTCTTTCTTTCTTTCCGCTGTTAGTTCTTTACTGTGCATATGATCTAGATTAGATAAGAGGAAGATCTGGACAAAGGGCGTGGCAGACATATAAAATGGCTGACTCTACAGGAGTTTTCACATAATATTTGTGTAAACACATTTTAACTGTGCACTGTAATCACGTGTGGTCAATTCACGGGGGTCCCCACAATCGGTTCACTGTGTAATTCTCATGGATCTCCCAAAAGATGGGTCACTGGACTGTTTTAAAAATGTGACGACGTACTGTTACTAAGGTCTGTCCCTCTCTTCGAATTCTGACTGACCTGGGCCCATGACTATGAAACTGACCTACATTCGGGTCTCAATATTTGCTTTATCTTCTCTCTCACAGCAGCGTTTGTTTTACCTTCTCTCTCTTATCTAGAACCTCCTTCAGCAACAGACATAGTGGTGATGCATGCCCAGAACGGGAACCTCTAGATCAGCAGGCGATCTTCTACCTGTTTATAATTACAGGTCCGGTCCCTAGCTAACCCTGGATAACCTTACCTCGCCTTTCTCACTCCCACCGGTATGGGAAGGGAAGACAATTATCAGAGATCTGAGGGAGCCGAAATAAAAAGAATTTTCCTGCTACATTCCTTGCTCTCTCCCCCTATTTGTGTGTTATCAAGCTTATAAAGTCACTGGAGGTGTCCAATGAAGACTGGTCGGCCATCCGACTTGTCATCCAGAACCTATTACGGTATCTGATATGAGACTTATAGCATGTTGCCTTATCAGCTATGTCATATAAACCTTGCTATCTGATTTTACATCAAGGCTGTTATCAGGTGTGTCATATAAAATCTGTTTCTAGTATACCCCTCTATGCCCGTCAGTCTGGCCTGTAATATTTTCATATAATATAAATAATGTAATATTTTATATCAAAAGCTTACATATTACATATTAAATGAGTGACTGCTTAAATATGGTTTCTTCGTTAGTGTAAAGGTTTACTTTTCCTCCTACCAAGTTGTATGACAAATACAGCAATGAAAACTAACTGCATCAGAGATAAAGATGTTCATTTCTCCATTTACTTGCTTCTTGAAGAATGACCAGAAGAGGGAGATAGGGAACAGTGTGGACCAGCTTATCAAGAGAAGATACTGCAAAGTATGTATTAAATCAATTAAAAGAGTGTAGCCGTAGAACATGACACCATATTTTCTGTGTCTACTGATCCAGTGAAAACAGCGACTACACAACACTTAGGGACTTTCTTTCTGTTTACTAAGATGGTTAGAAGTAAAAGCAGTCAGAATTGCCGCATTTTATAAGAGAAAGATATTGTCTCTTCGAAATGAATACAAACTTTTACCACGTTGGAAGGCTATTCGCACGCACACACACACACACACACACACACACACACACACACACACACACACACCAATGACTGGAAGAGCATCACACACACAATGGTTAGCAAAACGGGTGCAACGAATGCTATTCGGCAAAACAGCTGTATACCAGCAGGTCAGCACCGCAGGTCAAGGTGAATATTCCGCAAGATCTACATCAATGTTGAAAAATAATACCTACAAAGTTGGGTTCAGCTTGTACGCATTCAGAATACACCCTACCACCTAGGTTTATATTTCAATTTTAATTTAAACCAGACCTTCACAACGTTTCAAGACTTCAGATATTTTTTTAAAAGTTTTCTAACATTGCGTCCACAGAAAAAGCTACACAGGTTTTTGTAGACTCCTCTCGTGCACCATTCAGATGTATAATCACTTGTTGTGTGAGCTCGAGGTTTCGCGTGGGGGTTGTGTAACGTCACCTGACCACGGCAACCGGTCTGTGACGTAACAGTAGCGATGGCGGCGCCCTTCTTTCCTTGGCTTCACGCGTGGCCACAAGTCAGCCATGCGCACAATGCGAGTCAACACAGCATGCAATTCATTCATCCCCACCCTGTATATCCCACCCGCCTACTTCTGCACCCGTCACTGAATGGAGTGAAATATTTTCTCTCCAGCCACCCAGACTGAGGTGTAAAATTACTCACACAACCAAACCATGGCGGGCCCCATTCTACCCGTATACTTGCTCCAAAAGTGTTGTGGCCTTACCCACCGTGCATCGCTCACTGTCTTGGTACCTCATATTTTTCACAGAGGGTCTGCTCGTCTGTTGATTTGGGGGCTGATCAGCTAGGTTACCCGACTCACAGTTGGTCTACAGTCTCAAAATATTAGGAGCAGGCCATGCAAGCAGAATTTGAAGACGAAGATGTCAACGGGACGTGAACGAAATTATTCTGTTTCTGGCCAGCATTACTGATATTGTACATTGGTTATTAACTGTCAACCACAGTTACCTCCTGTTGGATTGTAAAAGTACCGCATTCGACAAATATTTTCTTTCTGAAAGACTTTATGTTGCTATTAATTAAAACATTCATACTCTGCACTGCATCGACTGAACAATTTTGTTTTTTTTAACTTGCAGGATTGCTTGTTACTAACTGTTTTCCATGCATAATAATTTCCGGGTAGATGTACACTTGTGAGTGCCGTCTTGTAAGCATTTCCAACAACATGGATTTCGTCTACTTTCACACCGCAAGGATCTGGATTCCTTAATGAAAGGGGGGGAGAACTCTCATTGTGAGGGGTTAGCTTTTAATTTACGAGACAGGAGTCGGTGTTATGTGTGTGAAACATGATTAGTCCCGAGATCGTATTAGCAAACTTACCTTGCCGTCCACCTGTGAGAGTTTGAGTCCTGTTCCCCTGCCATTGGTGGTAGTGGTGGTTGTGATGCTGCTGATGTTGGTGACAGAGGCGGCTGTTGTCTGGACACCCAGCAGCAGCAACAGCAGAAAGATGCACACAGCGGAGGCAGCGATGTGAGCCGAGGGGGCCAGCCTGGCCATGGCTACCCTCTCCGCCCCTGTACATCCCCCACCCACCAACTCCGTGCTCCTCCTTGGTGCGCGCGCGCACACACACACCTTCCGACGAGCACACACGCGCGCAAACACCTCCGCAGCTCTAAGTGGACAGCATGCTGCAGCTGCAGCGGACAGCTGTCGGGGCAGCTTGGGGCAGCTGTCACTTTCGCACAATCCTCCGGTCACTCTCTTGCTCAGTGCAGCCGCTACCTCAGCGCTTTGACCACCCGGTCACCTACTCCTGTTTGGGTGAAGCCGTTACGACCGTGACCGATGCACCACCCCCTTAAAGCCACGCTTTCACCAACTCGGCGATCACAGACACCAAACACTCCTTGTTTCTCTCGTGAAGCCCTTTAAGCGAGGGTCCTGACAAACTGAAGGGTGGCTTCCAAAACACAGAAACAGCAAAAACGTTTCCCACCTCGGACGAGTCTCGCACGGTAGTTACACCTGGTCTCACCTGCTGTAGCAGACGCTCTCGCTTGTAGACAGGTAACAGACACTCAGAGCGAGAATCCCGGCAGTAGCTCCCGGGCCGTTGGGGGATTTCACTGTCGGAGAATCACCTCTGACTGGCGGTCTGTGAGATGGTGTTGACTGTCGCGGTGGGGCCTGTATGTGTACTGGTGATTTCCTCCGAAGCGCAAATGAAGTGGGATGGTTCGTTCGCACATTGAGCACAAGGGCTCCCGTTCCTGTGTGAGTATGTGAGTGCGTGCGCTCGTCTGAGTGTGTGTGTGCGCGTGTGGTCTGTGTGGGAAGGCTCTGTGAGGCGAGTGGTCGTGTATGCGTGTCCGTGTGTCTGTGTGTCTGCGTGTGTGTTCCCGGCGGCTAAGGGTAACTCGGACGGCCCGCCTGTCTGTGTGTGTGGCGAGCCCACGGCCGGGTAGATACGGAGAGAACCACTGATCTCCCCTTCCTTGCGCCAGCGACAAGCCGTTGGCGCTGGTTGGCCGCCGTACAGTCACTGGAAGAGACTGGAGCATAGCAAGCACACAGATCATACAAGTCTGTGATAGCCAGCAACAAATGGTAGAGAGAGAGAGATTACTCTCCCACCCTCTCTCCGTCCCCCGCGAGCGTGTGTGTGTGTGCGCGCGCGCGCGCGAGTGCTGCGTGCGTGTGCGTGCATGTGTTTGTGTGTGGGTGGTTGGAAACCACCTTTCTTTACTCCAGAAAAAATAAACAAACAACTCTAGCTTCTCGTGTTACTTTCATTTCTGACTTCAGTTTCCTCATTCGTCGCAGGTAAGACTTCGAGACTTACACAATATCAATGCCGGGTGTACAGTGTGACCCTCACCGTATTCTGTTAGATACCCGCACAATATCCGATGCCAGTTCTGTTATCTCAAGAGTTGGTATCAAAGAAGTTGTGTTTGTAGTCAGCGGTGTGGCGGCATCGTGTTACGGGTGGGAAGGGAAGTTAGTACAAATCAGTGGTTACATCAGTCGTGTTAGACATCGTTAGAAACAAGTTTCTCTCCTTCCCTCTCACTCTCGTAAATAAACATGCGTAACTGTCAGTGTGTAACCTTATTGTACTTGATATTGTTTAGTCAACACCCTCAGTATCGGATGACACATTCCGGTGATTCCACACTCTTATTGGTACATGAAATTATATACATGATAATGAAAACGTTTCAAAGTTTGTGATAATGAAAAAAATGACGTTTGTACTTCTACTCAGTTCCCTGAGTGTAGACACAGTTTATATGTTATAAATATTCCCTCCGTAAACATGTTTTCTTATTAAGTAATATCAAACCAACACGTAGCTAAACATTGGGCATTCTTATTGTAACACTACTGTCCTGAAAGGACAGAGCAATGTCGTAAATAAATAAATTACTGTAATTAGACTGTATGATGGTGCTCGTGCTAGTGGACATCACGGAGTCAGGTGAGAGACCTGTCGCCTGCAATTTGAGCGCCGTCTGAGGCTTGCACGTGCATACGACCAGTTCGAGCCATCGCTCCACAAGTCTCTTGCCCCCCCCCCTTCCCCGGTGTGTACGCCGTATGAAACTGTAGACTGGAGGTCGGGGGGAGAGGGAGGAAGGAAGGAAGGAGTGTGGCAGGTTGCTCCTCGAGGCGGAAGCTGGGGCACACCTCGGAGGTCGGCGTGTACCCTAGAGGTCTCCCGTCTTGCAGTCAGGTCTGTTTATTGCGAAATGGTGACTAGGGGTGAAGGGGGCGGTGGAGAGTGGGTTGACACAACGGTCTTTTACGCCGAGCCAGCAAATAAGGTTATATCACTGCAAGGCAGCTAGCCCTGTAAACAGATGCCACATGCAGAGAAAGAACAGCGTGCCTGAGACGAGAGCCGAACCCTGGACAGCCAACCTTTACTGACAGGCGCTAACGACTAACCGTTGCACCACCGGACTGCCTGGAGAGTGGGTAGTGGTGTGGGTGCGTGGAGGACCCGGAGAATATTTACAGAGAACTGCGTGTGTTCATGGTCGGAAATGGAACCCCGGGCTGTACGACCCTCGGTGTAGTGATGGCAAGCGAGCTTTATCACTATGCTCCCGATGGCCTATGACTGCTGACCTACAGTACACAGGTCAAGGTCCAAAAGGTTTCTTTCTAAGCGAGCATGCCCCAACCCTTACTCCCACCACCCGTCATCTCTTCCCTCCTCTCTCCACGATGAAAATGCAATCCTTGTACAACAACAACCAGAAAGCGAAAGATGCTTCCGCTACTCGACCGCGCTGCAACAGATGATGGCTCTGAAGGCTTAGTGGTGTTGGTGGTGGTGGGGGTGGGTGCGCACGTCGTTGCACCCAGTGAACACACGTTCCTCGAGTGAGCGAGGGTCGCGCATGCTGACTGTGTGACGTGTAGGGCAACGTGCTACGTCACTGTCGGGCCACGTCGCCTCCTCGCTAGACCCCAGATGGAACGAGTTAAGCAACTGTTGCGCAACGCTTCCCCTCTGTACGAGATCACCCACTGCGATAAGCTCCCTTGTGTCGGCTGGGCTAGTCTCCCTTTGGCCCCCTCTTCTGTCCTCTTCCTGTTTCTTGTCTCCTTGCCAAAGAACCTCTGATACTTCGAACGCCTACAGCCACAAAGTCGAGCTTGACTGGCAACAGACTCTTGACTCTTGAGCCCTCGGAGGCGAGATGCTTGAGAGTTGCGTCTCCTTTCCATAAAACTCTCGTACATTTAAGAGACTGGTGGCAGAAGCTTTTATTACGTGTGGAGAAAAGATACCATCGCTCATGCAACCCGGCCCAGAAACAAGACGCAGACCCTGTGGTGCGCGCATCCAGTCCGCGCCGCTAGTGGATCAGATTGCGCGTGCAGTCAGTCATGTTTCAATGACAGGCTGTAAAGTGCACACTGAGTGTAAAGCCAATGCACTGCGACAGGATATTAGAGTATATTGCCATCATATCAAGTAGACGTTTGATATCAAATCGCAACTTGCGGCTGTACGGTTAGCGACTCATCAGATTCATCAAAAGTGTTTATATGTGAGTGTGTGTGTGTGTGTGTGTGTGTGTGTGTGTCTGTGTGATTGAGAGAGAGAGACGTGAGTGCGTGCGAGCATTTAATAATAGACTTTCATAACACTAGAACGAAGCTTTGATAAGGCAGAGAGGTATGTCTGAGTTAGTCTTGTGCCTGATAGTTATCTTTCTGCCTATTTGCATGTATGCTTGTTTGTACTCGTCCTTTCTTCAATCACACACACACACACACACACACACACACAATCACATACACGCACACACGCATATGAACCAACACGGGCGTGCACTCCCACACTAACTCCAAAAACAAAATAAATTAATAAACACAAGCTGCTCTCGGCGGACGGATCCTCATTATCTCTTCTACCGCCGTGTGGGCGTCCGGAGTGCAAGATGCTGCACATCAGCAGCTGCCGGCTGCCTTCACGCAGGATCGCGTGCTTACACAGTGAGACATCATGTTGATCATGGGTTGAGTGCTGAAACACGTGCAACGGTAAACACGGCATTTGACCACAATAAACCTGTGTTTACCTTTATATGGGACTGAAAGCTTGACGGTCTCTCTAAGTGTAAGTGATTCACTGTGTCTAGCAAAGGGCACACTGTGTCGGAAGGAGCGACAGTGAACCTGCAGCTCCATCTTTTTCCATGACACACAGGAATGACAGCGGCCCTTCACATTCTTCGACCTGAAAGAAGACGAACGTCTGGCGCCGTAGACAAGGGGCACAACTCTCTCGTCGATGGAATTGGTTGAAATTCTATGTCTGATGACACACACACACACACACACACACACACACACACACACACACACACACACACAGGTAGCAAGTATCGATTTACAAGACGTATTGAAATGATATTTATTTATTTATTCATCCATTTGGTCACCCCTTGGAGTCAGCAGTCCAACGTGTGTGGAAGGAGCGTTTGATATTACAGATTTCTCAGTTTGTCGCGCAGCTCATACCCCTCAGCTGTCACTGGAACAGACCTCGGGAACCTTTCAATTTCAGAGTTAAATTTCCTTTTCTTGCATCGTGCCCACCTGTGGCCGGCTCTCAGGTGAGCCTTTGGAGCAAAATGAGCCAGGTACACGCCAAGTGTCGGCGGCAGGAGCAAGGTGGGTGAGTGGGTGGGTGGGTGGGGATGCACCCTCTCCTCGCACACTTTGCGCCGCGGAGGTGAAGGGTGGTCGGCCCCGAACCATCTCGCACCTGCGCCAACACCGGCCCCTTCTTTTCCAACTTTTTCTCCACCCTCCACCTACCCCTACCCCCGGCTTTCTATCGGTCCCTCCCTCGCCTTTATTTGCAGCCGTTGTCGTAGACACCTGCACGAGGGGGCCAGGTTGAAAGGTAGACGCTTCTGTCTCAAAGGCACATTAAAGTGTGGCACAGAAAGACGATGCCTGGGGTTAAAAGTTCCACGTGAAGGGCCCAGACTGAGGAGCCTAAGCGGATGGTGGTGGTAGGGATAGGGGAACCTCGGGGTAAGGCGGGGGAGGGGGGATCAGTCAGAGGAATGGCGGCGAGACAACTTCAAGTTCCAGTAGTTACTATTCCGGTCCGCTATCTTTCCCCAGGTGCGCCCATCGCCCAAACGCAGGTAGCTGGCTTGTCAACAAGGTGATAGTATTGCGGGGGTCGCTTGGGCGGCCGGACCGCACGCCGTGTTGACTCAGGTGGACTTTACGACTGGCAGCTGCCCAGCGCCCGCTGACGCTACGAACGTCAGAGACCAGCGTCAGCCGACGTTTCCACAGGAACGTCAGCCAAACAAGGGAGCGAACCACGGAGGGTGACTGCAAGTATTGTCTGCGCTTGAGCTAACCCGAGTGCAAAACTATTTTCAAACAAGTGGCGTCAGAAAAACTAATTTATTTCAATCCTTGGAAAGAAGTGGGAAGAGGGAGGGGCTTTCTTAAAATTAAAAAAAATAAATAAAAGAAACATCGTCGTGTGTTCCTTCTTGTAGAAAATTTCAAACAAGGTTAATCCGTGGGAACCATGTAAAGTAAACGTCAAGCTGCTCAGACGTTCACAGAACTGATTCGTAAAATTACGAATCAGAATTACCAATTCTTTAGTATTTTCTGCCCCCAGAAAAAATACATTTTAACTGACCGACTCTAAGGATGTCACCGAAATCTGTGTCGTGCAGGGAACTGACATACTTTTCTACCGTCGTAGAAAATGTAGTCTTTTTCCAAACCCCATAAGCGAACAGATTTTTATTTCTTCCACATTGGAATAAGCATTTAATAATAAACGAGTCGTATGAATTTAAAAGTAACTTAGCACACACAGAAAATAGTCTTAAAGATATTCCAGAGAACTCCGAGTCATACACAAATTGTGACAGGTAGAGCAAATACAAACATGTTCGGTAAATTTCAGCTGAAAAAGCGTAAACTTTTAATTTATTACCTAATTTAAAAGCTGGCAATTTGCACCTGTAATCAACAAGTCCTCCAAAATCTCGCTCCTGCGCGCGAATAACGTGTTACGTCAGAGCTGAAGCCAATCCATCTTAGGCCTGTAAACAGTGCGGTCGGAGCGGGCTATCAGGTTTCCTTGGAAGATGTTAATTTATTTTGCTCCAGGATAATATTAAAGTTTGCATAGTCTTGAAGTGCTAAGCCAGACATGTTAGATTGTTAGAACATGAGTCACGTGGGAGGGGGGGGGGTCACACACCCAAATACCAGACGAAGATGTCGAGGTAGCAGACCACGAAGAACGTCTTCCCACTGATATAATTAACACAAGTTTAGACAAAAGTTTCGTTGAGCAGTATCTAAAAACAAAATCAAGTAGACATTTTCAGGAACGGTCTAATGCAAAGGTTTTCAAACTGTGGTACGTGTACCACAAGTGGTACGCGAAGGTATGACGGGTGGTACGCGAGCACCATACGCCAAAATAAAAGAATGTATATATATATATATATATTTAACGGGGGTTGTATGTAGGGTTCAGATGTGGTACTCGGTCAGTTCGAATTTTTGAAAGTGGTACTCGTCTGAAAACCACTGCTCTAATGCGTGAGCATGATCAACGATTTAGTTTAGTGGATACACATTGCCACCAAAACTTGAAGATAACTATGCAATCGTGCACAGCTAGTAGTGACCATTGGTAAGTATTAAAACTAGGTAACTTCAGCTTTTCACAGAAGACTTGTGTAATGTAACAACACTTGAAAGTAAACATCGTATTTTTGATAGTTTCTTAGAAGAATTTAGCAACGATGCTGTAACGTTTAGATTATTAGCAGTTTTATTCCAGTTACCCCTGTCTCTGCTCACGCGCATTCACTATGGTGCTTTTACACTAGTTCAGGGATAAAGCAACCATTCTAGTAGCATTTAGTCCAAACTGTAAGCAAAGCAGGCAGTAGAGGGCTTTTACCTGAGTTTAGGCAGAAAAATAACTTTCAGGAATATTTTTCCCAAAATATAAGTACTGCGTGAAATGAATAATAATTCTTTAAACATATAACACGTTTTTTTGGGCAACTTAAATACAGAAAGATTTTTTAGGCTTCAAATCATGGGCCTGTAAACAGCACACACACACACACACACACACACACACACACACACACACACACACACACACAGTTGAAACTACCAGTGTATTTGTCTATCTGCACTTGCACTTTGTCACTGTCAGAAATGAAATGAGGCACTGTGTCAGTGCTGCCAGCTTATCAGTTATAACATCTGTACTAGTGCTGACAGGATGAGCTAAACAATCACTAAGAAAAACGAAAAAGAACAGTTTCACCAAAATGTTTAAGCCCCACAGCCTGAAAGGCTGAGTTTCTTACTGGTCTTTACCAGTGTTCTAGACTTATAGCTGTAAGTACAACACATCTTGTTCTGTGTTCAGTGTGCTCCAAAACAGTTGTCTTCCTTAGCCCCCTAATTGTTCAAGACATTAATGTTTGCTTTGCCTTGTCTGTCCTGTGGCACTGTGTATCACTCCAGCAATAACGAGCTTTGTGCATGGTACCCTGTTAAGTGCTAGTATAGTAGCGATACTTCATTTTGTATCTCTCACCGGAGTGACACCCACTGAGAGGACAGTAGTACAAACACTAAGTTAACCAGTGAAAGTGTCGTGTTGTTGGACAGGAAAATACATTCTTGTGTACAGAAGGCACGGGCTATACACAAGACGCTGTCAACATGACCTCGAAAGTTGTTTGCTTTTTCGAAGTATAAATTATATTATGATAACAAGCAGGAGCAAAGCGCAGTTGTTCGCACACGACTAACGACCCGGATGTAAGTCAGTCAGTCCGTCGTCTCATGACCGATATCTGTTGCTGGGGGAAGCGCATGGATAGATGTGGCAGGGCCTACCACTCTTGCCTATCTTGGGCGATAGTAAGCAGGTCCTGTACAGGGCGACCAGTCCGATCCTTCATATTTGTAAGCAAGTTCTTCCTCTGGTCACTGCGGCGTCAATAACTTTTCAAGGTGTCATACCGGGTCACATGGCCAAAGATCAGCTTAGGTTGTCTAACTGTTTCAAGGAGATATTCCTGGTGTCCTGCGAGTGTGGCAACCGTGCTTCGTACAAAGTCGTTGGTTGTATGTTCTCTATATGAGGTCTGAAGCGTCCTCCTCAGGCACTTGTTCTCGAATGGCTGGATTCTCCATTTCGTGTCGGCGACCAGAGTCCACGTGTCACATCCGTACAGCAGGATCGGCATTAAACAGGATTTGTAAAGACTGTACTTCGTAGTGAACCTGATGCTATGGCTATGCTAGATACTATGCCGCGTAGCCATTGCCGCTGTTGCTGTTGCGATCTTGATGGGGATATCTGGCGTTGAGCTGACGTCCTTGGAGAGGGTGGCTCCCATTTACTTGAAGCTGCTTACCTCTTCGAGCTGTACCCCGTTCTCTGCCTTGCCGTTGCTGATGATAATAAGTTTGCTCGTCAGTGCTGGTCTCCATTTCATATGCGTTCGAAATGTTTTTCAGTCTGCTGGTAAGATCTTGGAGTTTTTTTGTTATTACATGCTATCAGGTAAATGTCGTCTGCAAAGTGTAAGCTGCATTTGGGTCTTCCACCGATGGAAATGGAAGTGCGATGGTCGTGGAGGGTTTCTTCAAGAAGATACTAAACAGCACAGGTGATAGGGCGCATCCTTGACGTACCCCTACTGTGATGCGAAAGTAAGCTCCTATTTGGTTGTTCACCAGTACTGTGCTCGTTAAGCTGTTATGCATCGCTTCGATGACTTGAACGAGGGCTTCTTCGATGTAATATTTTCGTATCACATGCCATAGCCCCTCTCGCCAGACTTTACCGAAAGCCTTCTTAAAGTCTATGAAGTTTGAATAAAGATGATTCTCCATACGGATGCGATTGTAGAAGATATGCTCAACCCGGGCCTAAATATACGGATATCAGCCTTACATATAGGGGCGAAGTTGACCAGGTTTCGCCTCAAGACGGATCAGTCTAGACTCTAGAAAGTAGGAATTATTTTTTGCTGACCCAGCAGCGGCGCATGCGCTTCCAATGCCCTTGTGCTCTCGATATTGTCTGTGCAACTTGCATCGGCAGACGATGTGCTCGGCCATGAACCACTTATCAAGTCACACGCGGCTTCACACCCAAATGGAGGATTGGGAAAACCGACCATAGCACAATGGCAAATCCGTAAAGACGCACAGACAGTAAACGCGCGAGCGCGCACACACACACACACACACAGGCACGCAAGCACACACTTTATCGCGGTGGAGCACGTTCTGTCTGTCCCGATAGGCTCAACCTTTTACCCTCTGGGCCCCGGGCTTCTCGCCTCGCTAGGGCTGATAACGAGGCCCACAAGGGCCGCAACTGATGCACGCACGCGAAACCCTCGGCTCTACATTACAGCCACGTTGTCTCCCACTGAGCCGTAATGCAAAGCATTCGACCGACTGGTGACTGGGTGCCAAATGTGTGTTATCACCAGGTAGAGCTCCAACTTCACCAGGACTGTCCGCCAGAGAGACTCGTGAAAACAGAGTTTGTTGTGGGTCTGCTTGTCCGCCAAAATTGCTCCCTTCTCATGATCGAGCCGTATACCGCCCTGTGGACACCACAAAACAGTTTCAACTCGAGAGCGTGTCTCCAAATGCAAAAGATGATGATGAAGACGACGAGAGGGGCATAATGAGGAAAGGAAAGAGAGCTGGTGCTAGCAAAAGACTGCAGCAAACTGTGCATACCTTAGCACAGGGGGCAAAGGTTTTCTCAGAACAGGAGATGCACTCTGGCCCCCAAACGCTTTTTTTGTGGCCTGCAGCAGGGCAGACTAAAGTTGGACGGTGAGGACGAGCGAAGACAGCGAACTGACTCATATAAGGGTACAATTTCTCGCAAGTATTCTCGAGATGGTTTTGTCACGCACGAGTAAGCGTGTGACAGGATCTTATTGATAACTCGCCCGGGTACATGGCTTTGCCCAGGGCGCCGTTTACGTGAAGGGAGGGCAAGTCGTTGTCTCTATAGCGTGGACACAGTGTCCAGACCCCGTGGATATTACCTCAGGGAAAGATTGCCACTGATTTATAACCAAAGTCACAGGGGTAAAGGAACACCCGCGGAATCTGGACGCCGCTTTATAACCACAGGAACACGACGCTTGCCCTCGATTTACCTGGGACAACAATTTCGCTCTCATTGCATACTCACTCAAATTTGCTTTGCATAAAAGATTTATGTAGACATTTCTTCAGTGTAATATTTTTTCATTACAGCCACCCCCCTGCATTTTATAATCTAAAAATAAAATAACATTAAAAATAAGGAAGGTCCTCAGTTCTATCCACGAACTCGACATATCCTGTGATCTTTCCCTGGACGGAAAGAAATAAAACTGCGAAATTTGGTGAGGATCGGCCAAACGGTAGATTTTTTGTCCATGATGGTAGCCAACTCATTGACATCAACCTCGGGATCGACGACGACTTCCACCATTACCACCATCACAATCAATAACAGCGACAACAACTATTAGGCTTTTAAACGTTCCGTTTATTGCTACTCAGAGGTGAACGTTCAAAGTAACGTCGAGAGGTGTCTTGCCCAGAGTTATCACTTTCATCAGCGATGTGAGCTCGTGGCCTTGGTACAGCACGTGCACCTCGTAGTCGCCATGGAAACCCCGCACGGTGAATTGGTCGCCGGCGTCAGCTAGCACGCGCGTGACGTCTGTCATCCACTGTCTGTCCAGCAGGTCGATGACCCGCCGCCCTGCCGCTGTCAGCTGCATCATCATCATCATCATCATCATCATCATCATCATCATCATCATCATCATCATCATCATCATCATCATCATTTAATGCACACATCCTTATCATCCGTTATCAGTATGTTTACCATCATCAAAAAAATAATGAAACAATGTCTAGTTAAGGCGAACGATTTCCTCTCTCTCTCTCTCTCTCTCTCTCACACACACACACACACACACACACACACACACACACACACACAAAATCTCACATCAAGGTTATCGCCCTTTAGGAGGCTGGCAGGCTCCCCCCTCCAATGCTCCTTGTCCCAGCACCCCCACAGGAGGATGCCCTCTACGGCATGGTGACTGTAGAGGGCCTTCATGGCTTTCTCGTAGAAGTCAGCTCGCCTGTTCTCATCCCTTGCAAACACGTCCAGTTCTGTAGCCCAGATCGGCAGGCCTGCCTCTGCCAACTTGTCCAGGCGTTGCTGAGACCAACAATTTATTTATTCCAAACATATGCTGTTGTCTGCTTCATCTAGTTTATTAACAATATTTATTCGTTGCAAATGTTTGCTGTTGCTTAATGGAATAACCACAAACGGTAACTGTAAGCTAAATTTAATGACATGTATTTAGTTAAATAATTATTTACCCTGCTGTTATTTTATTTAATTCTACTCGTACAGTGCTATTAACTTCTTTGCTACATTTTTATGGCCTTATTTATTTTCTTGTAAGATAACATTTATCACAGAAGTATGTTTCTAACTGATTACACGGTGTGCTTGTGAGTAATTTATTTACTGCACACACATTAAAAAAATATATATAATCTACACACATACGTTGATTTATTATTACAGGATGCTGGTAGTCAACTCAGTAATTACAGAAGTGCAATTATCCTCTCACAGGCAGACAGCCCGTCTATGAACATCTGGTATGTAAACAGGTCATGACAATAAGTCATAAGTCGTCAGTCTTAAGTACAAGTTGACTTTGCAAAGTTTGCCAATAATCGACTTAACACTTAAATTGTCGATTTATAAGACTCACTTCAAAACCTTATATGCACATCAGCCAACAGCGACTTTCAGACATAAAAACATTTTGATAGACAAAGAAACATAAAAATTTTACATCAAATCTGATAAAAGATCTCACGTGCTGACCAGTACAGATGTGCCGGTAATATGCGAAGTAGTTTTGTTTTAGGTTCATTGTCTTTGGCAGTCTCAAACTAGACAAACAATAGGATTTTGTTGAGGCATCTAAGAGGAACGGAAGACAAGAAGGATTTAGAGTCACCCACCCAGATGGCGCTAGTGTCCGGCTCCGTCTCGTCCCCGAAGTGACACTGGGCTCCGAGACCGTACAGACCAACGTTAGCCGCCTTGAAATGCTTGGCCTGCTCCAGGTAAGCCTTTTCCCACCAAAGAGACACACGACCAAGTACCCACAGACACACGGACGTATTCACACAAACACGTATTCACACAGACGAACACATGTGCACCAGTGATAACTTATATCGAGTAACATTTTCACCTTGTCACACTGGGCCCGAAAAGAAAGGAATGAAGAATGAGAAATACAAATTAGAATTATTGTAAAATGGAACTTTTTTTTTTTTTTTTACATGTGTCCACATGTTTATAATACTATATATATAACGTAGTAATGAATGGTTGCTAGTGAGTTTGCCTGTTTGTTGTAGACTGTTTAAGACGGCGTATGTATCTTGCTATAAATATCTATACCACAATAATTTAATGGACGTTTAATGGTTGGGCTACTTCTGCACAAAGGTATGCATCGACTCTCTTTTTCTTTACACGCACACACAAGGAAGAAGAGTGATGGAGCAGAGAAATAGAAAGGGGAGAGAACAGAACACCGGAAAGGAGAAAGAAACGGGGATAAAAAGGGGGAGAGATCCTCCTTACATCTGTCGAGTAGGAATTGGCGACGACATTATAATCGTTGAGAAAAAGCTTCACGTTGGGGGCGGCCTTGTGAACCTCCCGGAAGAGGTTGATGGTGAAATTGGGGTCGTGGAGTCGGTCCTCGTACCACTGGCCGTGCAGCCGCTCGTTGTTGACGTCCCAGTGCTCGAGGCTGCCACGAGAAGCACGGCTACCAGTTCACACCTGTCTATCTCGCCACAGCGATATGTCGGCACCTGCTTGTCTAACAGATTTACCGGCTGACACCTGCTTGTCAAGCCACGGCGTCCTTTGCGACACCTGCTTGTCTAACGATGACTACGTACCTGTTTATACCTATCTCGCCACGGCTACCTGTTGACATCCGCCTAAACATTCGCCTGTTGTGACCTGCCAAACCATGGCTACCCGTTGACAGTTGACACCCGTCTTTTTAGCACCTGACCATAACTTCCCATCGACACAAGAGGTCTGCGTATCCTACCATTCTTACTATGGGTTTCACTTCTTGCGAATTTTAGGTCTTCTTGTCCTGTCAAGGTTTGAATCCTCGTCAGTCCGTGAGACCTGTGTAGTCACCTGATACTCCACAGGACAAGGAGATAGTCCTGCCAGATTGATTAGAGCTGTTTGAAGGAAGAAGGAAGACAGTATCGTGGCAATAAAGAAAAAACAAAAGTGTGTCTGCACAGCATGAATCCTTATCCGGAGAAAAGTTTAGAAGCGAACTTTCAGCATTGACTGCGGCGTCAGGTCGCTGCTCAAGCAAAGGGACGCAACTGTTATTACGTTATTTTCAATCGGGGAAGTTGTCTTCCCTGATACGGTTTGATGGTTGTTTTTTGTTGTTTTTTCACACATATAGTGTTACAAGACGAAATCTCAACATAGGAACTTGGCAGTGGTGACAAGAGCGTTTCTCCGTGTGTATGTATGTGCGTGTTCCTGCGTGCCTGTGTGTGTGTGTGTGTGTGTGTGTGTGTGTGTGTGTGTGTGTGTGTGTGTGCGTGTTCCTGCGTGCCTGTGTGTGTGCGCGCGCGCGCGGCCCTGCTCGCGTTTTCTTTTTCTCCATATAGGATTTTTAACTCGGATATATTTCAGATGAAGGGGAAAAACTTACAGCCCGCGGGTCATATTTAGTGTGTCATTCACATGATGCCAAATGGCCCGGCGCAGATCCTCAACTGAAAGCGCCTTGACCCAACTCTGCACCGTCGATTCGACCGACCATAAGAGGCAATGACCTCTGACCTTCATGCTGCCCACAGAAGTGAGTGACAGTTAAGTTCTAGTTTTGTCCCATCATCATCATCATCATCCTCATCATGACAATTATCATTCATGGTTATAATAGGCAGTGAATAATCACAAGAGTTCCGAGCTCTGACCCTGCTATGTCAGACCAGAGAGAGACTTGTAGCGGTTCTGTTGTTAAGGACAGCAATGGTGCCATGGTTCTTACCCGTGCCGGTGTAGACTGTCTATGAAGTCCAACGCTGGTTTGTAATTTCTAGCTCCCTGAACATACGGAGAAAGAGACTTGAAATAAACAAATTGAACCTATTCGACCCACGTACAATCGCACTGGTACACAAACCGTTGTACAGCTAAAATGTACCCACAAGCACACAAACACATTGACACACTGGCACATAACCTCGGATACGAGCCACACACACACACACACACACACTTTCTGACTTACGCTGACTGACTGACTCACTCACTGAATAATTGACTGCCTGACTCCCCCACTCAATCACTGAGCAAGCCTCCCACTGACTCATTATCTCACTCACTTGTGTCGCCTCTATGGAGTACCACTTAAGAGCGTTTCCGGGGACGCCCCAGTTAAAGTGCTGGTGAATGAAGTCCCTGTATTTCACCAGGCCCGGGTTGTTGTAATAGGGTACACCCACTGCCATGCCGAATGGGAATGCTTTTTTCTTCTGGACGATCTGATGATAAACTAAAAATACTGCAAGTCTCTTTAACGAAAATAATGGGCTACGGGATAACTTTGTCTATCCCCTATGTCATGTCTTTTTGTCTCATTGATAGTAAACTGGTCACGTGTTTAGTCCCTCTCCCACGGGGGCGGACGGTAGTGTCACCACTGCAGTGATAGCCAACAAGGTTGTATGTTCGTATCTCGTCTCGGGAGGTTTTCTGTATGTGACACCGATTTGCAGGGCTGGCCATCGGGTTCCTCCACCCCCCCCCCACCCGGGTACTCCGGTTTCCTCTTTCTCCAGCATCCATCTCTTCTCATAGTGTAACTTCCTTATATGTGGAGGTACGATCCTTTCAAATCATCAAACCAATCACTCCTTCCTCACCTCAGGTACTCACGCACAGAAAGAGAGAGGGAACTAGAAAGAGAAACATACGTGGATCTGGACTTGTTTCTTGTCTATGCCGGCTGTTGTCGTAACACTGTGGACATAAAAAAAATGCATTTATGCAATAACTCTTCATTTGCCGCGATTCTACATAGCTAAGTCACCGACAAAGTGAAACATTTGCACGTGCCTCGATCGCTGAGGACTACATGCACGTCTACTACACACATTCACACATGCCAGAAACCCACACGCAGGCACTGCATGCCGACATGTAACACTTCTAGCTACTCTGAAAGTTTAAAGATATTATTTACTTACTTATTTCAGTGTATCAAACACATATTTATCACTGTCTTTAGATCAATATACCGTAGGTGATACCCTTAGTGGTACCATTAATCGACCTTCTTAAGTGTGGTTAATATGTGTGTGGGAAGTCTATAACTGTATGTCAAGTTATGCGATAAGAATAGTATTACAATTCACGTATTCTACGGCTGTGTGTGTGTGTGTGTGTGTGTGTGTGTGTGTGTGTGTGTGTGTGTGTGTGTGTGATCGATCTAGTTACATACTGGTAAATATCAAGATATCCGAGTAATGAGAGTGGGGAAATGACGTAAGGATTATAACATATCTAAATAAAAATCTTCTATAATCAATGAGAATGAAAAAATAAAACGGTCAAGGCTAAAAAAAGACTAAGACGGAAGTCACGTGACTGGAAGTGCATGTCGCTCTTGCGCAGCTTGTCGATTGCGTCATCAACGTTCTGGCTCGTACTGGAAGAAGACGTTGGCTGCACGGAGGTCTCGTCAACGATGAAGTTGACAGCGGGTACAGGTCCCTGGTAGTAGATTCTAGCGGACTGAATTGCTGAAACCAGTTGCAACAAACGTCTTCGCGTTTAGAGACGCTGGTGTGTGAGCATACTTCAAAGGTGAAATACGTAAAAAATGAAAAAAAAAATAATAAAGGAAACTTTTAGGTGAACAGTGTATGTTTAGCATTGCACGCGTGTATAAACATGGCTGAACAATCAAAGGATTTTATATTCAGATTGAAAATGCTTATTGGTTAACAATAACTCAACTTCTTCGCTCAGACTATTTTCTCGATCCAGTACTC
Organism: Marisa cornuarietis; assembly: GCA_004794655.1. Classification (NCBI taxonomy): domain Eukaryota; kingdom Metazoa; phylum Mollusca; class Gastropoda; order Architaenioglossa; family Ampullariidae; genus Marisa; species Marisa cornuarietis. The sequence continues at coordinate 19,837,693 of SMMW01000001.1, forward strand.
CAATATAAAAAACAGTTTTTATACAAACACCAGCACAAGAAAAATAACCCTGAACTATACAGCAACACTCACTCACTCACTCACTCACTCACTCACTCACTCACTCCAGATGAAACAAGTGTGCTCTTTTTCTGCACCCAAAACTATTATCTACCCGCCTGTAGTACACACCTTTATTAGGGGTGGAGAATCTCCCTGTAAGGTGGATCCACCCGTCACTAACTCTCGTACCCGTATGCTCGGCCGGCGTTGCATAGTCATCAGTGTTGTCTGCAGATTTAGTAGCTGGACCTTAATACAACTATGTAAGCATGACGGTTGTCCTCTTACATCAGGATTAAAAGCTATCCTGTATTTATCGCCAGTAAAGACGAATGAGATTCCTAAGGGTTTTCCTATGAAGTGTGATGCTATCCTGGCTATCCCACAACACCCTTATTTAGCGGTAATCATTCAGAAGGCAGTGAACAGCAGAGTGAACGTTTAAAAAAGATTTGGTACGACAACCAGACTGATTTGCTATGCTTCTTGTCTGTCATCGTGTTGTCTACAATAAGAAGGACCTTTGAGAGTATCAAGACATACCGGGGAATTTGAAGTTGACCTCCAGCTGCACTGTTTGACCCTGGTTTTCGTCGTTGAGAAGGCGAATGTAGCCACTGACAGTGTAGGTATGGCCCGGCTGTACCTCGATGTTCTGAGACGGTCCCTGCCATGTCTGCTGCCTGCGACCGAGGAAACATTAACCCTTAGTGCTGTAAAAAAAAACCTTATAATGATTTCTGTTAAAAGAAAAAAAAACCTAGCGACTTTGTTATTGAAAAACACCGTTGTCTAAAACAGAGGAAGGAAGGAAGGAGATATCATCAGGCCCTGGTTAACAAAGTAATAAATTTAAAGAAGAGATAAGAACTTCTTTGTTAGCCAAGTGACATTGCACGAGGAACATAACTTGAAGATGAAAAAAGGCACAGAACAAAAGAAAGAATAATCCGGCCTATCATCGTCAGTTAAAACCAAATATCAACAAAAATCAAAACTAACTCATAGGAGTCGCTCCGTAGAGCGTTTTATGGAGGCCCGCGTGAGTGGCTGAAGTCGCTCCGTAAGACGTGTTACGGAGGGTGTTAAATATTTTTTTCCTTCGATTTCTATAGGTAAAAAAGGGAGCTAACTGCGGAAATCGCTAAAGGAATCATTTATCTAGAGTTATATTCCTTGGCATCATTTTACTCGATTGTTTCTTCGACGAAATTTAGAATTTTCTAGACCTAGTCACTGCCTTTCGAAAATGGCGATTCAAAGAACGCTTTTCAGTGCAAAAGGCACTAGAACTTTATTTCAAGATGCTGTATGACGACTAAACCAACGTGCTCGTTGCACAGGATCATTCCACCTGTGTTTCTAACATATAAACTGGGTTGGGGGCCATATTTGTGGTCATAGGACCTAGTCTCATGTGGTCTAGTCTACTCCAAAACAACTTTTTATGGGATACCGTTTACTTACCCTCCCGGATGTAAAAATAGTCGAGCTTCATGCGAATTCAGGTAAAAACATGTGAATTTTACTAATATTTATCTATCTAACAAATCAAAATCCATCGCTATATCCCACATGGTTATATTTTTACAATTTTTTGAAAATGACAAAAATTCATGCGTCCAGAGAGAACGGCCTGTGCCCAAGGGGCACGACTCCAGTGAGCTAAAGGTTAAAAGTAGTGAAAGTAGACACTGCCGTTTTAAGAGTAACATAAGAAAAACATCCGATTGAGACTTTTTTGTGAAGGACGTGCGACACAACTGATTTTATTGTTCGTTCTTACCTGCCTCGTACCTCCAAGGCATGCTGGCCCGAGTGCTTATTGTCGGTAAGTGCGCATTGAATGCCCCAGCAATCCCAGTTCGACGTGGATTCGAACCCGCCGTTGACCAGTAGCTCGGCGCCGAGACTCACTGTAAGGAGACCAAGGAGCCACAGGACCTGTGCTGTCCACTTCGCCATTCTTGGGACGAAATTGCTCGAAAGATTAAACTTTTCAAAGGTAAAAGATTTCACATTCCAGACACAAACCTACCCACCCAGGTCACAGATTACGATCTTGACATCTCGTGTAATCTCGCAGGTCAAGGCTACCTGGTATCAGATACAACAAAAGTTGTAACTGTGTTGATTCATTTCTTTCCTTCTGTCTTTTGTTCTCCCTGCGTTTATCTTTTTTGTCGTGCATTTACCTGCCGCGGGTCATCGATTAAAGCATTGAAAGAATGAATGCCGCTGTTTCAGTCCAAACGAATCGTGCTGTTCTACTAGAAAGCAAACAAATTTATACAGTGATAAATTATGACTTGTTATCTCAAATCTCTCAAAACACTTGTGGTAAAAATAAAGTTCGTTTCTATCAGACTTTAGTTTGTAATATTTCTTCCCTCGATATATTGGTTAGCTATGTATTTGTGTATAAGGTCCTCTCATTCTTTTTAATTAAAGCGAGTAATTCGAAAAAATAATTTTATTGGACACAACGCAGTAAATTAAATATTAGTAATATTTGTTTAACCTGCTCCAGTCAAAAGTGCGTCTGTACTTATTACATTTCATTGTTAAAACTTTTGTATCAGCAAATAAAGTGCGTTTGAGAGACGGTCTAATATACTGAGCGAGGTCGTGGTGAAGATAAAGTATCTTGTAGTTCTATGTTAGTTCTAAGTAGTCTTGTGTAAGTTACATCTAGATGTCGGAGTCAAAAGAAGAAGCCACACAACCCAGTATCGGTATCTTTTTTCCCTGAGACCAAATCACGTGGGTTTTAATGTCAAATTTTTTTATCAAATTGTCTTCATTTTTTGACACCCAGGCATTCTGCGAGTAGTCTGATAGGAAGACACTTGGTTTGTGTGTCACGGATCGACCCGTGTCAGTAAGGGAGGAACTAGAGTTAGTTCCCTGCTAGGTTGTAAGGCAGGGCTAGTTTCCCCTTTACGCGAAAGTATGAATGTCAGAAATGGAGTTAGCTCCCTTGATTGTTTTGTGCAGCAGGGTTAGAGGGCCCTTGGGGTTACGTATGGTTGAAGAGCGTGACGTAAAAGGAGGTATGACGTGGGGTGTCGTCTGGAAGGGGAGAAGACGTTTCTAGAGAGAAAAAGATGGTTTGAGTGGAATGTACCGGTGTATGTGTGTGAGTTTTGGAGAAAAGTAAAGGAGGTCGGCGCTTGGAGTTTATAAGCTAGTTTCAGATAATTGGAGTATTGCTGTGTGTGTGAAAAGATTCGCCAGTGGCTGTGTTTCTGCCAGTGGATTCTGTATTGGGAGTAATTGCTGTGTTTTGGAGATTCGCAGTGGTGTGTATTTCTATATAGTTTCAAGGAGTATTACAGGCAAGTGTACATCTGTGGGTGCGTGAGTTGTGATCAGACGCTGAGAGTGTGATTTGGTCATTTACGTTTTGAGAAACTGTTGATGAACATTGGAAGAAAATTAAACTAATACAGAGAAGAGACGGTGAGCGACGTTTGATTGGAAGGTTGAAAGACATCCACGTAGTTGAAAGGATATTCCTGCTCGCTTGTTTACATATATTGACTGGAGATATTTAAAAGATTGGAAGGGTTTATCTAATCATTAATTAACTGCGAGATATGTTGATGTAACTTTTATTTGAAATTCGTTGAGTGTGGGAAAATATTTGGAATTTTTTGAATTATAGAGATATAGGAACCCACGTGCAGGTCTTAGTACTTTGTTGTGTGAAAGAACACGTGAAGAACGCTGAGGTCAGTGTGTGTTGTATGTGACCCGTCCACACGTCCCGTGCGTTCTTGTGCAAAGATCTGACTATTGATCAGCATTGTAATTATGTAACACAGCCTGTAATTATGTAACATGTCAGACCCAGGTGCTGACATTGAGCGTTTACCGTTAAATACATCTCGACCGTTACCATGAGTTCAACCTGACTTTAATTGAGAAATTTTATTTTACTTTGTTTTGAGAAATCAAAATACTATAATGGCTTTACTGCTTTTCCTGGTAGTGCTGTAGGCACTTTTTTGGTTATTTCAATCAATAAATCGATCAGTCGATCAATCGATTGACAAATCAATCAATCAATCAACCAATCAAACGGAGAAGGGAAATCAGCTCTCGTTCCCTTCGTCTAAAATTGGTGTTAAGCCTGTCTTTTTACATTTGTGTGTCCTCACTCAGCGTTCGGAAATACCTACAACAATTCCTCCATCCTGTCGTTCGTTCTCCCCCACACTCCTGTCTTCATGTTCTTTCATGTTCTTGTGTTGCTAACCTGTGTATGTTGGTGTATGTTTGTACTCGATTGTGACATCGACACCACACCGCCTCTTTCCCAACTGCCCCTGGTCCATCCAGCTCACCTCCGTGTGGGGAAATGCGTTATACGATTCCTATTATTATTATTATTATTATTATTATTATTATTATTATTATTATTATTATTATTATTATTATTATTTCGTTTACCTGTTTTGTTACCCTATTTTCATTATTTTCTTGTACCTCCCTCTTCGCTTTTGGCTATTCTACACACACACACACACACACACACACGCACGCACGTGTGGGGAAATGCGTTATACGATTCCTATTATTATTATTATTATTATTTCGTTTACCTGTTTTGTTACCCTATTTTCATTATTTTCTTGTACCTCCCTCTTCGCTTTTGGCTATTCTACACACACACACACACACACACACACACACACACACACACACACACACACACGCACGTGCGCACACACACACATATTTGCGTCACTACATACATATATACATGAGCAAATACGATGTAATTCCGTCTGTTCGTAAAGGAAAGTTTAATTCATTCGCTTACTGTAACGACTACGCCAACCGTCACACCCTAACGTTAACCTCTACGTTCGTCGCCGTTTTGCCCAAAGTGAAAGTTTTCTTCAGCTGCTGGAGGTCATTCCCCTTGTACACCACGTGCACCTCGTAATCACCATGGAAACCGCGCACAGTGAACTGCTGACCGGACCGCGAAAGCGCGCGCGTCTCGTCAGTCATCCACTCTTTCTCCAGGAGGTCCAGCACGCGCCGCCCTGCTGCTGTCATCTGCGGACAAGGATCGACTCACAGTCACAGCATCCAGATGTTACAGCATAGTTTGGAGCACGTTGACGGGTGGGTAGGTCTAACCACTCGCTTGGGAAAATAGGTCAAGTGTGAGGTTTTAGGAACATCTGTCTGTAGTGAATCTGCTGGATTTGTCTGCACACACACACACACACACACACAAAACCAGAAACCTTTAATCTCGAACTGACCTCCAGGTTGTCGCCGGCGACCAGGCCGTTCGTCGCCTCGCTGACACTCTTGCTGTCCCAGAAGCTGTCGATGAGGATGCCTTCCACCGCCGGGTGGCCGTACATGGCGCGTAGCGCCCTCTCGTAGAAGTCCGCCCTCCTGTTCTCGTCGCGAGCCGACACGTCCATCTCCGTGATCCAAATGGGAAGACCGGCTTTAGCCAGCGTGTCCAGACGTTGCTGTCAAGTTAAAGCATGCACGCATATGCGAACAAATTCAAACGCACACACACACACACATGCACACACACACACACACACAATATCATCTTGCGCTTCTTTTACACTAGAACATCATATACAGTGTATTATGTGCGCGGCTGACGGTGGCGGATGGAGGTGGGACGTCATGCGCGAGTCACGTGATTAAATTCATATTTTAACTTTCAAACTGACAAATCTGTTTCTGACAAATTTTACAAATTTCAAATCTGCAAACATTTACAGGAGTGGGATAAGAGGAAGAAAGGACAGACAACACAATCCTACTTTGATGACGTGGGGATCTGGCTCTTGCTCTTGCGGGAATCGACCTTGTGCTCCCAGAGCTGAGAGCCCAACATTCGCTGCTTTGAACTTTAGTGCCTGTTCAAGGTAAGCCTGGACCAGAAAATACTATTTAATAATCGTTCAGATGTCCATCAGAAGAGAATATAAGCAAGTTCAAGAATTTAAGTGTCTGTCTTTGGGTAGTGTTTTCTCTTTTTTACCTTCGCGAAAAAAGAACGCAATTCTCTAAAAATGAATGTTTCACTAAAATGAGAAACTGCTGAGTAACACTCACATCCGTGGTGTCGCCCCATCCCACTACATTGTACTCGTTGAAGAAAAGCCTGAGGCTGGGGTCATACTTGTGAATATCACGGTACAGCTTGATGTTGAACTCGGGATCCTGTAATGTGTCCTGATACCAGTGTCCGTGCAGGATCTCATTGTTGACATCCCAAATGTGGATCCTGTAGCAGGACATTTTTTCTTTTTAATTGCGTCAATCTAAAATAGTTTCGATGACTGTAGTTGATACAAATATAACTGAGCTATCATTTGGAGATACTTGAATTCTCATAAACATCCCAGAAAGCTTGTGAGCAAGCAAGCGCGCACACACACACACACACACACACACACACACAGACTGATTTTATTGAGTATAGGCCCGGGCCCTTGACTGAAGAGGGTGAACATAAATACATTTTTAGATAAATGTGTTAACTATAGTTAAAATTCCAGTCCAAAAACACACACCTTTCTGGGCCTCTACTACGAACGAGCTCAGTGCTACTTAAGACTCATTTTCTTTGGTCCTAACTAGAGCTTTAACTTTATTGAGCTATTTGTCGGAGGGTGCCGTGGATGGTCTGTCACCCGTGACCCGTTCAGTGACCTGAAACCTCCGACTCACAAGCCCTTGGTGATGTTGAGAGTTTCATAGACGTGATGGTAGACGGCTGCCAGCAAGGCATCTTTGGACAGCGCCTTCACCCAGCTCTGTACGTAGTTTCCATCGGACCACAGTAAACAATGGCCACGCATTTGGATCCTAAGAGAATGAGATTGTTACGAATGAAATGTTTTAGTGGGTCTAGGTCAATCCTAGCGAGCGCGTGAGCAAGTGTGAATGACGTGAGCCTCGGTGAATGACGCAAGTCTGGATGAATGACGCAAGCTGTGATGTCAAAAATGTTTGAGCAAGAGAGCGCATGCGTAACGTTTGGAGTGATCGTTGAGAGAAGAAAGCAAGTAGGTTATAGTATTGTAGGCGTGTGTCGCCGTTAAGTTTTAAAGTTGAAGTAGGCGTGTGTCGCCGCTAGTGTTTAAGTTCTAGAGTATTGTAGGCGTGTTTCGCCATTACGTTTTTAAGTGAAGCGGGCGTGTGTCGCCGCTAGTAGAGTTAGATTTAGTGCAGGAGTGTGTGTGGTTGGATTGTGCATCAACCTGAAGTAAAGAATTGTTTATCGTTTTAGACTGTTTCTTGAAAAGTTGACACCGCCAGATTTTCTGGAATTTTTTTACAGACTTTTTGAAAATACTGATCTAAGCTGTGTATAATGAAAAACACTGGCTGGAGTAAAGAATCATTTGATTATATATATATATATATATAGATATATCCCCCGCCCGACTTTGTTCTAAAACTTCACAGGTCAGTTATTCGAATGGCGGAATACGATCAACAAGAATATTGCATTTCATGGAAACGTTCTACTTACCCATGTTTTTGAAGCTCTTTGATCATGTTCAGCGCTGGTTGATAATTCGTGTGGCCCTGGTGACAAGATTGACCTACTGTATGACTAATTTATCAGAAAGATGTCAAAACATAGGACGAGTATCGACTGGTTTGAAAACGGCTTTACGTTGGTGTTGGTCCTAATGTGATGTTTTGATATGTTTGTTTTTCCCAGAAGTATACAGACGTGGGCAGAATTGGTCTGATTTACTAATCTCTAAATAATATACTAAAATGTGCGCAAGCATGTGTGTGTGTGGGGGGGGGGGTGTGGGTGTGGGTGTGTCCCTTTTCGCTCTGCTTGAGCAAAGGATTTTCCTCTCGATTAAGATTTAGCCTGGGTCTAGGTTTGGTGCCAGGGTTTGTGTTTACTGAAGAGGTACACACATATGATACGAGCTTTTAACCAGTGGCGTAGGAAGATGCTCGGATTTGGGGGGAGGGCAGCTCCATGCTGACAATGAACGACGTTCACATTCTTGCCTTACCAGCATCTTTTTTTGGGAGGCCCTTTTTTGAGCCTTCTTTCCCCCCCCCCCGGTTCCTACACCACTGTTAACTGTAAAACGTCCCCTATTCAGAAAACAGATAACCTGATATATTAGTAATGAAAAAGGCCGGGTATGAGGAGGGTTAAACCCCGACTCATACATGTGCCCTAGATAAAGACTATAGTACTTGACCTGTTTGCCTTTAATTATTATTTGTAACATCAAGTAGAAGAAAAACAAAGATGAAAAATTAATATAAACGATAATGCTTCAACAAAGAATGTAGTTATAAAATGAAGAGAAGCTAGAAGCTAGAATCGGAAGTAAATAAGAACGGGAAACAATGCCGGTATCTTCTAGATGCCAACAGGCGCAATCGTGGAGGGCCAAATACCTGCTGCGGCTCCGTGGCGTACCACTTGAGTTCGTTACCTGGCCACACCCAGTTGAAGTGGCGGTTCAAAAAGTCGCTGTATGTTTTCTTGCTCTCATCGAGGTACAAGGAGCCGGTGCCGGTGCCGAAGGGAAAAGACTTGCGGGTCTGAAGGACGTGGATTTGAACATCTTGTGCATTCACGTTAGAAGCTAGCGTCACACTGTAACCAAGTTCAGACTCAGTTTTATTCTTTCTGGGATTGTATATTAACAAATCGACGGATATCCACATAAAAGGGTTCAGCAGTACATCAGCAACACATTCACATAAATTAAATACAAAAGTGAGGAGCGAGAGTCGCCCTGTGACTACTTTCGATTCTCAGGCTCATTCTTTCTAGAACTGTGTAATACAAGGATTCAAAAAACGCAACTGGTTATCCCACTTGTGACTTAGTTATTTTATACTATAATTTCTGTTTCAAACAACGTTAATATATGGCTAAGGTGAGGCTTGGCATAGACTGAAGGGAAAACACTTACTGAAAGTGAATGTCACTTTTACGAAGTGTATCGATGACATGGTCAGTGACATTGCGCCACGAGCCACTGGCGCCCACTTCCTCCACCAACGCATCATCCACTTCGAAAGTAACATCCGGGCTAGGACCCTCGAAGTAGATCCGCACACTCTGTATCTCTTGAAAAGAAAAAAAATTGAAATTTCTGGATGCGAACCAGTGACCGATGTAATGGAATTTAACGGACAAAAGGACTCAGCGAAAGACAAAATACGCAGCGGAATTCATCAAAAGAAAGCAAATTGAAGAACGAAACTAAAAACTGAAAACACAGAAGGATAAATAAGAAATAGCATATCCAGCTTTTTTCATGTAAAATGGAACAATGAAACAAGCTACACAGTAAAAGATGTTGATTTTTTTAAGCTGATAAGACATATGTTGCAAATTAAAATCTCGAAACTTTGTAGATTAATATAAATATGACTTCATGCAACATATTTGGGGAGGGGGAGAATATTAAAAGGTAGATACTAGAAATATATGATTACAATGTAAGAAATAAGAATATACTGTATTGTGAAAAAGTTTGGGTTTACACTGGTTTGAAAACTGCGTGAACATAAACTTCAAAGTGTTGATCCTGCATGTCGCAAGAAGCAATATATACAAGAGTGTATGTGTCTTTTACCTCTGTCGGGTACGTGAAAACTACCAGAAACACTGACCCATCCGTTTGCTACCCGCAAAGAACTTCGTACAGCTGCTGCCTGGTAGGTGTGGGTGTTGTCTGGAAAACAGAAAGTCTGTTTGTTTCTATTCTTTGAAATCAAAAGTAGTTTTGAAGCTCAGTTCCTCTCTAACTCCACGTTTAAGTAAGCTCTTTACGAAAAAATAGCATGGGTTGCGTGCTTGTACCAGGCACGCGTGCACACACACACACACACACACACACACTCACACACACACACACACACACACACGCCCACACACACACGCCCACACATATGGGGCGCCAAGAGGAGAATTTTATCTACTTTCTCTCTCTTTAGCTAGAGAAAGAAAAACTCGGTGAAACCAAATTATTTCATTTATATTATACTTAGAAGTTGGTAGCCAATTCATTTTATATTTACAATTTCATTCTGTAGTTAGAGAAAGCTTTCTCTAGGTACAGAGGCGATCCGGTGGCGCAACGGTTAGCGCCTGTCACCAATGCAGTTAAGGTTGGCTGTCCTGGGTTCAGTTCTCGTCTCGGGCACGCTGTTCTTTCTCTGCATGTGGCATCTGTTTATAGGGCTGGCTGCCTTGCCGTGATATAGCCTTAGCTGCTGGCTCGGCGTAAAACACCAATTAAAAAAATTCTCTAGCTACAGAGAGAGAATTCTCTATGTACAGAGAAGATTTCTCTAGCGACAGGATGATATCTGTACCGAACGAGGCTGGCTCATTTGCATATGGGACAAGAAGGTCAAAGCGGGGAAAGCGGTGTACCTTTATAGGTGTTAAAAAGAAAGAAAGTGCGCTTCTGCATGTTTATGCGACTTGCAGTGTACGTGGCAGTTTTCATTTGCTTGGATGGCGTCTGTTGCGGGAAAAAGTCTTTTTCGTCCAGAGATGGTTGACATATAAAAAAAGTTTGTTTTTTTTTTTGCGATTGCTCTATGACATCATAGCAGACGAACTCCGGCAAGATGTCTGAACTGCGTATATCTTTGACCTTCTTGTCTCGGATGTAAACGAGCCAGCCTCATTCGGTACAGACATCATCCTGTCACTAGAGAGATTTCTCTAAGTACAGAAAGCTTTCTCTAGCTACAGAATGGAATTATATATATATATATAATGAATTGGCTAGCAACTTGTAAGTATAATATAAATGAAACAATTTGGTTTCGCTGAGTTTTTCTCTCTCTAGCTAAAGAATGCATTCTGTACGTAAAGAGCGTATTCTGGACGTACAGAACTCATTCTCTACTTATAGAATGCATCCTGTAGTTACAGAACTCATTCTGTAGCATTCTGTAGTTATAGAACTCATTCTGTAGTTATACAGAATGCTTTCTCTAGCTAGAGAGAGAAAGTAGAGAAAATTTCCCTCTTGGCGCCCCCTACACACATGCACGATCATTCAGACAGGGTACATGCGGTACCAGAGAGTGTGTAGTCGAGTGAGACTTGCACGGTCTGTCCTTTGCTGTCGTCGTTATGAAGTCGGATGTAGCTGCTGACGCTGTAGGAACGCCCCGGGGTCACGTGGATATACTGTGTCGGCCCTTGCCATGTTTCATGCCTGAAAAATATGTGAAAATGGAATCTTTCCTAAATCTTTTGAAAGACCAGATTGCATTTTAACTGTTTTATTTCTGCTGATGTTAGCTAGCTTACCATAGTCATCGCCGCTAAAGACAATCCTTACTTTAATGACCATTTAAATCTGGGGAATTTTCGCTATAAATTGCTACGAACGATGCCGATGTCACATATATGAAAATACAAATATTTGTTAAAAAAAGGACCTATTCCCCACTCCACTTGTACATTCTCCCTACCTTCCCCCCCCCTTCTCATGTTTGTAGAAGATGACTAATTCTCCATGGCAGAGATTCGGTTGCTGACGGCGTAAAAGATAGTACTTTTAGTTTGTTTTATTCTTTTATTCCCTGCAGTAGAAAAATAATACATCCATAACCAGGGGATTGGAAAGGGGAGACACGCCATTGGTCAGATAAAACTCAAAATGACATCTCACCGGCCAGTAACGAGCACTGAGTGTTGTCCACTGTGTCCAGCGTTGGTCAGATTGCACTTCACGGGACTCCAGCATTCCCATCCTGTTAAAGATTCGAAGTTTCCATTTTGTAGTAGATTCTGACCGGCTGACCGCGGGATCAACGCGAGCCATAAAACCAACAGTGCGGCGCCTCTTCGTGTCATCTTCACCATCGAACAATATGTGGATGATGAGTGGCTCTATGATGTGCGAAAAGCAAACGGATTTCTATTTTACTCAAAGGTTATAGTGCACTTTGTAAGCCACGCCCAATGACTTGAAGAAGCGTAAGAGACGAAATGGTCTAAATTAAGAATGTCTTAAAGGTCAAGGTGCACTGGATTTTTTTTTATTTTTTTTATTTTGGGAAGAGTACAAACACTGTCGTTACCCTTGTCTTCTGATACCAACGAGTATACATCACCTTGTCACCTCCATCTTTTCAACTCGTATCCCGACCAAACTAGGAGCATCCATTTCTTTTGGTTGTTGTTATTTTAAGCTTTTCTTAATTTATCACGACATTTTTATTTTCCAGCACGCTGTTCTTCACCTAAACAGAGATAAGAGTGTCCTTGCTTAAGGCACAAAGTTTATCCACTCTCTCAGCGAAGGTTTAGTGCAAGGTCTTAGTTCATTTCACATATGGAAGGTACAGCCTGCATTGTCATTGTTTTCTAAGATAAGCGATTTCAGTTTCTGAGCGAAAGGTTTCACTTAAAAATAATTTAATGATAAGCTTTAAGTCAATAACTTGTACGCAGAGCTTGATGATGATGATGATGATGATGATGATGATGATGATGATGATGATGATGATGATGATGATGATGATGATGATGTCATTGCGCATTATCACTTAATCTTTATTAACATCCAGAAAAAGTTGGATAAAATGGCAGAGACATGATACGTAAATATAACCAAGGAAAATAAAGATAATTTTTCAAAATCATGTAAAAGTTTATACTAAAAGTAATAAAACTGTACACTGAAATATTGACAGGTATATTCACCCCAAATTCCAAATTTTATGTCGCTTTCAGAATGATTAGATGATGTTGCCATGATCTCTCTGCTTCAATAATTTAAACAGATGGAGGAATTTAATTTAATTTAATTGTCGAATCCCTCGTTGTTCCGATGTCCACGCCCCTAATGACAGTCAGACTGTGAATGTATCATTTGATTTTCGCGAGTCCAATGGCCGCCATGATTGTGTCCAGAGTGGACACAGCAGATGACGTCAAACCAAAGTCCAAAAGAGCAAATGACGTCAGTTGTTTGTTGTTTGTTTGTCCTGGGTAACCAGTTCTCCGGCCAGGAGTTCACGGCGGGTGCCGTCATGGGGTGGAACGACCCCTAGGCTGTAGGTTTGGATACAGAGACGACTCGCATGGTGGATTGAGAGACGAGGCAATGAGGCTGATGCTGTGCGTGGTCCTGACATGTCTGGTCCTTCTTCCTCATCGTGAGTAGCGCGGCCAGTCCTGTCTGGTCTTCCTGTCTTGACCCTATGAGGTTGGAATCGTACTTGTAAGGCGGACGTGCGTCCATGCTGCCTGTCTAACATTAATGTCTGGGGCCGTGTTCATGAAGCCAGGGTAAGTCGCTGTCGCGGGGGAAATCAAGGCCAAGCTTCTTGTCTCTGTAGGTATGTTGCGGATGTTGCCTAACCCCTGGGATCGTAGTTATAAATCAGTGGCAAAGATACCGCACACCAACTTCCACCAGCTTACAATTGAGCTTGCTGTTGGCAGGAAAACAAGTTACAGAAACGCTTAATAATAATAAAGCGATATCAGCGGAGTTTAGACAGTCTGTCGTCACGACAGGAATTAAAAGTTTTTCCCTGATTTCCATATTTTCAGTTCTCTCTACACGCGCTACCAACACTCTTTGTCTGTGCGTTTGTTCTTTCTTGACTTGACTACTGCAACTCCTTGCTGGCAGGCTGCCCCTCATCCCTCATTCAGAGACTCCAGAGAGTACAGAACTCTGCTGCACGTCTGGTGCTTAGAGCAAGGAAACGGGACCATGTCACTCCTCTCCTTCGTTTTCTACACTGGCTACCCATCCGTTCTCGCATCCAGTACAAACTGTCTGTGCTGTGTTTTAATTTCTTTGCTGGCTCCTTCCCTGATTATTTCTCTGAACTTCTCATCCCTTACGTCCCGGCCAGACAACTCCACTCCTCGTCTAGCGACCGTCTCTTAACTGTTCCTGTCATCAGAACAACAACATATGGTCACAGGACTTTTATTTACTGTGCAGCAAAACAATGGAACTCTCTCCCTTCCCATATCCGCCACCTATCAACTATTGAATTCTTTCAATGTGCACTTAAAACGCACCTCTTCCTTCAACATTAATCCTAAAAGTCCACACAATGCTCGTCCTTTGTCACACCCTTCCCCTCTTTTTCCGCTTATTGTTACTTTCCCGCTCGTCTTCATTTTGCTAAATCATGATACTTTAAGTCTTTCTTAATTGAATCCTCTTTACGTGTTTATATTTGTCCTTTATTCGTCATCAGTACTGTTGTTTATCCTTCCATTGTTCATATCTTGTTTACTTGTTCTTCTGTCCATCGTATGTTGCCCATGTTTCATTCTTGTTCTTAAGGGCTAAGAGTATGCTCCTTAGGAGTGAGTATGCGCTATACAAATTTTATATTTATTATTATTATCCTAAAAATGAGGGAACAAAAAAGAAAGTAGAAAATAATAAAAAAAAGTTTGTGGAAAAATTCGTAATATATCTACCTCTCTTACACACATACACACGCAACACACATAAAACACATTCATACGCGCTCGCTCGCTTGCACGCACGCACGCACGCACACACACACACACACAGCTCTATGAGAAGGGTGACAGCGCAGGAGATTTTTCCCGAACAAGAAAGTTGTTAATGCCGGTTTAAAGCATGGGGATGGCCTCATGTTTTGAACAAGAGAATGGGGACCTTGGTGATGCTCTGATGATTTGATGGAGCGCAAAATCTAACATGCTCTTTGACCTTTGGTCTGCTGACTGCAGGGTGCTATGCGTCCCTCGTGGATTACGTGGGCTGCTTGGTTCCTACAGAAATGCAGGACACAATCATCGAGAAGGAGGTGGACGACATGTTCGAAAGAACGATACCATTCAGCCACAGGATAGAGGAGTCCACAAGTATGACTATTCAAACCTGTGTCCAGCAGTGCTGGCTACATAAGTATGAGTTTGCTGCTCTGCAGGTGCGTCTGCCAATCTTTCTCTTGTTAAATATTTTACATATGTTCTTTAGTTTCTGGCTGTGAGAATCACTTTAGTCCCCCCCCCAAAAAAAAAAAAAAAAATTCTTCAATAGACAGTCTCAGATTCACATCACCCAGACACTCCTATAGTTTCCGATGTTTTAATGATTTTTGTTTTTTTGTGTGGTTATTGTAGTGTTCACGTGGGTGAACCACATCTTGGCTGTGATGTGACAGCTTACATTGTCAAATTTAACAAATAAAGCTTATAGTAACCATTTAAATGCAGTTCATTTGGTCAGTTAATGAATCCCCGTTAGCCCCACAGAACACACTTTCTCTAAAGTCAACTATTTTTCATGATTAACAGCTATGATAAAATGTTAATTATTATCGGAGACCACGGCAGCTACAATTTTATAAATCGAAAAACAAGCTTAGTATACAATTTTACTAGGAAAATTGACTAAAATGTGAATACTATGATCAATGTAATTAGTCATTGCGATGTGTCTGTAAGCGTGGCGAGGAGTGCTACTGTGAGCATTGGAGTAAAGACCTCAGCGCCGTCACAGACCAGTTTTGCAGGATCCGGTGCAGAGGCAACTCTCTTCAGCGATGTGGAGGAAAACTCGCCTTCTCTGTCTATCAAACAGGTTTAGTACCTCGTATACCTCCACCCAGAGGCACAGTCTGTTCTGTGTGAATCCACTGTCCTTCCCTTTGAATCTGTTTGTACAGCAGAGATAAGGAAAATATTGCCCTAGAGAAATGAAAAAAATTATAGACATGGAGATTAAATTTTAAAAAAACTGTTATCTTATCCTTCCTAACCTACATGTCTGTGATAAGAAAGCGTTGGCTATTTGGTCAAGGTCTTTATTTTCACTAATTAGTAATTAATGCAACAGGTGATTAGACCGAGCATTTGTAAGGGGAAGGGAGAGAGAGAGAATAATATTATTACTAGCCTGCTTGGCTTACAGAGTGTGATGTTTTGTCATTGTGTGTCTAGATGCTCTCACTTCGCTGTGTAATTTCCTCTATGTCCATGTGTCTGCCTGCTTCCTTTTCTCGTTCGATTCTCTCCCCACCTGTAGTGCCCACCTGAAAATGTTCTAATCACATGCACGCAAGTTAAAACACGTGACTTTGTTGTAGGGTACGAGAAGGGGCCTTCAGCCCTCAGGACTCACTACAACTTAGCTATAGGTAAGATTCTGCTTCCATATGCTATATTATTGCACAATACTTTAGTTCTCAGAGATGACTGCGCAACGTCGGCCAGTTTGTTCTGATATATATATATATACTGTGTAATATTACTTTAGTCCTCGGAGTCAGGAACTGTCATTTTCTCACGAGGTGAATAAGAGTTGATTGTAGGCGAGTTCGCTGTGAGAAGTGCTGGACTACTACCTCAACACTTGGAATGCTATGTTATCAAAGAGCTAAAAAAAAACCTAAGAAAAAAAGCTGAATTTTACTAATAAAACTGAATGTATTTTCGATACAGAGAATGCCAATCTACCTAGATTAATAACAGAAACATTTCAGCTTCATGTATATATATATATATATTGTCACATAAATATAATCCCTTTGCCTGTGTGTATAAATGCACACCCGCGTATGTATGTGTGTGCAAGTGTATGTGAGAGAGAGAGAGAGAGTGTGTGAGTGCAAGTGAGTGAGTGAGTTTGAGAGTGAGAGAGAGAAAAGTAGGGGTGGGGTTAAGAAGTGGTACATGGAGAAAAGTGATCTTGCATTTTTACAGGCTATCTTGGGTGCTTTGACGAGATCAGGAGGCCACCAGTCCATCAGCCCCTTCACTACGAGACCAACATACGCCCCATCCAGCCTCTTGTCTCCAGTAGAATGACGGCCCAGCTCTGCGCTGCCTACTGTTTGTCAGGCAACCATGCAGTCGCAGTCCTCGAGGTTCTGCTATAAACTGGCATGCCGAGGGTTTTCTTTTGGATAACATGTTTTTCTTTGCAGCTGATTTTAAGCCCCGTATCTTTGCTTTTATTTATATATATTTTATATATATATAACCACACAAAAAAACAAAATGCTTTTATTTATATATATTTTTTTAAATCCACAGACTACGGACTACGTTTCTGTCATTTAGTCCGTCCGTTTGCACGTCTGTTTGTACGACTGAGAGTCTAGTGAAGTGAATTTTATTTTCTAATGACTCACAGCGAGATACTATTTCCCCAAACTTGGATGGGGTTCACGCCTTCTGTTCTCGAGATCAACCCATACAAATATCCATATTCACAGGAAGAGGTTAACAACAAACAGAGTGGATTGTGTATGGCTCAGTGTACTTTATGAAGGCTTCAACCGATGGGTTTGTTAATTAGGTATATCAGTGTACAGACGTAAAGTCACGAGTTTGATATTTTTCCTGTACGTGTGCATAGTGTTGTTTGTAGGCGTTTATCTCGAGAATGGAAGAAGATAGATTTACCCATGTGTAAGCTCTATCCAGAGTAACTAGAAAAATATTCACAGCCCAGTACCCCAATTGATCTTTACAGTGTCAACAAAAATTCTTGGCTGATAAGACTGCAACACACACACACACACACACACACACACACACACACACACGCACGCACGCACGCACGCACGCACGCACAATTCAAAAAATTCTCTACGCCTGTGTGTATGTTCAGAACAAGAATTTGGTTTAATGCAAAGGAAGTTCCATGTCTTTAGACATATCTGCTTGACTAAGACTTTGGTTTCAAGACAACTCAGGTCCTCGTTCATGTTGATCTCTGAATTACCGTTGACAGGAGATAAATAAATGCTGCTGTCGGCCATACCGGGAGGAGTGGATCCGAGGCCCGGGGCGTGTTGATGATCACCTGTGTAATCTCCCTTGCTTAGGGAGTGCTGCTACTACTACAACTACTACTAATCCCAACTGCGTGGGTCGCATCAACAGTGACCGATACGTCACAGCTTACGACACACTGGGTAAGAGGGGCTGATCTCAGAGAGCATAGTGACACTCGTATCTCCCTCCCACCCATCCTAGGTGCTCAGTCAGTCAGTCCCTTGACTAGCGCCAGTAGAACTAAGTAGGCCAGCATGCTGGAAGCATGTCTTTGCCATCCATGGTACTTGAGGTACCCAGTCTTAGGGTTAGGGTTAACCCTTTGCAAACCTGGGGGTGAGGTGTGGGATGGTTTCAAGTCACAGGTAAGCAAACCTCCACAGTCCGCCTGCCGTGCACTGTCACAGGGAACCACTTACCGCTATTAAAACCAACGGGATGTGGAACCTTCATAATTCTTTTTTAAACAACGGGAAAATTGTTTATCAAACTATAACAAGTCTGTTATTTTACAAAAAGGAAGCAAACATAGTCACACAGTCCATTATACCCTAATTCTAAACACATATACATGTGCATTATATGCTTTAACACTATACTTGTTATATATATATTACTCCTGCAGCCTTGTCTATGAATGGAGGATTGCCCAAACTGCCAATATCTACTTTTAATCCACTCGGCGGATGGCTCAACATTCACTTTCCAGGTAAGGTAAAGGTCATTCCCTAACCTTTTCAGGTCTTTGGTGGGGAGGGAGTGAGATGTTAGAGGCCTCACTTTTCTCGGGGCCATCTGTACGTGAGGGCGGTGCCCATACCCTCTCCCTCGCTGTCTTACCTTCCTCACTACCAAGTACAGGCTGTACAAATCCCTGGTAGTACCGATCCTGCTCTACGGATGCGACACGTGGACTCTGCTCGCCGAAACGGAAAGGAGAATCCAGGCATTCGAGCACAAGTGTCTGAGGAGGCTGCTCCGGATCTCATACAAAGAACATAAAACCAACGACTTTGTAAGAAACAAGATGGCCGCACTCGTAGGACATCAGTAACCTTTACTATCAACAGTCAAGCGACGTAAGCTGGTCTTCTTTGGCCACGTGACCCGGCACGATACCCTGTCGAAGACTATCCTTCAAGGCACCTTGGAGGGTGGCCGACGCCGAGGTGGCCAGAGGAAGAACTGACTTACGAACATCAAAGACTGAACTGGTCGTCCTGTACAGGACCTGTTGACTATCGCCCACAATAGGCAAGAGTGACGGCCCCTGTCAGCTGCCGCGTCTATCCATGTGCTCCCCGCAACGCCAGGTGCCAGGCAAGGGACGACTGACTGACTGACTGTACAGGGCGAACAGAGCTCTTTTGATTTTAAGTATCTTACCCTTATCGCCATCGATTACCAAAACAGGCCGATCAGACCTCTAAGAACTCGAAGTGCACCAAAGTCTCGGTGTATTGACAAACACACAAAAACGCAAATATATTGACAAACAATTAACTGGACCTAAGCACTGCATGTTGACCAAGGTTTCAATACACCCGCACGTTTGCAACAAAAGCATTAGTCTTCTGTGATCTTCACAGACAACTTTGCTAGACTTAGTCAAACATTCGACTATTGTCCGGTTAAGAAAGGGTACAAGTATACAAAGTCAGATGCTTATAGAGTACTAGTGATGTTTTATTATGGGCAGATTCTCTAGAATTCCTCTTTGCTTTATTGTGTTAAAGTTTTTTACTTTGTCTCAAAAGTAAAAGCTTTTATTTTCCCCGCTTTATGATTTATTTCTTCCCGTTTTACGACATAAGACTTTATTTTTCCTCCGACAAGTTCACTTCAATTAATTTTCTTGACTTTAGTACTTGTTACCCAGTACACCATGCGACACACCTTTATTCCACGCTTGGGTGACCTGTTCTAGCGGACAATGATTTTGAAGAAAGGTCTCACCAGGATGGGTACGCGTTGACGAAGGCCTTGATGGCAGAAGGAGCTCATCGGCACATCATCCCGATAAAAGGCCCGGTTTTCGACCCCGACAACACCAGATTTAGCGTTATTGACGGTGAGTACCATCAGTTTTCGCAGAAGTACTAACTGTAGAAAAATGCTGTGTAGGCAGCCGTGGGTCAAAGTTTAAAAACCAACGTCAGTCTGGCGTGCAGCCAATCATCTGCTGATTTACGGTTCATTTAACAACGGTAGGTAGAGCAGGTTACACACAAACAGGTTTTGACTCCGCAACTGAATATATCTCTTAACAAACCTAGAAGAAAGTATGTGAACTTTGAGATACTATCTAACAGCTAAATAATGTCTCTTACAGAATTCGACTAAACCAGAATAATCCGACATTCGGAATCTGCTCTCGCTGTCTGGTCGTTCAGAGGCTTTGATTTTTCTCAAAGTACATTTCTGAATGGTTTATATGTTTAGTTTAATTACTTCATAAAACTATTACTAACTGTATTCTAAGTCATGATATTGTAGTGTTGTTCGATGAAATCTTAGCAAAGAGCAGCTATGACTGGTTGCCTCTCGTCAAAGTGACGTAGTCCTACTGTCCCACACTCCAGTCCAGTACAGCGCCACACGGTGGTTACAGCAATAGACCGCGATAGTTCATCAAAGGAAGTGAAGAGGACATGTTTAACGATTTTCAGGACTCGTGAAGGCAGTCCTGCAGGAAACAATATACACAGATAAAAGAAGAAAAAAAAGTATGCCTCTCGTCCTGTAATGTCACTCATCGTGTAATGCGCCTTTTTCCGCGTGTAACGTCACTTCCTGTGTACTGCCGTTTCACTCACCATGAGTGTAAAAACAACCACTCTCGTATAAAGCTACTTTTATTATGTAATGCCATTCCAATGTGGAGCTGTACTATAAATGTGAAAACTACTCTTATTGTGTAATGCTACCTATACCGTGTAATCGAACTTTCATTTAGTGACGTCCTTTCAACACAGAACGTCACTATACATGTGAAACGCCACTCGTGTAATGTAACTTCCATTACTTACAGTCACTGGCCGTCAGACTTACAATGCTCATGCAAGTGTATGTGTATTATGTATATGCGCTATAAAAATCTTCACTATTATTATTATTATTATTATTTTGCAGTTATTGGAGAGGAACCCTCAGACGCTAATGTGAGCAGGATAGTTTTACTGGTGTTTGCAATCATCGGCTTGTCTGGGATCATAGCGGCAGGCTTTCTCCTCTTAACCGAAAGGTTGTGAGCCATCACGAAACTCTTCATGTCCTTAAAATGCTTTCTCTTTCAAACTCACTCCTCTCCCCTTTCTCTGCTCCTTTTTGTGCTTGCCTTCAATTCTCTCACCCTCCTTCTCTTCCTCCCCCCTACTGGTGTATCTGTCCCCCACATCTTCTCTTTCCTTTGTTTTGTGTTACACCTAAAACCTCTGACTTTGCAGACGAACATCAGGGGTTATCAAACACCTCCCAGATATCATCTGAAGATATTTCAAGAATTTACCCCTTACAGCGCCAACATAAACAACTGCTCAGTTTATTACCCAGTCTCATCATTACCTAAAACCTTAACAGCAGCCAACGCCGCTTGGTGGTCTACAATATTTAGGAGCATCAACTCCCCCCTAAAGGTTTTAAAAAAGATAAATTAACAAATTTCTAAATTTAACTGATTTTCCACAACACCTAAGGCAGAACCCGAGAAGAATTAAAGACGATTACTAATTCTACGACCACCCAGTCTACCACGTGTCGTTTTGCCTAGTCTACCCATTCAGTACCCGCTGGTGTTCGACTGTTGTCGTCGTCTTTCCTCAAATGGATATGTGTTATAATACTTACTTTCTGGCTCAGAACTGACGACCTTAGCAGTTATTATTGTATCTTCACTTATCTTTACTTATCTTTACTTTTTGTATTGTGCTTTGAGTCTGCCTTGATAATGTGAAAGTTTCTTCTTCTTTTTCTTCTTGTTGTTATTATTATTATTCTTACAGGTACTGGCAAGAGAAAAGTAGAAGTCTGAACGGTCCGGCACGACGATATGTGCGCTGTGCATACGGTGTGGGAGGCAGTCCACCCTCCCCGCAAGGCTCACCACTGCGACATCCCAAGGAATCGCACCTGTATCGACCCCAGCCGGACCCCTACAGCTATAACTATTCGTGGGAAAGCTGGGTAAGAAATGGGGCTGACTAGCTTAGTATGACCTTATTACGCATGTTCACGAAATTTTACCCATGAGCAAACTGCCGATAGAGCCATCATCATCATCATCATCATCATCATCATCATCATCCAAAGAAAAGAAGAAGAGAAGAAAATAGAGAAGAAAAATAAGTTCAGTGCAGATGGATCCTTTTTGTCAGAGTGAGTAAAATTCTTGAGAACTGAAAAGGATGAAGAAAGGTGAAGGTAACATCGTCGACGTGGTGTTTTTTTTTTTTTTACAGCTAACAGAGACTAAAGGCAGTTCTTAATAAAGGGACATTTGGCCAACTTTACCAAAGTGTTTACAAAATGAACACATAAAACCTTTGCCAGATCTCACCAAACGTTCGTCTTTGTCAGTCTAGTTAAGGGTCTTAAGGGATGGGTAACGGTGAGACTTCAGCAGCGTGACGAAGGTCCTTAACGACTTTTTTCAGAGGACCAAGAACTACAGCCCTCACCAACAAAGACGCGCCTTTCGCTGACAAATAGAGAAGACAGGAGGAGAAGAATGAAAAGTCTAGACAATGCGGGTCAGCTGATGGCACATCGTTTCTTACTCCCCTTCCGTACACCCCTAGCCTGGAAACAGCAACCAAACGTTACGTTCAAGGATCTCGGATGGGGTGGAGAACATTATGGACTAGAGGATCAGACATCTTTCTCGTCACCCAGTCTGCAGACCGAGACGTTTTAGCTGCGCATGCGTAGAACACGTGTGCATGTGTGTGTGTGTGTGTGTGTGTGTGTGTGTGTGTGTGTGTGTGTGTGTGTGTGTGTGTGTGTGTGTGTGTTTCGTCTTTACGTCCGACGTGACATGTCTGGCGAAGCTAAAAGAAAACACAAACATTTTTCTAGAAATTTTTGCACGTATATATATTTACCCATATTTTTGGAATATTTTATTGCATATTTTGCAGATGTTTTAAAATGATGCGTCGATTAAAAAAAAACGTGATTCTGACTTTTAAGTGGTTGTCATGGCTTTGTCCTTCACCTTGTTTGTTGCTGACCAACCATCTGCGTAAGAGAACGCAATATTTAAATACGTCATTAATAATTGTTTACATCATAAAAGGGGCGAAGACTGAATCGGTAGACATTCGCAAGATGTTAAAATTTATTTTTAAGCTGCTGCTTTTTCCTGCTGGTGAGTACACTAAATGCCTCACATTCTGTGCAGTTAGTATGTCTTCGTAACTGTCTCAAAAAAAGATAAAATAAAAAACTAAAAAAAAACTCACCAATACCGGTGGCACTGCTATGACTTCGGTGTAGACCTAAGGAAAATGCTCAGCATTTATGTCATCGTTTTACTCATCGTCATGATCATCATCTCTTCGTCACTCAGGACATGGTCGCGTGATGCTTGTCTGTGTATATTAGTTTGTCATCATGTAGCGTAAAATAAAAACAAAATGTTATTATTATCTACGTAGATAAAATTTTCGTTTATTCTTCGATGTTTACGCGTACACAGCCAAACACACATATACCCACACACGCACACGCACGCACAACTGCGAACACTTAAACTTAAACAACCAAGCAACACTTCTGTCTTTTTTTGTTTACTTTCCTGGTGTTTTATCTATTTATTTACTTTATTTTTTTCTTATTTTTTATTTATTTTGTTTTTGCTGCACATTGAGCATTCTTCTGAATGGATACCTTACAAATGGACATCATCATCATCATCATCATCATCATCATCATCATCATCACTTTCCACTGTAAAAATAAAACAGCGATCCAGACAATATCAGTGGATTAGAAATAATTCTTTAAGCCGTGGGTTTTTTTTTCTCTCAGCGTATCGTGCAATGCCCGTGCAATATGCAGGCTGCATGATCCAAACCGATCTTGTCGACTTCAAAATCACTGACGAGGATGTGGTTCCAGATAGTGTCATCAGTCAAAGAGGGTCCTTCAGGCACCTCGCCGGTGACCTCAGTAAATTGACCGTGCAGCTCTGTGTGTTGAGGTGTTGGAACCACCGGTTCTCTTTCGCTGGGATGCAGGTAAAGAAAAAGTAATTATTCCACCAAAAGTATTAATAGTAGCTATAATCTCAATTCTTTATCGATTCTATACGTTGTGAGTTGTTTGTTTGTTTGTTTGTTTGTTTTTTTGCTGTCCTTTTTATTTTTATTTTTTTTTTTTGCGTGGTGAAGGGGTTGAAAACAAGACCTTGTGGGCTTTAGTCGATATGGTTTACACTAACAGCCTCCACCAAAACATTTCCCGTTTAAATGGAAGTTGCTTGGAATAAAATCTGCACATGAATGTTTTAATAGGACACGAGGCGGTGCTACTGCGCGAACACGCTGAACGGAATGACGAAAATTCTGGACAAAGATTGCAACAAGCGTTGCCTTGGCAACTGCAAACAGAGGTGTGGAGGACTTGTGGCCCTCTCCACTTACGAGACAGGTGCTGACCGTCAATGGCATATTATAATCACGTATGTTCATCATCATCATTATCATCATCATCGTCGTCGTCGTCGTCATCGTCATCATCGTCATCATCATCGTCGTCGTCGTCATCTAGCGCAAAGTTTCCACTCCTTCCTTCTTTCTGTCACACGACAGTAGACGTCGGTCAAGCGTGTCCCCATCACTTGTGCTCTTCAGCATCGTGTTGGAGAACATCGTATACGAAACCCTTCTCGACCATTTTCATCAGTGGAAATCCGATTTGCAGTCTACGCTTTGCTGACGACATTGACTTGACAGAAGACACTAACAGAGAACTGCCAGACCTTATCAGCAGGCTAACAGACATTTCGAACGCAGTACTGACAAGAGTGAAGCTATGGTCATTGGTAACGGCAAAGGATATATCTACATGAACGGAGTACGGCTTGAAGACATAAACAGCTTTAAGTACTTGGGGAACCAGTCCAAAACGGAGGCTCCACGACATTGTCCGCAGCAGAATCGCAACAGCAGCAACGGCAATGGTTGGGCTGGACGGTCTGGCGCCACCATAAAATCAGGTTTGCTACGAAGTACAAGTGAGGGACTACCGATCCTGTTTGACATATGTGAAACGTACTTGCGGAGAGGAGAATCCAATGCCTTATGAAACTGCTTCTTATCTCATACGAGGAACATACGACCAATGGCTTTGTACGGAGCACGGTCACCACACTCTTAAGACACCAGGAACCCCCTGCTTGCAACAGTAAAACAAAGGAAGCTGGTGTGGTTTGGCCATGCGACCTGGTACGACACTTAGTCAAAGACTTTCCTTCGAGATACCTTAGAAGATGGTCAACTCCGTGCTGGCTTACAATCGTGAAGGAGCAAACTGATGGTCCTGTGCAGATCCTGTCCCCTGTCACCCAAGACAGGCTTTAGTGGAGGGCCTTGTCAACTGTCGCTTCTGTCCATATGCTGCCCGCAACGACCGATGCCAGTCAAAAAGCAAATGACTGAAGGACTGAACGACCTGTCTCTCTTCCCCTCACTCTCTCCGTCTCTCACCCGCTTGCTATGACTCTCCTTCTTTGCCTTTATGCTTAGCATTATTTTTCTGCTATTTCAACGCTCAACCACCTCTTCATGGCTGAGCGAATGTAAAGTGTACAGAAAGTAAGGTAGCCTATAGTCTTTAACTAATATGATGTAATTGATTACATTTTCAGGCTATGCAAAGGAACCTGATCACCTTGTGGATAGTGTCAAATTCCGCGAGTGTGAGTGTTACATCATGCACACGAGACTGAGTGTTACATTATGTACATGAAAGTGGGTGTTAAATTCCACGACAGTAAGTGCTATAATATATACACGGTATTCATGACACGGACACCCCTCTTGAAAATGTTCTGGCCGTGCCACGAAGAAACAAATACATGAACCATTATCAATGTTACTAGTTTGCCTGACCTACTCGTAATTCTCCCTTTAAAGATCTAATAGCATGCAACGTTTTGTCTAATAACGGTGTAAAACTTATATTTTATAGAAAGTATTAAATATTATATTCCAAAATCTGAGGGCTTACAACCCTTCTTTCCGTTCTCGAGATACACCCTTAAACTATCATGAATAGAGTAACAAACTCCTGAAGTCACGTTTGTCCACAGATATGCTAATTAACGTGTGTGTGTGTGTGTGTGTGTGTGTGTGTGTGTGTGTGTGTGTGTGTGTGTGTGTGTGTGTGAGCGTGCGTTCGTTCGTTCGTTGTTGTGGCTTCTGTGTTTGAGTGTAGACGGTTACCAAGGCTGTTACGAGTTCAATGAAGAGACCATGTGTTATAAAAGTACACATCCTGGTAAGGCGCACCTACCCGAGTTGGTGTCGGGTAGAATGAAGCCGCAGTTCTGCGTCACATACTGCCTGTCGAAGAGAATAAAATACGCCACTTTGAAGGTACATCCACGGCGATGTTGTCTTTGCCTAGAACTCCTCACTGAAGTTAGAACCATGCTTAGGGCATCTGTCTTGTGTTAGTCACCTAGCCGCTGACACTAGTTTGTAGCTCAACAAGCATCACCTGCAGACGACACCCTCAGAAATGTTTGTGAGGCTGAGGAGAGACACCTCAGTATGTTTGAGTTCACCACTATGCCATCTTTTGTTAGAAAACGCGATAGATGCTGAAATATGCCATTTTATGTGCCATTTGTTCACCCAGACTGACTTGACACACACGTGAAGACGCTCATGGAACGACAGACAGACTAACCAACCGTCAGTCTCCACCGTTCCATGCATACATACAAATACAAACACTCATTCTTACAGTCATGGAGACAGAAAGACAGGCAGACAGACACACCAGCACACAGAGAGCCAATTGTACAGATCGAAACACTCACAGACACACACTCAAACCCACTTGTGAACACATTATCTGAAAGACATACGGACCACTCAACCAGCAGAGTCTTGACATTCTGCAGTCCACTTCCTCGTGCTGCTGCGGGTGGACCCTTGGTTCGAGTCCCGTGACCTCACGTAACCCGTGTAACGTGCCCTGTGTGGGCGCCCCCGAGCCCTTCTGTGTGGGGCAAGAGGGCGTCACCCGCTACGTCACCGTGTACCTCACCCAAGGCAAGAAACCTTTGGCATCGAAAAGAAACAGACGACAAGCAAGCAGACAGGCAGAAGACAACAGACATAGTTTTTAGCCAGCCTTTAATAAACACTGTCGGTCACAACCATTCTGGCGCTGGTTGCACAACATGTTTCTAAACCTTAAAACTGTTCTAAAGAAGCAAAGTCTCTTCTAAGCCATTTAGATGCATTGCACAAGAACATACAAAACATTGTACTGACAGGACGGAAAGTCAGACTTAAACAACTTTATCTTACTGAAAGCAGTTTTAGTTTTAAAAATGTTTAAATTCTGGTTTGCATTTTAAACTTATTATCTAAAAAAGATTTAAGCCCTAAAAGTGTTTAAAATTAGAAATGTGTTGTGCAACTGGCCCGTGACCACGAGACACGAAAAATGTCTCAGTTCGTAACAAAAATGTTGTCCTGCAAGCTCTCCTTACTATTTTGTGAGGAGAATTATGGACAGATTGTGGAGTGTAGAGGGGGAACTCTTTCAACTGTGATTGCTACAGGGCAGATAGATTTTGCAGGGACCACTTGCTTTATTGATAGGGTCAAACTGTGTGCTTCATGTTTCAGTAAGACGAATACAGTTTGAACTTTGTAAGGATCCCTACCTTTCTTTGCAGGTCTGTAAAAACCGAGTTGAGTTGAAGGTTTGAAGATAATCTATCTGATATAATTTCTTTCCCTACAGACTTGGTGACAAGAGCAAAGTTTCCACGAATGCCCACAGAGACTCTGCTTACCAACGGGTGGCTTTTTCCTCAGTTTCCGGGTAAGAATGCTGTTGTCCAACTAATATTGTTGAATGGCTGGATGGATAAAGGTAGAAAAAGTATAGAAAGGGTGGGGAATTTTTTGGAAGAAAGAAATCACAGAGTATAAGAGGAATGAAACAAATGAGAGGAGACCTTGGTTTCTGAAGAGAATCCTTGTTGGATTGAAAGATTTCACTGAGACAGACAAGTAATAATGGTGCCTAAATTTACTGTATTGATAAGTAATTATAGTTCTGTGACTCAAAGCTCGACATAATGGTATATATATATATATATCTTAATAGGCAATACTACAGCCTCGTTTGAGGATCTAATTTTTCTTCAGAGTGAACTTAATAAAAAAAATGACTTTAAATATACACAACCTCTGTCAACATATTATTGGCATCCACTTGAGGTTATGTACGATTGCAGTTTGCTAGCATATTAATGTATAGTGCAATAAACTCTGCCCTGTGGGTTTCATGAAGTTGTATGACTGTAAATCCTCAAACAAAATTATCTAATGGCTCTTTAGATACATCTTGTAACACGTATTCTTACTATTCCTGATCATGTGTTGGTATGTGAGTTCTCGAGCACCTTTAAAGCTTACTGAAATCGCCCTTGCTTTAAATAGATTGTACTGTGCTACATTGTATTGTAAAACAGCTTTTTTTTTAAAAATCCGTCTGACGATTTTTCTGAGTTTTAGTGTGTCTGGTTTTTCTTTCTCCTTTTTCTTGTTAAGATGATGTCAAGTTTGAAGTCGAGGAACCAGCTCCAGATGTGATTACTTACTTGAAGAACGGATTACCGGATACAAGGAAAGAAAATCGACAAGTTGTTGATCCTGTAAACACCGGTGTCAATGTTGTTGATGGTTGGTGACCTTAACTCTTGCATAATAAAAACAAGTAAATAGACGCATCTAGTTTTACTATCACGTGACTGTTCAGGATAATGAAGCTCTTTCTGATTGACTCTGCGGCTATACGCAACATTTGGATAAATAGATTGCCACCTCTATAGCAGAGATCGTTTGTGGGTAGGCATGCTGGTTACTTTCTTTTAAAATCACTGTAACGCACGTGACCGACTTTGTGCAAACGTGACCCACAGCCGAATTAATGTAAACTACGACCCATAAGTACGAACGTTACCTATTCTCCCGAATGAACACACTGACGGACAGGTAGATGGATAAACTGACAGAGGGACAGACAGAACTACAGACTACTGACTGAGTAGCTGCAGGATTGAAAGACGCGCTGTTACGGTATATGTTTGCATATGTGTAAATGTGCAACGTGTGTGTGTGTGTGTGTGTGTGTGTGTGTGTGTGTGTGTGTGTGTGTGTGTGTGTGTGTGTGTGTGTGTGCGTGCGTGCGTGCATGCACGCGCGCTTGTACGTGCAGTACCGGAGAAGGAACGAAGGGTAGGAGCCACTACGATTATACTGGCAGTTGTCGGGTCGCTGGTGGCGGTGGCTGTCGTGGCTTTCTTTCTGAAAAGGTCAGGGAAGGCCTGTGTCTTCTTGAATAAATTACGTTTGTACTATTTTTAGGATAAAGGTCTTGTCCATTTCAGGTTCGCCCATTTGTTTTATTTGGTTTTGTATTTGTCCATAGTCTGTCATGTTCACACTTGTGCAGCCTTACTGTATGCTGATATTTAATTATCTGTTTTACTGTATAGTCTAGTGTAGTGCATTATTCTAAAGACAAGGTAGAGCTTAGTTTAAGATAATATTTCCTAAAATCTGGTAAGTTTCATCCATTCTAGAGATACACACCTACAAACATACTTATGTACATAAAGGGGTCAAATTCTTGAAATCAAGTTTGCATATACGTCCTGACAAAGTAAACATAACCATGAGGACAGAAGCAAATGTTTTGGGAAATAGTATCTTGTACTGGGCTAACCAATCATTTGAAACAAACCACACCATATTAGACCTTTAAGACTGTAGCTTAACTGTAGTTCATCTTCATACGAGAAATGCGCTTCACATATTCTATTATGATTATTATCATCATCACCACCAGCATCATTGCTCAAAACCGAGACACTGTGTCTGTCTGCTAGTCACACCAAGAATTTTGTTTTGATTTCACAATGCTCACGGAATTTTATTCTAATTAAATAATATAATAAAATTATGATCTTCGAGGAGGAAGCAAACGTACCCCCAAGACTCAGTACATAGACAATGAAATCCACGCTTTACTTTTGTTAACTTTGTACTTGATCCTTTCGGATGATCTGACCAGTTGAACCATCTGAGACAGCGGAGGCGGAGTCAACTTTTTTCTTCTGCTGACTTCAGTCGGTCGGAAACTTTTTGATGAGATCAGAAAAAGCACAATTGACAGGAACTGGCTTGCAGTTGTGTGGTGTGCTCCAAAAGTTTGCCCGATACCTGTACGGAAGCCACAATACTAGACAAACAGATCGTAAACCGGTCCTCTTCCTCAGGTCTACTTGGTATAAGAATTCCAAACCATGAATTTTACTATGCAGTTAAAGTTATTTAGGGGATATCTGACGTGTTGCATTTCTTTTGAAGACTATAGCCAGGGTACCCGGCTACACCCGGGTTCCTTTCTGCCGCTGACTACTGCAACTGTGATTTTACTGTCGACTTTCGATCTGTAATTTTATCTGAGCCCAGAAACACTTGAATTCTTTAGTTTCCATAACAGCTCATGTTCGGCAGCAGAGGACACGACGAAGGGAAACAAAAATGAACGAGTTGTCAACTTCTCTGTCCTCCGCTATCCCCCTTCTCTTTCTCTCTCTTGATTTCTCTTTCCCTTATGTCTCCGCTAGCCTGAACCACCTCTTTGCACACACACACACACACACACACACACACACACACACACACACACACACACACACACACACACACAGAGCGAGAGAAGCTTCGATATGGTCTGTGGTGTAACCAAAAGTGTTTATGAAAGTCACTCGTATTTTCATCAGATGCATATATGACTTTTTCTAGGCTTAAAACCGCTGCAGCTGATCTTGATCTGAGTCCCTACAAAAAAACAGAGTTAAAGGTAAGCGCATCAGGATAAAGTCTCAAAAAAAATTTACAGCCACTCTTGAAATGATAAAAATAATTTGCTTTTCATAACTGATATAGTTAAAAACATATCACACAGCATCAATATGTTCTATGACAGTGTGAAATATACAAACTTTTAAAACAGACTCCCCCCCCCCTCATTATCCCCATCTCATTCACACACGTTTAAAATTTATGTAATTAATTTTCTAGGCTCACTTTCCCCTTGCAGTTTAACATTCCTGATTTATTGTGTCCTTACTATCTGTGCATATGATGTCCAGTGTACATTGATGTATGTAAATAAGTACGCGCGCTCATGTGTGTGTGTGTGCGCGCGCGCGTGCGTGCGTGCGTGCGTTTGTGTGTGTGTGTGTGTGTGTCAGTTTCCGGATGAAGCAACATTTACAGAGAAACCCGCGGAAAGGGAGGAGAACTGGAAACAAAAGTGTGAAGAATGGAATGTCGCTCCATCAAGCAGTTCTACTGAAGCTACCGTGGATTCCAAGGAGTAGATGTGTAGCCAACGTCACCATACGCCACCAGACTTCAGAATACAACATCTCCTCTAAAACTAAATATTTTGGTGTCACATGGGTGCTCTTACTGTACTTGTCAAGAATTATTTTAGTTTTTTCTTGCCATCACCCAAACTCTTGTGAGGAGTTTATGATGTTTGTTTATTTGTTTGCTCTGCTCTTTCAGGTGGGATGGGGTGGGGGGTTATCGTCGCCAAGACGGACAGAGAACAAAAATTGTTGTCAAACATAAAAGAATGGACTGGTCATACCATGCAGCAGTGTCGCTTGCCGACACTCAAGACCCTGTCAGCTTCATCTGCTATACAGATGCCTCCGTCGGCAAGTTCCGTTGGACCAGCATAAATAAAACGATGAATGGATAAATAAATGAATAAATGTTTCACTGCACGAAAGCATGAGAAAGTGGGAAAGATAAGGTGCTGCCACACGTTCCACTAGAGCAAGCAATGCTAAAATGTTTTCGACTAACATTGAGTATTTCTCCCATCGTGTTGTTCAGTTTGGACCGACACTCACTGCCTTCTAAAAAAATGAACTTTGAGGTGGTACTGCGCTCATTGAGATCTTGTACACAGCTTCAACCTCGTTAACGAGATCCTCTTTGATGCTGAGTTTTCGCATAAAAAGTCATAAACTTTCGTGTCAGATTCAAATGTCAAATGCTTTTGAAGTAGATCATGTTGTGAAAGAACAATCGCTGCCCTGCTCAGATTTGCTCCTTTCTGACCTTAAGTCAGCCTGTTCTTTAGATAATAGCTCATTATCAATGGGACTGGAGCTATTTTGAATAACTGAGGGCACCACTTTGTTTGGATGTATGACTAGGATGATAAGTGATGATTGTGTAGTTCTTACACTGTTGTGTGTTTATCTTTGAAAGGGGCATAACGAATGCTTTTATTCTTTGGGTCAGTTTATTTGCGCTCTTAGATTCTAAAACACAGAGTAATGATAGTCTTTGAGTTTTCCTTTCTGCTTCAGAAGCTCAGCTGGGAGGTTGTCAGCGCCTTGTGACCTCCGCCCCTCCCCCCTTTCAAGTTATTTCGACCTCTTCCCGTAGGACAGTTAGGTGTGGACATTCACTGATTCTCGCCATAACCAATTCCGCTGGAGCAGTAAACATTAATGATTCACCGTCTTTATCCAAAACATCTTCCCGCTGCCATTGCTTTCACGTTTATTCTTGGTGGGGGAGACTTTTTCAGTCGCCGGCACAGGTGGACCTCGAACCACGAGTTTTTGGCTCTAGAGTCCGAAGCTATGTAGCCTCCCTAGTCTACAGCTAGAACTGGAGGTACACAGTGTATTTTTCATTCATTTGTTTGTCATTGACCACATTAAAGAAGAAGTTTATAGTCTATGTGTCATGGAATTAAATGAGCTCAGAATGTTGATATATTTGTCTTCTATTTGTCGTCAGTACTGTTGTTAACTCTTCCGTCCCTCGTATGTTGTCCATGTTGTCCCTGTTGTCCACGTTGTCCACGTTGTCCACGTTTCCTTCTTGTTTTTCAAGCGCTAAGAACATGCTCATTACGAGTGTGAGTATGCGCTATACAAATTTTTCATTTATTATTATTATTATTGTGTGTCATGTCATCACTTGTGTTAACGTCACTCATTACGTGCACGAACCCACCAAATTTTACGTAATTTTTAAAATGACGTCACAAACACCGGGGAACAGTCGCCGTCAGTGACATAGCAAGATGGCTACTGAAACAATCAGGATGATGTTAATGGCTGTTTGTATGTATGTTCTTCTGCATCACGGTAAATGCCTTTAAAAATTGTTACTTTCCGGATAACCATTATTTCGGAAGTTGACTAATCAGCCAGTATGCTGCAGTATATCAAAAGCGTGATAATAACGGTGCTTATTTTTTCTTATTTTTTTATTAATTTTGTTTCTTCTGAATGGATACCTGCGCATTACAAATGAACATCATCATCATCATCATCATCTTAAAACAATACTTATACACAAATCACCTTTATTATTATTATTAATACTTCACTCATATGTAGACAGTCCCATTGGGTGTTACTACCGGCTTAAAATAGTTAAAACCTACTTAAATAATTTCCAATTATACCAGTATACTTCGGTGCTTGAGAAGAAAAAATAATACGGCAGCAGCAGAAAAAGAGGTCGTCGTAGTCTTTTACAACGTTCTACAAATCCTCGTCTTTTGTAAAGTAATATTTCTATTGTTCAGTTGTCCGTGCTAATAGATTTTTTCGATCCAAAAAAAAAAAAAACCGTTGTGGATTTTGATCCCTCGCCGTATTTTATGCAAACCACGGACTTGTACTAGTCCATGAAGCCTAACTTTAGCAAGAAACAGGGTCCAGGATACCCGTTAGAAAAAAATGAGTTTTGTTAGTTAGTGGCACATATTTTAACATCAATTTCTTCCCCAAAATTTCTTGCAATCTCAGACTGAAGAGCACACAGACATGCACATCAGTGGTGTCTGTAACTTCAAAGATATTATTGCACACTTCTGAATTTCCTCACCTCCTTTTTTTTCCCCGTTATGCACTACTAGCGACTTCCCACACTGACACTAAGTTGAACTGGTAAATCGCCGAGAAGAATTATTGCAGTAGTTATTGCCGCCATTACTACTACTACATTAAGGTTTCAAGATTGTGCCATGTCCGAATACAGATACCTGATGTTCCAATGCTCTCTCAGACCGCAATAGACTAAACACTTTCAAGTCTTGATACTTCTACCCTAACATGGTGCACATGTACCCATACCTATGGGGGGCTAGTCTGAATGAACATGCACCGAGCAGACATGCATGCATACACAGACAAAAGGACAAATAAACGTACGTTCGTTTTATCATTCGTACGTCCGTCCATCCATTTATTCGTTCGTCCTTTAGTTCGTTTGTCTGTCCGGCTGTCTGTCCGCTTGTTCATTTGGGTTTTTTTTTCTTCTTTTGTTCGAGGAATTCTTCTGTACACATTTTTTTCCTCAGCAACTTCAAGGGGTGGAACAATTCCCCCGCCTGTAGAACCCACTCGTTACGTTGGCTGCATGATTCCAGACCATCTGGTAAGTGTGTCCTTCACTGCGGACAACATTCCTATAGAACTAACGGATCGCCTGGCCTCCTTCGATTGCTATGTGGGTGACGTCGAGCTCATGACGGCGCGGGTATGTGTGTCTATTTGCTGGTATCAGAAGCAAACTTATGCCGGCGTTCAGGTGAGATTCCATTTTTAGCCTGTTAATAGCAAAATACAGTTTCGTGTAAAACTTAGTCATATCATTCACCCTGGGATACGTTATTCACAAGCTGAGCAAGCTCCAGAGTCTTTGAATTAAAGAACATTTCCATTAGCATGCTTCACTGCGTGCACACACGCGCGCGCGCGCACGCACATACACACACACACACACAGTCTCCCTGGGGAAGTGACTAAAACATGTACAGAGAGGAATAACTTGACAGAACACTTTACACCCAAGAATTTCTTTGATATGTAGACCACTGCATCTAATGCCTAAGTAGCAGTATGTCCAGTGTGTCGACACTTCTAAGGGCGGTACATAAAGCATCACTGCATCAATGATTCGCAGAACGGTACCAGTTGCTTCTGTAGCACTGCGCTGAACGGCATGACGGAGATCCCGGAGAGACGCTGCCAGGAACACTGCAAATCCGCCTGCACCCACCCGTGTGGAGGGCTTGTGGCCCTCTCCGTTTTCGAGACAAGTAGTGATACTGGTTGTACTTGTGTCTACATGTCCAGTTAAACTCCGTGTGTGCTTACGTTCCCTTCTGTGTGCGTGCGTACGTGTGTGTGTGTGGGGGGGGAGTGAGGTGGGGGTGCGTGCGTACGTGCGTGCATGCGTACGAGAACAAAAGCTGTAGAGTGTAGACACTGTGTGAGCAGTATAGTAACAAATATTTAGAAAATTATGTGCTTGGTTGTATCATCAGAAACCTGGCGGGAGAAGACAAGAGCAATGGTAAGCTGGACTGAAATGATAGATTATGACCTTCTGGATCCTTTCAGATCAGAATCGCAAAAGAATAGCTTATTTTTAATTATTGTTTATTTAGTCTTGTCGGGTTTTGCAAGAAGTAAACTGTATTGTGTTCTTGAGTGAGCACAAGCGTGAACTGTTGTCAAGACGCCATCATCCTGAATATAGAGATGGTGCCGTAACATTTGGAACCAAGGCACACTGATGAAAAGTCGTAATTATCACTGATGAAAGTTGGAGAATACTGACATGGTATGAGAGGATATGGTTAAAAATTGAGTACAAGTGTTACTATGGCAGCTGCCTTTTTTCTATACAGTAATCGCTGTCGAAGACATTATCAGTTCAACAAACTGTGCTTAAAAAAAACAGAGCAATGCCATTTTAAAATTGAACGAACCTCTTTCTGTATCACTTTCATGGAGATTCGGTTGGACAAACAGTAGAACTTTTTAAGAACCTTGGGGTTCTACGCACGCACCCTGCCTTCTGTAAGGTAGGATGCAAGCAAGAGAAGTATGTTGGATATGTATTTTGTACCTTTGCAAGCATTCTCAATCTGTACATCTCACTGATTACAATGTTGTGCATGACTACTGACAGACAATTGCACTGGCCAGTCAACAAAACTGCTGTTGCATCTGTAGCATCGTTTGACACTGTTCTTGTCAAATAGGACCGTCTACGTCACGTGATGGCCTCGTTTACTTTCGCGAGAGGATAAACAACCGTAGCGGGATTTTTTTAAATAGACCCGAAGATATGTTTTAGACGCGATTTTAATTAAACGATATCTTTGCAATCAATTTTGATCGAACATGATTCGAAGCGTCAGTACCCATCATTTAAGTTTAAGTCCAACTTAATAATTCACATGCATGTCCCTCTAAGAAATCCTAGAAGTAACAGTGTTATAGACATGTTTGCTTGTTTGTGTTCGTATTTTGTATTTGTTTTCTTGTCTCTGGGTGAGGGTTTACTGCTTTATTTAGCTATTTATTTACAGTGTGGGTATTTATGTTCATATATTCAGCCTGTGCACCTTGACAATGCGCACGAGTATGGGAGTCTGTGTTTTGGGGAAAGGGAGGGGGTGGTGCTTAGGTGTAAATGTGTGCATATGTGTGGCGATTAGAGACAAGCAGAAGACAAACTAAAAGACTGACAGAAGTCTGTAGCAGTTACATGTCTGCAATAAAAATTAATTTCAGGCTACCGCGCTGTGCCTATAACTTTCATAGATGCTGCGCTATTTCGCTCGGGTGAGTATCATCTGATTGCATATTTCATGTAGAGTAACAGCTGCATCCTTTTACAACTGTAACAACTTTGCTTTTGTTCCACTCATGTTTCGCAATATGGATTTAATTAAACAGAGATAAAAAAAATATGCACTGTGCCATGAATGTTATTTTTCGCTTCGCCTCTACAGAATCCACTTAACATATCCCACGTCAGTTATTTTCTAGGTAGCGAAAGCATGTTGTACAACATATTGACTTTGCCGTTAACAAAGCATAGAGGTTTCTAAGAAGTCTGATAATATTATGTTCATACTAGCCCCAGTGAGCCAATGCATGATGAATAATACTGTGAACGTTAACTGTACAATATGCCTGTAAGAGTAATGTCCCAAGTGTACCTATGATACTGTGCATGTTACGGCATTTACAGCGACCATGAGCCTATACTTGTCGATACTAGTACTGCGTGTAGTATACTTATTATTCTCTGCTGTTACACTGTACAGCGTGTTTATAAGCCTATGCGTGTGTTATAACGTACATCGTGTCTCTGCACAAATAAAAGTATTGGTGTGGTGTGGTGTGATGTGGTGTGGTGTGGTGTGGTGTCGCGGATGTGTGTGTGTGTGTGTGTGTTGGTGGGTGGTTGGTGAGGAGAGTATGGCGTGTGTGTGAACAGTAGGCTATGTTGGTTGTTTCAAGCCCGGCGTAGGCGGCATGTGCTGGACAAAGGCAGACGTTGCGTTGTACAGTTATTATGATCCTCAAGTCTCCAATCTGCCTCCCCTTCCCTTGGTGTCTTCAGGCCGGTTGACAGCCCAGGCCTGCGCCGTCTACTGTCTGACGAGTAAAATTAAATACTCTGTTCTCAAGGTATGTACACGAATGGCGGCTTAATCCTTTTCCGCAAACAAGGATCCTGCTGTGAACACTGTGAACAACTAGTGAGGGACACACACACACACACACACACACAAGTGACTTCGGAAACAGGAAAACACAGCGGAAAGGATGCTCATGCCTTTGTGATGTTATGTCAAATGTCATTCAGTCTCCCAATAATTGCTGCTGCGAATGGCTCGATGCAAGACTCCAACAGCCGAAGGTTAACCCTGACGTCTGCACCCTGAACTGCGAGGGCGAACAGACTACGCCGTGCTATGGGCGTGTCAACGGCATCTACTACTATGCCGTCTATAATAACATCGGTAAAGTCATCTGCTACCTTCAGTCATCATAGAAACATTTTCTTTTAAGATCGAAGGTTACTATTTTCACCTCACAAGACTTGATTTAGCGTTTTACTTTCTAGATTGCATTACATCATAATGATGCCAAATAATGTCTAAGATACCATGTATATAATGTCGACGTAAACATTTATCTGCATAGTAGATTTCCAGC
Organism: Marisa cornuarietis; assembly: GCA_004794655.1. Lineage (NCBI taxonomy): Eukaryota > Metazoa > Mollusca > Gastropoda > Architaenioglossa > Ampullariidae > Marisa > Marisa cornuarietis. Next base: position 19,875,876 of record SMMW01000001.1, read on the forward strand.
CACACATAAAATGTGTTAGAATTGGTAAAGCATTAGTAAGCATTTAACTAAACGTGCTATACAACAAAATTTAAAAAAACATACATTATAGTCTACAACTTTCCAATAGACGAGAGGAGTGGTCCTGAAAAATGCAGGATCGGACAAGCGGTGTATGGGTTTGCCTTGAAAACAACCAGTGCTGGCCTCACGCGCTCTCCACCCACCCCCAATCCCACAAAACCAAGACACGAAAACGCAAAACAATACAATACACACCCAAACAGACAGACAGACATACAAACGCACATACACACACAGTTACGATTGTAGGCATGGGACGAAGGTAAAACACTCCCTTGGGTATGGATGTAATTTTCGTTCATAAAATGTGCCACTGGTCTGCGGCAATTCACAATCATGCTCTCTATGAGTGTGGAATCCCAGACACTTAATCCCCAGACACTTAATATCCAACACTTAATCCCCGACACTTCATCCCCTGGACATTTAATCCCCAGACACTTAATCCCCAGACACTTAATCCTCAAAATGAAATTTCAACTCAAGAAATTATGAAGTGAATGAAAAATTTAATTATGAAGTAAATGAAAAATTTAATTCAAATTCAAATAATTATTTTCATGTAAACATCAAAATAAGTTTGACAATTAAAATAATACTTAACTTCAACATCTATAACATTGGGGGCATTTTTGAGGATTAAGTGTCTGGGGATTAAATGTCTAGGGGATGAAGTGTCGGGGATTAAGTGCCTGGGGATTAAGTGTCCGGTCACCATGAGTGTGAATATGCGCTATACAAATCTTACTTTATTATTATTATTATTATTATTATTAATCTGACCTCTTACCATTTCATATTTCACTCTAAAAGACGTCCACTTTCAAACTTCCGTAATTTCTATTCAGATAATGTATAATTATTATAATAATAACGAATAATTATAATGTATAACAACAATAATAACAATAATGAGTAATTGTAGTGTATTATTATAATAAAAATGTATATTATCATAGTTCCATAGCAGATAATTGAAAACAGCGTGTTTATTTGCTCTTATTATTTGCTCGTATTAAATGTGAAAGGTGAACCTGCCTGTTAGAGACGTTGAAATATAGTTGAATCTCTTCTTTCTGTCACCAGCATTGATGGAAAACACTGACATTCCTGTGATGACAATAAATCAGTTTGATGCTTCTGGAATTCTCTATCCTTACTTTCCAGGTACTTGTAAGTAGTAACGCCAAAGTCCAAACCTTGATAAACCTTTATGGACGATGGCCTTGAACGAGTTTCTGGGTGAATGAATAACTGAATATAGAAGAAAGGGATAATTAATTCCCACAACAAAAAACACGAAAGTGTTCAAATATGTGATATCTATATGTATTTTTTGTTTTCATATAACAAATATTATGAATCATAGTAATTTATTTCATCGTGCTTTAAATCAGTCAAATGTATTTCTATGCTTCTCGTACGACGGGGACCATGTGTTTGCTTCTTTTTGTGTTAATTAGCCTACAGTCTACAGTTTCCTCATTCTATACGTAGCGTAGTGGTGGATATGAGTACCAAGAAAATGTATATGTGGGCGAAATTAAGTTCTGTGATGTTATTGAGTGTTTGTCTTTAGATTTCTGCTGTACTCGCGTCAAGACAACATCTTAAGATGGCGGCTGTTTCATTTACGTTCTTACTCTCCTTGCGATCATCCGACCTTCCGTGTCATATCCGACTTTCCTCTTGTCATGAACTGAATCTCCGCAGGGCTGTTGTCTGTCACCTCTCTTGCACGTTATGTATACAGTCAGCTGCAGAAGTACTGAAGGGGGGGGTGACCGGACACTTAATCCCCAGACATTTAATCCCCGCCACTTAATCCCCAGACAATCCTCAAAAATGCCCCCAAATCGCGACACATCACTCAAACTGCTCTTTTGTGAACTTGAAATATTATAATTGTAAGAGAAATGTGTCACGTGGTAACTCTAATGAGATGTAACAATCACCCCAATTAGGGTACCTCCGATCATTAGCTTACCTGTCATATTGATTAATAACACTTTCCATATCATATTGTTGAAGAACATTGACTTTAATAGCTCACATGAACTAATGTTATAGATGTTGAAGTTAAGTATTATTTTAATTGTCAAACTTATTTTGATGTTTACATGAAAATAATTATTTGAATTTGAATTAAATTTTTATTTCACTTCATAATTTTTTTAGTTGAAATTTCATTTTGAGGATTAAGTGTCTGGGGATTAATTGTCTGGGGATTAAAAGTCTAGGGGATTAAGTGTCTGGAATTCACTGAGGGGAATGGCTATCTCGTTAAATTCTCAGATGATATCGCATTGTTGATCCTGTTGCATGGGCAAAAGCAAATCATGACAATGCCTTATCAAAGTTTGTACGCTGGTGTGAGGAAAACTTTCTGGAAGTAATGTACATAAGCACTGATTGTATGATGATGTTGTCCCTAGCATGAGACATGAAAAACCTGTTGAGATTGTTGACTCCTTTAGGTGCTTAGGTACTGTTTTTTCACTGCTAGTTCAAATGGGATGTAAAAACTAAACATATTAAACGCGGTCGGCAAGAAGTGTACCTTCTTCGCAAGCTCAACAATTTTTCACTCAGCACCGCAATAAATGAACCGGTTTTTTTATTTGGTCATTCATTGAAATTCTTTTTTCTTTTTCCTTTGTTTTTGGTTCCACAGCTGTCTGTGAGAGAAACAGTCTGAACGATATTGTTCACAATTGTTTTCATGAAATAGGTGATAAACAGAGGTTTTGGCTTTATTTGTCATCAGCAAATCGTAAGAAAATGTTTAGGAAACGTTATGCTGTGCATGAATCCAGAAGCAATAGACTATTGAAATCATGTGTATCCCCTACAGTCCAGCTGCTCAGTCATGGATGAATTGTCAGCTATGTGTGCTCATGGGTGTGTGATGTTGCAAGTATGTCTTGCAAAATATCAGTTTTGTGGGTTTGCTATGACGAACCACTTGCCTCATCCCTATCATGTAACTACCACTTGTTCTGTTTCCTTTTTCTCTGTGAATTCTTTATTTGTAACGTTTGTAACTGCGCACACTTTCGTATTATAATTGTTCATTGGGATTAATAAAGTTGGTCATTTGTCACGTCTCCCTAGACGAGATATGAGCTCAGGACCTCTCTCTGAAGTAAATGTTGCTTGAAATGACAAATGGCCAACTTTATTACAAATTACCCTGGGCCCGAAGTTATAAAGCAATGGCAAAGATCCCGTCGGGTTAAGAAACATAACACATTATCCACGGGGTCTTCACAGTCCGTTGTAACCATGGAGACGAAAAGTTTTTCCTTGATTTTCTCATTTTCCCCCTGGGTTTGATTCGTGACTATGTCTCTTGGGGTCGTTGTGAATATGTCTCCTGGGAGGGTTAATATCATGTGATTATGGATCTTGGAAAATAGTGTCGCTTGTGTCTCGGAGCCGATGCCTCGAATCTAATGTTCGCCACGTTGTTCTTGAGATGGTTTCCCCGTGAGACGGCAGAACGCGGATGTCATCGAGTATCTGAAGGGTTTGGCGTTGCCAGCAAAGACCCCAACTGGGAGTCCATCAGCGGAAACAGATCATCAGATTGTTGACCCTACAAACACTGGCGTCGAAGTTGTTGACGGTTAGTGCCTGCTCAACACAGTACTCAAGAATTTGCTCAAAACATTTCAAAAGCGATTGTTATCCAGACACTTATACAGTTCAGACAAGTCTTGAGCTTGAAGTAAAGCAAAGAGATCTTTGTTATCCAGTCACTTACATAGTACAGGCAAGTCTTGAACTTCAAGTAAAGCAAAGAGATCTTCCTACAGCAATGCCAACTGTACAAAAGCACGAGGTGTTAAAACCAACTACGACTGCTGGTAAAAAGCTTAAACAAAGATCAAGCACCAGATATGCAGCATCGACAGTTTCTACACCGTCTGGTCTACAAGTAACAACGTGTGACGGTCAAACCGATGTTTGAAGTCTTATATCTTGAAAATTATGTCCAATTATGTATCCGTTGCTATGTATCTATTGTATCTCAATTGTTATTTTAAAATTAACTTAACCCGATCATAAAGAAAAAATGTTGTGGGTTGTCGTGTTGCCCTTTAATGTTAGGTTTTAAAGGTAGTAGAAATGTTGCTCTAACTACAGCAGGATCCTGCTTGTGTGTGCGCCCGTGCTTGCGTGCGTGTGTGCGTGTGTGGTCGTGCATGTGGACATGCAGTGCCGGAGAAGGCGCCAGACAAGAAGAAACCTCTAGTGACTGTCTTGGGAATTGGCGCAGCGCTGCTGCTGGGCGCCTATGCTGTTTGTTTCTATGTAAAAAGGTCAGGATGGTCTTTAAAATCAGCAGCAGCATGATACATAGTTGTTAGCAGTCTCGGTTTTGTAATTAATTGAAGTGCATCTGCGACATTTTTATGTATATACACATCTGTTGTTTGAGAGAACCAAATGTACACCAGTATACAGACATGAACTGCGTGTGAAAGCCACTGCTGACTGTAAGTACAAGTCTGTTTGTCTGATTTTACCTGATATACCTTTCCGATCGCCGTTCGCACCTCGCGGTCAGCTAAAGACGACAAAATTCAAGAGATGTAAGTGTGCCGGCTTCTTTCGCATCCTCTATAGCCGACCTCCACTGACATTCATGTTCTCTCTAATGTGCGACCTCTAGTACACAAGACAGATGAGCTGCTCCTCTTACTTCTCGAGACTTGAGGGATTGTCCAGTGTTCTGCTTCACTGAAACATGGCTTAACCCCGACATACACCATTCGGCTCTTCAGCCACCTGCCGATCGTTGCCCTTGAACTCTTTAGAGACGGTGTGTGCTTCTTTGCGCTGTTATCATCGCCCAAAATGTAAAGTTTTCACAATTTTAAAAAATAGACACCTAGAAAGTGATAACTTTTCGCTGTAGACCATTGTAATTTGCATTTGGAGCTTAGTTTTCTTGCGTATACATACACTCTAAGGCTCAAACGTCAACGGTGATTGAGAAACTTTCCAAACTATAAGCAACCAGCAGCCTTGAAGAAGTTGCTAGAATATTTGGTAATGGGGATGGGGGAGTTATACTAATGAAGATTATACTAATCTGTCATACGGTACAAACAAGTGGACGTTAAGACACTCGGTCGGTGCTATAGCAGTATCAAAGGCGTCTACCGTGCCAAACGCTGCTCTCCTCTCGGTCGCTCCATCCATGCCATAGTGTCTCTGCTGCCTTCGTGCCGCCAGCATCTCGTCGGCCATGTCGCACGCGAGGGTCGTCAGGTGCTGGAGCCAGAAAAGTACACATACGTTATTATGCTGTGTTCTCTGCACCGACTGGAAGGCATTGGCAGCCTCCTGTGCTGACATTCATGGGCAGACAGAGGTCGTCGTGTCTTACATCAATTGTTGCGAGGACCTGTATATTGCAACTCGCCCTATCGTTCTGGGCCACTGACAACCGTGTCTACTCTCACACTGAGGCATTGTGCCGACAAGCTGTCTTCTGTCTTCATAGATATCTTCATCACATCCCTCCAACCTTTTTGTCGTTCCCCGCTCTTTCAAAATATTGGTAATAATCCCTATCCCGAAGAAGACGAGGTGACATTAAACGACTACAGACCCGTGGCATTGTCATCTGTAGTGATGAAAGTTCTGGAAAAACTGGTTCTTATGCATCTCATATGCATCCCTAGAGGCAAGATGCACTCTCTTCAATGTGTCTATCAGGTCGGTGCTGTCTTTTTTGTTCTTTACTTTATCCTCCAGTACCTGAAATCCCCAGGCTCCAATGTACGCCTCCTCTTTGTATTCTACAGCTCCGTCTTCAACATGATTCCTCAGAAAGTCTTTGATAATCTCTATGAGTTTGGTCTCTCCCAGTCAGCCTACTTCTGGATCCTTGACTTCCCCTTACACCGACCCCAGAGAGCTGGGAAAACGATGTGACATCGGTTATCAATCAGGTTCGACAACCACTTTACATTCTGCACCAGCGGAAAAATTGGCCATAGGAGGAACAGTCTATTTCTTCTTCTTTTAGTGTGAAATTTAAAAAAAACATTTTTGCAGAGGGCCTAGCCAGCAGATGCACTTCAATGATGAGTTTTTAAGCAATTAAAATGTTTGCATTGCATGAGATAAAGATGTCTTTGTGTTCTTGTGGTTGAATAATGGTATGGACATTTGTACGCGCAGGTTTAAAGACATGAATCCAACAACTATAAGTGAAGGAGAAGAAACTCAGGTAATTTTCACAGAATAATGAACGAAATATTATTAACAATATTTATTTATTATTTACGCTTTCTCAACTGTAAAGAAGATGAAAATTCTACTGACATATTCAAGTGCTTGAACAAATGTTGAACTGGAATAAATATTAAATCATTTTTGGTGGCTTTGAACCTAAAAACATCTACCACCATCAAAAATAACGATTTCCTAAAAATTAACTTTCAATTTCGTGAAATTAAATGTTGTTGATGGTGATGGTAGTAAGGATGTTTGTGACAGGATTTTATGTTGATTGTGATACATGGTATCTGTATCTGTTGTAGCTTCGTCCACACGATCCCACAGCAAAGCACGATGGACTGTATTTACAGAAAATTTAACAAAACCCGCAAAGAAGCGGAATATAACCTGATACTGAGTAATAAAAAAGGGTCTTGAAAAAGAACTAATAGGAGCCTGTTCCGTCAGGCATCGAAATACACCAGCGACAGCAGTACCTTCGCCAGCAGGAAGTCGTTGATGTAGATGAACAGTTGTAATCGATTCTGATGTTGTCTTGGATTTGCTGCTCTATGTTTTCTCGCGATAGAGCTCTTGTGAAGTTCAAAATACTGCATCACAACCAAAGATCGTGTACATTAATGACCTTTGGGGATCCTGCGAACAGTAGATTGTGTGTGACATTTGTAAAACTGTTGCATTGGTGATCTTTGCACTTATTATATGACGTTGAGATCAATGGTCCGTCAGTAAGACATTCAACATATATACACACACCCCGTGAAGAAACTCGACTGACGAAATACAGTGACTCGCTGAATGCAACTATTCACTGAAAGGCTGCTTTCAGAAATGTTCAAATCTTACAAGCGGGGAAGAGGGAAGGAGGGTTCATGGGTTTCTATTGGCTATTTCATTGTCATTTATTTTTATATGCTTGAGTCAAATGGACAGACAACTTGGGTTCAACCACATAAGCGGAGTGCAAACGAAGTAAAATTCTAGCCTGTAGGTTTGAATTTTCCGAAAGTCGACTGGTTCACATCGCCGTGTTTTTCATATCAATAAATTTAGATAATCACAAGACTCAAGTTCGTGGAAGGTCTTTCTCCTTTAATAAAGTTGAAGATGTAATCGGGAGAGGTGGGTGTTCGAGAGGTTCCATAAAAGTAAGTTAACATTCTCGTTTCTATTTTTAAGTGGGTTGGGAGAATTACTGCTATTACATGCTCTAGTATGGACAAAATGCCTTTTCTCAAAATTTGTTGATTACATAATGAAGCCAAATCCATCTCCTTGACACTAGTTACTTTAGAGCAGTAATGCACGACATTGTTGAAACTATTTCTATCACAAAGACAAATCAAAACAGATAAAATGTTCACAAAAGAAAAAGGTAAAAGACTTTCAAGGAATGGTCTGCCTTCTCCTACCGACGACACATTATTTGATCACGGAGAAGTGGTGCGGAATACAATGCAAGAAGCATGGTTCTGTGCTCTCTGGAACTTGTCAAATAGGTGGTCAGGGAGATCAAGAAACAGAACTACAATATTCGAGCCTGGACAATACACATGCGAACATAAGCTGCTTGGTGGAAGCAATAGAGAAGAGATTCTAATGTGGCTAATGTCCCACAATTCACGAAGTTTGCGCTTTTCATCATCGGTGATGTATCAGAGTATTATCTGTGTGTGAGTGTGAGCTGACAGTCAGTGTGAAGATCGTTGGAATGAACAAAACAAAGTTTACCTCCTGTCTTTAGCGCATGAGTGGTGTTATCCCCGAATCGACCACTGTAAGGGCAACATCCTCGCACTGTTCCTGGAAATCGTTTTTGGTTGCATTCTTTGCCTAGTCAAGGTAATTTTATATCACTTTTTAGAAAAGTCATTAGATTTATTTTTTAATGCATACTGTTGACTTTAGCTGATTTAAAAAAAAAAGACAACCATGCTTATAATCGACTTGATGAAACGAAAACGGTCAAGTAGCTGTCAAAGTGGCGGAAAGATTTTTGTGTATATTCACCAATACTTGGTTGTTGCTGAATAACTAGTTTTACAGAAACTACTTCTACTTGAGGGCTGAGATAGCAGCAGGTGGCATGCTCATTGTGAGTAGCTTGGCTCTGACTGGAAAGAAAACTGTGGGAGTGTATTTCCCTTCCTGCTTTGTATTGGGCTGATGAATCAACTCTCCGGCCAGTACGAAAGATCCGAGAGCCTCCCCAGTTTTGGGATATAATCAGTGGGAGTGTTTTTCTGTTTACGTCGTCGATTATATTTCTCAGTGAATAACTAAGTAATGTGTTTCCTGTTTATTTGTTTTATAGCGAAGTAGCTCCAACATACGTATAGCAGAAACTATGTGATGTGTTAGTATTCTTTACGGAGTCTGTGTCAGTCTAGAAAGCACTTCTGGGCGTCATACAACGTAAGTGCGATCGTTTTCTCTGTTAGCTATAACAGTAGACGGACCTAGTTCTGTCTATCAACGTGGAGGCTCAACTCTTTAATTTCTTCTTCGTTGTAAATCTCCAGTTTGAAATAGTCCTGCTAACAACTTTATATGACGGCGAACGCTTAATTGAGTGGTATTGTGGTTTGTGATCTGGTTGAATGCAATAAGAGGGTTGGAAAACTTTGTTGATGAAACTTTTACCTTGAGGAAGTATTCTGTTTGTAAGTCTGGTGCGGAGAAGTATATGACTGTGTGGATTAGAAATAGGAAAGTTTTAAGGGAGATTGCAAGTGTGATGTTTGTTAAAACCTGACTGTACGCATTCCACCTGTTACGAGTTGAACCTCCACCAGCTTGTCCCTGGTGCCAGGGACATCTTACTGGTGTACATGTTGTAATTATTTGTCCTGCCATCAAGAGCATCCACCAGCGATTTTTTTATAGCTAGCTCTTTGTTTTTCTTAAGTTCAGTCACCGGCAGTTTTTCAATTTTGAAGATGATAGGGCTTAACGCTTTAACCGTTTCTGATATATTACCCCTTTTCCTTTTGTTGGTTCATAGTGTTATTGCATCACCTTAGGGACTTGTTTCTCACTCTTTCAATGTAATCTTCTCCACCTTGATCTTTTCATCTCAGACGTTATTCTCTGGGAAGAAATAACGGGGATTAGAACACATCTAGTGTTCTGATGATACACTCATTTGCTGTCTTCGAAAGTAAAAAATAAATAAATAAAAAGAAACCCCGCAATGTCACGTGATTCCGCGTTTGTGTCTTGGCGGTTACCATGGTTATCAAGCAGTTTGGTTTTGCCCACGGCTAAATTTTAGGGTGGATTCTGTTGTTTGTTTCTGATCGCTCAAAACAGAGATGCCACCGCTGCCATTATGTGGCGCTTGTCAGTTGTGCTTGTCTAGTACATAACACAGGCATACATAGACCTAGACCACACCGCCATACGCAAGATGCTCACAAGAGATGGTTTAGGGTGTCTTTCAACAAGCAAAACACCCGAAAATATTACATGCGAGCGGGCTCCAGTCGATGAAAATTGACATTTGACAGCAGGAGAATTAGATCACTGGGGACTCGATCCAGGTACTAAAGTGTGTTTCAAACAGTTTTATGGAGAATCGTATATAATAATAAACAGCACATTTGTATCGCGCCTTTTTCCAGCACGAGCCAAACTCAAGGCGCCATACATGTAGACACGCCAGCACACCTTTTAAGGGCGGCATCTCCATAAATACACAAACATGCAAGAAAATTATAGCTCTTTGCTAAATGTTATCTAAAGTTACATATTTATCCAGTTAAGAAAGACCTGTAAAATGACAGCAGTGTACAGGTTGTTGCTTGAACAATACCAGCGGCGATTCCTGCAAGAACAGTCTGGGCCTGATGGTTGATGAAGGGGATATCTTTTGGGGACCGTTGTTTACGTTGCCACAGTACCAAGTAACCAAGTTTAGTTTTGTTTAGTTTATTCCTTGTTACTCCTAGAGGAGCATAGTGCCGCAACAAAGACACCAAGAGCATGAGGAACGTGTGGCGGCCAAAGTTCTGCGGCTTCTGTCACCAAAAAAAAAACAACAACAAAAAAACAAACAGTACAATTGTACAAATGCCATGTTGAAGTTGCACAATTTTACTTGGAACCGCTTGTAATAGCCCAGATTTCCTGAATATCACAACAGTAGATAAGTTTCAATCCTGAAACAAACTCCCAGTCTTCGCCAAAGGAAGTCGCTTAAGAGAGTGCTTCCGAAGAAGCCAAAGTGCGAGCAAAGTCACCGTCAACACATTAACACATTAACTCAAAGGCGTCTGAGAACCACGCATAGGTCAACTTGACTAAATAATAGCCCGCTCGACAGGCAGCTTGACCCAACACTAATTACAACACAAGCTCTCTTTGCTGAAACAGACACAGACGTCTTTTACACGCTACGTACAAAAGTTCTGTCATGGGTCCACAGCATAACTGAATAAGTTCGACTTGAAAAAGCCTCTTTGCTGATGACATAAAGGACCTACCCTAACCTTTTCACAGCCGAATTCTACGTGTATCAGTGTATGAAGCATGTTCTTTTGTCCGTCACTGTTACATTTTGTCAGTCACTGCTACGTTGTGTCAGTCACAGTGGCGCAGGAAGATGCTCGGCTTTGGGGTGGGGGAGGGGGACAACTCCATGCTGACAGTGAACGACGTTCACGTTCTTGCCTTCCCAGTATCTTTTTTGAAGGGGTGGATGCCCCCCTTGTCCCTCCCCCTGGCTCCTACGCCACTGAGATACTTTTACGTTTTATCTGTGACTAATACGTTTTGTCAGTCATGCACTGCTGCGTTTTGTCAGTGACTGTTACAAAGCTGTGGTAGTGGTCTCCCCTGAAAGTCGCGGCTAACGTTGGTCTGTGCACAGCAGCGTTAGTGAGCCGACCCACTTAAAGTAAAGGTATTTTCTTTTCATTAGTACCTAGACAGAGAACATTATAGTTTATCACACCCAGTCAGAGAAGACACCGCCATTAAACCATCAACCCACTGCGGAAACTGGTCCACGTACGTATGTTGTACATTGACAAAATAAATGTACATCGCTATGTATGAGATAACAGGTGTAAACCGAAATCTATTGCTTTCAGAATATAAATGAAAATTCGAAAATAATTTTTTTTTACAAAGTACATTTCCTGGTACCAACAGTATGTAGACTAATTACAAAAGGCTCTTGATACGGATTGTTCTTAGTTTGATTTGTTCAGATGTTAGCTGATTAAAGTAAAGAATACCTGAACTATTATAACTATTCTATAAGTTACTGCTCCTTATTAAAAGGTGTTTCATCTTCAGATTCTAGTTGAGAAGACGCGACCGAAGCAAAGATTTCGTTTTGTTTCATTTTATTTGCTTATTTTTAAGAAACTTTAAAAAACTTTATTTAACATAATTGCTAACTATTATTCTTAATTGAAGCGATCTAAATGGTGAAAATTAAATGGTTTCTATTTTTTATTTTTAAAAAGTACGTTTATTGCCTTGTAGTATGCCACATTTTTCATCAAAAAATCTTTACTTTTTATTGTATGATTTATTTATAGATATATTTTAAATATCAAGCACCTGCATGACAGATTTGTGACATCTTACTCCATGCTGTTCATCATATGATTCCCCAAATTTTTGTGTAGTAACACCATCACTCATTTTTTTTTTTTTTTGGCAAGTGCATCATTTAAATTTTATACTTAGTGTTTTATCCCTACCACTCACTCACATCTTGCATTGAGGTGAAAGCTAATACAGTGGTGCAAAGAAATCAATATAATTTTATATCTTAAGCAGTTAGTAATATATAGTTATTCATACCTGAGTAATCAAATTTTTTTTTAAGTGGGAAAGAGAAGATCCTTTTACAACTGCTGAATTAATGTTTCATATGCCTACAGGCAAGATTTAAAAAAAAATGTGACATGGCTGAGAAAACGTTACTATACACCATTCTGACATTTTCTAGACTTTTGTTGATAATATAACATGTACTTCATTATCAGTATTATCATTTCTCTACTTAACTACCATTACTGATAACAGTTGACATGTCATAACAAGAAAACAGAAGAGAGTTCCTGTCATCTTGTGCTTTGCTGAGCACATAAACTACATTAAAAATGTCATCATCTTCAGAGAGTTCAGAATCTAATGTTGCAGTAAGTATTGCTATTAAGAGTTTCTCCAGTTTCTAACAAGATTAAAATCTTTTATTAGAGGGTAATACCTTATTATTTCAGAAGAAAAATAATTGTGTTAAATTTTTATTTGCAACTGAAATTTTTTTCTGTTGAAAAGTAGTTCTGTTTTAATAGTTCAAAGTTCTAATAATTTAAGGAAGATCTCATGGATGCTGTATGCTTGACCTTTTTTAACTTAAAAATTGAGAAATTTTTTTTTAATAGCTTTGAAAAATTTCTAAAAAATTTTGAAGGAAATCTTCATTAATGATGTGGTTTCCAATGAAACTTAAAGGTAGGGAAGCAAGTAGCTGAGTGGTAAGTGCACTGATGTTAGGGACTGAAGAACACACACTAGTAGGTTAGATACCTATGGGGTACAGCATGTTTTACGCCAGTTGACGCTGCCAATTGGGTATCTGAGCCCTGTACAGTTGTTAAATGGATAGGATTAAAGAACAGCAAGCAACAAAGTAGAAAAAATATAGTTCCCACCCTAGCATAAGCTGGCTCTGAGATAAGTGGGGTCTCTAACACTTCATTCCCCATTAACTGAAAGGTTGCATGACTACCTCCTACTTTACCTTTTTATATTCTTACTATTGTATGTCATTTTTGTCTGTAGAGAGCAAGTGAAGAGGAACTGGAGAATGACAAGCAGGACGAGGATGGTATATTTTTCAATGTTCCACCAATGAGTCAAGACAGTGTTGACATGCTCACTGAAAAACCTCAACTTCGTTTCATGTATAAAACAGATGCACTCAATGTAAGTAACGCCATACCTTAAAGTCACTGTAAAGAGAAAGCTATACACTTTTATGACTTAACATTTAGAACCTTAAGTTCAGTTCTGAAGATGATAAAGGGACTATATAACTTCTTGCAGAACATTGGACATAACACCATCATTTAATGTGAAAGGTTTACATATCACAGAGTTTTATGTATTCAGACATAGATGTTGTAAATCAGAACAGTCTTCTCAGACTGAATTCTAAACAGTGTGGAACAAAACTTGAAAATGGGTTTAAAAAAATAGATGTTATTCTTTTATGGAGCATATCAGCTTTTCACATGGACCATATAACTGTATAAGCCTAAACATAACTGGTTTAATGGTTTTATGAAAGAATAATTGTGTCTTGTATGTGTGTCATTCACTTATTTAAATGTTATTTTAGGAATACTAATGATTACGATTCATTCAAATGTTTTTTCCCAGGAAACTGATAAAGCCTGGTTTCAAAACAATATTAAAAGATTGGAAGCAACTGATGAACCTGATACTTCTTTGGTGTAAGAATTTTTTTAATTGCCTTTCTCTCCATTTTCTAGTAGTACTCTAAGGTTGTCGCTTGTAAGGCAAATTGATGTATGCATGGCTGATTTCATTACCTCTTTCTCTCCTTTGTGACTGTGGTTGCATCATGTGAGAGTAGCCATTGAACTTTTACTATTTGCCTGATGATAAAATAGATTACATAATTCTATTCACAAAAATTCATTCACTTTTATTACTGTCTACCATTAAAAATAACAGCAATAATAAAGACCATTATATAAAATTTTTACAAAAGATTTGCTCTGAGCACTTTACAAATAAGAGAAACAACACACAGACCTAATCTTACATAAACTTATGTGCAAGTATACACACTTACACACAATGAACTCACCAGCAGAGTAAATACACACATTGCACAAGTACACAGTTCAAATATGGTAGGGTGAAGACCCTGATCTTGAAAAAAAAGTCTTATTACACTATTGTGAAGGATCCATAGCATTTGGAAAGGCCTCGTAGCGTAGCCGTAGTAGTATGTTGTGAATGTTACTGGCTCAAGGTCCACTTGGGCTTGTGGCTTGAAAACTCCCCCAGCACACTCAGCAGCTTTCCAGCAGAATTGGATGCCTGATTTATCAGGGGAGGTAAAAGTAGTAAAACTGGAGGCTGGGGCTTTGCCTGCTTTTGTACCATGCCCTAGACATTGTAAATCTCTTAAATTCACTAGGATTTTATATCAAGCACAGACAAAGTGAAATAATTAACATTTAATTTGTATATTGTACATGAGTCATTGTGAAAATAACTGTAGTGAATATGTGCATAATACAGTTGGTAAACTATTGGAATGAAAATAGTTTTACATTTAAACAAAATTTTTTTTTTTAACTTGCAAAATGATTTTGGCAGGAATGGTCCATCCTTTGGTGTTAATCGCCAGGTGTCCACAAACGTCTTAAATCAGGCAGGTGTTGGTTTCCAGGAAATGCCCACTGATGCTTTTGGACAATTGAAGTTTGGAAATGAAGATATAATATCTTGGGTAGGCATGCCTTATTCATTGCCAGCAAAGTATGTGTCATGTTTTGAAATTCTTTTCAAACACAACCTTGACATTTATGAAGTCACACAAGTACATCATCATTGTCATCAAAGCATTTTTGCAGCACATTTTCCCACCTGGGTGCGAGCTCAGTTCATTTTGTTCATACACTCAATGCCATGTTCTTTACTAACTGACCGATGTTGTTCAGCCTGTACTGATTATCAGGGACTGGGGGCAGGAAGTGCCAGGCAGTTGTGGGGGAAATGGAAGATGGATAGATGCAGTGGCTAAAAGCTTCACGACAGAAATTTTTCTTGAGCAGTGTTCAGCAGGTCCTGCATGGTACAGACATTCTACTCCATTGTGTTCATCAGCTAGTTCTTCCTCTGCCTGTCTCATTGTCAGCATCTCAGAGAATCCAAAGCGTGGTTTTGGACACTGTTGTGCCAGGTCTTATACCCAAATTTGCTAAATATGAACCTGAATATAAAGTATAAACCTGTTACATAATAAAATAAGCCAACAAATACAGTAACATAATGTGCAGATGCATAAAAATAGGGGCAGGGGAGAGGGAGGAAAGGAGGATGAGACAGGGAGGTCACTGGCTGTGAGAGAAGTTTTAAACACACCTTTGCCTTACGTTCTGCACTGAAAGTCTTGATGGTGCATAGGAGCAAGGCATTCCAGACAAGGGCCAGAGAAGTAAAAAGGAGATTTTTTTTTCTTTCTGATTCATGTCACAAACACGCTTTCTGCATGAGTAAGCCTGCATGTGTGTATGTGACTGTGATGCCCTTGTCTCTCATACAGCATCATTACATACTGCCCCTTGTACTTTGTAAAACACATTGATCTCACCTCCATGTGGGGAAATATGCTAAATAAATCCCTTTATTATTATTATTAAACCAAAATAACAGATTTGGCTTATTAGCATTTCACACAGGTGTTCTGAGGATGGTCATAAAGATAATTGTACTAATCCTTTTTACCTGTACTGGTTGACCTGGAATTCTTTTTGTTGTTATTTTTAAGTTCAGCATAAGAATGATCAGAACTCTCAATTTCTGTTTTGCTTTTTCCATTGTCGTCTTCATCCATCGTGTGCTTTAACCACCATCCTGTTTGCTGGTTCAGGAATGAAACTCAATTCAGAAATGGCTCAACTAGAGCCCTGTTGCATTACCTCAGATCCATTTAGAGAGAGAGAGTGGGTGTGTGCGTGTGCATGCATATAAATAGATTAATTTTTGCCATATTTCAGGCTTTTGCACAGTGACGAAAAGATCTTGGCTTATTTTAAATCCCACTTGACAGTTCTGCAGGGATTTCAGTACAAAAACCAACAGGAACATCGAACAAAGCCATTAGATATTATATCTGTGTGACATTGGGCTTTGTGTATGCAGGATGACATTATAATATATGCAGTGTGCTCTATCATGTCAGGAATATAGATTATCTGCTTTGTCTGCTTTGACTTCTTGTGCTTTGAATCTCCAGGGGCTTTTATGACTGCACTGCCTAATTTGTCTATTGTGTGTGTTTTATAACAACAGTATGTACATGAACCTGATTTGTTGATTGTGTTTTGTACTTACAGTATGTACGCATGGCTGTCAGCATGGAAACCAGCAGCCTTCAGCACTTGATGGAGAACAAATTCAAAATTGTGAACGAATGTAAAACTCTGCAGATTCACTGTATTGACTATGAGGAATTTCCTGAGACATTTGAGAAGTACATACAACCAAAAACACGTTGCAGAACACAAGGGACCATGAGGAGGCCACTAAGTTCTCTTTATGAGCTGGAAACAGTCTCACCAAAGAAGCTGTCAAAAAAGCTGATGAAAGACATAAGATCCATCTGCAAAAAAACAGGTTTGTGATTAAAATGTAACTTTCTGTTACATGTATTGTAGGTATAAAGCAGGGATGGGGAACCTTTTTTCCTGCAAGGGCCATTTTGATATTTATAACATCATTTACAGGCCATACAAAATTATCTGCTTGAAAATTATCTTGCTTTATTTGGGCAACCACAGTGTGTTAACACTTTTGCAGCGTGTACAATCCCAGTGAGTCACTACAATCAGCCTTTTCATAATAAATATGCTCTGCATAAAGCATAGCAAGAAAACTGTTTGGAGTCTGTAAATATATGTTTATAATTAGAAAGATCCCAGAGGAGACAGTTTATACTAACAAACCCTTTATTTTTCCTAATTCACAATTTTCTGTTTTGTGGTTGTGCAGGGAAAGTACAATAATAGTAATAAAAATCATGACTATTTAGTACACACATACCTTCTCCAGATGGAGGAGTTCATGGCATTTACAATCTTATCTACACACATGCTACACGCACAGACATGCATGTACATCCACAAATTTCCTTCTAAACCCAAACAAATTTTTACCAGCCAAAACTTTTTCATTTGCTTATCCTTTGGAAATTCATGAAAGGATAATGTTAGACACTTGTAGGCAAACTGTACACTAAGGTACACAGCAATGTCGATTATCCTTTTTTTATTATATGAACTGACAGTTGCTTTGATGGGCTGGACATACCCCACCTCTGCTATAAAGGGAAAGAAGTTCACAGGCACTCCTAAATGCACTAATGAAGCATTGTATTTTGCTACCTCTCATACTTTACAGCTGGGTTGTAAATACCTTTCTTCATGGCAGAGAGCAACAAATATATGCTGCTTACACTGTCATCTTTAAGCTTGCCTAATTTAGTGGCTGAAGGTTTGGATCTGTGTTTTTATTGATGTTTGTATGATTGACCCCCACCATGACCAGAGATTGGATTTAGTTTTGCACACCAGCATATGACTGTCTACACACTCATCTCTCTAAACAACTAACATAGAGTAATGAAGAACGTTCAATAAAAATTCATCCTCTGTTTTGCAACTGGTAGCAGTTGCTTTTGCTGGTATTTTTTTATTTCTAAATATACAGACTCTTTTTTGTGAATACCATGACAATTGCAACAATACAGATGTTTTGTAGCTGTGATACCATTGTGTGTTTTTCAGTATGTGATTGTGAGCAAGGTTGTGTATTACCTCACCCTTCCTTTGTAAATTTTTATAACATTTGTCTTCAGTGACTTATTTGGCCCATCTACTAGTTGGTGTATAATTTTCACATGAAATATGCCATTCCGATGGGAAAATATTTGCGATGATATCTGTGCTGGTGCCTGTGAAATCCCACTTTACAACCATTTTACATAAACCCATGCAGTCTTGCCAGGCAGGAAGCATTTAGCATTTGAAATAGTTGGTTTCTTCTGCTGTTCAGGTGGACTTGTGATGACTTGGAGCGGACTGAAAGAAGGTCCAGGAAGCCCTATTCACAGAGCCTTGAAACAGCTTCACTCAGCTTTCAAAGATGGGGAAGACTTTCAGAGTAGCTTAGCCACAGTAGCTGCTCCTCTCTGGAGTGCTTTCCCACCACAAACTCAGGACCTCTTCAAGAATCAGGCAGGATGGATCTTAGCACTAAAGGATGAAATGTTTAGAGTTGAATGCTAAAGAACTAAATAGAAAAGAATAGATAATCCACTGCCTGAATAATAAAAATAGTCTCTTCTCTAAACAATTATATAACAGTTATAAAAAGAAATATAAGTTTTGTAATAACACTTTAGTCCAGACCTTGACCTTTAAATCTGCAACCGAGATATGCATCAATTTCAAGCATTTTTTTTAATTAATAAAAATAAACATGACAGGAAGATAAATCAAAATTATAATTTAAGCTGAAAGGTAGAGGGAAGAAAACCATTCCTTTCTCATTCTACTATGAAATAGCACTTTTTTTGTAAAATAAATAAAAAAACTAGGTATATCAAATTGGATTTCTAAAAAGAGAAAAGAACTTACAGGCTTAAGCACAGTTGATGATCACCACAATATCTAGTTCTGTGTTCAGTGGATGTTTATAGTCACATACTGTATAGAAATAAACATAACTTATGATTATGAAGAACAACTTTAGAAAATGGTGAAAAATCACTAGCCACATCTTGTGTGCCCTCGTTTTGCCATAATTTTTGAAAGAAAGGTACATCCAGAAAAATTCAAATCTTCAAATTAACATCTTCATGTTCCATGTTAAGGGATGTAACTCAGTAAATAATTTAAGTTGGAATTTGTCCTTTTTTGTGTACATAGTTTTGGAGCAATCATTACTGAAAATGACGGACAGAGTTTGGCAGCTCAGACTTAATAATTACTGAAAAGCCTGGGCATATTCGAAAAAGTGGATTTGGGGTCTTAGTGTATACTCTTTATTATTTTATTATTAACAGTCAAAAAATAACATTGACTTAGTAGATGACTAAAAGAAACTGAACAGTACAGAGTTAAGCAGACTTTATTATAGTCCAACAGCTTTGATTGCTGTTTATCCAAACTGCACAACCATTTCCATATGACATTGTCATGCTCTATCTTTTGTTTAAAGACCTTTTACTATGCAAGTATTTGAAGTGGTGTGATACCCTATATTCTAATAGAGCTAAAAAACATCATTTTGCAACTCATTCAAAGAATTTACTTTGACAGGGTGACAGAGTGTCTATGCCTTCACGTGAGGTTGGAGAGGATGAGTGGGGAAAAGTCTCCCCTTATGCATCCCATTATCTTCAACTTGACACAGGTCATCAAGAATTCCCAAATTATAAAGACTTCCAGAGATACTATAGACACTTTCAGTACAGGCTGTTAACTGCAATGGGAAGCAGTAAGTGTCTTAATTTGTTTATTATTGATAAAGATATGTTCAATTTATGATTAAAGTGCTTGATTATGATGTCTTCACAGCCCAACAGTATTACAAGTTGTTAATTATCAATTGAAAATGAAAAATGCAATGTCTCTCTTGGGCTATGCTTAAATGTAAAAGTAAAAATGTTCTAAATGTACATAGTAAAATAGGTCTTGTTTCAAAAATTGTGATTCCCCTGTTTGCAAGATAAGACTTTTAAAAAAAGGCCATTGTTTGTAGATTAATAATGTGCTGGGAGATAAAGGTGAGTAAAGAAGAAAATCTGTTTTATTTTGAAGTCATGCACTGTTTTGTCAGTTTTCTTTTGGATGGTGTGAATTGTGTTACATGTAAATCCTCTGTGAAGCTTCAAGATAGTGATTTTGTTCCAGCATGATAAAGCTGTATCTGAAATATAGTTAGTGCAGAGTTGGCTTATCACAGAATATAACGAACATTTGTATTTACACCATTGATATTTGCTATGACATTTTAAGCTGCATTGCATGCAGATTATATGATGAATGCAACAACAAAAAAACTGACCGAATTAACATACAGTCGTGAGACAAAAGAAGATCTGCGCTGGGCTGTTTAAGTGTTCGTGTACTCTATTCTCTAAATAAAAGTGTCAATAGCACTCCTTCATTATATAAAACATTCAGGGTTTTTATATATGTAAACCAGATGCTTCTGCATCCCAGCCACTGTGTTTAGGATAACTATCAGTCTTAATATTTTTAATGTTATTGATAAGGTGATATCAACAGTAGTGTTTTTATTGGGGTTATATTCACACAGCATTATGTTAGCTGTAACTCGTAGGTTCCTGTATTTTTTTATTTTTTTTTTTGCTCCTTAACCGTGTAGTCAATCAACTTAGCTTTGAAGCAGAGATCCCGAATTCAAGTCTTGGTCAGGTTGGCATCTTACAAATTTCCTCTATCCATTTCGCAGTGATACATTTTACAAGGTGGAAATAGAGGATTTTCTTAAACAACTGGAAAATTTCCACATGCGAGTACTTTGTTACATTCTTGGTATTAGATGGCAAGACAAAGCTACCAACATAGAAGTCCTGGAGAGGGCAGACTGTACCAGCATACGTCACGTCATACTCCTCAAACCCCAACTATGCTGGATGGGTCATGTCATTAGGATGGAAGGTCACCGCACCCTGCACCAACTACTGTAAACTGAGTTAGAGGACAGCAAGAGGAAACAAGGTTACCCATGCAAACACTACAAGTACACCATAAAGGATAACTTCAAGGGGTGCAACATCAAGCCAAAAGAACTGGAAGCTGCAGCCAATGACTGAAGCCAATGGTGTAGACTGATCTATGCAACCTCCATAAACTTTGAGGCCAACCAGTGGAAAAGACTTGCTGTTGCACGAGAGAGATGTCAACGAGTACAGTCAGCAGTCATCACAACAATGGCATTCCAGTGCTTTACCTGTTCCAGACAGCAGTTCCACACTGGAATATCAGAGTCACCTGAGGAGGCACAAGCATAAATGAATCACACAATCCTTGTCTTCTTCAAAAATAAAGAACAACCAACAACATGCCATGCCCATGTGGCCACCAAGTTATTGGATCTTGAAAGGTCTACAAGAGTGCAGTTTTTCTTTCAGATGATGATGATGTCCATTTGTAATGCGCAGGTATCCATTCCGAAGAATGCTCATTGCGCATCAAAAACAAAAAAAATAAAGAAATATACTAAAAAAGTAAATAAATAGATAAAACACCAGGAAAGTAAAAAATAAAGACAGAAGTGTTGCTTGGTTGTTTAAGTTTAAGTCCGTCTTAAATAAACAGATGGGTCTTCAGTCTTTTTCGAAACGTGGTTGTTGAGGTGATGGTGGACAGTGACGATGGCAGGGCATTCCACAGTTTAGGTGCCGCGTTTTTGAAGGCCCTGGCTCCAGTGCGCTTCTTGTTTGTCTTCCACTGCAGGGAGACAGAAGCGTAACTGGGAGCCAGAGCGCAGACCACGTAACGGCTGGTAAGGAGGAACTACCTCTTGCAAATAGTCAGGAGCAGTTTTGAACATGCAGGACTGTGCAATCGAAAGCACTTTGTGATCAATGCGTTTGTTCACTGGGAGCCAGTGAAGGCTCTGTAGGATAGGGGTGATGTGCTCAGTGGACGACTTTGCACGGGTGATATGGCTAGACTGATGTCAATAAAAGATATTATTTCTCCAAATCCCAAACTCCCATTACTGATATACACGCCTACAAACATCACCATGCACAGGATGAGGTCAAAAATCTAACTTCATGTCTACGTTAGCTTATGTTACTAAGCCAGTGGGAGAGCTAGGGCTTATGCTGAGGATTTTGATAGAATGGTGATGAATGACTTTATCTGTATTTTTTTTAATCATCCGCTATACATGAACTAATAGAAGTCACATAAAATTAATTTGTTTGATGATTTTTCACAGTTACCTCTTTTTTGGCCATGTTTAGAGCCATTTCCTGTAAGATTTTGATTATTTTCCAAATCTACTCTCTTGGTGTAAAAGTGGGAGGTGAACACAGTTATAAAGTGTAGCAATATTTGACAGTACAGGAAGCATTTGGAGCTTATTAGCTAGTTCCCTCATATTCCCACTCATCCTAGCCAACACACTTTACCCCCACAAAGAATCAAGAACGGCATCTTGTAATTTCCCTGATCCATAAAAGGGTAAAGGTCATCCCATAAACTTTTCAGGTCGTTGGGGGGGTTGAGGTGTTAGAGACCTCACTTTTCTGTGGCCAGCTGTATGTGAGGGCGGTGCCCATCTCCTCTCCCTTGCTACCTTACCTTCCCCAACCCTCTATGGAGTCAGGTACCCATTCCCGTCAGCTGGGTCGACTGGGGGAAGTTTGCTGCGCTTATCAGGAATTGAACCAGCGCGCTCTCGGTTCAGACGCCAGCGCTCAAACCACTCGGCCATTCGCTTCCCCTGATCCATAACCAGATCAACTATAGTCTGTTCAAGATGTATGAGATTCAGCAACATCAAGACCAAAACAAGGTCATATCTAGATGCAGACGTAGGAAGTGATCACAACGTTATCTTAAGAAATCTGAAGTTGAAGCTGAAGACAAAACACCACGTCAAACACCCAGATTTGCTTTGACTTGACTTGGAGATGCTATGAGACCCAAACATTGCATAAATCTTCCAGGCAACTGCCATCAAATGGTCATCTGTGATGTAGGTTTCCTCTCTGGAAATGTCAAAGAGGTGCTACTGTTATCAACCGAAGACGTGCTAGAGAAGCAGAAGCTGAAGAAACAAGCCTGACGTGGTGACGTGTTTTGGATCTCTGTGATTAAAGAAGGGGCTTGAAGAAACATCCTTGGGGTCATGAATGATTTTCTAGATCTTTGTGATTAAAGAACCTTGAAGAATAAAAAACATGAAACAGCTACAACTACAGGAATGTGAACAGCAACATCAGGAAAGGGGTGAAAGCAGTTAAAGAAAACTGGATGAAGGAGCAAAGCAGTAAGGTAGATGAATCAATGACATGAAAAAGAAAACAATGGTTTCATCAAGGCAATATTATGTTTGAAGAAAAATTTCAGAAGCAAGAGTAGCATCATCTACGGTTTATAACTTTGTAAAGTTAACCAAAATTCTTAGGTCTATTAATTAGTGGTTACCTCATGGGGAACAAGGGGTATGTGAACATCCATATTATCACAGTTTTGATGTTTGTAGATATGTTTTTGGAGAATGGAAGTGAGTTATGCAGATTAAAAAAACAGTATTTTGTGGTGAGCTAAGTTATTTAAAAAAAATGCAGCTACTACTTGTAGACCTATAAACTTGCAGGCCTAAAATATATATTCTTCATCATTTCAAAAACGTAGTATCATATCAGCAGAAACATCTCTGAAGGGAGGTAAAACATTGCCATACAGCATTCTAAAGAAGATTATCTCATTCGCTGGCTTTATTAATTATTTGTAATTTATAAAAGTATAAAGCACATCTGGTGTAAGATCACAAAATCTTATCTGTCACTGTGATTAAGTCACATTTCAAGAACTAACTTTATTTCTATTCATCACAACTTTTTATGCACAGTCTTATTAAAATCTTTATTTTTTTGCATGCTTTCGGTGTTTGTTGAATTTTGGGAAATAATCCATTTTTGTGAACACTTTATTTAAATGCTAAGGTGTTTTAGTTATTGTTTTGTATCATAGGTAGGTCTAAGGGAACTTTAATAAGATAAGTTTGTGTGTGGCTGTTCTTTTGCTCTCAGTATATCTATGAGATAAACCGCTCCATTTGGTACCGTTCAGTTTTAGAAATAATTAGGTTGATGACATTCCATTTTAATATCAGCATCAAGTGTAGTTAGGGGAATGTGAAATTTATACTGTAAAAATTGGCATTGGCCTACAGCCATTTACAACTAAAATAATTATAAAGCTAAGAAATGTGATTAATGCTAGTGCCTCATAATTAATAACTAATATGTAATAATATATTTGATATGTCATAATTGGGTGGTCCAGTGACACAACGGTTAGTGCCTGTCACCAATACAGTGAAGGTTGGTTTTCCTGGTTTCAGCTCTCATTTTGGACATGCTGCTCTTTCTCTGCATGTGGCATTTGTTTACAGGGTTGACTGCCTTACTGTGATATAGCCTTATTTGCTAGCTCGGTGTAAAACCCCAATTTCCCCTCCCCACATCATAATTAATAACTAATATATTTGATACGTTACAATAACTATTATATAATATATTTGATGCATGTCATTCAAATGACCCCACCATGAATGCTCAGAGGGAATAATGTGCAACGTCGTATCAGGAGACTGCCAACGGGGCTGAAAATCTGGATATCAAGGAGTTTTCTGTAGCCCGTGCTGTAAAAATGTATTTATTTTTGTGCCTTGAGCTTGCCCCTAGGGTAGGGATAAGGTGCTATACAAGAGAAATTTATTATTATTATTATTATTAAATGACATTAATTTGATACATGCCATTTAAAACTAAAGTAATGATTAAGCTAGGAAATACTGGTGCCTTATAAAAACTAATATATAATAATATATTTGATACATGTCATAATTAATAACTAATATATAATTTTCATAATTTTATTTTTGTTTTTCGGTGATAGCCATGATACAATGTAACATATCTGTATGGTCTTTTTTCAAAATTTCATCAAATTTTAACTGCTAATTTATATATATTATATGGGGTATAGTGCAAAAGTGTTAATGAAAACTACCTATATAATGTTATTAAGTTTTCATTTTTATGCGACAAAGTTCTTAAATAAAGGTTGCACAGATTATTCAAACTTTGTTTTTTCATTGTACTGAACTTGAAAAACATTTTTCAGAGGAAGAGAAGTTGGAGACACCAGTGGTGTGCATGCTTTTCAGTGGTGGGCATGATGCTCTCAAAATGGTCAAGTTTGCACTAGATCATGAAATTCCACTGATTATTGTCAAGGTAACTACTTCTGACTTTAAGTGTTGTAAACTTAATCCATAAAACAACCTCAGCCTTGTTGGGCAGGTCTTTGTGTTTGTTTGACTCATTCATATGTTATGTGTTATTTTTAATGTATTTGATCAATTATTTGGTTTCAGTGAAAACTGGTTATGTATTTTTTATTGTTAATTCTTTGCAGGGTAGTGGTGGCTTTGCCGATGTGATTGCTGATGTGTACATGATGGCAGAAGTGGATATAAGAAGGAAAAGAGAACCTGAAACAGGGAAAGCAATTGTTAAGTGGGTGTATTTAATTGCTTAGATCCTTAGACATGGTTTACCTTGAGAAAGAATTATAAACTTAACCCAATTGTTTATGAACTAAGCCAAAACTTGCCATGAAGATTTCTGTTCCCACCTGCAGTCACTTTTTTGTTGCTGTCAGTAAATACCTCATCCTTTTGGCTTTTACCTATCATAGTAAGTACATATTGCCAGCAAAGTTTAACAAAATGCGAAGTCCTAAAAGAATGCAGTGAGGAAATGTCATGAAACAAAGCTTTAGATCAGAACTCATTTGTTGTTTACAAGTGAACTTGTATCATTCTAAAAATACCAGAGCCTTCAAGGTTCCTGGAAGAGCTGGTGATCATTACATGCACAACAAGATCACAAGAAATCTACTGCTGAAGGAAATCTTTAAAAAACTTGACAAGCTGACTGTCTATGACCCCACCATCAATGTTCAGAGTCTGGATGCTGCTGTTTTTGAGGCACTTCTGAAAAGTCAGTACACACTATTTTTTATAAACAATTTTATTTCTCCAATTTTTTTAAAAACTATTGCTTCCAGTAGATTTTATAAGAAGTCAATAAATCAGAATCGTGCTTTTGGAAAGAAAACTGTCATCAGTAGCTATAGCCACAGGGTGTTTATATGTATGTTTGTAATTAGGTCTGGACATTTTCTTTTTTTTTTTTTGCTATCCAGATGGAAAAGACCATAAGATCAACTACCTAATGCGTGTGATGAAGAGCTTAAAGTCATCTTTCTCTCGTTCCATCTCAGCCACTGAATCTTCACCCAGTTTCATAGGTAAGTCTTTAGTTGTTTTTTGATGGTTTCTATAGTTCACAAGTAGTACTCATAGACTGTATCCTGAATAGGAATTAAATTTTTCAACAGATATATTATTCAAGACGATATACTGATGCTGGTGTAAAGCAGGACACAGTGGTAGAGGCTGGCTTAGAAACCAGCTAAAGGCCCATTGCAGTTGCATTCAGACGAGATAAAATATCTACATTTTAAAAATAAATATAAAATCAGAAAAATAATCAAAAACAAAATGATTAACCTATTTCACAACAGACATTAAGATGCATTAAAACAGTCAGTCCCCTTTTTATGATAAAAAGTCTTGACAGTTCACTTCAATAGAAAGTCTGCTTCGAAGCCTCCACTGTTAAGTTCATTGCTTCAACATGAAAGACCTCGGACACAACCTTTTTCCTTGCTGCTGCCCCTCCTGAAGTTCGGCACGATTCTGATACACCAGTATATGAAGAACACAGATAAGAAGAAGAAAACAAACAACAACAACAAAACTGGAAAGAAAATTACATTCCTTAAAATCTAACAATCGGATTTTAATTCACTATACTACTAATTTAATATTCCCTTACTACATTCAGCCAAACAATGTACAAACTCAGAAAGATTCTGCCACAAAACTGACACATGCTCACCTCAACAGGTTTTTTTTAGATGAATAATTTACAGTTTTTTAACAAGTCTGGTTAGGACTTCACTGTACACCACCGAGGAAAACTGTCAGGTACCCCTATCCTGGTCAAGGACATGGGTAGCAGCAAAAAATCACTCTTTTTTTTCTCAGCCCCATTCTTTAAAATTTATACTAGAGGAGCCTCTCAGTGATGATGTTACATCAAAGAAAAAGCAGTTTTGTGACAGGCAGTACTGGTCAGCAGCGCTGATTGATGTGCAAGCTTGTGTTGGTCCAGAGGGGATTGAGGGGGCTGCAGAGAGAAGAAGGGGGCTGCACCCAACCTCCCACTAGGTAGATCCCAGCAGCACAATCAGTGCTGTCTTCCAGTATGGCCAGGCACTCATGGCACAATAGCCCTTCTGATGGGTATGAAAGGGGAGGGAGAAGTATGGCAAGGCAGGTCAGAAGAGAGAAGTTAAGAGATGATGATGATGATGATGATGATGTCCATTTGTAATGCGCAGGTATCCATTCCGAAGAATGCTCATTGCGCAGCAAAAACAAAATAAATAAAAAATAAGAAAAAAAAATAAAAATAAAATAAAGTAAATAAATAGATAAACACCAGGAAAGTAAAAAATAAAGACACAAGTGTTGCTTGGTTGTTTAAGTTTAAGTCCGTCTTAAATAAACAGATGGGTCTTCAGTCTTTTTCGAAACGTGGTTGGTGAGGTGATGGTGGACAATGACGATGGCAGAGCATTCCACAGTTTAGGTGCCGCGTTTTTGAAGGCCCTGGCTCCAGTGCGCTTCTTGTTTGTGTCTTCCACTGCAGGGAGACAGAAGCGTGACTGGGAGCCAGAGCGCAGACCACGTGACGGCTGGTAAGGAGGAACTACCTCTTATAAATATTCAGGAGCAGTTTTAAACATGCAGGACTGTGCAATCGGAAGCACTTTGTGATCAATGCGCTTTTTCACTGGGAGCCAGTGAAGGCTCTGTAGGGTAGGCGTGATGTGCTCAGTGGACGACTTTGCACGGGTGACAATCCTGGCGGCTGTGTTTTGAACTCTTTGGAGTCGATCCAACTGCGTAGCAGGTATACCCCACAATGCACTATTACAGTGCAAGACACAAGTCGCAACACTGCCAGCAGAAATCATCACCATCTCAACCAGCAGCCTGTTTGAGGATTTAGCCTCTGACACAGAAAGTTTCCTGAGTTTGATCTGCTAGGTAGTAGCTGCACTGTTTGCTGCAGGCGGCCAGCAAGTGGTTGTGATAATAAAGGTATCAACAACCTATGGCTGCATGTTGAATGTAGGTTCACAAGGTATGTGTGAGCTTGTGCTGTGTGGTAGGCTTCCCAGTCATATTATCACAGTCATTTTAGCCATTCACAGCTTCACATTTTCAGTGACAACTATAACCACAAGTGGTCAAGCATACAAGGCAAGGCAAAAAACCATAGTACTTCAGGTCCTTAGATAAGCTAAAACATTGTTTGTCGTTGGTCTTTCATAGTGAGGCCAACAAAACCATGCTTCCTACCATGAATTAAAGTTAACTGTAGCTGCTGTTACATCATTAGTATCTACAGTTTATTAAAAGATCTTGCCTTTTATGACAGTTCAAAGAGTTGACATTTTGTAAATAAAAAAAAGAAGTGAAATGTTAGAGATACTCATTCTTTCTTTTTGATCATGAGACTTGGAATATTTTGTAGTGAATTATAACATCCTCAAATTAACATGACAAGAGAGTATAATGGGGTGGATTTTGTGTTTTGCATGTGTGCATTTATAAACGAATAAAATTTGTTTATGTGAACTTTCAGACTCTGAAAACATTCAGATGAACTTCTTTATTGAGGCAGTTAAGCAAAACAGCAAGGATGTGGTGAAATCTTTTTTAAGCACGCTTCAGCTTCCTTTCAATCAGTTCCACATGGGCAGGGTTCTTCGGATGTATACCACAGTAAGGCAATCATTTATAAACCTTTATTATCTCAGCACACACAAGAACATCATCTAGAAATTTATGAGGATACATCTAAAAAGGAATGATAGAATTTGACGGATATGATGATTAGCAGGATTTTCTACAGTAAGCTGAGAGGTTCATGTATAAATAACTGTCTGCATTTCTTTTTATGGAAATCAGCTCACAAATTCCTTTAACTTCTTCTTGTGTATGCTGTCTGTTTATATTAAATTTAGATGAGTCTTTTTTCTTTCCTTTATGTTCTTTGCTTGTGAATTACTGAAAGGTAGATGAGCTGAGATAGATGCAGAATGAAGTAGTCTTCATAACCTTTAGTGAGGCTCAGAAGGTTTGATGTTGGCATAAGTTACCTGAGTTCATTCATTCATTCATTCTTTTGACTGATACTGACTGACCTTAGATGGTCAACCCATGCTGGTCTTCGGGGGGATGGAGGAGGGGCCTGATAGATGCAGAGGCCTTTCTTGAGCAGCAGTTAGCAAGTCCTGCATGTAGTCATTCTGCTCCATTTTGTTTGTTAGCCAGTTCTTCTACCTGAGTGTCAGCCTCTCTCTGTGGCACCCAAACGGTATTCTTAGACACAGAGAACCAGAGAGTGACTTGCCCCTTCATGGAATGAGCAAACACAATCAAGACTGAACAGCTAAGCATAGACAGCAAGACAACTGATCATATATTATGAAAGCTGTTTTCACAAAGTATCAAGGAAAGATCGGCCTTCCACCAATGGAAATGGAAGTATGATGGTCATGGAGGGTTTCGAGTATTGTGTTCTCCAAGAAGATATCAAACAGCATCAGTGATGGGGTACATCCTTGACGTGCGCCTACTGTGGTTATTCACCAGTTTTGCTCTGGAACGTCGATCTGCAACTTATGCTTTGCAGACAACATAGATCTGTTAGCACAGACATTAACAAAGAGCTTCAAGACCTCACCCAGCAGATTGACAGACAGTTCAAATGCATATGGAATGGAGACCAGCACTGAAAAGAGCAAAACTATGACCAACAGCAGAGATCTATATGAACAAGGTACGAAGAGGTAAGCAGCTTCAGGTACTTGGGAGCCACTCTCTGCAAGGACGGCAGCTCCAAGCCTGATATCCGCCTCAGGATCGCAACAGCAACAGCGGCACTGGCTAGGCTAGATAGGATATGGCATAGTCATAGCATCAGGTTCACTAACAAGTACAAACTGTACAAATCCCTTGTACTACTGCTTTACAGATGTGACATGTGGACTCTGTTGACTGAAATGGAAAGGAGAATCCAGGCATTTGAGAACAAGTGCCTGAGGAGGTTGATTCAGATCTCATACAAAGAACACAGAACCGATGACTTTGTACAGTACAAGATGGCCACACTTGTAGGACACCAGGAACCTCTACTATCAACAGTCAGATAACAAGCTGGTCTTCTTTGGCCATGTGACCCGGCACGACACCTTGTTGAAGACTATCCATCAAGGCACCTTGGAGGGTAGTTGACACCATGGTGGCCAGAGGAAGAACTGGCTTATGAAGGTCAAAGACTGGGCTGGTTGTCCTTACAGGACCTGCTCACTGTCATCCACAATAGGGAAGAGTGGTGGGCCTGTCAGCTGCCATATCTATCCACATGCTCTGCCCAATGACAGGTGCTGGTCAAGGGACTGACTGATCAAGAGAAGGTCATGGTTTATCTGCGAAATGATCCACGTGAAGTGACAGCTTGTTGCTGCATGACGGATCCAAGTGACATGCCAAAAATCATGATCTTAATAGTCAGTTCTCAATATGCACTTCATTGGCTTAAAGGCATAGCATAAAGAGACTCTTTATCTCAGTTATCTGTATGGAAATTACTGATGTTATTTACCACACTTAGTGAACAGCTTGTATTACTCTTACTTCCATGGATGCTAGCTCTAAAATTTCCTCACATTCGTTACTAATTGTTGTGAAATATGAGATTTAGTTACCGTAGACTAAGAGGTCACCCATATGTGATTCTGTCAGCCTTTAGAGCCTTATAATTTCTTGTGTCCAAACTACTTATAAGTATGCACAGATATTGGCAGACATTATGTACAGGAACTGTTAAGCACTAATATAAAAAGAAATTGTCCTAAAATACCCTGAAAACTATTTCTTTTGTTGTTGAAATATCAAACAAAAATATGGAAACAGTACATTAAACTTTGGTATTTTAATTGATAACATCAACAGCTGTCTGTCTCTACCTAACAGGATAATATCAAGCAAGTAAAGCTGATCAACATCCGCAGACAGTTGCAGGAGTCACTGAAGAAACTCCCCATGTTTCCATTGCGTTGTGCAGGCGAGAACTGCAGCAGGTGTGATGTAGACACAAGAAGTAAAAGTACAGGTGTGTTGCAGAATTCAAGAGTGATCTGGTTGTTATCATTAAATTGGCAATTTATGATTACAAGCTGCTTCATACAAGCTTGCAGAAAATAATAGCTTTGTCATCTCAGCGCATAGCTTAAGTGTGTACCTACTTGACTCATGCACAGCCATGCCTTCCTACATTGGTCTGAACATAGAGATAGGGCTTTATTTAAAGTGAATTTTAAAGAAAGCTTTTAAAAAGTACTTGCTTCATGAAATCAGTTTATTCTGGTGCAGTATACAAAAATGCTTGGCTTTCTATGCTGATTTATCCACTTTCATTATGCACTTAGGGTTCAGTCTCAGTACATATGATACTAAGCAGGCCCATTCTTAGCCTCCGCAGGGCGCAAGGCAGCGGGCATGTGCGGGGCCCTGGACGCCATGATCGCCACAGTTTTAGTTGAGAGCTAAAGTCACTTTTGTCCACTGGCACATTTGGTCTTTTATCATTGACAGCATCCTGCATACACATTACTACATAAGCCTACAATTCATTTATTTGTAACATTTGT
The DNA here is from genome assembly GCA_004794655.1 of Marisa cornuarietis. Classification (NCBI taxonomy): domain Eukaryota; kingdom Metazoa; phylum Mollusca; class Gastropoda; order Architaenioglossa; family Ampullariidae; genus Marisa; species Marisa cornuarietis. The sequence goes on from SMMW01000001.1 coordinate 19,907,615, forward strand.
CAATAGGCTACAGTGAAGGGAAACCTAGGGTCTGCAGTCGTGGCTGAGGTTGAGTTGACGACGGGTTTGCACCTGCCGTTAAGTAACCCACAGTACATACATGTGTGTGAAGGACATTCAGATTTAATAACCAAATAACATAGCAACACATAAACATATGACATAACATAACACGTCAGTTTTCAACACTAACAATATTTACAAGTGAGCTTTCCTGGCCTTCACTGAAGCAAAATCATCAATGAGTTTGCTGAAATCGAATTCCCAAGAAACACTGTTCTCAACTGAGAGTATGGCCAAGTTCCTCAGACCATCTTGGCACATTGTTGACCGCGGGTACGTTTTAATTAGTTTCACCTTTGAGAAACTTCGTTCTCCTGACGCTACTGTCACAGGTATTGTGAGGGCACTTCTTAAGACAATCGATACATTTGGAAAATCAACATCTTATGAAGGTCTCCATGCACAGAATCTAAAAAATAGACTTCAATGCATCCATTAACCAAAAAAGTGTGGGGCCCCTGATGACTATCAAAAGCGCGGGGGCCCTAGTCAGATGCCTCGTCTGCCTGTCCATAAGCACAGCCCTGATACTAAGTACCCCAAACTGACTTTTGAGCAAAAGCAAATAAGGAAAAATACATATGCAAATAGATGCTTTCATCCTGATTTCAATGATACCAAAATTTTTTTCTATAGCTGAAACAGTTTCCAAGCTATAAATTTTTTTTTATATTTTAATTTCCAGGTAATTTAATGCAACGTCTCAATCACAGCAGCTTGGTTAGCATGGAGCACCTAAAAATACAGATGTGTGTTTATGATTCTGAGGAAACGCCTAAATATTAAAAAGTAGATCATCGCAATCATCTTCCTTGCCTTCATCATCATTTTTATGAGCATCTATATGTATTTTGCAGAATCTGAACTTGAAGTACAAAGGACTTGCCTGCATCCCATGCAAGAGATGTTTCTGTGGTGTCTCCATGCCCAAAAAATTGACCTGGCTGTCATTTTCTGGGAAAAATGTAATGTATGTGGAGCAAGACATACTAATTGTCATGCTAATTAGTACAATAAAATCTTAGTAACAATAGTGATGCTATTGTTTGTAATGAATGGAGAAGACACAAGCTAAATGCCAACTTGTTAAAGAGTGTTTTCTTTTACTTTCAAGGACAAAATAGCAGCAGCACTGTTTGCCCATGCACTGCTGAAATCCAAGGCAAAGGAACAGAGTGACCGTGATGTACAATGGCAGATGAATGAAGATGCTGCGTAAGTGTGTGGCTGTAGAGTGTATGTCGGTATTCTACAAACCACAATACTGTCGTAATTATTAGTGATTGTGACGACATCATCATTAATGTGCTGCATCACATTCTGACATGAAAATAAGCACTGTGCCTGACATAGAATAATAGATATAATAACAATAAAGAGACATACAGGGGAAAATAAAGAACAAATTGCATATACAAAATTATACAGTACAACCTCCTAATAAGACTTGCTAGAACCTACCAAAGTCAAATGCCTATAAATTCAAGTTCATTTATCTAAATGCTGAAAACCCATATCATAATGCTTTTCTTTGCTGTTTTCACTTTCACTTAGGCATACTTATGCACTGTTATACATGTGGCACTTGACAAGATTTATTGGGGAACTAACTCTCCAGGTAAAAGCAACCAATAACTACATGTGTACCCTGGTAGACAAAGACACTTTCTTAAAATGTACTATTTATATTTATGAACGTGATTTTTGCAAAGAAAACAATAAAGCACAAATAGTCGGTCACAATAATTGTATTTTTATAAACATGTGACTTCTGCAAAGGTCATTAATTAAAGGCAATTGACTGATGTTCGGTGATGAGGAGACAACAATGATGGGGGAATGTGGGGTAGTCATTTTTACCAAAAGCGGTATTGCTTCAACAATGTCAACATCCAGCCAGTGTTGAGTCAACCCCACCATGAATATACTGTCCCACGTTAAGATCACATTGTCCCTTCACCACAAGTCAAACTGGCCAGGCTCAGTCCAAATGAATGCCCGAGCAGTGACACCGGTTTAATATTAACTGAATGTATGCATATACATTTAATCTCCAAACTAAAAAATAACAATGGCAAAGTTTTTTTGTTAATAATTGATTTAAGAGAAAATTGCATTTATGCATATTAATTGTGAGAATTTTAACTGAATATCTGTATATACATTTACATAATGAAAATTTACATATTTACACACAAATAATTACATATGAAACTCAAGACTAAAGAATAATGACAACAGCTTAAAAAATAATTTAAGAGAAAATCACATTATACGCCATTGTGTTGTTTATTCTCTGAACGTGCATTGCCAAACGGTCATATGTTCATTTCAGGGTCAATTTCACTCAGGTGGTTTGTAGATATGACTAGAGCGATATGGTATATGTTGAAATGACCAATAAACCAATGTACAACCAGTCTCTTTCAAAATGTACTTAATTTATTTTTCACGATTTCTGCAGAAAATGATATAGGGTAGATGGTTGGCCAGAAGCTGTCTATTTTAAAATGTACTTAATTTTTTTCAGCATGCAACTTCTGCTAAAAATAAAAAGTTGTAATGGAGCACAAACTATCTGTTGTAAGTTGGGTTGGGGTGGTAGTCATAATAGAAATGACGTTTATATAGCAAAATACATTCGTGAAAAATTATTGGATTGTAGCTAAGAAGGGGTGTAATAGGGAAGGTCTTAATAAGGAGGTTTTACTGCATTTCCTGTTCCAGTTATGTATTTTTAAAGTTTCCTTTTATCATATGTTATGAGTATAGGGCTTTCTGTGTGGGACTGGTTTCCATCAGTAAGCTAGCAGCCATAATTTGAGAAGAATAGCTTTTAAGCCTTTTGACTGGGTGCACTTTTCCTTATATAATTGTTTAACCTACGGATCAGCCTGTGTACTGTAATGTAACTGTCTAAATTCCATCAGAATTGATGTAAAAACGCCCTGATTTAGTACAAAATTTTGTCTAATAGTCGTTTCCAGGAGTTAGCTATTTTGACTCTAAAGAGCTGCCAGGAAATGAATGAAATCCTCACAGAATCACTGCTCACCAAGCCATGTGACTGGTGGGGTGAGGTATCTGTGCTTCAACTGGCCATCATGACATCAAACAAGTCTTTCATCTCACAGACAGCCTGCAAAAACATCCTTACACGCATCTGGAAAGGACAGCCTTTAGTAAGACTTTTTCTCGTAAATTGGTTTTTGGATGGCCCACAAATGTGCACACAAACTGATTGCAAAGACATAGTATCTGCTTAGGCAGTGACTATTTCAGGAACAGCTGTACATTAAAAGTATTTATCATCGTTGACACACTGCTGATCAGTTATAATTAACGCAGCTGTTCATGCTTGTGTTAAGGAGAATATGTTTTGTGAAATGGCTCCTGCACTGATAACGATTCATTCTTGATATGATTTATCTTTGGTCTCCTGCTGTAATCTAGTGTCCTTAGAATAATATGCTAACCTAGAGTCCTAGACAAGATGGGGCTGAAAGGTTAACTTTGTCATAATATCATCCTTTCCCTCAGCTTAGAGTAAAAGATCTGTATACTCCAGATCTTAAGGAATTTCCCAGCAAATGACAAAAAAGTCTGAGCAGTGTTTCATTTTATAGAAAAAGCAGGGATTGAGGAAAGCTAACTTAGGAGGAACATTGCAGACACCCACACAAAATCTGAGAAATAATTAATCTTATTTCATGTTTTTCAGACGAATTCAAAACCCATTGTGAAAAGCAGGTGAGGAATTAATGCTTGTGACCTGTACCTCTCAATCAATCTGGTTATGCCAGGAATGAGGCCTGCCTGGAGAGAGAGTGTGTGGGGGGGTCATAGCAGCTGCATCTGTCTTGTGTTTTCTTATCATTTTGCAGGTTTGTGATCAAAGAGGAAACCAATAAACCGTGGTATGGTTCATTTAGCAGTTTCTTGGAAACCCCTAGAGTGAGCTATGCATTCAGTTTGGTAAGTTTTTCTTATGTCTGCTCATGTTGTGTGGCAGCAGCTGAAGTGTCTATTGAGAATCTCAGTAATTCTTGTTTCTGTGCAAAGCCATTACAAAAACAATTAATGCTGCACTGCAATTTTCAGCTTGATGAGGTGCAAAGATTAGGAAGATTTAGCAACAAGATTGTGTACGAATCATTCATGATGGATAAATAATGTTTGTGGAAAGGAAACATATGCTATGCTTTATGATAATGAGTTTACAGAATAATTATCTTGTAGGTATAACAATAGTAAGTCAAGGGTTATTATTTATAAGTCAGCAATCAAAGTTAGCAAATATTTTATTTCTTTCAGTGTATGCCATCTGAAATAACTTTCTGTAATGACCATTGTAATTTTTTTCTATTTTTTACTTTGAGGCATATGATTGTGTACTTTTAACACATTAGCTCATTAACACATGAGCATTAGATTGTAGCTAAAGGAAGAGCAGTAGTACACTCTCTGTAGACATCTGTAAACAGACTAACATAAACTGTTTTGGGTGTTTATGTTTTTGTAGCTTTCCCATATGAAGTTGTGAAAGTAGCTATGGCTACCATTCAAAATACAATACAAAATACAAAGCATCTTTAATAATCCTTTTCAGGAAATTGTTGTGTCTGCTGACAGTAACATTAGAACATCACATAGGCTATCATCATCATTCCTTACTACTCCTCAAGGAGCATAGGGCCGCAACAACACCTCGCCAGCGGACCCGGTTTTGGGCAGCCCCCCTTAGTTGGGCCCATGTGGTTCCGGCAGCCTTTACCTCGCTCTCTGCTGATCTTCTCCAAGTCTGCTTTGGCTTCCCAACTCTCCTCTTCCTCTGAGGGTTCCAGTCAAGTGCCTGACTGGCAATGGTGTCAGCTGGTTTGCGCAGGGTGTGTCCTATTCAGCCCCACTTGCGCTTTTTGATGTCTTGACTAGTGGCATTCTGGTTAGTTCTTTCCCACAGGCTGCTATTGGAGATCTTTTCATGCCATCTTATTCCCAAAATATGGCGAAGGTATCGGTTGGTAAAGGTCTGGAGCTTGTTGTTGATGGTGTTTATCTCTCTCCAGGTTTCAGAGCCATACAGTATAGGACTGTCTTCACATTTGTGTTAAAGATGCGGGTCTTACTGCGGAGGGATAATGCTCGGGAGTTCCAGATGGCGGCGCAGGCTGTTGAAAGCATGCCTGGCCTTGTTTATGTGGCTTCTGATGTCGTCGTCCACTCCACCGTCCTTGCTGATGATGCTCCCCAGATATGTCCCTTCGCCTGACTGGCTTGAGGGGATGGCTCTCTGTCGTTTTTGTCGTGTTTTTGTATCGTCCGTCGTATTTTGAGTTTCGGCAACCCTTATTATGATGAAGTCGCCATCCTTGCTCCTCTACAAGACTGCTGCATGTTGAGGACGTCCACTTGGAACAGCCTGCAGCTGTTGCGGGATGGTGTTCTCAGCAGGGCCATGAAAGAGGTGTTGCGATCCGACCCCATCCGCCCGGTCTTGATAGACAGCCTTTTCCCGGCACTGGACGGACGGCTGAAGAGCGTATTTCAGAAACTGGACATATGCGTGCAGACAACTGGCTTGGAAAATGTGCTAGTCGATTATGGCCTTTGATACTGTTTTGTTGGATTTGGACTTCATGACTTGCGGGTGGTGTGGGATTCATGTTTTCATCAGTGAACTTGAGCGTGTGCTGGCGTTCCAGTGAAACTTGTGCCTTCTGTTGGATGTTGCATTTTCTGTGGAGTGTATGACATGTTTGATATTTGTTCTATGGAGTGTATTCCGGATTGTATGACATGTTGGATATTTGTGCTGACGACTGTGTTCTTGCTGTGTGTGGACGCTGCCCTGTGACGTGGAGGAGACGGGCCGCTACACACCCACATTTTGTCGTCATCTTATTTTGTCGTCATCTTATTTTTTGACGTCAGCGCCTTGAGCTGTCCACAGGCCAGGATTTGGCGCTATACAAGCCAACATTATTATTATTATTATTAGATATGAAACGGTCTGTTTCTAGGATGTTCTCTCCTTGAAGATGGATTGGAAGTTCCTGCTTGTTGTGGCTATAAAAGAACATAAAATGTCTACATCCAACTCTAGTTCTCTAGTTCTTCATTTGTAATCATGTATATAAATACTAAACATCTGTAGGCATTGATATTGTCGCTTAAGAAAAAAAATAATAAAGACATGAGAATGACATCAGTTAAATGTAAATACGAACAGATGCGCAAGCAATATGGCCATCTGCATTCATGTGCATGTCTTATCCATGGTTTGGATATCTGGATCGCAGCTGGGATAAATGAGTGCAGAAAGCTTTTGGTTCTAGCTCTATGAACTCTATGCCTACCACTTTTGTCTATGCTTCTAATGTCAAATTCCTGTCAGAATGGGTGCAAGTCGTCAGCTAAGATTACATTCAGTCTGTTGATCAGAGGTTTGTCACACATTGTCTCTATATCATTCTGCCCCCTCCCAACCACCCCCCCTTCCTGCTTTTCTAATGTGCTTGTTCAGTTTGTTCCTGTCCTGGTTTGCAATGTTCCCACCCCAGCACGCTAGACCAAAAGTCATGGTGCTGCATTTAACAGAAGTGTAAAAATATTTTCAGAAGTTTGAAGGACACATTAAAAGACTTCTGTTTTCTCAGACTGTACAGGTGGCTTTGCACTTTCTTATTGTTATCTATATGATCTTTCCAAGTAAGTTGATCATTTGCATCTTGAAACTCAGGGTTTAAAACCTTTCTTTTTCAGAAATACCAACTGTAATCAGTTTAGCCTGATTGTTATTTTCTCCACCTTTTCCTTTCTGCATTCCTTCATGTTCTTGGTAATGTTCACTATGCAACAAAATGATCAATATTATGTCATTGTTTAAAATCATCCATGTGATGTCCATTGTTGTTTGCATATTTAACTGTGGGGTAGTCTTCATGTGTACCTTTAGCAAGAAAAACAAAACAAAAAAAGAAAAAATAAGAGGAGAGTGTATACTGTCCCCTGAGGAGCACTGATACGCATACAGAGTATCAGAAATAACATAACTAAAGATACTGATAAATTGATGTTTATTTGTCAGGTAATCTAAAATCCACAAAGAAGCTTTGGCATTGATATTCATCCAAATTAGCTTCTGAACAAACAAATGGCATTGCATTGTGTTAAAAATGCTAGAGAAGTCAAAAAACATTAAGCAAATGCAGATGTTTGGGTACTCAAGATGTGAAGTACATCACACTTTATACTTTAGCATTCTTCCAGCACCAGATGACATAATCAATTCTGTAAACTGCAGAAATGATGTTCTGTTTTATTGACAAGACTGGTAACCTAGATGTAATTGAGTTTCATGACTATTTGCACAGAGTTGGTTACTCCTGTCAGTTTGATGTCCTAAAGCCTTGGATTGTTACATTAAATTTCCCTCCCCAGCCTCTACCCTCTGTATGGTTGAAGGACAGTCTGGCAGGTTTAGTGGCAAGTATCACCATGTTAATCAACACCTTTTGCTATGTGTTCTTACCACGTCTTAGAGCAGGGATGGAAAACCTTTTTTCCTCCAAAGGCCATTTGGATATTTATAACATCATTTGCTTCCCATACAAAATTATCAGCTTAAAAATTAGCCTGGTATAGTTAGCCAAGCCATGGTTTCGCCATGGTGTGTTAACACTTTTGCAACAGGTACATTCCCAGACTGCCTGATACTGACGGTCTTCTTAGTCACTAGAATAAAGGTTGTGGGCAGCTGATGAGAAGCATGCGTGTCTGTCTTTGTCATGTACTCTTATGTGTCCTGTCTATTCCATAATGGACATTCCTTGCTTGTCCCTGATAGTTTAGATTATTATTATGATTCACATATTATAAATTCAAAAAAGCTCCTAGATTCACTGAATTTATAGTCCAGCCAGCAACTGCTTTGACTGGGCCAAACCAAAGGATTTCACAGGCCTTCTATGGCCCATGGCCTGGACATTCTCCGCCCTCTTAGAATGAGGAGATATACTCATGCTCATTATTAATATGTTGGTGTCCTCAGACCACAGGAAACAATTGTAGACAGTAACTATTTACTGCTACATATTATTACCTTGAAAATAAATTGAAATTGGCGTTATACATGGGAGTAATCTTTGAATGAAATCTAATTCAGTGACAAATGCATTTCAGGTCTTTGTGGCATAGATATTGTTTGAGAGACTGAACAGAGGAACAGCTGTGGTTATCATCAGTCAGATGTCTGGAGCTTGCTGCTAGCTGGTTTTAAAAAATGGATATTGTTATTTTGAAAAGGTTTTCTTTATTGTATTATTTATAAATGACTCCATTACTCCTTTTAAGTACTGCTGTCTTTTCACAGGTTCTTCAGATTATTTTCCTCATGCTCTTCAGTTATGTTTTGCTGTTTGATTCTGGCCAAAAATTAACACCATGCTTTATTGCTCTTATTGTGTGGGTCGTGGACATAGCTGCAGAAGAAAGCAGACAGGTTGATACATTTTGATTGATATTTTATGAAAGCAGCTTTCTCAATTGTTTTCTTCATAAGTAAATTAGTGTAGGAACTGTAGTGCCCAGGCATCCATTGCAACTTTGTTTAGTGTATGATTTTAAATTTTAAATAATTTATTTTGGCAACAGCAAAAATTATTGGGGTTTCCTGGTGTGGTTACTAACAACTACTTTAAATGATGTAAACAAGCAGCAAGAACAATATCGTAAACTGTTCTTATAATTAAAAATAAAAATACTGTCACAAAGAACAGTGAAATATTATGAAGGACACTGTCTTTGAGTTGCTTATAAGATAATTGTTATACTTTCAAAAATACTTCTGCTTGCATTTGATATTAACATTGTCATGTGTCACAACATGCAAAATGTAGCCTTTTGGCTGAAGTATTAAGGATGGCACTACACAATGCACTTTCATCATTTCCTTTGCTTAATACAGTATGTTTGAAGGTAACTGTACATTGAGATTTACTTTCATTTTGCAGATGCTGGTTAGTGATCCTGACATCAATGAAGACCATGCCCACTCTCAAGAAAGCCATTGGTTGAGGCGACGGTGCAGAAATTATGTGCAGCAGACGTGGAATCGTCTGGATGTGGCAACAGTGGGTGTTTTCCTGCTGGGAATGATAGTGTTTTTTGACCAGGAAGGTGTGCACATACTTGGCCGTATTCTTCTCAGTGTGGACATATTCCTCTTCTTTATCCGAACTTTCCAGATGCTGATGGTCTTTGAAGAGTTAGGACTGATGCTGATCATGGCTGGCAAGATGGTAAATAGAATTTTCCTACATTGTATCATAAATGTATATCTTTTTTGTAGCCCTGACAAATTTTGATTTAATGAAGATGTACATTTGAGGTGTCTAGAGCGGTCCGGTGGTGCAACAGTTAGCATCTGTCACAATACAGTGAGGATTGGCTGCCATGGGCTCAGATCTCGTTTCAGGCATGCTGTTTCTTCTCTATATTTGGCATCTGTTTACAGGGCTGGCTGCCTTGCCATGATACAGCCTTAGTGGCTCGGCGAAAAACACCAATTCTTCCCCCCATGACAGACAGACATATATGCTTCTTATCGACTGCTTACATCCTCCCTGCCTGTATTACGTAGCCTCAAAGTGTAGTCAGCTGTAGTAAGACTGGGAGTGTACAGTTTGAAAAAGGGGTAATACACTGTGGCAAACTACAAATGAGAACTAAGACTTTTTGTCTAGCTTACTGCATTGCAGTTTGTGAAGTGCATGTATTTTCATGAATTAATGCCTTTTGAAGATTCATGGATATGAAAGCACACGTGAATGCAATTTGTGGATCACCATATATGCAAGCAGGTTTGTGTGTGGATCATATGAACCAGTGCTCATTCTGTTGGCACCTTAAGATGTCAGACATTCAGAGAAAATATACAAGGAAATGCCTTTTAATCACTTGCAGATTAAGGACACAGTGAACTTTATGATCATCCTTTTGGTGGTTGTACTGGCATATGCTGTCATGTCTGAGGCAGTTCTCTACCCTGAAAGTGATCTGACTCTTGTGCGTCTTTTCCATGTGCCTCGCAAAGCGTACTGGCAGGTGTTTGGTGAAGTTGGTCTGGAAGAAATAGAAATCAGTGGTAAGGAGTTGTGTGTCTTTTACTTCCCTGGCTGAAAGTGAGACTATTGCATTTACATTAATAGAGGACCAAAATCCACCATCTTTATTTCTTTATTACTTTCTTATTCTGTTACACAGTGCCTCCTGTGTGTGTGCGCAAGTGCGTGCACGTGTGTGTGTGTGTGCGCGCGCGCTTGTGTGTTTGTGTGGTTATTGCTGTAAGTTTGAAATCTGCTCGATCACTGTGGATCATCCTTGTTTGCAACTGTTGAGTTAGGGGTCGACTCCATCCCTTTCCATCTCCATTTTACTCTCCTGCTATTGTCTTCTCTCCATTTTACAAGGCAAATGTAGGAGATGTATGAGTTTATTTATCCATGTGTGTAGTAAACATACTTGGGAATTACAGAGTATGTGTACAGATATAAAATTGGGAAATGCAAGAAAAGGTTGTAGTGAAGAGAAATTGATTCTAATGGAATAAAAGGATCAGAATGTGTTCTTTCTTGAAAAGTTTCATCACCATTGTGATTATTAATGTTCCTGTTTGAAACAGATGAAGGTAGCTGCTCCCTGGCTAATGATTCTAAACATTTTGGAGGGGACATTCCACATTGCCCTACCCACTATGGTCGCTATGTTGCTTCAGTCATGCTTGGAGTGTACATTATGATCACAAATGTGCTGTTACTCAACCTTCTCATTGCTAGATTCAAGTAAGTGCTGCTTTCTGTTGGAAATTTCAGCTCATAAGTGACATAGTCTTACACCAGTTTCAAACAGCAGATAAATACCCATAGATCCCTTTAACTACTGTTTGGTCTAGAAATTGAATATCAAATCATAAGTGTTTAGGCTTTAATTTAGATCATCTGTGAAGACATTCACAATGAAACAGGAGAGTGTTACAAAGAGGCTGTATTTAAACTTTCCTCAGAACAAGATAAGAGATTAAACGAAGCTGCTTTTTGTACTAGATATGTGCATTAAGAGCTATAAATTTAACAGCTTTGTATATTATCTTGCTAGCAAGACGTTTGACAAAGTTCATGATGATGCTTGTGAGTACCAGTCCTGGCATCGCTGTGAGATCATCACCGAGTTCTACCATCGCTCAACATTAATCCCACCATTCAACATGGTCAATGCCATCATTAAACTCTGCAAGTACATCTGTTACAAAATGTGTCTTGCATGCAAGGGCTGCTGCAAGAAGATAAATTGTCGCAGACAGAATGGGATGACCAGCGAACAAGAACCTCTTACTCCAAAAGGTAACTCTGTTTTGTCGTCTATGTTAGTCTGTATTTATCCTTTATGTTAGTCTGTATTTTGTCCTCTTTGTTAGTCTGTATTTATCCTTTTTTTCTAGGAATACTTAAGCTGGTTCTTTTTAAAACTTGATGTATGGGTATCATAGTCAATCTAGAGAAGAAATTTGGCTTGAAATGATGTCATAACTAATCATTCATAACTTCTCATACACTGAGAGCAAACTAAAGATTCCAGGTCTAGCATCTGTTTCCCCCCACCCTATTTCAGGTCTGTTATTATAGTCAGGACTAGCTAAAATGCTTTCAATGCCAGCTAGAATATCTCCAAGTCACACACTGAACAAAATCATTAGAGGCAGTGACCTGAACATTTTATTAAGTGCTGTTACTGTAAACACATTAACTGACTTTTGCAGTGCATGCCACAAGGTCACCTGATGGCAGTGTCATTAAGGTCACATGGGATGCTTCAGTCATAAGTAACGAGAATTCAGGAAATGAGGAACCTTACAGTGTAAAACTCCGTGTTTACAACAAAAACATGGAGTTTATTCATGAAGGTGAGCGTCACTTGTGCTAAACTGCTTGTGCTTTCCAGCTCAAGTTTATTGTCTGTTGGCTTCATGGGCAGTAGCAAACATGGAACCAAGACAGTCATTTAAAACAAAGGCTACTGTTTTTGTTCCATTAATTGAGATCTTTGCTTTGTTACTACTTTTATCCCATTCCCTGCACCAGCTGCTTCAATGGCCTCTTTTTGTTTATCTATGGTAAAACCTCTTTATTAAGACCTTCTGTATTGCAACTTTGTTTTAGATATGACTTCATAGATATATTTCATTATCTAAACGTCATCTCTATTATTAGCTTCCTAGTGCTACTTACGACCGACAGTTTGTGGGTTGTTGCAACTTTTTTGCAGAAGTCCCATGTTAAAAAGTACATTTAAAAATAGATTGCTACTGGCGATAGTTGCACTATATCACCACTTTCTGCAGAAATAATGTAAAATAAATACATTTTGAAAGATACTGCTTGTTTGTGGCTCACCGATCATGTCGAGCCAGAACCATATTGCTCCAGACATATCTACCACCTGCCTGAGTCAAATTGACCCTGCTGGGATCATAATGGCCCACATACATTTTCCCACCTTCAAAGTCCATTTGACCCAGGCCCAAAAAGTGAATCAATCACCAATGCCACAAGTAGCTATTAACATCAAATATAACCAACAGAACTTTGCATTTGAACAAGTTCAGCTTCCATCTTACTAAACAAAAATGACTTCTTGGCAATACACAATCAGATAAAGAATCTCACAATGGCACAAAATGCTATTTTAAAACAAAGCCTTTGTCATCCATTTTTCTTTTGCTTGGATGTTCATATTAAATGTATGTGCAGACTTCATTGTCACTGTTTGGGCATTCATTTAGCCTGGGTCTGGGTTGATTTATTTTCAATGTTGGGATGAAGTGGCCTTACTTGGGATGATATGGTCATGGCAGAGTCAGTTCAACTCAGGCAGGAGGTCAATGTTTCTGGGGCTGTTGGTTTTTAAAAAAAAAATACCGCCCCCCTCCTATTAATTGTTTTTTGTTTATTAACCAGCCTACATCAGTCAATTGTGTTTCATTAATGACCTTTTTCAGAAATCAGGTTTATAAAAATAAGATTATTGTAATCAACTGTTTGTGCCCTATTGAATGAAAGCCCATTTACATAAAATCACATGGCCTATGTCGCATGATTATTGTGACCATCATCTGGCAGTTACCGAATTAAGCAAGGTATGCCCTGATTGGCTGCTATAATTATTTATACAGTTATGTATAAAACACAAGGGTTGGTTGGATGTGCAGTTATTGACAGTGCACTTAGCAGTACTTGACAAGGACATGGTTGAAAAAGAAAGTGGAGATTTTGTTCCCATTTTGCATAAAATTGTTAAGGTGAATGTTATTTTTGTTTTAATAATGTATAATATTTTGTCTCTGCACCCTCATCTTTGCTAATATAAAGTCCAGCAGCAAACAGTACCAACAGCATGCAATTTCATGTTTTTTATTTTATGGCAACACCACTGACCAGTCACACTACATCATAACTGAAGCTGAAACTGCAATAATCCTTTTCTCACTTTTTTGCTTTTTCAGAGGAGTACAAAGTGGCTAGGAACAGCAAATGCAAATATCAGACATTCACTTTCTGGGATTTGAAACCTTCTAGTACCTATGCTGTCACAGTAAATGAAAATGAAGCAAATTTGTTGCAATTAGAGTCCCCTTCACTACGTCCTGGTGAGTATAGATAGATCCTTTTTCCTTCAGATGATTAGTTATCGATTTTGATTGTCTCTTTCACATGACCGCAGCCAAAGTAGACAATAATTTCTTTAAATAATGTTAATGCAGAAATTATTGCTACCCATATAACATAACATTTCTTATTTTATCATAGAATCTTTATTTGCAGTTCCATTGCCATATTTATGGCATCAGTCTAAGCGATCACAGAGTTTATTGAGAACTAACTGTATTTTGCCTGACACAGCTGCCATTATTTGTTCATAGTAAGTGTAGCGATAGGCAGAGCAACTTGTAGGTGTTACCTAATCTTTAAAGTTGAATGTCACTTCTTGACAGAGCCACTTGACTTCCATCTGTTCAAAATTAAAATTTGAAATGCATTGGTTTGACAGAGGACCTTGCAGACATCCAGAAGTTTGAAGCCAAGCAAGCAAACTGGGCATGTAGGCAGGAGAAGATGGAAGCCACCATGCTGACACAGTGAGTCGCACAGTTGAGTCAGACACAAACTTAGTGATGCAGCACTCTACTTGTATGGCCCTGAGGTGTATAAAACTGTAAGAGAAGATTTTTGAATGCAGTCTTAATATCACTGGTTCTTCTTGCTTCCATGAATGCTTCCATATCCTGTAGGTTGTCTAGACTGCAGCATAGTTTCTTGGTCCTGAAGGTTGTCTAGACTGCAGTATAGTTTCTTGGCCTTGTAGGTTGTCTAGACTCAGCATGGTTTCTTGGTCCTGTAGGCTGTTTAGACTGCAGTAGGGTTTCTTGGCCTTGCAGGTTGTCTGCAATATGGTTTCTTAGCCCTGTTTGTTGTTTAGACTCCAGCATGGTTTCTTAGCCCTGTATGTTGTCTAGACTGCAGCATGGTTTCTTGGCCCTGTATATTGTATAGACTGCAGCATGGTTTCTTGACTGGTTGTGACACGTTTTGGTAGTGAGGCAACCACCCGCAGCCTAACAGGTTGCAGTTAGTGATCGAATGAACAAATAAACTTTATTGAGTAGGCCTTTGGCCCATTTCAAGGGGTGAATGGTTTATGTATATTAAGAGATTAACTCTTAGGTCATAAATAGCTAAGATTTGTAAGTATATACATATACAAAATGTCAACAATTACATTAACGGCTGTCTTACAATCCAGTAATACAGTACTCCCATTCATAAAACATCAATATGAATTTGAAATGCCTTAAAAACAAATAACGATAGGTTGGGCAGGATTTGTAGCGCTAAGTAACAAAGCTAACTTAAGACTGGAAGGCCATCCATGGAACTCAATGGGTATGAATTTCTCTCGAATATTGTTGTATGCTGGGCAATATCATGACAGAATGGGCAGTTACAATCCATATCAACTACGTCTTAGGGCATGCGATTTTTTGGGTGAGATGCCTAATCTAGTCAGGATGCTTTGAACCCCAACATTCGACAAGTTATATAAGTTTAAAGTAACTGAGAAAGAAGATTTAAAAGATCAATACAGTTCATAACGTTCTTTGGACATAATTTCTGCTCGCCAATCTTGTTGATAACAATCCTGAATCCTCTTTTTAAAAACCTCTTGGTTCTGTCAGACATGTCCAAAACCATAACAAAATAACAGAAAACACACAAAAGAGACCCAAATCAGTTGCAGTTGGTAGATAAAGTGACATGGCCTTTAGATATAGATTTAGAAATAGATTAGCAAACAAAACAAAGTAAGTGATGACTGTAGTAGTTTGACATTTCTTAATCCAGTATTATTTACACCAAAACTGAGTTGGTCACTAATTTTGTTGCAAAAGATGTTTGTGTATAGAAGATGTTTGTGTATAATTGTTACGTGAAATGAAATCCTAGAACTTCGAACACATTTATTATGCAAGTTAAAGACATCAGTTAAATTTAGTGCAATTTTCTTACTGTTGACAGTTTTACAGATCAGATGTGATTTTACTGTTCACTTGAGTTTTGCGAGTCATAAAACAAGAAAAGTAGATAACCAATGGTGGAAAATGTTAAGATTATTTCCTTTTTTTTCCTTTTCATTCCTTTTAAGGAAAGTGATTAACATGACTACAAAACTTTTGGAGGAAAGCAAAGAACTTGACAGGAAGTAAGTTAACTATTATTAATTCTGTGTGTGTGTGTTTGTGTGTGTGTGTGTGTGTGTGTGAGCATGCTTGTGAATGTGCGTGCATGTGTGTGTTTGATGTTTAATAAATGCAGTTGCTGCGTCTTACTGTTGTTCAGGCTACATTGATTGAAATTTTCACTCATCCAATACACCTGTATTAACGCAGTGGAGCTATAGCTATCAAGATGTTTGGATTCATGGGTGCGAACTGAATAGGAAGAGCTAAAGTGCCACTGTTGGAGAGATAACACTTCAGAAATCATTATCACTAAGGGAGAACATTTATATTGTATACGCCTGATGCGCCAGTCTAAATGTGCGCCTTGGTATTCACAGATCCGCGTCGAACTCCGTGACCTGAAGCGCACGCGCCGCTGAGCTGAACGTGTTTGGCGGAAGACTGGACTCGCCATCCACAAAGAAATTTATAATGCCGCAAAGCGAAGCGTTGCAAAATGCATTTATGCGGCTAAAGCATCATATCTTCAGGGCCAAATAATTAACTGCACCTCCTCCAAAAAGCTCTTTGCCATCTGCACTCAAATGACTGGATCTAAGACAGCAACACCACTGCCTACTGCCTACCCTGCTTCACTGCTGCCGCAAGTTTTTAGTGACTATTTCACCAGCAAGATATTGGACATTCGATCATCTTTAGACTGATGTCCTCCCAGGATGCTCCATGTCCAAGTTCCTACCAGTCTCTGAGACCGATGTGAAAGCGGTTATTCTACAAGCTAAACCAACAACTTGCGAGTTAGATCCGATGCCCACAAGCCTTCTTCTCGAGTGCCTAGATACTCTACTTCCTGCCATCACAAATATTGTAAATGTCAGCCTGTCGTCAGGTGTTTTCCCATCTTTGTTCAAAAATGCGATGGTGAGGCCACTTCTAAAGAAATCCACGCTTGACGTCAATGTCCTGAACAACTACCGTCCAGTTTCCAACTTGTCTTTTCTCTCAAAGATCATAGAGAAAATAGTTTTGACACAGCTCTGGGCCTACTTACAAGAGCACCATCTTATCCCACAAGCTCAGTCGGCGTATAGACCTTTCCACAGCACTGAGACCACTCTTATTAAAGTAACAACAGACATATTATCTGCTCTTGACAGTGGTGATGTCTCTCCATTAACCCTACTGGACCTGTCTGCTGCATTTGACACTATAGACCACTCTCTGCTTCTTCACAGACTCCACACCCTCTACCGGATTTCTGGACCTGCGCTCTCATGGTTCAACTCCTATCTCACTGATAGGACCCAGACTGTGTTAGTTGATGGTCAGATATCTCGCCCTGCTTCACTTTTCTGTGGTGTTCCCCAAGGCTCAGTACTTGGCCCAGTTCTGTTCATCCTGTATACTAAACCCCTTTCATCATGCATCCAGTCTCACCAGGTTTCTCATCAATCCTATGCTGATGACACGCAGCTTTCCTGTTCCACTCCGCCGGCTGAGTCTCACTCTGCTATTAGCTCTATAGAAGCTTGTATCAGCGATGTCAAGGGCTGGATGGTAAAAAACAAGCTTACACTAAATGATGATAAAACGGAAGCCCTCTTGTGCCATAGAAGAAGACATCAACCTTCACTCGTCAGTCTGCCCAATCACATCAAGGTGGGTGACAGCAACATCACCTTCACGTCATCCGTTAGGAATCTGGGATTTATTGTCACTGATGACATGACACTCGATAGACATGTAGCATCTGTCTGTCGATTTGCCTAATATGAGATTCGTAAGATCAGTGCTATCCGTCACTTTCTCTCTACACGTGCTACCAACACTCTTGTCTGTGCGTTTGTTCTTTCTCGACTTGACTACTGCAACTCCTTGCTGGCAGGCTGCCCTGACTACCTCATTCAGAGACTCCAGAGAGTACAGAACTCTGCTGCGCGTCTGGTGCTTAGAGCAAGGAAACGGGACCATGTCACTCCTCTCCTTTGTTTTCTACACTGGCTACCCATCCGTTCTCGCATTCAGTACAAACTGTCTGTGCTGTGTTTTAATTTCTTTGCTGGCTCCTGTCCTGACTATTTCTCTGAACTTCTCATCCCTTACTCTCCGGCCAGACAACTACGCTCTTCGTCTGACAACCGTATTCTAACTGTTCCTGTCACCAGAACAACAACATATGGTCACAGGACTTTTAGCTACTGTGCTGCAAAACAATGGAACTCTCTTCCTTTCCATATCCGCCATCTTCCTACAACTGAATCTTTCAAATCTGCACTGAAAACGCACCTCTTCCTTGAGCATTACTCCTAACACAGTCCACACAATGCTAGTCCTTCTTACCCTCCTCCCATCCCTCTGGCTACTTTACCCATCTTTCTCGCAGAATCACTATATTTTCTCTGTTCCTGTTACTTGATGCCTTTTGTTTTCTGTTTCGTCGTCAGTACTGTCGTTTTCTTTCGTCCCCTTTGTTCTGTATCTACTTAGTCCACGTCTCTTCCTCGTTTTAAGCGCTAAGAGCATGCTCTCTATGAGTGTGAATATGCGCTATAAAAATCTTCACTATTATTATTATTATTATTATTAACATCATTTGTTTGCATGTATTTTTCTCTTTTGCCTCCAGAATGACAAAACTTTCGGATGAAGTCAAGGCTGAAGGGACCAATAGGAGGATTGATGTGATGAGACTTGAAGAAACGTAAGCATTGTAATTTGTGTGTGTGCATGCATGTGTGCGTGTGTGTGTGCATGTGCAAAAGCATGCAACTTTCCTCAAGTTATCCACAACGCACAGTACTTGGCCCAGTTCTGCACATTCCACTTTCATCTTGCATCCAGTCTCGCAAGATTTCTCACCAGTCATATACTGATGACATGCAACTGTACTGCTCCACTCCACCGGCTGAGTTCCACTCTGCTACTAATACCATAGAAGCCTGTATTAGCAATGTCAAGGACTGGATGGTAACAAACAAACCTGAACTCAACAATGATAAAATGGAAGCCCTCCTATGGTCGATAAGAGTAAATAAACCTTTGCTCATCAGTCTGCCCAATCACATCAAGGTGGGCGAAACCAACATCACCTTTGCATCATCCATCAGGAATCTGGGATTCATTGTCGCTGCAGACATGACCCTTGATAGACAAGTTACAGCTGTCAGTCTGCCTATTATGATAAACATGTTACAGCTGTCTGTCAGTCTGTCTATTTTGAGCTCCGTAAGATCAGCACCATCCGTCACATTCTCCGTACACGCAACCAACACTCTTGTCTGTGTGTTTATTCTTTCTTGGCTTGATAACTGCAACTCCTTGCTTGCCAGCTGCCCAGAATACCTTTTTTACAAACTCCAGAAAGTACAGAATTCTGCTGCATGTCTGGTGTTTAGAGCTAGGAAACGTGACCATGTCACTCCTCTTTTTCGTTTTCTACACTGGCTACCCATCCGTTCTTGCATTCATTACAAACTGTCTGTGCTGTGTTTTAATTTCTTTGCTGGCTCCTGTCCTGACTATTTTTCTGAACTTCCCTTACATCCCAGCTAGACAACTCTTCTCCTGGTATGACGACCGTCTTCTTACTATTCCTGTCACCAGAACAACAACATATGGTCACAGGAGTTTTAGTTACTGTGCAGCGAAACAATGGAACTCTCTCCCTTTCCATATCCGCCACCTACCCACCATTGAATTCTTTAAATGTGCACAGAAAACGCATCTCTTCCTTAAGTATTACTCCTAACAACAGCTCCTACAATGCTAGTCCTTTTTTTGTACCCTTCCCCCATTTCCGCTTATTGCTACTTCCCTGCTTCTCCTCCTTTTGCAGATAATATTCTGTCTTCTTTACTTGTATCCTCTTTTCGGTTTGTTTGGTTTTTTTTTTCGGGGGGGGGGTTTGGGGGGTATTTATTCATTATCAGTATTTTTGTTCATCCTCCTGTCATATGTTGTTTGTTTGTTCTTCTGTCCCTCGTATGTTGCCCATGTCTTGTTTTTGTTCTTAACCGCTAAGAACATATTCCTTAGGAGTGTGAGTACGCGCTAAAAAAATGTTGCATTTATTATTATTATCTCATTAGCTGTATGTGTTCATAGTATTTTTGTGTATTTAGCAATCAGCACCATTTACTGTATGCCATGCTAGTTTGTTGTGTTAGTAAACACAAACTCCTTGATACAGCAGCAGGCTGGGAAGGTTATGTCAGATGTAAACAGATTCAGAATATTTGTTAGTGTTTAGTCTGTTTCACAGAACTCTAAAGCAAGGACCAAGAGGTCAAAATGCTGTTTGAGATCATTTTACAAAACATTTGTGTCCTAAAATTTCTCTGAGAACATTCATGGTGCCTATTAATTTTAACGATTGTCTTTGGAAAAGGCAGCCATCTCAGTTAAGCTTTTCTCTTCTCCCAAAAAGGATCTTTTTAGCTTTTGGGGAAGTGGTTATCTTAATTTTTGATGCAAGTAACAGGAGAATGTGTCATATTTGTCACTTATCAATCAAGTTTGTTCCACAAGCCCAAATTTTCCGAGCACATTCAACTTTATGAGGCCCAGGGTAAAGAAAAAAGTGGCTTGCCTTTAGCCCTCTATCCTGTCACTCAAACAAATTTCCTGAGTACAAACTTTCAGTTGTTTTTTTCTTTGAATGAGACCTTTGAATGCTGATACAATATATCATATAGTTTATGTTCTCCTTCACATTTTACATGTGCTTATAAAGAATTTATTTAAGAAATTAGGGATGAAACTCATAATAAGTCAAATAACCATTATTTCACCTTTTTATCAAAAGCTTGTTTTGTAAAAAATAAAAAATAAAAAAACATAATATTAAGATAGTGTTGCTATCTTTCCTTGGTGATTTCCTTGAGTGTGTACTGTACATTACAGGAGCAGTTTCCTCCACTTTGTAGTTATTCATAGGTCAGGTGGTTTTCTCACAACATTACCACCAAGATTTATTGTTGGTAGTTGCTGTTATATCATGTTCACAAAAAATATGTATTTTGCTTAGAATGAATGACTGTTGAGTTTTTGTATTTGGTTACCCTTCCATTGAATAATTCTGATTCAGACATTTTCCTTGTATTTACAGTTTGGGCATGATACAAGGTGAAAATAAAATAGAAGCTAAAGAAAGAAAGAAGAACAGTGATAAGATTGTACTCATTACAAAATTTATCAACAAAGAAGTAGATGAAAATTTCAAAATACTGTCCAAGCGTGTTGATGAACAAGAAGATCATGTCAAGCTTCTGTCTGTTGACAGAAACATTGTGCATAAACGTTTCCATGTGATGGAGAAAGAACTGGAAGTATCAAAGAAGGAAGCACAGGGCTTAAGGGATAAACTAGCAAAGTTTGTCGAAGATAAAGTGGCTGCAGATCAGGAAGCTAGCCAAAAGATAGATTTACTAAAAAGTGAAGTGGAGAAGCTGACAAGAAAACTAGAGTCTGCACAACAAAAAGTAGAGGAGGCCAACATGCAGGCAAACATTTTGGCAGCAGAAAAGGCAATGGCAGAGGAGCAGCGAGTGACAGCTGAGAGAAACTGTGCGGAAGCAGAGAGAAATTGCATCATGGCAGAAAGAAATGAGAGAGATCTTCAGAAACATCTGCTAGAAGCCAAGGAAGAGATTATACGGTGTCTTAGAGGTTGTGCAGAAGTCAATAGTTAGTCCTCAGTTTGAGCAACAGTAGCAGCAGCAGCTGCTAAGCTACATAGTAAGTTAGTAACAACATTGGAGCCTCTAGGAACAGTACTAGGGCCTTTATCATCAATAAAAGCACTGGAGCCTTCAACATTGATATCAATACTGGAGCCTTAAGCATCCTTAGCTCCAGTACTGTTACTAGTGCCTTGAGGCACATTACTAGAGACTGGAAAGTATGCTTCATTCACATTCTCCCCCCATTCACCCCTCCGATCACATCCAGCTAATGTGCTTTTGGAGCTCAAAGTGCGAGAACCATAAAACGGTTGCATCATTTCTTGTGTTTCAAAAATGTATTATTATTTTAATCTCTTTTTGGTTACAGGTTTCTATTAGAAAAAAATGAACTGATCATTTAAATCAATATTTTTGTGGGGGGGGGGGTTCAAGTCCTCATAACAGTAAATTTTTTTTAACAATTTGTATACTGTTTTGCATCCAAATCACTGATATATCACTAATCAGACAACGACGCTCTTCGTCTGATGACCGTATCCTCACTGTTCCTGTCACCAGAACAACAACATATGGTCACAGGATTTTTGGCTACTGTGCAGCAAAACAATGGAACTCTCTCCCTTTCCATATCCACCACCTTCCTACAACTGAATCCTTCAAATCTGCACTGAAAACGCACCTCTTCCTTGAGCATTACTCCTAACACAGTCCACACAATGCTCGTCCTTCTTACCCTCCCCCCACTTCCGCTCTTGCTACTTTTCTACCATCTTTCTCTGGAGAATCACTATATTTTCTATGTTCTGTTACTTGGTGTCTTTTGTGTTTTCTATCTTTGTTTTCTGTTGTTTATTTTTCTGTCCCTTGTGTTCTATCCATGTAGTCCATGTCTCTTCCTTGTTTTAAGCGCTAAGAGCATGCTCTCTATGAGTGTGAATATGCGCTATACAAATCTTCATTTATTATTATTATTATTTAATCAGTACAATAATACCTTATTAATCACAGCCAGACCAATTGTAAAATGATTATTACTCAGATCAATGGTGATTAGATTTCAGATCGGCAGTATCTTGATCATGCTAGCACATGCAGTGTAATATTTATCGGGTTATCATGATCTGTAGAAGAGAACGGTCTTGGTCAACCTTTCAGTATTACTGTCATAAGATAACAGGAGATAGGGCTAAAGCTTAGGTGCTGCACTTATGCTTCCTGCACAAGTCGAGCAAACGGATTCACACAGGAGTGGTTGCGTAGCTGAACACAACGATCATCCTATTGTCCCTTGTGTTGTCGGAATGACCGCTGCTGTTAGGGCGAGGGCATGTCTTGCTTACTTTACCTCTCGTTAATAAAGAATTGTCATTGTCCCCAAAAGATCTGTAGAGGAGGAAACCAGAGGTGATCGCGAGCCGGATTGTGTCTATTGAGTTCAAGGTTGAGGTGTACCTAGCACGGACACAATAGCATTCGATTTTATTTCCTCCAAGCCGCACACAGGCAGTGAACAGGAAGCCCGACCCAACATTACTGGTGAGAATGGTGCGGTGGCCAGTGGGCAGTAGTCAAAATGACCACCTGTCCTCAGATATCAGATATCAGATCTTCTGCTGGGAGTTAGTCTTAGAATCATGAAAAAATGCAGCATGACCTTACTCAGAATTTGTGGGCAGGCGCAATGTTTTGCGTACCCATTCCCCGAGGTTCACAACAATGACATCACTTCTTAAAAAAATAATAAGACCACTGCGTTTATTATGCACCCAAACACTAGAACTCTCTTCCTTTAAAAAAGACCCAGTCAACTGAAGTGTCTAACCATACCCTGAAAGAGATCTCAAGATTATATCTCCTGATAATTGAATGGTTGCATATTATGTACTGGTTCAGTTGAATGGCATTTCATTATATGATGATATTTCTTGATGTTTGTGGCGTCAGTTTCATGATCATTTAAAATGTCATTAATATTTTTTGTTGTTTATTTTTATCAGCATCATATGATGGTGATGAGTGAACTCTTATAAAATGAGTTCTTGTGCTGAAAAAAAAATTATTGTTTTAACAAGGTTTGTGCTGAACAAAATATTATTGTTTTACCAAGGTAAACAAAAAGACACCACATCACTATCACAACCTTTTTTTAAGAAAACACAGATTTGTTTAGGCCAGTGGATGTAACTCCTGTGTATTGGTTGTTATATTGTTTCACCACTCTCCCAGATTTGCTCATTTGTGTCCTTTTGGATATTAAACTTCACATTCATTCTGTAAATGTAAAAGCACTTTTTTTACTCAGCTGTACTTATGCACTTTGTAGCTAATTGAATGTTCACTGACATTTGTTACCAGGGTTGGATATATTTTTGAAACTGGTATGTACTGCAAGTTTTTTTCCCGAACATAATTAAAAGTATAGATTGGTCTTTTGTATATGATTAAAATACATTTAAATTGTTGACTGTGTCTTGAATCAATGAATAATGACCGACTGGAAACTGCGAGCACTCTGTTAGTGAAATTGATTAAGTTCTTGTAATTCAGTAATTTGATCAGGTCATCTCTTCCATCATCCTGAAACCTGCTCAGTCTGTCTCGCCATTAGTCATGTTGAAAACTGTCAATCATTGGCAGAAGCCCACTCTCAGATGAAAACTACATCAATCACCTTCGAGTTGACCTTTGATCACATGGTACAGCATGTCGTGCAACACATCACATTCGCAGCATGTTACACACAGCACATTATATTCACATTGCGTCACATACAGTCTACACTCTATACTTAGTCAACTTCTGACAAGTCTATCCATTAACAAATTAATTAAAGAAGTA
Source organism: Marisa cornuarietis (assembly GCA_004794655.1). NCBI lineage: Eukaryota > Metazoa > Mollusca > Gastropoda > Architaenioglossa > Ampullariidae > Marisa > Marisa cornuarietis. The sequence goes on from SMMW01000001.1 coordinate 19,931,993, forward strand.
TATATGGTACTAACGTATTAAAAATCTTGACTTTTGTAGGTCATTGTCTCAGATGAGAGGGTGGTCCGTTGGCCGTAACGCCTGTCACAATTACAGTGAAACACCAGTCCCCCCCCCCTCTCTCGGATAAGATTAATACTACCATTCCAATACTTGCATCATGCTTTTTTATTTAACGTCATAGTGTATTACAGCAATACAAGTAACAAAGTTCACAAATTAACACACACATAGATATACAAACCTTTATAAGGCTTTCGATAGGTTATGTAATAATTAATGCAGGGACTATAGAACGTACTGCGCTCATTCAATGTGGAGGAAGGTCTGGTACGCACTGTCAAGGCACTTTACGACGGCATCAAGAGCTTGGTACTCTTCAACAACCAAGGGGGTCAGCTCTTTCCCATGGTGACTTTGCCCAAAGGATGACCTATGTCCCCAGTGCTGTTTAACATCTATCTCGAGAAACTCACATGCAATACACTCCAGGACCATCACACCTCCATGTCGTTCACTAACGACATCAATCAGATAGTAGCCAGCAACAGTGAGTTACAGACCCTCACAGACAAACGAGTGGGTACAGGATGGAAATCAGCACGGAGAAGAGCAAGATCATGGTAAACACCATTGGATCTAGCAAGGCTGAGATCCGGATGAACGGGGTACAGCTGGAGAAGGTGCAGTCCTTCAAGTACCTGGGCGCGATCTTTTCCAAGGACGATAACCGCGCAGGGGACGTAAGTCTCAGGATCACAGCGGCGATGGCCAGGCTTAAAATTTGGGAGGGCAAGAGTGTCAGCACGAACTTGTATTACTGGACTGTTTGCAGACGATTTTTTTAAGTTAAGTCATAGAACGAGGCTGGCGTGTACAAAGCTTCCGGTTAATATTCATTGTTAAAGCTCGCCGAGACTAACAGCGGAGGATTTCGTAAGAGGCTAAGCGTTGGTCTCGGCAAACAGACAGCAGTCCACCCTATACACGTCCGTGGTGTCAGCATCCGCAACAAATTCAGGCTCTACAAGTCTTTAAAAGTCTCTCGTTGTGCCAGTCATGGTGTACGGTTGCGAGACATGAACTTGCTCACAGAATCAGAGTGACGGATCCAAATGAAATGCTGTAGTAGTCAGTCTAGACTCCTGTGGATCTCCTACATAGAGCAGAAGACAAACGACTTCGTCCGCAGCCTATATAGTCACCTGTTTGGTGGGTCCACGGGACCCTCTGCTCACCACCGTCAAGCAGCAGAAGCTGGTGTGGTTCGGTCATGTCATCTGACATGAAACCTTGCCGAAGATGGTGCTTGAAGGGTACGTAGAAGGCGACCGATGCCATGGCAAACAGAAGAAAAGCTGGGTGACATGCAAAGAAGTGGACTGGCTGGCTGTCCACTTAGGGACCTTCTCACGTGGGCGTAAGACCTGCCCCGCTGACGTGAATTTACCTCTACAGCAATTCATTGTATATCCCCATACGACGGGATGAAATAAATAAATAAATAAATAAGGCTATTTCAACTACTGCCTGCTTGCCATGAATATCGTTCACGAAGGGTCCGTAGTTCTGAAGTGAGAATAAAACGTTTCCCCAGGGCAAAATGGGAACTCGACGAAAAGCTTATTTCCGAAGTTATAAAGATTTTCAGACCACACAGGCACTTCTTCATGCCTCTTTACCTCAGAGCACAGTTGCCACCACTTTATAGCTACGGCCCCAGGGCTAAAACAACAGCTGTGAGCTCTGGACACCGCTTTATAATTTTGAAAACAAGACGCTTGTCCTTGAATTCCCCATGTTGCCTCAGGATATGCAGTTAATTACAGAACTATGTGGAAAACATTAATTCAGTTGCGTATGAATCAAGATGATTGGCTTTGGAAGGCAAACCATGCTGACAGTCAACGACATTCCCATTTTCACATTACGAAATAAAGGAAGGGGTAGCATCACAGCACGCTGCTTTATTCAGCGTTAAACGACAAAGCAACATTAACAAGACGCAAAATTCATTGAAAAATAGCTCTCCCGATTATCGCAATCACAAGAAATTATGTAGTATTCAGAATAGCATAAAATTTATAATCATATTAACCACATCCAAGGTTTGCAAGTCAGCGTGCCCCCCCCCCCCTCCAAAAATAATAACCTGCGTCTTTGATTAATGCCTTTGTTCTGTAGTAAACTAGTGTTTCTTTTTACTTTCTTTAGATCGAGGGGACTAGATGGAAACAATCATAAGTTTTGCTTGAATGGTGCTTGAAGGGTACGTAGAAGGCGACCGATGCCATGGCAAACAGAAGAAAAGCTGGGTGACATGCAAAGAAGTGGACTGGCTGGCTGTCCACTTAGGGACCTTCTCACGTGGGCGTAAGACCTGCCTGTTACCCTCGTAAAAAAAGATTTGTTATTAAATTGCCTCTCTCTCTCTCGGCTCCTAATCCTATACATTTGTTGTACTTTGTGAAGAATCACCACAAGCATTGGGCTGGGGATTGGGGGGGGGTGCAAAAAGATATTTTTGGGAAGGGAATGTTGCTCCCCCTCCCCACTTGTTCCTACGCCACTGTAATAATACTGAAAATAAATAGTTTTAGGGTGTTTTTAAAAAAACAACAAAAAATTTTCCTCAAACTCTACGAACTATACTGAACTATGACCGAAACTGTATGAAGAGCGTAAACCAAAGCAATTTTTCTACATGATTGCCTTATAAGAATTCCTAATACAGGTATTTGTAAAACAAGCCACTCATCCTCTTTTATCCTTCTCTACACTTTTCCCTTCCTCACAGGTACTCGGGCGGAAACTGGCTTATAATGTGGCAAAGGTAGTTTTGCCTTGTTTGGAAAAGAAGTGGGGATTTTTCGCGGGGTTTTAGTTTAAGACTTCATTTTTCAAGCTATTACTTACTTGGGGGCGGGGTACCTTTAAGCCGCATATCTGTTTTGTTTTTAAGAGCCTAAAAATGAGCTTTGTAATAATATACTGCGACTACTAAAGGACTTCAAAAACCAAGCACCACTTCTGTCTTTATTATTATTTTTTTTACATTCCTGTTTTTTTTCTTTTCTGTTTTTGTTGCGCAATGAGCATTCTTCTGAAAGGATACCTGCGCATTATAAATGGATGAATTATGACAATACAGTTTGTCTACACGACATCTCAGTTAGCATTGTTGAATCCCCTTGCTACTCTTAAACTCCCAACCTGTTTAGTAGACACCTTAAGGAGACTTTCCCTTTCTCATGATTCTGTGAATGTTGACATCCCATCGAGACAACGGATTCGAATCCGTCGCTACCGGGCTGGTCGTCGTCAACAACAGCGTCCTTTGAAAAAATCCATCACCTGCTCTGCCGCTCGTCTTTACCTGGTTCTGAGACTGACTCCGGTATTGTGAAAGCTTCGCTGTGTGTTGTCAACTCTCTGCTGAATTATGTTTCCATCACACATCAGCATCAGCGGGATGAGAGAGAACCAGTTAATGTCATCACCCGTAACACCAAATGGAAACACGACCGACCAAATCAACATGGTCGTATGAGAACAGGAGACTGCCCAGTTTCCCTAAGCACCAAACGAAGTACAAATGGTGGGGAAAAGAAATGTGACCTTAATTTTAACGAAACTTTTTCTTTTCCCAAGAGTGGAGGACTTTGAGTAGAAAATAAAAATGTGACAAGTATATGTGTTGGTCACTTAAATGTGCAATCAGTCTGCGACAAGGCTGTGGACATTCATGATTTAGTGTTGGAAAAATACTAATGTCTTTTTCTTGTCAGAGACATGATTAAAGGAGAGTGGTGATGAATCAGTAATCAAAGACCTTACACCACAGGGCTATACGTTTACACACAATCCCAGGAGTGGTAGGAGTGGAGGTGGAGTTGGTGTTTTGTTTAAACTACACCTAAAGTTTACAGTGTTGAAGAGACAAACACAGTACAGGTCCTTTGAGTATATAACAGCAAGACTGGCATTAGCCAAGCAGACATTAGAGATCATTTGTTTATATAGACCTCCATCTAAAAAGAATCACCTTTCAGATTCTCTGTTTCACGAGGAGTTTGCCATGCTGCTGGACAGTTTACTTACAAAGGAGAAGTTTCTTATTTTGGGAGGTGTAAATTTTCATTTTGATAGACCTCAGGATAGTGATGTGAAGCGGTTGATTGAGGTTTTAGATAGCCGTGGTCTTCGTCAGCTGATTGATAAACCAACTCATAGACTGCGACATCAGAGCCTCTGGTCAAGTCAGCTGTTGTAGAGGATTTTCTGATTTCGAACCATTTTGTGCGGTCCTTGGTGGCTGATCTTTCTCGATCAAGGCGTAAAAAGACATCTGTTTTGTGTAGAAATTTGAAGAAGATTGACCTGAACGTTTTCAGAGAAGACCTGTTTCAGTCAAAGTTGTTATTAGATCCTCCCACAGATGTTGATGAGTTAGCAGAATTATATAATCAGACTTGATTAGAGCTGCTTGATAAGCATGCGCCTGCAGTTGTCAAAATTGTTGTAGATAGACCAGATTGTGGGTGGTTTTGTGAGGGGGTGAGTGAAGCCAAGAAACAGAGACATTTGGCAGAGAAACAGTGGAGAAAGACCAAACTTGAGATTGACAGACAGCTGTATAAGTTAGCCAGAAATAAATATGTTTGTGCTGTAAAAAAGGCTAAATCGTTATTTGTACAGGAGCAGCTAGAGGCTGCTAGTGGAAATCCCAGAAAGACTTCTGACATTGTGAACAGCTTGTTGGGTAAGAACGGAACTAGTCCGGCTCTTCCTGAGGTGGATGACAAGTCAGCTGCCGATCAGCTGTCTTCTTTCTTTGACAGAAAGATAAAAGAGATTAGTGCTAGGCTCGAGAGTGCAGCTTGTGACTTGCCAGAGTGTGAGGAAGACTATTCTGTGCCATTTGCTGATGTTCCGCTGACTTCTTTCACTAGTATTGATGAGAGTTACTTGAGGAAACTTGTAGGGAAATCAACTAAAACTTCATGTGCTGTGGATCCTATACCAACTAAATTTATTCTTCAGTTTTTGGACATTTTATTTCCTGTCATTTTGGACATTATTCATGCCAGTTTGAGAGCAGAATCTGTTCCATGGTGTTTTAAACAGGCTGTTGTGAAGCCCTAGTTGAGGAAGGCAAACCTGAATCCATCTGACTGTAAAAACTATCGTCCAGTATCAAATTTATCATATATTTCCAAATTACTTGAGAGGGTGGTCGCAGAACAGCTAATGACCCATTTTATTACTTATGGCTACCTAAATAAATTTCAGTCAGCTTATCGTCCTGGCTTCAGCACAGAAACTGCTCTTCGTGTGACCAATGACATTCTTTATAGTGTCAACTCTGGCAGCTTAGTGCTTTTAGTACTACTTGACCTGAGTAGTGCGTTTGACACTATCAACCACCGCCTGCTGCTCCAGAGACTGTCGTCGGAGGCTGGTATCGAGGGCGCTGCGCTGCAGTGGATTGACTCATATCTTGCCGATAGATCTCAGAGAGTGATTATCGGCTCTGCGAACTCTGAGACAGTTCCTCTGGTGTGTGGCGTGCCACAGGGATCCGTTCTGGGTATTTTATTATTTTCTGTTTACACTTCACAGCTTGGACGAGTAATTGAGTGTTTTCAGATGGGATGTCAGTTCTTTGTGGACGATACACAGATTCTGAACAGTTTTCCCCCCAACCCAACAGTGGCTAGGATTGCACTTCAACGATTTGAATCTTGTTGTGTGAAGGACTGGATGACCAGGAATCGTCTTAAACTCAACGACGACAAGACAGAAGCGTTACTGTGCGGCCCCAGGGCCAGACGGGAGCAGATCGGCATTAGTGCTGTGCAGGTCGGTGATGCCTCCATAGCCTTTGCTGTGTCACAGGGCTCTTTATTGGTGCAGAGCTCTCCATGTGCAACCATGTTAGTTCTCTTGTGTCAAAATGCTACTACTTTTTGAGGACTTTAAGTAGACTACGGCCCATGCTGACTCAGGCTGCTGCCAAGTTTGCCAACTCACTTGCTCTGGCTATCATCAAATTGAGATTAGACTACTGCAATAGTGCATTCTGGCGTGTACCTGCTACGCAGTTAGATCGACTCCAAAGAGTTGAGAACACGTACAGCCGCCAGGATTGTCACCCGTGCAAAGTGGTCCACTGAGCACATCACCCCTATATACTACAGAGCCTTCACTGGCTCCCAGTGAACAAGCGCATTGACCACAAAGTGTTTTCGATTGCTCAGTCCTGCATGTTCAAAACTGCTCCTGACTATTTGCAAGAGGTATAGTTCCTCGATCCTTACCAGCCGTCACGTGGCCTGCCTGCGCTCTGGCTCCCAGTCACACTTCTGTCTCCCTGCAGTGGAAGACACAAACAAGAAGCGCACTGGAGCCAGGGCCTTCAAAAACGCTGCACCTAAACTGTGGAATGCCCTGCCATCGTCATTGTCCACTATCACCTCAGCAACCACGTTTCGGAAAAGACTGTGAAGACCCATTTGTTTACATAAGACGGACTTAAAAAACCTAGCACCACTTCTGTCTTTATTATTTTTTATTTTCCTGTTGTTTTATTTTTTCTTCTCTTCTGTTTTTGCTGCGCAATGAGAATTCTTTTGAATGGATACCTGCGCATTATAAATCGTCATCATCATCATAATAGTAAAGAATCATTTAAAAGCAACTTCTATTTTTTCCTGTAGTTGTTTAAGGTTAGAGTGTCTCTAATCGCTTCAAATATTCAATTTTGTACGTTGGCATTTTAACGGAGTATGGATGTTTTCTTGGAAATAAGGAAATAACCACAGACTTATACAGAAATCCTATAAGTGCGGAAATAACGGCCGCTCGTTCAACTGCCAGTAAGGAAACAGGGGACACTACTCTGTTCGTTTTGTGTAGCAACGGGACAACCGCTGGCGGAACAATCTATGGTCTGCAGAGCAAGTAAAACATAGTCTTTTAGCAAAAAAAATTAAATTTAATTAAATCTTGTTGTCTAATTAAGTGTTATAATTTTTAGCTTTCTTTAAATTATATTATCTAAATATATGTATATTTTAAACTATTTATTCCAAACACATTCAATATTTTGTCTGTAACCGTGGCGCTAAACGACGGTGAGCATGATGCTGTTAGCTAAGATTTGGAGAAGATACATGACTCATTGTGCTGTTTTTTGTCCTATTCTTCTTAGTTACTTACCTAGATCTCTGCTACGTGTTTGCATGTTTATGCTGGGATCTTTGAAATTGTCTTATTTTTGTACTTTTTTTTTTAGCTTCCTTTGGATGTGACAGTTGACATGAGGTCAGTTACCGGGACACAACGAATGAATAAGACTGTAAAGCACACGAGTTACATACAGAGTGCGACGAATTTATTATTTGCGATAGCAAACCTTGACTTAAAATTATGAGACTGACTTAACTGTTGGAACAATCGTGACCGAAAAAATTACAGGCTATCGGCTTTAAACAGCCTTCCATGTTCAGTCACCAGTGACAAATCAAATATTTGCAATGCATACGTTCTTGCCTCAGATCATTGTCAGTCGTTGTTACAGACAGCTGTATATTTGAAATGTTAGGTGTGTTGAAATTTTATTTTGCTTGAAGCCAACATTGCCTGGTCCTTCGACTTTCACAGTTTCAGAATGCAACATCGCAGTGATACTTAAGATAATACTTTATTTGTCCCAGAAGGCAATTTGGTGGCAGCTCGATTAAATTAAAAAAAAACCACACTCACACACACTCTCTCTCTCTCTCTCTCACACACACACACACACACACACACACACACACACACACACACACTTTATGGCTAATGCTCTTTTGAAAGTGCTATGTTGATACATAGATTAACCGTACAAGCAGTTTTCAATGGATTGGTCACAGTGGATTAGTTATCATTTTATTAGTCAAAATAATTGTCCAAAGCAGAGGGGTACTAGTTTGTTACTCTCCCATTGGACCCAGCTGTCAGGAATTCACTACAAGTAACCCCACCTCATGCTCTGCCCATGGAAGTTACATGGTACATGCAGTCTAGACTAAGACAAACATGACTACTTGTCGAGTGAACCTCCATGCAACTTTGGCAATCATTTTTATCCATTTACGATCACATTGCACTTTTGCCAAAGGACAGCTTTTTTCTGGAAAGCCACCAGCACGATATGAAACTTTTTAAGGGGTGTAAAGCTGGTCAAAAGTCCGCCATTGTTCCGTCCCAAGCCCGGATGAGTAAGGAGGAGGGTTGGACATAGGGCTAGCAACCCTATCCCATAAAACCCCTTATGCTATGGAAACGACAGCTAGACAAAGGCCTGTCACTCGAGACAGCCCCCAGAACAGCAGCAGACAGAACCAGATGGAGGTCCCTTGCTGTCGCCTCACGTGCCAGACGGCACGAGGAGGACTGATTGATTTTGAAAGCTGGTCAAAATTCTATGCAAGCTACATTTGGTCTGTGCAACATCGCATCTTATGACCATTAGAGCAACTGCAATTACTTACCCTATGGTGATTGCAAGCCAAGTTAACTCTCTTGGTTTGAAAGGCCACGATCGTGGCTTTGCCGGGTAGCACGGGCAAGGCGATTTCCATTACTAGTTATTGCAAAGTTCAACTTTTCTCTTTTCCAAAAATGTCTAGGTTTCTTGGTCTAATGTTTATCTCAGAGCAGCAATAATAAAAAACAAACTTGACCACTGTCGTCTTCGCGGTCTTCAGTTATAAGCCAGTCATTGTAATGTTCATTTTTATCTTGAACCAAGAGGTTTAAGTGAGGAATTTCGACTAGTTAAATAAAAAAACAACAAACAATTTATTAATAATAATAAAGCATGCTTTTAAAGTGCAGAATCCTAGTGACAGGCTGTCTGTGCTTAACATTATTTACTGAACACTGCATTCAGTGATCTTATTGATGCTGGTCTGAATTATCAAATCATACTCTGAATAGTTATTCACTGCTTCAGCTGTTCTCGACAAAATGACAGTGACAAAACAGCCATTTTTGCTAATACTGATTGATAGTTTTTGATTTTACATGCCTGATGTGATCCAATTTCATCATATTAGTCTCATACTACTTGTCTCTAACTTATTTATGTCCTCACAAAGTATTGTACACAAATTGTATTTGGAATATTCTAGTGTGTAGGCCTCAATGCACCATCTGAGAGATATCCAGATCCTGTATCTTCTGATAAGTCTGTGACAGTGATTAATATGCAAGATTTATACACATATATGGATGCAGATTTAAGATCTTTGTGAGTATACAAACAAAACTTGTACCTAACCACGCAGTGCCGATGAACAAGAAACACATGCCTTGATGGCAATATCTGATATTCATCACTTTAAGACCAAAAATTACATGTCAAGTACTGCTTGTTTTTTTTGTCTTGATTCTTTTTGCGTTACATTTTATATATACTGATATTAAATATGTGACTTAACTTTGGTGCAAATGTAAACAGTGTAGTTGTTGACCAGATGTTCTAGGCTAAGCTGCCATTGTCGTCAATTGCAAAATTGTATCTCCCTATCATGATAAGTCTTGGATGAATGTCACTTGCCCGTTCTCAAGTCTTTCATGGTACCCAGAATCAAACCCCAGAAGCATTTTTTCACCATGGTTGTTTCGCTTAAAGCAGTGAACTTATTACTACTAGTACTATACAAAGTGTTTGTCTCAGAACAGGTAAAATAACTATGCCTGGCAAAATTTCTCCTGTGTATTCTTCAAAGTCACGATATGATAGGTCATGACGTCACTGCAAGAGGGAGAGTGTGTAGCCTTATTGGGTACCTATCCCTAAAGGGACGGGAAGGCAGCAAGTGAGAGAAGATGGGCATCACACTCATAAAAAGCTAGGCCTAAGAAAAGTGTGGTTTCTAACATCTCACACCCCAACAACCAAATATGGTTAGAGGATGGCCTTTACCTTCTTAATACACAATAATGGCAAATAGCACAGGTCACTGAAACAGCAGACGAGATCTTTTAAGTACGATCACATTGGCAATGGGATCACAGATATAGGCAGCTTGCGGAAGAAGAGATATTACATAAGATATGCACATAAATCATTAAACTCTTCAACATCCTGAACAACTTTGACTTTCTTAATAATGTCACTTGTGATTATCTTTTCATTGAAAAAGTGGAACAGTGGAGCTGCAGGTATCTTAAACATTCAGAATTAGGTGAAGGTGGGGGTTGGTGTTGCAGCGGTTAACATGCCTGTCACCACGACAGTAACAATCAGGTGTTATCGGTTCATATCGGCTCTGACATACCCCTCTTCTTTGAATGTGACACCTGCTTACAGGGCTGACCAGAAATGGTTTTCTCTGGGTACTCTGGTTTACTCTAAGGTGGTCCAGTGGCGCAGGGATTTACAGTGAGGGTTGGCTGTCCTGGGTTCAGCTTTCATCTTGGGCTTGCTGTTCTTTGCATGTGGCATCTGTTTACAGGGCTGGCTGCCTCGCTGTGGTATAGCCTTAGTTGCTGGTTCAGCTTAAAACACCAATTCCTCCCCCCCCCCTCAACTTTCTTCAGTTTCCTCTACTCTGTGTGTATGTGTGTAAGTTCTATACAGTGTGTATGTATATATGTGTGTGCGCTTGCATGTTCATGAGGGTGCATTTTGATACCTTCCCTAAAAAGGTGTGCCCATGTGCCTTTAGGTACTGGCTGGTGCTGGGGAAAGGTGTTTTTAAATGTGCTTATTAGTTAAGAATGATTCTCTATCCTATCATTTATCAAAAGTTGCCTTCAACAGACAAAATTGTCCCTACCAAAGGCCTATATAAATTTTTTGTTTATTAACATCAGAGACAATGTACAAGCCTTTCAAAATTGCTTTATCTGGGCTACATAATTTCATTTTTAGGTAACTGTTGTCTTAGCACACTCTAAATCATCATTGTGATGTTTCATAATGCCTTTTTTTTTTTTTTGGTCTGAAATCCACCCATCTTTGCAGATAAATTAGGAGAAGGTTAAGGAAAACAATGTCAACATGTTCAGACTCAGGGAGTCAAGCGAGTCCCCTTTTGCATCTGGCTTTTCAATCAGCTCCCTTACGCATCAATGGCAGTAGAGAATCCCATGCTGTGAAGCTTCAGGAGGTTTTGTATCAACAGATGATTGAAAACTCAAGTTTCTGTGATGTCACACTCCTCATTGGGGAAATTGTGAGTATTATCTCCTGGAATCTTAATTTTCTTTTTTACTGTGTAAATAAAAGCGACAATAGTCAGCAGGGATCATGATTCACAGAAGGATTGCTGACCACTACAGAGTGTGGATGGCTGCCATTCTCTGTGTAGACTTTAGATGAAAATATGCAGAGATGTCAATTAAAAGTGATATACAAATAGAATACATTACAAAACATCTTTATTAATCCCTTTCAGGAAATTATTGTTTATCTGCCATGGCAATATAACATTAGAGATTACATGATACCTCAAGGTTTTTTTTTTTTTAAAAGAGTGTTTGGAGTACCTAATTTTAGCTATCTGTCTTAACAGTACTGCTGCAGTTGTACTATTAATTACATTTTACATATGTTGTTTGGATACATGGGTTAAACTGAAATGATGTTTAATCTGTACTTATTTATTTCCAGTCTTTGAGAGCACATTGGTGTGTATTGGTCACGTGTCCATTTTTCCGATCTCTGTATGACAGTGGCATGAAAGAATCTGTGTCAGGTGAGAAATTCAATTTTGATGATTTGCAGCTTGCAGTGACTGGGGTTTGTTACTTTGAAGAAGAAGAAATTATGTCAGAATTTTGAAGCCACCCGTTTTAATCTTACAGTCATTAAAGTTCAAGATTCATTAGTTACTGATCTCTCTCTTTATATATGTATATATTAGACACAAGGTGTTGAAGAGAAAATTTAATACTTGCAACAATCTCTTTGAAAAGCTTACAACAGTTTTTTTTAATTATTTTTGTTCACTGAGGTTTGGTAAATTTCATACAACATTATTAAAATTTGTTTACTTTGTTTAGCCTGCAAGATTTCATTTGAATTTATTGCTTTAAATTTTTTAGCAAACTGTTCATTAAAGACCATACTGAATGGTTCTATAATTTTACTAATGTTGATATGAAATGTGTAAAAAGCTAAGCCAATGTCAGTGATGTCAAAATCTTTAGTAAAATTTGCTTTTTGTTGATTTGATTTTTTTTTTAATTCAAACCACTGGTAGTGCATTTTGTAATAGATAAGATAAAAATTACAAGATGCTTCAGAAAAAAATTTGCAAACTATATATTGTCAATGAACTTACGTATACAAAAGATTTGGGACTATCATTTAAGCCAGAATGGTATATAGCATGTTTTTGTTCCATCTATTACTTTGGTTTCAGGGAAAATCAAGCTTGACTTTGGGAGTCCGTACGCAATGAGGGAGGCAGTTAAGTTTCTTTACCTTGGACAGGTGCAAGTGACATATGAAAGAGTGCGAGAACTGTTGGAAGTAGCAGAATACCTTCAAATTACAGACATGAAAAAGTGCTGCTCAGATTTTCTCTTCACTCAAGACCTTACCAAAGAAAACTGTATACAGGTAGGACAAAGCATCAATAATTTGAGAGGTGGGATCATAATTACATTTTCTGTCCAACTTTTGTCATGTTGACTTAGGATACTCAAGTAATCATGAAGTATTTTGGTGTTTTTTTGCCTGACCTTGCAAGTTCAGCAGATTACAAATGATTTATGTTACCTTTTTCATTCTTCCTAAAGATTTTGCTGTTATCCAGTCTGTACAATCTGGAAATATACCATGCCGCCTTCAGGTTCTTATGTGGAAACCTTCCAGACCTTATTCAGCTGAAGGAGATGCTTGATTTTACCAGAGATTCTGTTCAGATGCTCATATCTGACCCAACACTGTCCTATGTGAAACAGGAAATCTTTTTTGATTTTATTGTCAGGTAATATTGATTTTGCATTGCTTGAAAAGAGCTGATTAAAATTTTATTTGAATCATCAACAACTTGTATTAGGGTTGTTAGCAAGAGACTGTTGGCAACAAATGAAAAGAAAAAGAATTAAACATTTTGCCAAGGACTGTATTTTTTGAGGTAACTTAAGCAGCTTGTCATCAGTTAAAACAATTCAGATAAGTGGATTTTAATATTTTTAAATATGTATTTTTTTCATTTCTTGCTCAGATGGGCAGAGCATGATTTACCTGGAAGGACAGAGAGTTTTCAGGAATTGTTCTTGACTTTAAACCTCAAAGCTTTGTCACATCAATTTCTGACAGAGACAGTGGAAAAACATTCTCTTGTGTTAACTTCAGAAAAATGCAAAGTGAGTTGTTTTTATTCATTGTGAAATGAAACAGTGTAGTTTATTGAATACTCTGGTTAACACTGAAGTTATTGCTGACTTAAAAAGGTCCTCATCTGTAGTATCTTGGTGAGATGAACACGAATATGACCATGAAAATTTTTTATTGGCTCTTGTTTTGAAGATATTTGATATAGTTATATTTTGATATAGATATATTTTTATGTTTACCGTGTAAATTTATCCAGTAGGACTGTAACAACAGCCTAAAGAAGCCTAGAATGATGTAATATTGCATCACATTGCATAATGCCACCATGCACACATCATCAAGAGTTTATTGCATCATTTACCGATGCATTGCAGTACTACTGCCAGGCGGCTACTGAAGTAAGCTGACATTAGCAGTGTACTATATAAAGCCCAGTCAGAAAGGTTGAGCATTTAAAATATTTCAGACTTCATGGAATTTAGTTTAACCTAATGCTGCATAAAACTGTTATTATTTTATCCATTTAGTTACAATACAGAACACTAATGCCTCGAAACTGTGTTAATACCGTGGACAGCTTTTGCTATATTTGTGGGGAAGTGACATTTGCCAACCAGAAGAAAAGTGTCAAGTGAAGAAGGCATATCATCTGTACTTTGGATGCAAAATTCTGATTTATTTTCCATGAAAAGCATGGCGCATTGGTTTAGTCTAGCAACTTCCAAAGTGTATAGATTTCGCTCCAGTTAATAAAAACGAAAGTGTTAAATAGAACATATGTTGGAAAGGATCTAATATGATGTTTCCCCTTTCTTGTTATCGGTTTTTCATCTCCTGCAATCGTATTCAAGAGTTCTTCAAATATAACTGATTCAACAACTTGCTGCAGGGTGATACGAAACAAGCATAGAATGCTTTTCGATTAATGTCTACAAATTTTCTCGTGAATGTTAGGGCAGAAAACTACAAGGAACTAGTAGAAGACATGCTGATGCAGTATCAGAAACTTGGCTACAATTTGTCTTTAAAGATTCACTTTCTTCATTCCCATCTGGATTTCTTTCCTGACAACTGCGATATGGCTAGTGATGAACGTGGTGAAAGTTTTCATCGAGATATTGCAAAAATGGAAAAAAGATACCAGGGAAAATTGTCCACCACCATGCTGGCTGACTACTGCTGGACACTCTCCAGAGATGCTGCCAAACAGCTGTACAAGAGACGAGCAAAGAAATCTAAGACGTAGTCTATGACTTGATTTTTTACAGGTATTAACCATAGGTCAATTACTATTAGCATGCATTTCATGATGTACACAATAATTATTTCAGATTACAATAAAACTAGAGCCAATTTTGCATTTTGATTGACATGCTCATGTTGAGCACATAAAAACTGATAAGAAATGACTAATTTTATTTCAGTAACATGACTTCTGTAAAAAGTTGTTGACCAGTGCTATTTTCGTTGCCCATGAAATTTAGCTCATTAACGTATCTTTAGTTTTGCTGTCACCCAGATAATCATATTTTCGTGCTGACACAATTTTTTATAATGATTTTGGAATTCTCACTTATTAGTTATAGTTATTTTGAGATGACTTTGTATAAAAGTTATAAATGATTAATAGGAAAGGCGTTCAAGAATATCAGCTACATATGTAAGAAAGAAAAAGGTTTTCTCATTGTGCTTACAGATGCATGTACTGGAGGCCAAAATACAGTCCATGGCTGGTTTGGCACCAGGCTCATCAGATATGAGAGAGGTGATTGTGCTGTGTGGTGGACTTGGTACCACTTCCTTCTTCGACAGGTTTCTCAACTTGTTTCCAGGCAATGGATCAACTCACCTGTATGCATTTCTTGTACAAGAAGCCCGCTGGACAGAGTTACCTCCTCTTCCTTTCCCCATTCGGAGGCCTACTGTTGCAATTGACAGTCAGGGAGCTGTGCTGGTTGTGGATACAGACAACATTGTTCAAGAAAGCCAATCACATATGTTAGTATTGCAAACACAGCACAACACCTGGACAAACAAACAGGTGGGTATTAAACCAAAAGCATAATTTGACTGAATTTTGTAGTTTGAGGTGTATTTCTAGAGGTGATGCCACATGATCAAATTAACAGTTTTGCAGCTGTGTTTGTCAAACCAATGTTTTCCATAATGCAAGGAAGACAAAGAACTGTTTTGGAAACAACAACATATGGTCACAGGACTTTTGGCTACTGTGCTGCAAAACAATGGAACTCTCTTCCTTTCCATATCCGCCACCTTCCTACAACTGAATCTTTCAAATCTGCACTGAAAACGCACCTCTTCCTTGAGCATTACTCCTAACACAGTCCACACAATGCTCGTCCTTCTTAACCCCGCCCCCTTCCCTCTTGCTACTTTACCCATCTTTCTTGCAGAATCACTATATTTCTCTGTTCCTGTTACTTGATGCCTTTTGTTTTCTGTTTCGTCAGTACTGTCGTTTTCTTTCGTCCCCTTTGTTCTGTATCTACTTAGTCCACGTCTCTTCCTTGTTTTAAGCGCTAAGAGCATGCTCTCTATGAGTGTGAATATGCGCTATAAAAATCTTCACTATTATTATTATTATTTGCCATGCCACACAAACTTGTTTTTGGAAATATTGTATGTGTGCAGTAGTTGCATCCCTTGGTGATGATGATAACAGTAATAGCAACTTCTAATGGGTCACATTTTATTCATGTAGGAAATACCTGCATTTTTGTAATATAACGAAAGAATAACTATCATTAATCATGTCATTGTATTCCACTGTGAAATTTTATTAATGGCTTAGAAAAATGTTAAATATTAGTGGAAAAAATAACCATGATTGCGTGTAGCGTGGATGCTAGCACAGATTCTGTAAGATTGATTTTTTTTTTGTTTCTTTCAATTTGCTTTCATTCGAGAGGGATGGGTTGTCAGATACAAAAAATAATCCTGTTGAAGTGGCATGTTACACAGTAGAAACATAAAGGCAGGAGCTAAGTAAGTCTTGATGGGTTGCTTTTGAGTGAAATTTCTAAGGCAGTAAGATGTATCTTTTCAATTAACAGTTTTGGTAAACAAAAAATTCTCTCTGTGCCAGTTGAAATGGCCTGCTGGGGAAGAAGATGTAAGATTTCACCATGTCTTCTGCTGTGGTGGCCGAACTTTCATAGTTGCATCAAGCATCAAACGAACAAGACCACACCATCCATCATCTATGGACAAACAAGACCAGCGCTCTATATGGCAAGTGCAGTTACTAGAGGTCGACAGGATTTCTGGTGAGCTGTCAGTCAAATGCTTCCTCTTTTTTCGATCTGCAAACACGAGGATTCAAGCCTGCTGCCGTCAGGGAGATGGAACAACAGCTAACCCAAGCATCATCTTTGTTCTGGGCCAGAAGACTGGAGTTGCCAGCAGGTGCCGCAATAAAAAGGCTACAAAGCTTATAACATATGATGTAAGCCATGATGTAAGCCGTGACAAGAAGAAGGAACACTGGCGGTCCCCATTTGAGCCACTCACATACGTCGTGTCCGAAGGTTTGCTAACCACAAGGCTGGGGAAAGTGACTTCCCATCTGTTTTCTCTCAAAGACCGCAGGTGGAGTGCCACTCAGAGGCATGCGCCAACGCTGCCTCCTGTAGACCCAGCTCGTGAAGATTTTGCAACTGCTGCTGTCAACGATGAAATTTACTTATTCGGAGGAAAGGGGCTCGATGTGAAAAAACCTCTGGCTTCAGTGGCCAAATTCTCGTTGGCCACTAGGACTTGGACAGAGCTGAACCCTATTCCTGTGCCACTGATGGGGGCAGGAGTGACTGTCGGTCGTCTTCCTGCTGATGTGCTGCGGTGCCACATAGACTGCCCCCACTGCTACTTCCATAGTCAGCGCAGTCGCACTGTCTACGACCTGACACTTCCTGATCACCTTCAAGGGGATGAAGAAGATGACTATGATGATTATGATGACGATGATGATTACTATGATCGCAGCTTTTCTGATGAATGGTACTATTCTGATGCAGATTTTGAGGAAGATTGGTACTGAGATTAATGAGCATGCATATGCTAACACACATAAGACAGATTTTACGACCTTGATTAGGAAAAGGTGAAAAAAAACAAAGCAGGCGACTAAAATAAAAAGTCTTGAATTCTTTCTCACTTCCTTTACTAGTCATTTTTTGTTCATAGTACGGTCTTTCAGAGACTGAGCTACTCTAGATTTTTGTTGAATCTTTTGCTGTGTGCAAGAGTGTGTGTGATGCATGCAAATATGCTTGTGTGTGCACGTCTTTACTTAAGCCCAGTCCTGCTCTTTGTTAAAAAGTGTTATTTATATTTGTAAGATTGTAAAAAGTTCTGGGAAAGGCAAGCACTAGTGTTGCACCCATGAAAGGCAAGTTTTAAACTTCAATAAAAATGTTCCTTTTCTTCTTGGCTTTAATTATTCTGTTGAGACCATACTTCCTGGCTACTAGATGAAACAAATTTCACTCAAAACTTGTTTGTATGTCACAATATGCATAAATGCTATAACTTTAAATTTAGATGGGTTTAAGAAGAAACAAACATTTTGATGCCTGTTGCAAAAAGAGAGAGATGCATTCCAATTTTTTTTCTGGCTTCAGAAGAACTGAACTAAAGCATTCCATGTACTTCAAAAGTTTTGACGTGTGTTGTTGTTTTTTTTTTTAAGTAATGCTGGTAGAGTGATGTTTTATTTAAATCGCTTTAATTTTTGTTTAAGCTGAAAAAAAGATTCACTGGTTTTGGTTTTGGTTACCAGAGCTGGATCACAAATGCAACAGACAGCTGCAGCAGCAGATGTGATCAGGACTATCATCAAATGGTGAATGAAAAAAAAAAACTAATAGAGTACAAAAGTAACTGATTAATTAACTGATTAATTATCTAATGAGGTTTTGGAGGACAGATAAAAAACAAAAACTTTAAGGTGCCGTTTTTAAGTGTTCGAAGACTAAAAAATCTGCTTGCAACTGTTGGCAAATGAAGAAACCAAATTAGGAATTTTGGGTGGTTTTTTTTTTTTTTTTTTTGATGATGCTTAGAAAAGATGTGTACTCCCCATTTAAGATCACTCGTAGTTCACTGACCAAGAAAACGATTTTCATCAAGATGCATCTGTTGTTTAGGACCATTTATTTAGTTTATTAAACCCACTGCTCCCACATATTGGGTGTCACATCTAATCAAAATCTAAACTTGCCATCATCACAAAGTTGTTATTGTGCTACCCCAATTGGATTGGTTGATAGATTTTATTGTTTTATAACAGAAACAGACAGAATGTTAAATCCAATTTTAGGAATAGGCCACGTGAAAAGATAACAAAGTCTACTCTTGTACTTAAGGTGGTTTATTGTTTGCGTCTGCTGTAGTACAATTAGTTGATCAAGACTGTGTGGGGGCAGTGTCATGAACAGTTTGTTTAAAATTCTAATAAACTTTGAATTGCTTATGGAAAAACTATGATTTTCAGAAGTTGAGTTTGTTTTAGTAATAATATTCCCCACTCCAATTCAAGAAAAAGAAAAAAATCTGTTGGTTTGGGGTGTTTTAAGAAAGAGGTGTGTGCGTGTATGTGTAAGTTCAAAAGTGTCAAAAAGTCATTGTGTGTTGTCTGAATGTTTAATGCTAATTATTTTACAAAAATATAAAGACCTTTCTTTGCAAGGACTGGTTAAAGACCAGTACATGTGAAAGGGTCAAAAAGAACCAAACTTTCAAAATATGCTAAAAATATACTGTACAGCCAAGAGCAAGTGAAATTCTGACCACCCATTGACTGGCAAGAGAAAAGGTCTGTCGATGTTTCCTTTATAGCTATTAAGTATATATCCATATTGATGGCAAAAGTGAAAATGGTAGAGTTCTTGTATTTGTGTTTGTCTTAGAATGGAAGCAAGTGATAAACTGGAGAGCAGGCTACTAGTTAAAACATGATAATTCTGTAATAGGTTGTGACTAGTCAGTTCTACTGCTCAAACAATGATAGCAAGGCCTTTAGGCTTAAACTTGTTAGGGTGCCAGAGGTGGAGTCAATATGTAGCTATGGAAATAAATATGATGACATTTGTATTTGGAAAGTAATGTGATGTTTCCTGTCCAACAGAAGATTTTAATACTTTTTGTTAAATTTTGGGAGGAGGAGTTTAAGCCTAGTGTTTGGGATAGAAGGTGTCACGTCACACCCATGTATCTCATTGTCTTCTTTCGTTCAACAAGACAGATCTGTCAGCACAGGACTTTCACGACACTAAATTTAGTAACACGTTGTACTGTGCTATCATTCAAGGATCCCTGGGAAGTGAAAGACTGGTTGGGTGGTTGATTTAGTAGGAAAGTGGTTCCACCTTGAGGTGATTTCTCATTATGGGGAAGAGGGAAGTGGTTTTCTCCGGGTAGTCTTGAAGTGAAAGGCTGGCCACCCGCTTATAATTTATACAGCAGTGAGCACACTCATCCTTCTAGAACCTTCCAAACAACTCACCAGTCATTCACTCTTCCCCATATTTCACGTGCGGCGCAGAATGACAGTTAACGGGCTGTCCGCATTCAGCTAGCTCTACTATTACGTGCAAACGTTGACAGTCGCACGGTGGAAGAAAAACGTGAATTGTTTGCGTGGTGTGTAACCTCCAGAAGGATTTTTTTTAAAATGAAAGTGCTACAAAGCTATTTATTCTTCTTGGTATGGAGCTCTCAAAAATATTGTTGGAGGTTTTACGTGTGTGCTCCTGGATTGAGCAGTCGGACCTGTAGTTTGTGAGGAAGGTGGCGATAAATTCTGGAAATTCTTCGATGTTGTGTACCGTATTGAGGGAAGACTGGAGAAGTTATTTGCATAGATTCACCATTTGCTGGTTGAGGCAGGCGATCGACAGCTGTTCCAGGTCAGTCAAATTTGTTTTATAAATATTGTCACGGATGTATATCTTTTGTGGCTGAATAGAGGTATCAAGTACGATCCCACTGAGCAAAAGGGAATGTGTTGTGGAGGTTTTTTTTCTTTTGCATTCTTTTATTGTTTAAAATGAGACCCGGGGTATGTACAGTCGATAGACTGAATTTGAAGCTCCGCACAGTTTTAGTGCAGAACGTTGCTTTAATGGATCGAGTGTTTCGACCGCTGGCCCGCTCATCAATTTCTTTATTCGATAGTGCACCACCATCATAAACAGCGATTGCAGGAGGTGAAAACCCGATAACAAGAAAGGGGAAACATCATATTAGATCCTTTCCAGCATACGTTCTACTTAACACTTTCTTTTTTATTAACTGGAACGAAATCTTTACAGTTTGGAAGTTGCTAGACTAACCACAATGCGCCATGCTTTTCATGGGAAATAAATCAGAAACAAAATAACTTCTTGGAATAGGGTTGCTTCCCTTCCACCATCAACTCACTTCTGTCCGCCTGCTTTCACGTTTCGCGACTCAAATGATTAATATTAAAGTATCTGTTTGGGGTTAATGATGAGTTATTTTATTGAGCTAGCTCTGTAGCTTCAGTCTTATGGAAGTCATGTAACGCAGCCTACCAACCTTCGGACCGTAAAATCTTTATCTATGATAGGCGTCATGATGCAGTATGCAACAAAACACTGAAGGTAAAACCCCTGCCGACTTCCATAATCGGTCAGTGTTAATGTCAGTGTCGCTAGGTGATGGAGATAGCAACTAGGCCGATAAACATTCTGATTCGCTGGTACTTTGGAAGAGGTAGTTTAAGGTAGCGGGTTCCCCAGGAAACGCCAGCATTCAGAGAGAAGTCTCCGAACGTGTGCCGTGAAAACAAATTCTACTGCGTGTTAGACCGAGTGATTCCAAGAAGTGACCTATCTTGATAGCTGGTAAGTCTGTCGTCTGTAGAGGTGAAGATTGTAGCTAGGTGTTGGAGGAGAGCAAAAACATCATCTCTCAAAATCTATTTTCATCTGGCGACATGATTTACTATAACAACGAAATATGTGTCGTTTAATCGTAAGACATCGAGTGTGGAGGAATAGGGTAACAGTGAATGGTGATGAGAAAACAGTTGTAGCAAGGTTAATAATTTCCATTAAAACGTTTGTAAAGTTTTGTTCAGTGTATCCCTAACCGATATCCCTTGTGGCCGTGGAACTGACAGAAAGTCTTCTTGCAATGGAGGCCTATCTTTATTTACAATTGCATCTGCATTTACAGCTCTCTCTCTCTATATATATATAATGCATTTCCTACAATCCCTGTATTCCTGTCTCTGTTCTTCGTTCACGCCACAGTTCAATTCCTGTACATCTGTTAATCTTCATCGACTTCATCCATCTTACAATCTTACAAACAAGACTGTCATCAGAGGAATCGCCCAGCAGTCGAGCGTTTAGCGATAAGCTCCGTTATATATCCCCACGGACGTGTATTACTGGACTGCTTGCAGACGATTTTTTTTCAGTGAAGTCATAGAACGAGGCTGGTTACGAAGTAGCTTCCGGTTTATTCACATTCATTGTTAAGGCTCGCCGAGACTAACAGGGGAGAACTTCGCAAGAGGCTCAACGTTGGTCTCGGCAGACAGACAGCAATCCACCCTATACACGTCCGTGATATCACTGGACTTTGTCAGTTCGGGCTGCGCCGTGGCAGCGTGTGTTGGAATGTTACACAGTTTCTTATCCAAAACTTGTTGATGTCGGAGTATCTAGTATTACAGTCACTGTCTACTTTCACTTTTTGATACAACGATAATCGAGGAATGAAGATGTTAATTGATGACGAAGTTAGATGAAGGCACGAGGACTTCAGTTGGAGTAATGGCATTAGCTGACGACATAACAATGTTAGCTGAAGAACTGAGAATGTTAGCTGATGATATGAGGACATCATTCGAAGATTTGAAGACATGAGGACATTATTTACAAACATATAGTCATACGTTGAGATTAAAGACGTTAGTCAAAGACTTGAGGTCGTTAACTGAAGATTTCATCATGATAATTGAGAACATTAGCACTAAAAGACATTAGTTAAGAACATAAGGACGTTGCTTGATACTGAAGACATTCGATATGGATCTGCTTCTTGGAAGCGATGCCTCCCCGTCTTAAGAGCTTAATGGTCTTCAGTTTCTGCAGGGAAGATACTCGTTTGCAGTGTATAAGAAATTTAACCACGCCTTCTCATTTTTCGGTCCCCCACCCCATGTTTTCAAATGCTGATACAGTTTTGGTTCTGATAAAACAGTCAACAGTTTCAGGCATACGTTGGACTTCCCCACATTTGATAAAACCTTCACCACTTGAGGTTCAGGCACAGCCAGACCAAGAATGGTTTGATAACCTGTTTTTCGAAAACAACGGTTTGCCAAAATCACTTACTGTTTCACAAACTGATTTTTGGGACTGTTAGTCACACGGGCAAAAGTTCAGTTATGCCGGTTTGGAAACACTGTGATCAACATTAGCGCACTCTTATTAATTACAATAGAGTTCATGGGTCAAGATATGCTCATGCTTGTACATATTAAAGCGGTGAAACAGAAAGGAAAACACTTTTATTGTTTTTCGTATTGTGGGATTTTGATTTTTCTTTTGTAGTTGTATTTTCATACTAGAGTGTGAATAATTTATAATAAATCAAGTACTCACTCTTTTACTACTTATTATTTACTGTATACTATATTACCAATACAATCGTTGCAAGACAAGTAAAATCGGTCATTTCAACATATTTAATGTTGGTCATCTTCATGAGCCTCTTGGTATAATTGCAAATTTACTGGCGAAACATGTTGAAAGAAGTGTTACAGACCGGGTTCCGTTGTGACTGCTAACAAAAAAAAAGAAAAGAAACTCAAACCTTAAAAACACTTGTTCTTGCAGTTAATGACTACGCTACGCAGGCTTCAAACATCGTTGTCCCTAATTTTTAATACTTTAATAACTTTTTATAACTTTCATGACAGACTGACAGGAGAATGATTTTTTCCTCTTCGCCATCCGCTGTCCAGTGAAGGGCTATTTTGGGAGGTGCCTCTGGTTTCATTCTGCACACATGTCCGAGCCA
Source organism: Marisa cornuarietis (assembly GCA_004794655.1). Lineage (NCBI taxonomy): Eukaryota > Metazoa > Mollusca > Gastropoda > Architaenioglossa > Ampullariidae > Marisa > Marisa cornuarietis. The sequence goes on from SMMW01000001.1 coordinate 19,955,415, forward strand.
TCTCCATCTTCTTTTTTAATTATGGTTGTTATATTTGTGCAGCTGGCTCTTGTGAGGAGATCGTTATTGGCCATACTTCATAACCGTTGAACAATTCACTTAAGCAAACGATGTTTAGTCAAGCTGGCGAGCGGCCATGGCAGCCATATTTAAAAAAAAAATCTACGCGAAATTTTAAAACACTTTGTAAAACGGAAAGCACGAGCCAAACAGGTTTGTCTGGGAAATTTTGCAGTGTATGTCACACTGCAAGCAGAAAAATCGCAGGTATTTTTGAAAAAACAAATCGCGTTTTGCGTTTGTGGTGTGTCTGCAGCTTACAGAATCTAATTATACTCCACAATCCGGCTGCCGTGGATTTGTTTATTCACACTTAAAGGAATGGCGTGGTAGAACATTTTTTTTCTACAAACATCACCATGCACAGATCAAGAACATAGTCGTGAGGGTTGTATATGGATACACTTACAATTGTGAAGGCCCTCAGTCAATGGAAGAACTGGGACCATATCTTAATTTACAAACGGGGCATCACGATGTGGACCTCGTTCTGTGCATAGTGATGTCTGTAGGCACGTGTCTCGAGAACGGAAGGGTTGTGTTTGGAAAATTGCTATCATTGACTAAGATTTACTTAATCGTTTGAAATAAAATTGCACCCCACTAATCCCTTACAACAGCTATTGTTTTTCCTCCAGTTAAGGCGGTCTGGTTGCGCAACGGTTAGCGCCTGTCACCAATACAATGAAGGTTGGCTGTCCTGGGTTCAGTTCTCGTCTCGGGCACGCTGTTCTTTCTCTACATGTGGCATCTGTTTACAGGGCTGGCTGCCTTGCCGTGATATAGCCTTAGTTGCTGGCTCGGCGTAAAACACCAATTAAAAAAATTCCTCCAGTTATTTTAAGCACCTTGTAGTATTAGGGTTTGATAATTGGTTGTTATTTATGGATGCCGTAGTCTTAAAAATCCATGTATATTGTAACTACCCCTATCTAAAACGAACCCAGTCATATGACAGTAAGTTTTTTTCTGCAGTTGGGAAGACTTTCTTGGCTTGGCTTTGCAGAGAAAATACTAGTTTGGTTGGTGTCTGGCGATGGACCATTTATCCCTTCTCTGGTTCAAACTCTACAGTGCTTCTCTCGTCCTTTTTTTTCGGCGATTTCGTTAAAACCACTGGTTTCGCAGTTCCCAGGGTCACGGTGCCACGACCAGCATACTTGGCCGTCCACACAGCTGCTAGTATCCCAGCAGGACTCACAAGAAACACCTTTAACACGTCAAGTCCTCGTGAAACTACGAGATGTAACCACCTCCTTTCCCTTTCCCAGTTTCCACACTCACATGATCTCTCTCTCTCTCTCTCTCTCTTTCTCTCTCTTTCTTTCTCTCTCGCTCTCACACACAGGGGATGGGGAGGTGGTGAAGAAAGACTAGGAGAAAACGCTGTGCATGTTACAGGGGAAAAATGTCTTCTTTCAGCCGCTTTTTCGCCTGCCTAATTTTAAAGCAATCGATAGGAGCTGGTTAAGCCGTCGCTACCTCAAGCGCAGCCCCTGCTTCTTCCCCTTCAGTCGTGTTTGACGAAACATTCCTCGCGTCTTCTCTAATGACCCCTAACCTCAACTCTATGTTCCCGCATCTGCATTTTGCATATTCACCTCACTTCTGCTTCTGCCACCCCGGGCCTTGCGTGATGATCTCCCCTGTCAGTACGGTTATCGTTCCTGACACGCGCGCACGCGCTAATTGGAGGAGATGGGAAGCTCGGAGAGAGGGTAGGGGTGAGGGAAAGAGTGGAGGAGAAAGAGGGGAGGGGCAGGGTGCCAGGCAAAAAAGAAAGAAAGAAAGAAACACCCATGGGTGATTGTCGTTATTATGTAACACAAAACCTACGTGACACGCGTACAGGCTGTATTGGTTTTCGGCCTGAGAAAAGCATCAGCCCCGCCTTCTTTTCCTCCGTTTCTCTCCCTCTTACCCCCCCCCCTCTCTGTCTCTCTCACACACACACTTTTACTTCTTCTCTCCCTCTCTTTTCTCGCCTTACCTCCTTCGCCTTTTTTCTCTTCTCCTTCACTTCTCTGTTTCTTTCTTTCGCTTGTCCTTCCTCTTTCATTGCAGCGCGTAGAATCATGGCAGTGTTGTTACTATCCTGCTGGCTGTGTACGACCACCACCACAACGAAGGTGCTAAAGGCTTCACTATGCGCTTTTGCTCAATCAGAAATATTTAAAACTGATGTGTACTTCATATCGCTCACTTACGGATTGTAAGAAGATGCTGGTAGCATGCATGGCTTGATGTTTACAGTTTGTAAACTAAATTTTATTTCTTACAAGAAATGTTAGCCTGTCCTAGCCCCACCCAGACGACATTTAGCATTATAAAGAGTTGTTTTCGTTTGTCGTTAATGTTTTTTTTTGGAAGGAAGGGTGTTTGAGTCGTTCTTTTGTATTGTGAGTATGTTCAGGGGTTAAATTTGTTTTGGCGTTAGCACATCACATGGTGTCACGAGCTGGCCCTTCTTATTTCAGAGCGAACTACATTTTGCCTGGGATCTACTATTGATGATGATGATGATGATGATGATGATGATGATGATGATGATGATGATGATGATGGTCCATTTGTAATGCGCAGGTATCCATTCAGAAGAAAAAACAAAAAGAACAAAAAAAACAAACATAAAACTGTTGCAAACAAACAAAAGAAAAATAGAAAGAAAAGAAGAAGAAAACAAAAAATAAAAATTAAAAAATAGAGGACAGTTTCAATGTCGGCATTACACTTCCTTCGTCAGACAGGCGGACGAGTCTCAGGCTGTTTGCTTGAACAAAGTACGTGGGTGATGAAAACCATGCGAGGCGTGCGATCGTGTTTCGAAGCGCGTCCGTCATCACCTTGGAAACAGCGCACGCGCGTTCCGACGTTCACTTCTCATTTGACGGAAATTAAAAGGCAGGGTGGAGGAAGGGTGCCACGCTTTCCGGCCTCTCACAGACTTCATCCCACAGCATCACGACCTGCCAGTATCTTCCAACAATGATCTTTTAACAGCCCGAACGATTTCTAGTAGCTGTGCGCTTGTTAAGGTCGAGTTCTCCAGATAATTCGTCCAACTGGGAGTCGGCCATCATCTTCATCGGCGCAGCCTAAGTCATGTGACGAGACATCACAACCTGCAACCCTCCTATTTTTATGTTGGGACACAACTGATGTAATTAATTACCGTTGTAAAGAATTAAAGCTTGCGTGTAGTGACAGTGATTCAAGTACCCTTACACAATTCTGGTGACATGGGCTAAAGTAGAAAAACTCCAATTAGACATGTAGGCATTGAATTTTACATCGTCCTTTTCGAAAATGAAAGAGATGTTCATTTTGTACCTTTAAGCGATTGTTTTGGACCAACCAGGAAACGGCGTTCTTAACAGTTCAACTGTCCAGCAAAAAACAAAGGATGTGTGCATACCTCAAGTGGGCGTATCGCTAAACTTCGGAACAAACCTCTGGAACATTGTAACGACAGGTTCTGTCAACTGTTAGTTAATGTTCTTCCCCAAACGACCAGCTGATCAGTCCTTTCCGGTGTCACGATCTATGGCTTTGCCTAAGCTACCACTTTGCCTCTCACAGTGCGCATGCGCAGGGGTCAACAGATCATGTCCCACCACATGACGGGTTTGTCATATTCTGGAAAGGTTTGCGAGCATTTTAAGCTATGCAGTAGATTTTCATAAACGTATGTATTTTATTACATCTTGTAACTGTGTATACTATGTAGTGCGGAAATAAAGAATGAAAGCTAATTAGTCAAAACGACTGAATTACTTCCCTTGACTTCTATGTACGATCGGTCATTTGTATCGCTAAACGACAATAACAGCCGACGAACGATTACTTCACATAACACATTTCGTTCAAACTAATTAAAAATCAGTCTCTGCGAACTATATTAGCACGCTATAATACTATACAACGCCCCCTGCGCATGCGCACTAAGAGAGGCAAAAAAGTGGTAGCTTAGGCAAAGCCATACATCGTGACACCGGCACTTTCATTTTGTCGCAGGGAGCGGACTTTCCACGAGACAAGAGGGTACACGGTGTTAGTTACAATAAAGATCGTCTTTAGAATTTACTGCTGGCAGACAAATTTTCCGTGTGAAGGTCTAGAGTGTCTATTTTGCAAATTAGTTTACAGCTCCGCCATCACGAAGGAATGTAAATATGTTTGCAATTACTGTGGCTTTCGAAATACCAGTGTGGACAAACAGTCTTGTCCATCAGCTGGAGTTGGCCAACCGTGATAATAAAACGCTAATGAAAGTCGACAGCAATCAGTAGGCGGAGGACAAACCGTCCACAGACAGTGTAGCTGATCAACTGATGCTCATGGTGACCCCAGGACGTGCTACCCGCTCGGCTGTCGTGCACACGTTGACACTTCAGCTGCAGGTCGTATGGTGACTCCTCCGCGCTTCTAAAGAACATCAAAGATGTTTCCTAAAGCTTCAAGAAAGGACCTTAAAGGGCCGGGATAAAGTGGGAAGTGCAGTCCATTCTACAAAGTATGAACGACAGCTTTGATTCTGTCATGCTAGCATGTCGGTTAGTTGTTGACGGTCTTTTACGTTCCTTGGGGGGCTAACGTCTGACCAGAAGACGTAGAAGACAATTTGAACTTTTGAACTTGAACCAAACCACTTTTTAAAAACAGATAAGCCTCTTTAGTATTGCCTAGAATCCCAAGGTCTTTACTACACAAGCTTTAGTGAACAAAGTGGCTTAGTCAGGAGGGTTGGCGGATGAGGATGGTACAGCTTAGCGCCAAGAGGCTTAAGTCGTTAAGTGCGAGGGGTAGGGTGGGGGGTGGAGAAATCAGCAGGGACGTTTGCACCTCTTGCTTGATAACAATTGCACAGACCGAATACTGATTCATTTGGTATCTTTGAGACTACTATCACAGCCCCACCCCTAAAGAATTTCAAGTCTGTGCACCGCAGAAAAAGGTCTAAAGTATTATTCTACTTCTCAAAAAAATAAGCAATGGTTCAACGACTAACCCCCTTCCCCTTTGTGCAAGTGGGTAAATCATAAGGCTTTTTCATAGTACCCTCCCGCCCTCTTAAATAGAAAAGCTACACTGGGCTCCAGGCAAACAGCCTCGAACATTCCACAAACTACGCAAGTAACGAAGTCTTTAACATCAGGAATGTTCGTGTCAGGATAATTTTGCAGAAATGTGAAGTAGATGTTCCAGACTCCTTAGAAATACTGTCCTTCGTTACAACTTTTGGTTCATGGTTTTTGTCACCGTCTTCTTCAAAATTCTCGGGATGCGGTGAATAACTGATATCCACTTCCGGTCTTTCTACTGGCTACTAGTACAGAAAGCGGGTTTTTCCCTTCCTTATCTTTCGGCACTGCTACACAAAGTCGATAACATTCTCTCCAAAGTAAGCATATCGGAAACCAACCTTCCTGAAGCACGCACATATATTACTTGAAGCTGTCTGCTTCTGTAAAAACTTCAAGCAATATGATCTTTTGTTTCTATAATGTAATTCCACTCAACAAGAGATATTGAAGTTCGATCCTATACTCGCCCTTTGGGTGAAAAAAAAATCACTTTTGTATCTAGAAAATACAAAACTATTCCAAGGCATCAGAAGGACGATAAAGCTGAAACTGTTATGATTTAGTCTTAAGGGAGTTTTTGCTGTAGTCAAAGTGGGAGGGGGGGTCCAGTCAGGCTGTTTGTTTATAGTAAATATTTACGTTAAGTGTGATGTTCGGGGGAAGGTGAGGAAGGTGCCTCGAGGCACCGATCGTCGCGGTTCCACTGGTTTCAACGGCCGGCCTGTTTCTGACGACAGTGAGACAGTCCCCACCTTCCTACCCGGGGAGCCATGCGGCAGAAATGGTGGCGCTGCCGACATCCGACATCCACATCCGGGTCTGCTGACTACAACAATGGCGGTCGCGCGGTCCCTACAAGGGTTTCGGCGCCAGCCGGCAGCAGAGTAATGTGGGGCCTGACGGTTGGTTCTGCCACGTGCTGCAAGGGGAGAGGGCGCCCAGAGGGTGGGAGAAGGGGTACCCAAACCCTGGCGCACCCGAGGCGTGACGCGCGCGCGGCAGCGAGCAATTTAGATCTACCATCCGTGAAATAAACACCCCGCCCCCAATGGCAGCGCAGCACCCTCCCGTCCGGAAAGGCGAGGATAAAAACTTGGGGGGTGGGGAAGGGGAGGGGAAAATCAAGGGTGGATAAAGAGGTTAGTGGGATCTGGAAGAGGAAAAAGGATCACGGGAGGGAGGAGGAAGAAGGAGAAGATGTAAAGGGGACGGAAGGTTGTGGGGGAGGGCAATGAAGGGGAGGAGGGGTCTGCGGAGGCTGATATCAAAACAGGCTGTAAATCCATAAATCCATACCCGCTTTAACTTTATCGGTCACACTTTACAAGTTTGAGCGACGCAAGCAAGCAAGAAGAAATAATAATAAAAAATATCATAAACACGTTAAATACGCGGACCTACACCATCTTTCTTTCTTTCTTACTTCCGTCTGTTGCTCTCATTCTTTCTTTCTTTTCTTTCTTAAAGAACTCTGGGTGCGTGTGTGTATGGAAGTAATATGAAGCGCACAACTACTCATCTTGAGTCAGTTCAAAAGTCATTTAAAGTAAGCCTCTGTTCCTTCTCTCTGCTCATCTGTTATCAGAACTGTGTACGTTGGTAAATTTTGAGGCTTTACTTTCCTTATAGGAATTTCCCTTTAAAACTTACCTTATATCTATAAGAAAAACCGCAGTGACAAGGTAATAACGGAGACGAACACACCGACATTATTAGAATCTTCTGCTTCAATAGCATAATATTTCTGAGCAGTCGTTCAAAATTTCAAAAGACTGAAACCATTACAAGAGTTCTTATTTCGTTTTGTACAGCAATGATCCTATCTTGCAATCACCATTCAACTGGCAATTATTTACATAATTTTTTTTTACAGAATACCATGTCGTGTGCATTTCGCAAGACTTGACCCTGGGTGTCATCTATAAAAGTAGCGTTTGATGAGTTTGCCGATGACTTAACCCTAAAATCCCGGGGCTTGAAACAAGCTGTTGCCCGCGAGGACAGATTGTCAGACATCTCGGTCTTCTTAGGCAACAGTTTCGGTGACAGTAAAAGAGTTAATTTTCTTAGGCAAGGAATATGTTTATTACAACACTTCAGAAAAGCCGTTTTCGACCATTATCACTCGATCTTTCCTTCAAATCTGGGCAGACGAGTATGGCGGCGGCTGTAATCACAGAGAAAAGGTCTCGGTGAGCTGCTGAAATGGCGACCCAGGTTGGGTTGTGAGTGAAAGACAATCCCTCAAAAGCTCTCTTTTATGATCGCGCTGAAGCCATTTGTGGATATGAACACGTAAAATCTGTCTTTCACTGCCTCCCTGCAGGGTGAAGGCAGTGAAATTCCAAATAAGAAGATAAAACACCTTCTTCCAATGAGGAGATCAGAGATGGAGCAGTGTGTGAGGCAGAGAGAAAAAGACATCAGCGATCTTCAATTTGTTGGCGTCTTGTGTTCTTTGTGTTCTAACCTGAGACAAATAAATCTCACAGGAAGAGTCAAGTGTAATGGCAAGCTGGGCTTAAATTATAGATGCTTCCGCTCAGAAGTTTAGGGTTCAAACGAATCACTTATACACACGTACAATCGTGTCTCAAACACAGCTGTTTACTCCACTTTTCGGAAGTGGCCATGCTTCATACTCGTTCGCGAAGGAAAACAAAGTTGACCCTAACTCATAAGACAAGAGGAGTTCTTCTTCGCGCCAGTCTTCTTCACGTCGCTTTTCCTCGCTGTACTCGGGTTCGAATCTGTAAGAAATTATTCCCCAGAGCCATGTGGACTGCACTCGGTGGACTGAAATTAACCCCAGGCCGAACATCACTCGACAACAAAACAAACCGCCCCACCGCCCCACCGCCGTGTTTTTACTCGCGATTGTAACTAAACAATTGTTTTGCAATCCAAACATTTTTGTGGAAACGATTCAGAACTTATATGTTAGTGTAGTGTTTAAACCACCATGCCACTTCACTCGACTTACATATAAGGACTCTTGTTTAATTTGTTATGAAAATTGCGTTTGCGTCTTAAGTCGCTGTTATTGTTTGCGCTGGACTTAAGGGTTTGTATGCATCTTAAAAAAAGAAGCTTTCCTCGACCATCTGATATGTCGCTTAGTGTGTATGTGGACAAAGACGACCGTGCGACCTCTGCTCTTTTGTTCTTTTCTTATTTTGTTTAGTGACTGTGGACTGTTCTCAAGATGTTGTGTTTAGTGACTGTGGACTGTTCTCAAGATTTGTTTAGTGACTGTGGACTGTTCTCAAGATGTTGTGTTTAGTGACTGTGGACTGTTCTCAAGATGTTGTGTTTAGTGACTGTGGACTGTTCTCAAGATTTGTTTAGTGACTGTGGACTGTTCTCAAGATGTTGTGTTTAGTGACTGTGGACTGTTCTCAAGATGTTGTGTTTAGTGACTGTGGACTGTTCTCAAGATTTGTTGAGTGACTGTGGACTGTTCTCAAGATGTTGTGTTTAGTGACTGTGGACTGTTCTCAAGATGTTGTGTTTAGTGACTGTGGACTGTTCTCAAGATTTGTTTAGTGACTGTGGACTGTTCTCAAGATTTGTTTAGTGACTGTGGACTGTTCTCAAGATGTTGTGTTTAGTGACTGTGGACTGTTCTCAAGATGTTGTGTTTAGTGACTGTGGACTGTTCTCAAGATGTTGTGTTTAGTGACTGTGGGCTGTTCTCAAGATTTGTTTAGTGACTGTGGACTGTTCTCAAGATGTTGTGTTTAGTGACTGTGGACTGTTCTCAAGATTTGTTTAGTGACTGTGGACTGTTCTCAAGATGTTGTGTTTAGTGACTGTGGACTGTTCTCAAGATTTTGTGTTTAGTGACTGTGGACTGTTCTCAAGATTTGTTTAGTGACTGTGGACTGTTCTCAAGATGTTGTGTTTAGTGACTGTGGACTGTTCTCAAGATTTTGTGTCTAGTGACTGTGGACTGTTCTCAAGATGTTGTGTTTAGTGACTGTGGGCTGTTGTCAAGATGTTGTGTTTAGTGACTGTGGGCTGTTGTCAAGATGTTATGTTTGATTATTGTGGACTGCTATCAGGATGTTATGTTTGGTGATTGTGGACTGTTCTCAAGATGTTATGTTTGGTGACTGTGGTCTGTTTTTAAGATGTTATTTTTGATTGATAGTATACTTACCGCTGTTGTTTCAAATGAATATCTTCATTTGGTACTACTCTGTACACTTTTGTGCTAGTGTTAGACTTTGGTTCAGTGGTCCTTGTGATGGTGGATTACAGTTCCATGTGCGTTAGTCCCGTCAGTATTTGTTTCTCTGCCATCGCTTCCTCTGTCATTGTGAATCCCCAGTAGCTTGGCATCATCATGATTTGTGTACACCCAGTAGGACAAGTCAGAGAAAAGGTTTGGAGTGGATTTTGATTGAAAAACCATCATCCTAACGATCGCCACCTGAATACCCCTGTCGGGATATAGCAGGCCTGTTTCCGTTCATGTTTGGTGATCCGTATTCATCGGGAGATTCTGATGCCGTCCATTTGCGGTCTGTGAATCCTGTCGGTGAGGCGGATCTACATCCTTGGGCATGATATTAACATTTTCTTCATCACCGAAACCTAGCTCCGTGACAGTTGAAATAGTTTAAGGACTGTTCTCAGGGTGTTCTGCTCATTCTCTGCGCATCAGTTGAAAACGCATGGACAGCAGACCGCTCATCTAGTGGTCTGTCCCTCAGCGAAGCACGAGCGCCCTCTACAACACTGTTCGTTGTTTGCTGTCTTAAATAAATTTCATGTTAAGCCTTCTTGGCGCGTGTTTAAGTACAGAAATAACTGCAGCCCAATGAGCAGCACTTTATTCCTCGTGGATCGGGCATTCAGCTCGTCATCTATTTGTCCTCCGACAGAGGCGATGTCCCATTGACAGTAGAAAAGTACTAAAGTGGAAATGTACTATTAAAAGTGCAAATGACACATCCACAATGGAATGTCTCTTCCTTAGTGAACATATACTATCCAGCATGATCAAAATGTCATGAGCACAGTTGACAAGTCTCGCGCACAGTAAAAGTTTCGTATCTGCAATGATTGAGATGTCCTTTCCCAGCAAACATGTCTTACTACAACAAAAATATGATCTCTGCTGTTAGCTGCCTTCTCACCACTTTCTCCATTCCAAAAAATGGGCTAAATTGGCAACCAGAGAACAAATGGTCAAAAAGAAACGGAGTTACATTCTTTCTCTGTGGAGAGTATATTTTAGATCATGCCGAAACCTTACTGTCGCTCGTGCGCTACAAAAACGGGTGGGGAACTTTTTTTCTCCAAGGGCCATTTTAATGTTTATAACATCATTCACGGGCCATACAAAATTATCTACTTAAAAATTATCTTTTTCTATTTGGTCAGGCTGTAGTTTCGCCACAGTCTGTTAGCACTTTTGCAACTTGTACAATCCCAGCCTGCCTTGCTCTGCTGTCCTGAGAGTCATCACACTCCGTCTTTTCATAATTACATGCGCGGAAACTATGTTCTGCCACTAAGAAAAGCATAGTTAAACAACTGTTTGAAGTCTGGAAAATGTATGTTTGTAATTAAAAAGTCCATGGAGGAGACAGAGTATATGGTGGTAAAACTTTTCTTTTTCCTAATGCACAATTTTCTGCCTGTAGATGTGAAGTTAAGGTACATTAATCATAATAATGACTATTTAGTACAAACATTACTCCTCTTGATGGAGGAGTTCGTGTCATTTACAAAGCGCCCCCCCCCCCCACACACACACACACATGCTTGTACATGCATAAATAAACTCATAAAACCGAAATGTTTTTACCAGTCAGTGCTTTTTTCATTTGCTCATCCTTTGGAAATCAACGAAAGGATAAGGTCGGACACTTGTAAGCCTTAATTGTACACTAAGGTATACAACAATGTCGACGATATATATATATATATATATATGTATATACTCTAATTGTATGAGCCGACATGGTCGAAGAACGCTACGCGTATCAACAGCCGATATTAAACGGGAAATGCTTTACCCTCAGTTTGGGGTTAAGGTCACATGTATGAATAATTATCTCAAATCGTCCATATAGGCCACAGGCCGCTGACGAGAAGCATACGTGTCTGTCCCGTCATGTCCTCGTATGTACCCTGTCTTTCCCCTAATGGACGTTCCTTGCTTGTCCCTTACAATTTACATTAGTATAATAACTCAATTAATGTTAATCTAAGTTGGTATTAAAAAAAACTCATAGATTCACTGAAACTGGTGATTGCCTTGGCGGGGCGGATGAAGTGATTTCGCGGGTCGTATACAGCCGGAGGGTCGGGCATTCCCCACCCGGCCACCCCTACATTAAAAGTTAGTTTAGCCTGCGTGGTTCTGTATGGGTTTGGGACTCTTTTTCTCTCTGTATTCTTAATCCTTGAAACTTTTTTTTATGACACCATCTTTGGAAGTCAATCATTATCTTCTTAGGCGACATTAAGAGGTTGTCCTAGTCAAATGTGAAATTAAGTAGCTGACAGTTAATTCAACGCTAATATTGCAGAAAACAATAAGTGATTTTTTTAAATTAATTTTTTGTGTGCGAAAAGTGCACGTGAGTCTACCTCTAACCTTTGATGCCAAAGAAGGACGAATATGTAAATAAGACGTTGTCATGGTGACGGCACGAGAAATGAAGTTTCAAGACATGCAAGAAAACTCCAATTATCAAAGTTTTTTTTAATCTAGCAAAGGAAACAGAGCTAGTCACTAAGAGTCAGGGAACTAATCTTTTAGGGTGAATGAAAACCCAGTCATTTGAGAACAAACTTAGAATCATAGCCTTAGGAAAGGTTAAAAATCTTTCCCTCCCCCAAAAAATAATTTAAAAAGTACAAACAAGCAAACAAGGACACAAAACAGACACACAAAGCAAAGCAATAGACCAATAAAAGAAATCTACTCGTTTGAAAAACAGAAGGGTAGTAACAGACTCGTGGTATAAATACATATATAGATGAATTAAAATTTTCGAGAATTTTCGACCGCTGAGGATCCGTCTGTCGGGTGTATTTCAGAAGAATATCCTTACCACGCAAAGTGTTAGTTTACGAACAGTCTTCACATACCTGTGATTGAATAATACACAAAGGTGAGCCAGAATTGCAAGCATCTATGATAAGGCTGTTGAAATATCTTGGGGTAGACTTTTTCTGCACTTTATGGAGGAAACTAACTGGACTTTAGTGCTCCAACTCCAGATTACTTCAAATAAAACATATTTAGAAATCTGAGGACTTTGAAATCCAAAGTTTATTTCAGCCTCCCAACATAAGAGATTTCCGCGTATAATGTAAAAGGAAATACATTTCAGGACTTCCATTACATGAGCAGTCGTAAAACCTCGGCGCCTCGTCCAGCCATTCTTAGCAGAAACTTGATTCCGTTAACACCGTGGCGCAAAACACGAAACCAAGAGTCAACTGCTCTCCCTTGTTTTATATTATCATCTCCCAGAAGAATAAAGAAATACGCCTTTTAAAGGTTTGCAGGTTTGTGTGGATGTTTCAACAATCTGCTTTATCAAGAAAGAGTCTGTGTTGCACATGGAACGGACTCTCTCTCTCTCTTTCTCTCTCTCTCTCTCTCTGATGCTATCTGGTCGCAGCCAGATGTACAGGGACATAAACACTTTATCAGTACCTTCGCCAGTAATGCCACAAATGTAGCTAAACCATTTTCATTTGAATCGCACTCGCTTGTGAGTGTACAGATACAGAAACATGATGAGGAATCCGTGAAAATTCTCATGAAACAGGCTGCGGGGGGAAAAGAGCGAAAAAAAAGGAAGGAAAAAAAAAGGTTACATAAAACGTTTTCTTTTCTCTAGCATTTCTCTGAGTGAGTGAGTGAGTGAGTGAGTGAGTGAGTGAGTGAGTGAGTGAGTGAGTGAGTGAGTGAGTGGAATGGCAACTTCACCTCCTGTCGTCAATCAGATCTCATTTTTCGGTAGGTTTTACGACATCGTTGAACGTTTTGTCTGAGGGCGCCACCAGTGTAAAAATGTTCGCTGACTGCACAAAACCATTGAGCATTATAGTGATTTTCGATTACAACACCTGTCGTGTTGTCTTGCTTCCCCACTTAAATAAGAATATATAGGAAATACATCTCCCTCTTTTTCTCTAGTTCTTGCTTTCCACCTCTTTCTTCACAGCCGCCTTTGGACAAAATCAGTCACAACACCGGTCTCGAATCCAGATGTGGCACCGAGTTGGCAGCTGCCAACCCAACAAAACAACTTCCTCTGTTTTTTAACCTGGTTGCTGTCGACTGTCGAAATACAATCGCGAAAGATGAGCAGACACATAAAAACAACAGAAGCTAATAATAATAATAAAGTCAGGTTTGACTTCCAAAACTACTGAATAGTATTCGAGTAGCAAGAGGTATGATCAAAGGGAGATAATCGAACATAGTGTTTCAGGAGAGGGTTCTTGTTCTGTACATGCGGTGGAACTAGAGCTTTTTTTGTTTTAAAGCACTTCTACTGCCATAGCAGGCACGATCGATGAAAGGAGAGGCAAAAGAGTTCGGAAATAACTTCGTCGGCAGGCGAGGTCAGTGCTGAGGCTGGAGGAGCCGCATGTGGAAGGTGGGAGATTGTTATGGCAACCAAAAATTTATATGCTCTCAACTGGGCAGTTAGATTGTGGGTAACGAGGCTACCTTGTGCAGTTATACACAGAGAAAAATGCAGACCCCTCCCTCTCTCTCTCTCCCTCTCACGAGGCTTGTTGAGACTTCCTACCCACCATTGGCGAGCTTAACAACAGGACCTGCATTTACCTTGGTCCTAAATTAATGCCATAAAGCTTTTGGTAGATACTTCTTTCTGCCGGGGCATCCTGGAAATATGAGTTGATAACATTGTGCGTTTGTACATATTTTACTCTTTCCGTACTCTCTCTCTCACACACACACAAGCAAACACTATCAAGCACCCTTTTGTCTTAAATGTCCATATTAGCCAACAGTACAGTTTCCAATGCATGTTGATATATTTGAAAAATACATAACAGTTACGCCCAAAAAAATTTGTCATAATCTCACATTCGATAATGTGCGCGTACGTCGATGGACGAGAGAGAGAGAGAGGGAGTGGGGTATGGAGGAGATAGGTGAGGGCAGCGGAGAGAGACAAACCAAAGAAGTCTGCAGGTAGAACAAAGGGAAGAGAGAGGTTGGGGTTTGTGGAGAGAGACAAAACAAAGAAGCCTGCAGGTAGAACAAAGGGAGATTAAAGGAGAAGGATGAGAAGGAGGAAGGTGAGCTTCAGTTACTCAGGTGACAGAGCTGCATGGATTTCGTTAGATACCAAAAGAACTGCAACCCCAACCCTCCCTCATGTTAGCGACCAACTCAAGTCAAACATGCTGCTTACAACTGTAGTAGGTTAAAACAATGTGGTTATTATTTCACCACTTAATGTGGTTTATTTTAATTAGGTTCTTGTTGCACCCTCGGAGACTGAGGCTAACGTAGGTTTTAAAAAATATTGTGTAAGACAGTAGTTGGTTGAATTTCTTTTAACATGCTTTGCCTCCAAATGTCTGCTCGTTCAAGAGACACATGCATTGTAACATCACATTTTTTTCACCCGGGCTTTGGGAGGTGGTCACTACATCATTATGCAGGATGTCACAGAAGTAGGCTGGGTGATTGGTCGACACCTCATTAACATTTGCTCAAAGCTCGTGCATTGGCTGGGGTCTCCAGTGACATCAGTGGATACAGTTAAGATCAGTCCACGTGCACGTTACTCAAAGTATTAACTGCGAATGTGCGCGATGAGAAATGACAACACGGCAATCATTGTTATCCACGGCAATCATTGTTATCTTAAACTTTATGCTTTCACCTGTCATCGTCTTTTTGTCAACGAAATGTGTTTAGTTCCGGCACAGTCCCGTTTTAACTCCTTTTCGTCTAACGACATGACAACTATTCCAGCTTATTGACACTTTGTAAACTATTCTACCAAACCCGTTTTCTAATTTTTCTCTTCTTTCCAGATTCTCATCCAATGTTAAAACCAAACCCCTTTAAAAAAAATTATATTGTTATATTGTTGTAGTACGTTTCACGTTAATATTCGCGCAGCTACGGAAGGAAACTATGTAAGGGGAGTAAACCTTGCAAAGTTGCGTGCAATAAAGGGACAGAACTATTGCTCACGCATACACAATGAAAGATTCAGTGGGGATAGAAATAAAATATTAATATCGGGTGACATTTAAATAGTCACAGAGGTGTCACCACCACTTTATGATGACAACGATGATGATGATGATGATGATGGCTAGAGGGAGAAAGGAGGGATGGGGGAGGACATCGAGGAAGGTAGCAGCTTGGTCCTGGCTACATCACCGACTTCTATTGCTTTCAGCAGTCTGTTTATTTGTGTATTTATTTGCTGTTACTTTCACCAGTGTTAGATTACACGTTTTGCTAACACTTCTACGCCATTTTCAGAAGTTTTCGTCAGTCAAAAAAAAAAAATCTGTTTTACTGCTGGAAAGATTTACTTTTTTTTCTCTATATTTTCTAAAAACCGACAGACGAGTTCTTTGGCTTTCAAATAGACTTCACCGTCCCTACAAAAGATGTGACTGTCATGTGGAATTACGGATCGATTCACCAACTGTCTGTAGAATGGCAATACAACAGGCCAGAAAATGCTAGCTGCATGGTTTGCATCAAGCAGCTCAAGTGCTCATGTTAATTGACTGTAAAGCGCTAACCAAGCAATAGGAGATGTTTATAGACACAAAAAAGTCCTTAAGTTTGGGAGGGTGGGGTCAAACTTTGTTGGTAGACACTTAAAAAGTCGTTTTGGTGAATGAAAAAACATTAGTTCAACGAACTGCTTGGACTTTCAATGAAATTGTTTACATACTTTGTTGATTTTATAGCTCGAGGGGTTCCAATGTTTTGGGTCTAAGACTAAGTCCGTGTGGCTTGCGAATCAGCACACATTTTGTTTTTTATTTGTGTTGATTCACGATGTACTTTTTATGTGAACTATGTAGCAGTTGATAGGAATCCTTGCGAACGAAAAGAAACTGGAATCTGATGACACATTTTCCCATTTCCATTAAAAAAAATGTTTTCTGATGACTGCGCACGATGAACCTTGCGGGTCTTCAAACCACATTGCTCAGTATTGCGACTGGTAAATGCCCTCATTTACCAAACGTAGTCACACATTCAGCTTTATATATTCGAGTTACAGAGGTCCTTGAATAAGTCTGAAACAATACAATGCTGACAGAACCCTTCCTGGCTTCATGGATGAGCGCAGTCTCTCCCTCACACACACACACACACAGCGCTCGGTTGTATCAGGTGTGGCGTTTCTGGTATTTTCTAAAGGTTTTTTTTTTTTGTTTGCTTTGCTCCTAGAATATCCTTTTCTCCAAAACGCACACCTCACCAAACAAGACCCCCATTGTCTAAAGTTAGTTGACTGTAAAGTTCCCTAAATCCCGATGTTTGTGCTGTTGACTTGCGGAAGGGCTGGTGGTAGCTGGGTAGGTTGGGTTGTGAACGAGGGGGCTCGCAGTTTTGGAGGGGAAAATAGAGATGGGACGGCGTGTGTGCTGCCAGTGGGCCAGCAAGTCTGCGCTCTTACGAGGCAGCAGGAGGAAGTTTGAATTAGCGAAGTGTCGTGCGAATACGAAGGGTGTCACGTGGATAAGCACCCCGTCGTGTGAATACCAAAACAGCGAAGCAGGGTACCCGCAGACACGTGGGTGGGGTGGGTGACTGGTGAGGCCATGTCGCACGCAGTCACGAAAGTCTGTGTCGAATGTCGTCTGTTTCTGTGGTTTATTTGCATGCAAGGCGACTCTTTTTATTTATTTTTTTGACGAGCAGATGTGTTCATCGTTAATGCTGTAGAAGCAGCTCGCTGTTCATACTCTCGCATTCGTCACACAAACGCACGCACTGATGAACAAACGAACTCACACACGCACAAATAATCCCACGCGCGACGACAAAAGACAAAATAAAAAAAAAAGCTGCAAACAAACAAACACGGACATGAGGCCCTGAGAATGCGTAGCACTTCTTTATTTACGGGTATTCGGCAGCAGTCATGTACATAACCAGTCAATGAGCTACACAAGTATACAGCGGAGAACATATGTTCCTTTTACTTCCTCATGTCAAACGTAACATTCTGGCCCAATCCAAATATTGGGGCCGCCACAGAGAAAGACAACAAATAACATACCAAGTATTTTTTATGTTTTTTCCCTTTTGTTTTGATTTCCACGGAGGTATATGTCATCATTGCGCCTACAGCCGACATTCGCACTGCACGGTGACGTCACACACAGGGCCAGCTACACGTAATGAAAATTAAGTCTCTCGCGCAACCCTCATGCACTCCTTCGCCCATTCTCTGCATCACCTCTCCCCTCCTCCATTCCAACTCTTCACATGATACTGGCATCAACACTGAAGTTAAGTCATTTACCCATCCACATCATACACTGTCACAGAATATTGACTGAAGTTTGAGCTTACAGAATCACTTCTCCACTTTACAAAAAAAGAAGTACCTAAATGTCTGAGACCCCACCTTTCTGTTCCCCATGTAGTCATGAAGCTTATATGTGAACAGTTAGTCATCCCTAAGCGCAAAATATACACAAATCTGTCTGGTGGCAGGAATGCAGAACTGAAATAAAATCTAAAGAAAATCACGCTTGTGGTCAAAAGTGAAATAAAAAGAAACTGAGTTTGTCTTAAACTCCATTTACTAACATTCTTTAAAATTCTAAAAAAAATATTTTTACTTAAACGTTGAGGGAATAAAACCAAATTCATCTTAGCTTTGAGAACAGAACAAAATACTTATACACTGTTCGTTAATACAGGAATAATATATAAAAGAGGAGAGTGCTGATTAAAAGTAAAACCTAATCTTAATATTTTCTCTTATATTTTAAAATGCTGATAGCATCAATCAGTGTCTCTTAACACTAATTTTATTCTAAACAAACTATTAAATACTATAAACATCTTAAATAAAAATATCCTAAGTCAGTTATACACAAGAAAATGAAATGCGCACAATATTAAAAAACACATTCATACAAAATTAATTTTACATTTCTTTGGCGAAATATCAATGTCTCACTCACACACCGTCTCGCTGTTATAAAGTTAGAAATAAAATTATAAATGCTAAAATTATCCACCTGTCTTAAATCTCGCACAACACGCAAAAAAAAAAAAATAATAATAATGATAATTGTAAAGGTAAAACAAATTGCTAAAATACTTTCTTTGAACCTTGCCATTATAGGACAGATCAAGAGGTTCTAGTTCTTGATTGTTTACAAGTAATTGAGTCAAGTTCTGTGGCACTGGCATAAAGACAAACAGATGTACACATGCAGATTCTGCAGGTCATTTTTCAGAACTTTTTCTCAGAATAAATCTTCCTGCATGCGCCCACAAACGCCCAAACTCCCGCTCGGGTCACTAGTGTGCACATCTTGAGAATGTTACCTCCACACTTAACAGAAATGTTTCAAGTCAAATTATTCCTCCTAGCAACGTACGCAAGAAACAAACAGGAAAGATGTTTTAACAAACCAAAAAAAATCAACAAAAAATTAACATCTAAAAAAAACAAACAAAAAACAACAAACAAATTTCCCTAGCCCTGGAAATAGAATAATTTAAACATTCGTTTCAACTTGCCACAGTTCTTAAGAGAAAGAAATTATCAAACGATCGTTAATATTCTCCTGACGGCCCTTAGAAAAATTCGAACATGATTCCATGTATGCAACCAGTAAACGAACTAATGGGTGGGGGGCAACATTGCTAGTCCCACCCCCCACCCCGTATGTAGTGTCACAAATCTCATATGCACACTAATGCCAATGCCCGCTTGTCTCATATGCGGTTACAACAAACACACCACACCTACCCCCGCACATCCTAAGATAAAAAGAATTCTATATGCCTTATTTATTTATTTATTTTAGCCGCAACTTTCTGTCAAATTATTGTTCAACGCCGGCGAATAATTATTATTATTGTTTTTTTTTTTTTTGCTTGTAGTTGTCAGCGGTCGCTTTTGTGAATACGAGTATATTGAGGCACAAAGCGACATCAGAATTGGCTCTGTTCAGTTTGTTTCTGCTCGGTCCACAACTGATCATCAAATTGCAATTTTAAGCACTGGAAAAAATACACACTTTCTTCTCTCGTTTTTGTAAAGCACAGGGCATCGCTGAAGGCTATGCTGCATGAACCGCCCTGTGATGTCTTCAAAGTGTAGAAGATACCACAAGACAACAATTTTTGCCACCCAACCCCGACTCTCACTTGCAATCCCAACATTAATTTTTCTCAGAATGTCCGCGCCTACAACTTGTCTCGGGTATCTTATGAGAATGTTCCGGCGGATGTTCCGCAAGAAAAACAATATTCTCTGATCGGAAGAGAAAGCAGGGAAGGGGAGTCCGGGGGGGGGGGTTCCTTGTTGCTTTGTAACGGGTTAGTAACAATGTTAATTTTAAAATTTTACTAGGGCTAGAGCGGCTTCAATAACCACCCGTAACACCCACTTTAAAAATATGCTAACTGTTTATCAAGAATGTTCTTTTGTTTGTACTATATTCTAGTCAACTAGTGCTATTTTTTTTTAATCAAACATTACTAGCCAGGAGCCAGGAGCAACGCCTGTCAGTTTGCTTGAGAGGAAATTTGAGCGTCTTGGCGAGGAGCGAATGACTGGTACTGTACAAGAGTGAATGAAAACCCACCCCACCCCGACCACTTTTCTAATGTGGTCGATGTCTAACCTCTGTAGTTAATTTAAGAACTCACTATCACATTAAATGATACATGACGAGATAGTTAAACGGCTGCCCTTTAAAGTTTTACACTCGACACTCCGTTCACGCGATATGATGACCATCTTTTGTGACAAAACAAACCAGCAAACGAACCAACGAACGTGCATATGAACAAATACACCGACGAACGAGGGCAAAAGTCTGGTCGCCACTACTGTTTGCAACCGTGTACAAGTTCCATATGAAAATAAGACACCCGTTTGCACGGACACACACTACCAATGTCAACACTCCTACCACGAAAAGTCTATGTCACAGAAAATATAACAGTTATGATTATCATAACCTAGACCCCCCACCCACAGACGATGTGGACATTCTTAAAAACCAAATCATCAAGACACACTTGTAAAAACACAGTACTACGCACTTCACTGTAACACACATGAAGTGACGCAGCCACAAATCTACATAAAAAAAAAAATCGCAAAATTTAATTTGAACAACAGCGTTTGGCATTTCAAGTCGTCAGGCCATGTTTCAAGTTCTTTGTTCAAATTTGTTATGTACACACACAGGTCTGGCCGACTTGATGCTAAAGCTATATATCCGGAACAGATAATAATGTTTCCTTTGGTCTTCGAGAAATCACGTGCACGCTCACTTCTGCAGCCTCATTCATACCAACATTGATAATACATCCGGGGCAGCAGCATCATAGACACTGCATCAACCACATTTTTACAGCAATAGGTCCAGTTTAACACACCTCCAGTTTCCTATGCGATGGGTCTTAAGTTATATAATTACGTGAAAAATAAAAATAAAAAACAAAAAACCTCCCCTAAACAAAATCTGTGTGAAAAGCGTGAATTAAAATGTGTTTAGAAACTTTTTAGTAAAAGCGTCGCTTTAGCTTATTCTTCCCGATGCTGAAGATGAATTATGTTCTATATCCAGCCTTTGGTGGAGGCAATGCGGTCCAGAGATTACTGGGAAAAAAACCCCAGGATTTTCCGGAATCTGTAGGGTACAGACGAGCACGCTACGAAGCAAGCAAACACAGTATTTGTTCAATCAGTGAGGGTAGTCGTGACACATGATCAGGGTGAGTGGGGGGCGGGGGGGTGTCTTGCACGCGATTCGAACCTCCTTCATCGTTGCCCAGCCTCCTCCAATGAGGACATAACAGTGTGAACAGTCTGTACATTCACACACGGACTACAAGGGGCTAGTTTCCAGAGAGAATAAGCCTGTCATCTACAATCCTGGACAGAATTACCAAAGCAGATTAAGGGTGTGGGGAAGGATGCTTTATCATGAGGAATGACGGGTTATCCACCCACAGATTCATGTTCGGTAGTCTGAGAGAGGTAGGCGAGAGGTGGAGGGTGACAGAATGAACACGTGCAATCTACCAGTGAAGGATAAAAAAAAAAATTCCACTGCCTACAATGACTGCGCGAAACTGCACGAGCCGCTCGTCGGGCGACGAAAGTTCATCTCGAGTGCTGATTGGCTGGAGCACCGGACTGTGCCGAGGTCAAGCGACTGGCCCTGCCGCCCCCCGCGGCTTCTTTTTAGTCCTCGACTATTCCTCTCGCACAATCTCGAACGACAGATAAAGCAAAATGGGGTGGAGGTAGGGATAGGGGGGACTTGAGGAAATGGCAGGAGGTATCAGAAACCAAGGACTGACAGCTATTAAGCATGCTGCACAAAGTTGGGTGACGTCCAGCTTCCAAAAAAAAAAAAAAAAGTCATCAAGCTTGAACTTCGTGCACCGACAAATCTCAGACCTACGTAATAAATAATTTGGAATGCATTTACAGCACAGGCAGCCAGTGAGAACAAAGCCTACAACTCGCACGGTAATGAGGTAATCTGCATTAAGACCATTAAGACTTCCGGTCGCCCGACGCCAGACACACAGGAGAGTTAAGCTCTTACCTTTCACAAACTAAGCCTGATATTTTCGAGATCTTTGATGCGCCTGGATATCAAAGCTTGATGCTTCTTCTCCGGTATCTCCGCGAATTGTGTCTTAAAAAAAAATAATAAAAGCTAAACTGTGCCAAACGTTGAAGCTGTTCCGTTGCCTCTGAAGTTCTCCTTATCAATCCTTTTTTTTGCAAAAGCGATTTATCGAGGCCTGGTAAGCAGGAAGGAGAGGGGAGAAAATATAGGATGAAGAAAAGTATAAATCGATTTTATTTCTCGAAGAAAGAGAGAGAATTTAGAAAGCCAAATTCCTTTGTATTTTATACAATGGCAAGACCATAAAAATAAAACTAGAATGGAATGAAATTTGGCATATTTCATGGCTGTTGGGGGGTGTCTTTTAAATATTAAAATATCAGCTGTTATTCTTCAAAAAAGTTTCGTCCGCTTTCTCTCCCTCCCACCCCGCACCTTACCTAACACTAGTAGAAATGAAAACTGATATGACGGGTGTAATAGCACAGACTTGAAAAACTGGCCCGCAGCAGGCCTTCCCAGGAGAAACCTTTGTACTGCTGAACCTTTGTTTATATCTATGACGTCACCATCGGCAATCTTGCGGTTAGTTTACCCAAACAAACAAAATAAAAAAAGTATCAGTCAGCTGCCAGACTGCCCACTTTCTTTCCTCATTCTCTTCTGCCCACCCGGTGCGTGCGCCGTATATATATATATGTTTAAAAAATCATTTGCACCCATGTCCTGATAACAGGATGTGACTAGGTCGCATTTAATTGTAAAATAAAAAAAAGTACATTGACTTTGTACACACACACACGCGCTCGCGCGCTCGCACAAACACACGCACAAAACAAATACAACCTAGAAACGCAAGACTGGAAAGATTCCAGATGTACATTAACAAGAATTACATGTAAGAGCAATAATTTCAACAAAAAACAAAAAAAAAAAACAAACAAAAAAAAAACCAACAAACCACCCCAAAACAACAAACGAAAATAAAAACCAGTAGCATTGATGGAACCAGTGCTTTGCTGCGAGACCATTCACTCCCGTCTGATTTCCTCCGGACACTGCACACGGTGTGCGGCTGAACTCTCTCCATGAAGCATTTATCCTCAGAAAATAGTTCGCGCGCCTGTCACGGCACAGAAAACCAGCACATAGTGTAGTGAGCCATGTCACACCAAAACTCACAAGTTGTCCTGTCGATTTTTTGGTTGCTTCCCTTTCTCCCCCACCCCATTCCCTCCTACCCCCTTCTCTTAAAAAAAATCTTTTTTAACTGAAAAAAACACACGGGGGCGACGATGAAAGTTTTGGGATGACAAATCGCCATGCATTCAGTCGCACGCATTCGCTGACGACAACTTCCACACGACCACCACCATCGCCAGGCTGTAACGTCAACTAGTCAGCTGTGACGTCTTGATAGGCGCTGCTGCCGCCTGCACTCGGGGCACCACCACCACAGCAGATTCACGAAATGCTACACGATTTATGCAACGTTTCTTTGGTATTTTCGGCTGCTTTTTAAATTTTCAGTTTTGTTTGTTTCGTAGCACTTGACACCTCATCACCAGGCACTCACACGGACACATAAATGTCGTGTAGACGTCACGTGACTGGACAAGTTTTTTTTTTTCCCCCTCGCCAGCACACGCAAACCGGCAGATCCAGGAAAATTTCGTCTGAAGGTACAAAACACGGGGGTACCTTTCCCTGCAGTCAAACCTTCTCATCACCTCTCTCTTCAATCAGTCGTGTCCAAATCTACTTCCCCATCATGCAAAGACTGTCTTACTGCACCTGAATACAGACCTTCCCCCCCCCCCCAGTAAATCCAGTACACGCCCTTTAGGTCCTAAATACCACCCTTTGATACACATTATAATCGACATGACATAGAACCTGCTCTGTTTTTCTCCTAGTTTTAAAACTAAAGTCAACATCGTATTAAAAAAACAACACTTTTATAAAAATGCGTTTGTTGTTATTTTACTAACATGATGATAACGAGAAAGCACCGGTAATTACCTGAATTTTTTCCATTGAAATTGTTTAGTACTTAAAAAGATTTGTCACTAAAGACCAGTATCCAATTCAGTTTTTTTCATGCAACAAAAGTTAAAAAGCACAATACAGTTGGTGAAGATGGTGCAAAAATAAGCTCGCAATAACTAGCGGTGACAGAATAAAAACACTAAGAAAAATAAGATGCGTCTTAAAAAAATGTTTGAAACTCAAATATTCCTCAAAAAAGCTCTGGTCATGATAAAAAAAAATCTAAAACTGCAGCTAAACCCTGATCATACATGAAGCTACGCTTGGTGTGTTAGATGTGTACCTGTCTGTGTGTGTGTGTGTGTGTGTGTGTGAACTTCTTAACGCACGCACGCGCGCATACACACATATACAGCACCTCCGTTTGGAACTCTCTAGACTCTGTCACTGCCAATGTGTCCAACCAGAATTCCTTCCACCCCTTTACCTCCTCCATCCGTAAAGTGTTTTACCAAATCGCAGAAGTCCCTTTGACGTAATTCGCACAAACCGGTGACGAAAGCATTTTCCGTGCAACATGGCCGGCCGGCGAGTTGTTTGCCTTCATGAGTGAACAAGCGAACACGCGCCTCATAGAGAAAAGAAACTCGCTGGAAGTTCCATGAGCAGCAAGGCCGGTCCTTCCCAGTGTGAAGAAGCACTTTTCTTGTTCGCGCGAATAAAGAGCACTGGGAGAGAGGAGAGACTAGTTTCTTGCTGCTAACACCTCCCGCCCTGTCACGCCTGCACGTGCCGTCACGAGCGGAGCACATAATCCAGCTCTCGACAGTCCCTCGCGTGTATGTATGTGCACGTCGTTACATACTGGAACACATTTTTTCAGTCATCCATTAAGCTCATTAACGATGCCCCAGGAACACAAGTTGCCAGCCACATTTGCTTCAAATTTTTTGTTTGTTTGTTTGTTTCCCCTCTCTTCATCCTAACACTGATATAAAGCTGTTCCGCTTTCTCCGATCCACACGATTCACTTTACTGATGAAAACATACATGTTAGCCCAGTACGAACATATTCCACGTCTGTTTGTTTTCCTCCTCCCACGTCTGGGGCAGTGCCATCAACACAGCTACGATATTTGGTTTATGTCGGCGAGAGGACAGTCTCAACTGAGAAGGGTTATGTGGGAGGGTGGGGGTGGGGAGGAAGATGCCTTCAGCCAAAGAACTGAATAAAGTTTGAAAATGTCAGTTTTAACAGAACATGGCTGTCCACCTGGGCTCCTAGCCTGCACCCTGAGCCTCGATAGTTTGCCACCGAAAACCACTGACCCATCAAAAATATAGTGCCAAGGGTCACGCGCGCTGTCGCGAGGAGGTGGCGCACGACTGACCTGTCGACGTCGGTGATGAAAATTGATGCTTGAAGATTTGTCCTCCTTTCCCCCCACACTTTCCTTTCCTCCACCCTCCCCCGTAGAGCAAAGACAGCGCTGCGGAGGCGAGCGAAGACACGGTCACACACACAACCAGCGCTGCCCCGGAGGTTGGGTGGGGGAGATCGCACCTCTCCCTCAGCAGCCATGGTGGTGGGAGGGAGGGAGGGAGGGAGGGTGTGAGACGCGGCAAGTTATCCAGCGTGAATGTCCTGTATGTGTCCTCCCATTGCGTCCATGCTACCGTGGTGCAGCGGGGGGCTCTGGGCCGCCGCCATCCCGTGGGCACCCATGGGGTTGTGGCCCATCATCATGTGGTGCGGGTGGCCGGGGATCAGCATGGCCTGCGAGTGCACGGGGGGAGAAAACTGCGACATCTGCGAGTAGGAGCTGGGTGGTGTGCCGTACATGTCCGCGCGGTACATGTCGTAGCGCTGGGAGCCGTCCAGGTGTGAGTATCCAGCCTTCATGGGATCGTACATATCATGCATGCCCTGAAGCCCTGCAGCAAAAACAGATTAATTAATAACAGTCGCTGATATAACTTTTACCTGAAAATAAATAAATAAATGGCAATTTGTATATTACCTGAAAAATAAATGAAAAGAGTCACTGGTAGAGCTGTTACTTGGAAAGAAATATGCTTCCGACTAGAAGTTGGTGAGTAATTATTATATGTGGTACAAACATTTTTTTATTAAATGTAATTCCTAATGTTTACACATCGGTAAACATGGGTCCGCAGCCTGTTGACCGCTTGCTTGTTTCCTGAACAAAAGGATCTTTTACTGACTTTTAACCCCTCCGCCCAAAACAAAAACAAAAATTAAAAAAAATAAAACAACGGGCTGGCTGATTTCCTGATGGAAGATGTGACTCACCCAGTGACCAGAAATACAAGCCTTAGAATTGTGGAATAAGGTAGTCGAGAGTTTAACGTCTAAGAACGAGAGAAAGAGGGTGCTTACTATGAGGTCCCATCTGCATGTGTTGTGTGTCCATGTAGCCAAGACCTGCCTCGGGGTTGTAGGCTGGATGCATACCAGGACCTGCGGGTAAACAGCCAATCCTTATCCAAAAAAGTCAAGCAACTTAATGTCCTTCATATGTGACTCATCATGAACATTACTCGGCATGCTCTCCACGAATGTAACTGCTCATCACATATACTACTACAACCACCAACCCACCACCAATCTCACGGCAGATATTATTCAAGCCCAGTCTTCTAACACTGGGCATAGGTGGAGACATCTTTCGCCGCTCAAACTACAAACCACTGAAACCGTTTTCTTGTCAAGCACCGCCAGTATATTTTAAATGCATCCATCACCGTCCTTCAAAACTCTACATCCTCTTTCCTTCCTAGTAAACACTGCAGCTGATTAACTACAAGAAGGGTTCAATACAAATCTGTAAAGAAAACGCGACACTGACAAACCAACGTTTGGAAAAGGGTTTACATCCGGGCATTAACATTCATTTTCTCACTCCCTCACTCACACACTCGTACACACAAATTATTATGTTTCCACGCTCTGCCTCTTACCTACAGAAAGTGAAAGCTTTGAGTGCACAATGCCACTTGTATATGGCAGAATGGCGGTTATTATACATGAACACAGCGCTAAGGGTGTGTTTGACGGATATGTTCGGAAGTTATGGCTTGCTCAAGTGTTCATCATCCTGGCCAAATGCATGTTGCAGCAAACGCCCTGCTGTTGTTAAGTATCGGTGCCTATGGTTGTTTCCCCTCCAACCAAAACATTCGAAGCTGGGGTGAAAGAAAAAGACTCCTCCAGGAAAGAGCAAAACCAGAAAAAGGGGAAGTAAAAAAAAAAAACTGTCCGAGGCCGAGTTAAAGGAAGCCAAGCGTGAAATGAGAGGAATGAAAGGGCGACGAGAGGCAAAAAATTAAAAAAAAAATGCCCGCAGTCATTTCCTCGAGTTCTGCACTAGTGGCTAACTCCGCAAGCACGAGAGCGCGCGCCAGGAGCAGACAACCCTAAGCCAATCAGGCCTGCAAGACTTCTGTTTGCGTCGCGCGGTGATGTATGGGACTTTCTCGTGCGCAGTGTTACACAGAACGTGTTCCCCCCGCCATCGTGTCCGCGAGTCTCACGCGCACGAGACTCTAAGGGCGACCGCAAGGTCTGTTCTTCACAGCAGGTGCACTGCTTTATTGGGCGCACGGATATGCGGCCGCAGCACGTGTTTTCTCATCAGCACCAGATCACTGCGCACATCTCCCCACGGGCCGCCAATGGTGGGCAGACAACCAAAGGACCACGCTGCCTCTCCGGCTAAAGGATTTTCCCATTCCTTAGATTCTCCTAGCCTCCCCCCCCCCCACCAACACACACACACACACTCTTTCCCATCGCCTACCCAATCGCTGCAAACACTCGCGCCGTTTCCTTCGGCCATTTTGCGGTTGAGAGGGTGAGTGCGTCTCCCCTGTGCGCTGTCCATCGCGGCACTGAGCCAGAATCGCGTCATGACCCGACCTACTTTTTCTGGCTTGACCGCCATGGACGGTTGGTGTCATGGAAGCCACCCACATTATCGCTCTCATTACACCCAGCTGGAGTTGACTATAAAAGGCTATCCATGCTTGCCGAGATAAACTAGTATCATACCACGGAACCGCCTAGCGATGGAACATCTTCGTCTGAGATATTAATAAAATAAAGTCTAGAATGAAACTCACGAACAGGTGTAAATAGGTCAGCACAAGACTAAGCTCAACGACTTTGTTTGTTTTTTTTAAAGACAGGGGTGGCAGAAGGACTATAGATGTTTCCGAGCAGCTGAACACAAACGTTATCTTGATGTAAATTCAGTTGGGCTCTTTAACTGGTGTCAACATCCTCAGCTGTAGTGGTTGGAGAGGTAAAGAAATGCGCACCGGGAAGGAGTGGTGGAACTGAGCTAACGAAAGATGCTACCTGTAACATGCAGCGCTAATAAACCAGGACATGGTCAAAAAAGATGGACTTGCCTGCTCTGTTGGACTGGTCAATCATTGGCTGCACTATTCGTCTCCGGGCGTTGATGAACCTGCAACACAGAAGACAAGATGAACGTCAATAACACGACCACGTGATCTATAAATGCCATCTCTAAAGACACCATCCTACCGCAGAATAAAATTCCCAAATCGCGATCCCAATAAATGTGAACTGTACTGTTTAACTTTTTGAAACATGCTTTTAAAACATCTAATGATAGTTCAACGATATTATTAAGGGGGGGGGTATAGGAGTAAAAGAACATTTGTAAATTTTGTGAGGAGATTACATCCTTTCAAATAATAATAATAATCATACGCTCCACAAAGTCTAATGATTCAAGAAAGAAACATATTTTTCTGTAAACGAATAGCGTCTTTAAAGATGGAATGACTTCTTTAACCTGTGCAACAGGGGGCACTAAAAGCCCCCCTAAAGGACAACTGCTGACAACGGGTAAGTATCACGTTTGCATCTGGATTCATCATCTCGGGTGTCTGAGGCCCCGAGCTTACAAAGGTAGGGTCGTACACATCCACCCAAACATTGTGCTCTTTACATTGCGATAGTTCACACTGCATACACGCAGAGAACGATTTTTTTTCTTTATTCCTCCGTCCATTCCCCAGCCCCTTCCTCCCCCCCCCACCAAACGCCCTCAGCACCCCCTAACCCCAGCACCTTGAACAAAAGCCTGGCTGTGTTCCGAAAGCCCTCAAGCGGTGAGCGCCGGGGGTCAGTTACGACATGCCCTGCTGTCATACACGGGAGGCAAACCAGGACAAGGAGTGATGGATGTCCCTTTGCACAATGCTGCCTACTGAGACCGG
Organism: Marisa cornuarietis; assembly: GCA_004794655.1. Classification (NCBI taxonomy): domain Eukaryota; kingdom Metazoa; phylum Mollusca; class Gastropoda; order Architaenioglossa; family Ampullariidae; genus Marisa; species Marisa cornuarietis. The sequence goes on from SMMW01000001.1 coordinate 19,984,667, forward strand.
GAGAGTTTTCTCCCCTTTTTGCAATTTGCATCGGTCATTGCGGAATCGAGCTTTGTGGAATGAGTTCATTTGCGGCGCAGAATATTCGCAGCAGTTCTTCGCCAGTTCAGGGGGTTTAAGCGTCCCGCGAAATCGCATTTAAGTTTCCTGGCTCGGTGAAAACGAGTCAGGGTCTCCGGGAAAAAAAGTTTAAAGGAGGAAGAAAGCGAGAAAACACAAAATACGTTTAGGAATTATTCTCCACCACAAGGTTTTTCGAGAGCTGATTAAGGACGCAAAATAGGCCGGGGGGACGGGACTAGAGCTGCCCTCGTGCTATTCTCTCCCCTTGTGGAGCCCACCAAAGGGAGTCGCTGGCTCACTCCTCCCAAATTGCATCTTCATTCTCATCAGCGGAAGGAGGCAGATTGGGTTACGATTTGATGACCCTGGCTTCCACCTCAACTTCCTCACTGTCCCCAGGACCGGCTGTGCGACACAAGGGCGGAGGCAGAGCGACCCCCGCCTGGCGTGCCTCATAGTGGAGCCCCCAGGTGACTTGCTTACGAAGCTTCGTCACTCCTTACGGCATTTCTTAATACCCTCTAGAGGCGGGAAAAAAAGGAGCCTGTAACCATTTAAGGATGTGACCTCTCAAAATGGCGCGACTCACAAATGTCTTTTCCATTTTAAGTCTTTCGTTACCCTTACATTTCCACCGTTAACTTTATCTTCAGGTTTACATTCAAGGCCGCTAAATACTGTATTACTAACATTCCTTTTCTTGTTGTATAGTTTACTAGTGTACAATTAGTGTACTGTAGAAGTTATTTGATTAAAGCGTAAATCGTGAAGTCTATCTGTGCAATGTGGTTTAACAACTTCGCGAACCGTTTGCTTTCCGCTCGTCTCGAGCGCTCGAATTAAATGCCACTGTTAAGGGTCTACATGCTAGTCACATGACTCATCAAGAAACTTAACTCCTTTCTTTGCGACTTCAGCAGCAACTCCCGCCCTACCGTCGCTCCACCACAACACTGTCCTAACACGCAGTTTCCAAAAGACGACTCGGTGTTTCTCCAGTTGTCTTCTACTTCACGACATCCACATGTCAATACCGGCAGCGATTAGGAAAAAACTGCCTTCTTTACTCCACTTGTTACCCCCCCCCTACCCTGCCTCTTTCTCTGAAAAATCTCCCTGTCTTTCACGCATGCAATGGGGACAAGAAAAAGATCTTTTCCAATCAAAGAAGTTCCTAATCAAGGTAGCCGGCTAGCCCCGTCCCGCTCACCCTCTTTCCCAACAGAGACAAGCCAAAGCAGCGCCCCCTGCGATTGAAATTAAAGCAAGGAATTGATTGTGGCCATGATGCCCCTAATGAGGGAGTAACTCGGGCCTGAACTCAATTTTCCTCATCACTCAAATCCTGGCTCTTGATTGGACAGCTTGGGGAACGCGTACTATTGCTCCCTGAGACCTCTTGTCCCGAAAAGGTGAAGTGGAGGTAATAGAAGAAATGAAGAGAAGAAAGCGAAAGATACGAAACAAAACGAACTGCGGCAGAATAAGAAATTACAGGAGATTACTGAAATCTTGAAGGATGGGACGTGAAGAGGATCAACAAAGAAGTAGATGACTGTTCTTATTACTTTTGCTTTATTTGTGTGTGTGTGTGTGTGTGTGTGTGTGTGTGTGTGTGTGTGTGTGTGTGAGTGCATGCGTGGAACGACTGTCTGCAGCAGACATACGTCCAGCAGTCCTGTCCTCGCCAACCACACGGATCCCAGGTAAATGCACACCTGCAATGCGCGCATTTGCAAACAAGAGACAGACGGGTGCAGCAGCTCGGACTGCACCGTGGATTTTTCCGAGAAAACACACCTGTTGATTGTCTCAACTTGTAGAACCAGCCGCACTTACCGCCAGCATTGTGTCCCATCCTACCCATAAATTATATCTTCCTTGCAAGACGACCTTTTGACCCCGAGGAAAAGGCTGCTAATTCGCTGCGCATGCACTTGAAAACAAAGCAGTTAATCGGATCGACGCAAACTCTTCTGATAAGCGTTGACAGAAAATTCTACATTATGTCTCTCGGTGTCCCGGTCTCACTTGGATCAGTCGACGGACTGCACTCGAGGCGGTCAAAGACACTTCGACAGGCGCGATGTACACCGATTGCTTCCCCTGCACCAAAGCATGGAGCCAAAACAGCGCTTTAACCCCCCACCCCACTCCCACCACCACCACCCTGCGCTATCTGTACTCTACCCCTCTCTCCATGCTGCCCTCAGCACCGAGTGAATCGGTGGATCAGCGGATATCGCATGCAAGGGAGATAATTCAACTTTACACGCTCTCACTTTAACTGATATAAAAGGGATTACGCTAAATGACGTTAGAGGAAAGGAGGTTATTTATTTTTAAAATTTAATATAATAAATTTCAGTTGCAGCATCTCTTGTACCGCATAAATCGTATACTGTTGAGTTCAAATCTCGTCTCGGACAACTATTTTTGTCACATGACCGTGAGATGCTGCAGGTTTTTCACAGTGCGAATTCATCGCCAGGAGGAAGTATCTGCATGTCAAACCAAAGAGCTCATTGGTCAAACTAATGAGTTTAATAGCAGGTCTTATAATCTAGTTGTATGATTGCAGTTGAAGGCAACCGTGGAACGGATCAAGGCAATGAGGGTATTTCATCAGGGTCGGTGACGTACGGTAACATCCAATCAGAATTTAGTAGCTTTCATACTGCGGACAGCTAGTCGGAAGTCGGGTACACGCGTAGCGGTCTTTTGAGTAGTTTCACTGTAAGAATCAGCCATGGCTAAAGAACGTTTTGAAGCAAAAAGAAGTTCCGAGTGGAAAAAATCACTTATTCTGCTACCTGTTGTTGGCGATGTAATCACTATTTTACACAGGGAGCAGAAAAACAAAAAAACCAAAAAAGCCATCAAGTTTGTACGCGATGGTCATGTACAGCAATAACAGTCATACTCCTTTCTCCTTGTTTTTTTTTTTATTACAGGTGAATTTGACTTTTCTTCTGATGACCATATCATGGTAAAAGAAAAATAAGACGCAGACAAACATCACTACACATCCCTAATACTAAAGCCAAATTGTTGTACTATATAATATGTACTGATAATATCTTCTATAGTATTTGTTCCTGAGAATTGTTTACGTAGTTTTGTAGAAATTTATAAATGGAATCTTGCGACAGAAAAAAATGTTCACTTAAGCGGTTCTCCGCCCACTGTTATTTCAGCACCGATGTCTGGTGCGGCAAGTCCACACAGCTTTCTTCGACCGTCTTCTCCAAGACTGGCAACAATTTCTGAAGTAGTACAATAAGAATTTTTTTTGCTTGTCGAAGTGACCCTCCTTTTCACTGATTTTTCATACCCAAGATGTAATGTTGGGACGTAGTCGATTGAAGACAGACGGGTCATTTATCTGAAATCCCGACACGAAGTGTCGACCGCATACTTTAGAGTGCGCTTTCGGCACAAAGTTCTCTCTTCGGATCGCTTGCAGCCACAGTTTTCTTCTTTTTTGAGCTTTTAGGCCTTTACCCATCGGGATACTAGAAAATATTAACGTTTCTCCTCTCTCTCTCTCTCTGTATTTTGATCTACGATTGTGGCAGTTAATAACACAACAGTGATTATGCTTACCCATCTCGATCTGTAGTAAACACTAATGACTGTACCCGATTTCCGCTTTGACCACCGACGAGTGTGTACTGCGCATGCGCTGAATAATTGACGAAATAGGGTCATTGTTCAGCCAAACCGTAAGGTGAATGTAAAGACTCGCTACATGCGCTCCACTGGACAGTAAGAGCAATCTGTGTCGCCATGCGGGCGGCAAAGGGCAAAAGGCAGGAAGGTACAGCCCCGGAGTGGGTTTGCACCCGTCGGACCCAGAGGCCTGAAAGCTGATCAGCTTTCTTCTGCAAATACGTGGCGAGTTATTCCAGGGGCCGCTACTAACCGCAGCGCCTCTCCTCGCAGCCCGCCGTGTCAATATTGTCTACCTTGGACAACCCGTCTCGTCATCGGATACAGACCAGCGTCTTTATGGCCTTTCTCCGTCCAATCATCCCTGAATAATCTCCACGAGAAATTGCTGCATTCCTGAGGGAGTCGCTGGGCCATTTTCTGCCGAGACCCTGGCACCGCCATTTCAGAAGGTTCCGCTCTACTATCCAGTGCTGCGGTACCAGAATCTAGAATAAGGGGGGAAAAAAAGGGGGGGGCGAGTTGGCTGGGGAAGGGGAGGGGGAGACTAGGACCTGCACGGATTGCCGTAGGGTGCGCTTGTTGGACAAAGCTCGTTGGTGTATAGCAGTGACTGTGTGCTGCGAGCCTGTCGGTGCCTGTACAGAGGAGGGGGTGATAAATGCTCGAGTGTCATCAATTTGGACTGCCAGACACAACACATCCTCTTCGAATCGCCACTGTTCAAACTATTTTTCATTTAAATTGATGCATCTGGATGTATAGAAACATCACAAGCCGCGAACGGAACACTAAGATCATAATACGTGAGATACCGACTACAGATGGATGTGGACTGAGTTACAGAGCATTTCTTAAAAGTCGTGAGAATTTTTAACACTTTAACTAGTCAAGAATGAGACCAATATTTGTCTCTTGATTCTCTTGAGCCACGCAGTAACACATCAGTGTAAACAAACAATGGTGAAAGTAACCCAAGAGAACACTCACACATTTTATCAAACATCATTCGAAGACAAACTCCAGGTCCCGAAGGAACATGTCAAAAAACAGCAAAGCTCTCAGGACCGCTATACCTATGCCACACAGCCGCATGAAACTGCCTTCATTTCTCCTAATGGGCAAATTGCAATTATTTCCCCTGTAATGAGAGTTACCAACCCTAATGGGGGCCAGGTGGCAGCACGGTCTACGAAGAAAATGAGAATATTGCTTCTTCCCCCCTTTTTTACGTGTTATTTTGGCATCGTATTTGTCTTCTACCATTTAGAATGGCCGAGAACAAATTCGCCCAATCTCTCCCCCTCCCCCTCCATATTCCACCCTTTCCCGTAAATCTCCGATTTCTTCTCTTTACAGGAATCAAACAATGAAGATGTTCTCCTCCTCCTTAAGTTTTTTTTCTTTCGCGTGGAACGGAGGTAGGGAAATGTTTGTTTTATTTTATTCTTTTTTTTGGTCTGAGACGCCATGACGGGAGTGGGTATAATCAGGCTGGGTTCTGGAAGCACACCACAGTTCCCCCGTGTCTTTGCTATTAAGTGTTAAATGTTTACAGTGCGAAACACATCCTATTTGGCGGGCATGGAAGTCTTCCCGCTCCTCGCTTTGAAGTCTGATGGCTATTTGTTTGAAAATGGGGCCAGCTGATGATTCAGGTGACTGCTGTGAAGTCTTTTCTGCCCCCAACCCTCCTTGCATCCCACGTAAAAAAAAGTTCTTTGCCGTTAGGGCTGTACTGTGTCTGAAGACAACATTGTTGGAAGGTGCACGGACGTATATAAACAACGCTTTCACAGGACGTTCCCGATGTCGTCGCTCTGATTTACTTTCGATCGTCCCTCGTTCTTATTGACAAAAAAGGAGAATAGTCGAGAGACGAACAAACAACAGAAATAAATAGAACGAAGCACGGATCTGGGAACAAAATGGCAAAAGTTTCGGGATTCGCGTCGGTACTGGCGAGAGTTAGGGGGGGGGAGGAGGAGGAGGAGGGAGGGAGGAATGAAAAGAGAGACCAGGAGAAGGTTGGAGTGCAAAAAGGCGACACTTGGCCAGCCACTAGTTGTTGCCAGTGATTATTTGAAGGCAGGCAACTGACGAGCTTGGCAGCTTAAGTATTCTTTTCGTCCAACAAGTGCGCCATAATGCCAGCCTGCCCCCAGCGCCGCGGCGCGAGGGTGATCAGAACTTTGGATGGCCTGGCACCGCCAACTGGAGTCAAGGAGGAGAATAAATAGCGGATCTGGAGGCCGTCTTGAAGGGGAGACAAGCAGTGGCAGATAAGGGCTGTAGACGAAAACGGCCCGAGGGCAGCCAAACTCCATCCCCTTTCCCCAGCTCACGGCTCGAGTAGGGCTCACTTGGCGCCATTTTCTCGCGCGCACTGCCCTATGGGAAAAGTTGACATGCGAAACGTGTGATGCGGGTACCTCAAGGTATTGGGGGGGGGACGGGAGGGGAAGGGAAACAGCCAAATACTTTCCTTTTCTTTTTTCTTGTTTGTTTACAATATTTACGATCGTGCGTGGAATAGATTTATATACTAATTCAATTATAATTACCGCTTAACGAATGAATAAAGACTTGAATCAACAAATAAAGCGATATTAACAAAATTAAATTAACCGACGCTCTAAACACGAAATAAGGCAGCAAGAAATGGTTCCGATTCACCGATCCTACATTCTTCCACGTACTAATCTATAAACGATAATTAGAAACAATCCCAGGCAGGAAGAAAGCTAATTCACACCAGTTGTGTTTAAAGCTCAGTTACATCACGCTTCAAAGTTCTAGACAATGTTTCCGCGACACCTGCCCACAGGCACCTGTGAAGACAAACCCCGGTCTTTACAGCCGCACCCCTGGGTCAAGGACGCCATGTTACAAACAATCTCAGGTATTGCCAGTGGATTCCCCTCGGTGCGAACTGACAGCTACCGGAAGGAGAAGCTCATTAAAGTCTCTTCTCTGGCGATTATCGCCTGACTTTCATATTTTCCCCGACTTGTGCAGCAGGAAATTAACAAGTTTGACCTCCCCTTGTCAGCGCTCTCTTCAGAAGGAGGTGCAGACACTCGTCGCTAACCCAAGGGCTTCCTTCTTCCTGTGCGTCTTTGCTGCCTATCGATTGGGACCAGTTTGAAGAGATATTCGAAATAATGTGAAGAGGTTCTGTCCTTCTTGTTCATTTTCTGTCAACCATTCTATAATTATTATTTCATTATTTTTTATTATTATTTTGCAGCCGCAGGCCACCAAGGAACCGCAGGACTGTAAGGGGGACAAGACTCAGACTATAAAAACGAGGTCTTTACCACTAGTAGATGGTGGTAGACGTATGTGCTGATTGTACGTACTCTACCACAGATGTCACGTGACCAGCTCTTTTTTTAAAAAAAAAGGAGGGGGGGGAGGAGAAATGGGTTTTAGAAGCTCTAGTGCGCTACTTCATCTTTCTCTCGAATTCTTAAAAAAAAAAAACCGGCACAGACACGTGTAATTTATTTCTTGACCAGCAGCGACACACTTTGAAACGCCTTTCTTTGCACGACATGTTCTTTCATTTGCTGAGCACGTATTGTGAAAAGGGAGATGTCTTTGAAGTGCCGGCACGCTTTTTATGTTAAACATTTCCTTCCATGCTTACGACGGCGTAAATAAAAATTTTCCGAACAGCATCAACCCTCCACAAAAAGTTAGAGCGAATGAACGAGAGCGAAAGAAGGAAAGAGAGAGATGGGAGGGCCGAGAAAGTATGACTTCTGGGGCTGGGGGTAAGGGTAGTAAATCAGTGAGATGCAGTTTAAACCAATTTTGAACACACCTTCCAGAGTACAGTCCTCCCTTACTCCGTCCCTTTGGATGAAGGCTAATGCACGTTTAAAAAAATTATTCCGCTTATCTTTATTTTTTTTAAAAACACACAATGAAAGCACGCTCTTTTTAACTTCCCCTTTTTTTTCTCCCATGCAATTTTCGCTCGGTTTTATTCGAAGCGACCTTATTTTCCTTCAATGTGCCAGTAGGCACGACGAGCGCAGTTCATTATGTCCGACAACGATTATCACTATCATTGCGCAAGTTGGCGGCCTGGCAACACCTTGAAGGAATGGAGCAATTCGATTTTGTTAAAAGAATTTTCGTCTCAAAAACACCGGTAACAGCTTTTGTTCGCGAAAGAAAATCTGGGGGACGGATAAGAAAGGAGCACTGGAGTAAGAATAGCAGAAAAATGTAACACCACTAGGTAAACTGTCTTCACTGCTTTCCGTTTGGCGCTCAACTGATTCAAAGAAGCCTATGAAAAGTAACAAGATCTTTTTCGCCCTCTTTTTTTTATTTTTCAAGAAGCTTAAAATAGAAATATGCAAGGAAACGTTTCATCAGATACACAAAAGCTCCATCTTTCTCGAGCACATCACCCTCCTCATCTAACTTGAAAAAAAAGGAGGAGTAGGAGATTCAGAAGGCTGTATCCGAAGGAAAGGTGTGATGGACAAAAGGAGAAGGAAGGAAGAAAAAAAAATACGAAGAAAGGAGGAGAAGACGGTGAAGGAGAAAGTGCCCGGAGAAGGAGGAGATCAGGGAATGATGGGAAAGTTGACGTGGAGCGGGGAGGGGGAGAGGAGAAGTGGGTAAGAAGGGGCAGAGAATGATCAGGAGGAAATAGGTTATGGTAGATTACTTTTGCTTGGGACATAAAAATGTCTACCAGTCATCGAATTTCACACAGAGTGCCCCTAACCACGGAGAGCGAACTCGGCGAGAAAAGGTGGGTGTGGGGGAGGAAAAAGCCGAAGCTGAAGACGGCAGCCGCTCATAATTTGTTACGTATCTTTAGCATGAGGCCAGCCTCCACACGGAGGGCTGCCGGCAGCCCTGTTTACCGCATAGCCCAGCGGCGCCAGACAAGACTGACGGGTGTAAAGAATTTTATGACACATAAAACACGCGGGGGACTAACTAGAGAGGTCTGAATCTTTTGTTTTCTTGTCGTTTACTTTTTTTTTTTTTTGGCAACCCCCAAACTCTCATCACTCCTAGACTCACTCTTATTCCTCCCCCTCCTCCACCCTCGCGAAAGGGACTAGTGTAGCAAACTGAACACGTGCACGAACACATGTATGTCCGTGCATTTTCTCCCCCCATCTCCCTCCATTTCTCTCTCTCTCCACCATAATCTGCGCGTGACATTTTCATGAAAGCTGCGCGAGTTTTAAGGTTACAGATAAGCCAACCCGCTCCGGTGTTTACACATGCAGCTGGCCCTGGCTAGGCCGCCAGATAGAGAACCATCAAAATCTCCCTCTGATACCACAAACTGCCAAGATCCTCAAGCACCATGGAATATAGATGCCCCCCTACCTGTTCTCAGTATTAATCTCAGCATCAGGACCAGAAGTGGCTAGAAATGAGAAAAGGACGGGGGTAAAAGGTAGAGCGAATTAGGAGCATAAAAGATGGTCCACAGAACAGAGAAACAAAGACCTGCCATCAGCTTGTAGTGGCTTGGGTTTGTGACATAGTCTGCACATAAAGGAGGGGGGATTGAAGGTGAGGGGAGGGAGGAAAAGAATGGAGGAAGACAGAAAAAAATACATGGCTGAATAAAGCGGCCTTGCAAACGACTGACACATCACAGAAGCATCGCCGTATGTCGCTGAAGTCCTGCGGTAATCCTTTGTCAGCTTAACTGCAGGCAAACAAAAAAAGTGCTGGTTACAGATTCAGCTCCGCACACAAGGGTGGTCAGTGATGTCTATAATTTTGACTTTCCATGAACAGCCACGACCGACAATTTTGACGGGGGCCGAAGCGGGGCAATGACTAAACTCGCACAGTGAGACAATCTCAGTCTCACAACGGTTTAAGGGAGACGCCGAGAGCAGAGGGAGATGGGTGAGTGTGGGTGGACGGGGGGGGGAGAGTTAAGAGATGGCGGTGGTGGTGGTGGTGGAAGGGTGAATGGATGGATGCCTGAATGGAGGAGTAAGGCAGAAAAAAGCCTGCTTTTATCTGATTAAAGAAGAGGCGGTTTGTCTGGGGTGGCGGGACTGGCGGCCTGGCACCATTCTCTATGACAGAGTCTGGCACTAAATTTCACACTATATCTGCAACAGCCGCTTGTGGTCCTGATTTACTATCATTGTGTGTGTGTGCGTGCGTGCGTGCGTGCGTGTGGGCACGGGAGTAAGTGTGACTAAGAGCCCACATGCTTGCAACTGCGTGCTTTGGTCAAACTCACAGTTTCATGGAGGCGGGGGAGGGATGATGGGACGAACCAGGGACGGGGGGTAGGGATGTGGGGTACAAGAGAAAAGAAAAAGGAAAACAATAAAAAAAATCTAACCGCAACAGGAAAGTTAAAAGTAGGAGGTGGTGACGGGCTTTTTTTCGGAGGCGGAGGAGAAAAACGCTCTCTTGCAGAACAAGCAGAGAAGGAGAGAGAGAAAAAGGGAAATTTATTATCACTTTTCTTTAACGCAAAAGTTTTACTTCCTCAAAAATGAAATCGATTCCATACACATAAACAAAGTTTTTTTCAAAAGAAAATAAAAACCTTGGTTTGGAAAGGGGTTAGGTCACGTTTCTCTGCTGTGGTGGAAAGAGGTGTGCGTTTCTTGACAGACACATAGGAAATAGAACGCGAACGAGGAGGGCACAGGCGCGAGCGCACGCGCGCACCACCTGAGCGGCCGGGGTGGGGGGGGGAGGAGGAGAAGCAAGCCGACAGCGCGAGCCAACAGGAAGCTTTTAGGCTCGATCCCCCGCGCGCGCTGCCGGGTCCCGCGGCGCGCTGATGCAGTTTGGGCCAGTGCGTTTTAAAAGTGGCATTTTAATGAAGAAGGGTATTGCCAATTTTGCCATAAGGAGCTGGAAGCCTCCCAGCGGGGGCGCCCATCTCCCTGACACATTACATCATGTTGCTTATCAGCGCACGCTGAACATTTCTCAGCCTGAGCAACCGGGGGCTGAGGAGGGGGTTGGTTGAGGGGTGGGGGTCTGGACTGATGAAGACAAATGCAAGGCATAGGACCCCCTTCTTTTTTCCCCCTTACCATCCTCCCCCCCCCCACCGTTAGCCTCTCCCGCTTCCTTTCCTATCCACCTCTTCGCCATCATCGTGTGTTCCTTAGCTTCATCATAGCACGACAGGCCTTTGGGGACCAGGAGGAAAGTGCCGGCAACAAGCTACTCACCGGCAAATGTGTCGGGGTGGGGAAGAGAAGGACTAATAACCCCGAGGGTAGACTTTGACGACGTCGATGGTGGGCGTACTGTAATGAAAGCATATACACTGGGCAGGGTGGGGAAAGTAGGTGGACGAGCGAAGAAAACGATGTTCGGATGGGAGAGAGAGTGTGTGTGTGTGAGGAGGAGGCTAAAATAACGGTCCATCAAAGCCAACCGTAACGAGAGTGAAGGTGGTGAGGGGGAAGGAACATACCTGTGGTTAGTCTGCGGGTTCTGTTGGTACCTGCCTCCCACAGCTCTATTTTTAATCACCCGCTTTTTAGCAGCCCTGTAGCCTTCGACTTTTAACAAGGGTCGTGGGGGTAGGGGGCGGAAGAGAGCAGGAAGGAAAGGGATGGAGGGGGCAAGCATCGTGAAAGAGAAAACTCCTTAGAAAAATTTAATAGAGAGTCCAAAAAGTGTGATGTGTCAGTAGTTAAGGGGTCTGGTCTGCCGTGATAGATGACGCCGTCGGCCCCTATCGACAAGACTGTGTGCCTCTCGAGCGCCGAGGGCTGGCGCGGTTTTACTTGGCAGTCAGTGCCCGGACCAGCTGTTTCTCATCAAAGCCCGTGTCAAGGCGAATTCTTTGAGTGATTAGAGTTGTTCAGGTCTTTCAAGTGTCGGGACCTTCTCTTCCCCCCCCCCCTTTCTACCCGACCCCTGCTCCTCATCCACCACACCCTCCATCCACCCCCAAGTCCTGTGTGTTTGGGGCTGAAGGTCTGGGTGCTGTCTCCTTCCATCCTTCGTCCTCTTCTTCCCACACCCTCCCGACTGTCTACACTGTCTTCCCCTTGTTGCATCGTCTTGACTGGACACAACAACGACAGTAGTGGTGGCGGCAGAGAAAGATACGTAGGTCTTTTATCACTCAAACCTGTGCATGTTATTTTGAAACAAGGGTAGCTTCCAGGTAAATTGGAACAATGCGCACACACAAGAGCATGCAACACCCCACCGCCACGCATCCCCACCCAACCCCCTGCACGCGCTTCATAAACCGTGCTTCAGGCTTACCCTCAACTTGAAAAGAGGATGGATTACGAAATAAATAAATAAACGAGGGAAACACACGAATGGAGACGATTCCACACAAAATAAAAATAATGCGCATGAATAAATTGAATAAAAGGAACCAGTATCGAGTGAAATATTAAAAATGATCATAGTCGTGCGTAGAAGATTGAGTCTGACATGACCGAAGTCCAGCTGTTGTCTTGAGATTCCCCCCCCCCAATCTCTGACCAGTTCACATATCCTATCCCCGCTCATCAGGTCGGCGTTTAAACAACCAATTTTTATGGCTGTGTTCTTGCTGACAACAGGCATAAAATTACTTTCAGGATACCGATATGTAGAACGGAATTGTTTAATGGAGACAGGGTGCCAACAAAAAGGTGAAAACTCAGTGACTATAATAAGTGAAGATGGCTCTGATGGGGGGGGGGGCGGATAATACATGTTACTAGTCGTATCTTGGCGCAATTGGCTTTGGCCCACTCGGTTGCAGGGTGTCAAAAGTAATTTCTTGGTGCATCTGGCCTCCAGCCACAAGGTGTACAAAGTACTTCCCTCGTGCGTTTGGCGTCGGTGTTAAGGAAAATCAGCTTTGTGGTGGGGTCAGTAAAAAAGAAATGGCGGTCACTTGGCCCAAAGCCAGGCGACACTAGGACTGTCTTGCGAAAAAAAAAAACTGAACTAAGCACCGATAATCTCTTCTCCTCGTCTCCATTCTTCAAGGGGGGGGGGGTAAGGTCTGTCCTCAGAGTCCATGCAAACTGTTTGTCACAGTTGTTATACCTCCAGCGCCCAACGACCAACGGAAGGAAGCTTGTGATAGGTCCAAAATACAACTCTGCCCCAATCATGATTAATGATGTTGGCTTGCATAGCGCCATATCCTGGCCTGTGGCCAGCTCAAGGCGCTGACGTCAACATAAGATGACGACAAAATAAGATGACGACAAAATGTGGGTGTGTAGCGGGCCGTCTCCTCCACGTCACAGGGCAGCGTCACACACACAGCAAGAACACAGTCCTCAGCACAAATATCAAACATGGCATACAAGCCGGAATACACTCCATACAACAAATATCAAACATGTCATACACTCCACAGAAAATGCAACATCCAACATAAGGCACAAGTTTCAATGGAACGACGAATGAGCGCCAGGAGTTAGCCTTCGTATTTCTTTCTCCCTCCCTGAAAGTCTGTTGCAAGGTTCTTGCTGGTGTTATATCGGTGCAAAGTTGTTATATTTTATTATTAACTGCGCGGACAGTCGTAAACATTCGCGAAAGAGTGATGTCCCTTAAACTGGCATCTCGGTAAATATGGGGCTTGAACCACATTTAAGGTAGCATCTGATGTATAACAAAGTTGTCACACACACACACACACACACACACACACACACACACACACACACACACACACACACAGAGTCTTAACTTTGAATCATCTATTAGAGTTAACTATTTCTACAGAAGTGTAGAGTAATTAGAAAGCTTGCAGTACAATGAAAACCACGAAGTTACAGCCTGAAGTGAAATCAGTACAAACACACCATGAGAAAGATGGATGGGTTTCAAATAAGCCATAAAAGATACCATCTCTCTCTCTCTCTTCCCCCTCCCTTCCACCCCCCCCAACTCTATCTCGCTCTCTGCCAGGTTTGAGCACTGCTTCCCTCCGACTCCATACGAGTTCGCCGTTGCCCGGCAACACAATATAAAGATTCGGATATCGTACGCACTGGCGCCTTTTAAAGTGTAACCCTATCCTGGTGCTGCTAACCGAGGATTTGAACCTCTGGCCCTCTGGAAGGGTCATCAGCAGTGCAGGAATGCGCCCATTAACTCCACCGCCGGCCATTTCCACAGCGTTTCTCTGGTCCCCCTTCTACTTTGCCTCCGCCCGGAGCATCGCACCAGACTTGCTACCCTTTGTGCTCACGTGTACCTGAAAAGTTTCCCCAGGAGTGGAGTTTGAGTTAGACGGGAGCGAAGAGAGGTGATCTTTGACCGAAGAGTATAAGGTCAAGGTTGTATGCTACTCTTGAGATTTGAGGGTCTATCCACGTCTACTCCCTGTTCTACTGAAAGCAGTTTGGAGGAAGATACTGGAAAGTTCAAGACAATGCTGGATGGGCCAGCATATCAGAGAGAGAGAGAGAGCAGGCGTTAGGAACTGACAAACTCGAAACTAAGAAACGTTAACAGCAGTTTGTTTACTAACAGCCGGAAACCAGCTTGGCAATAATAAAGCCGATGTCGACAACGATAAGAAAAAACAACAACAGCGTCCCCCTGGCATTCTCACACTTCTGAGGTTTGTTTCTCGAAGCAAGACTGACACGTCAGCAAAGCTTCAGCCGTAAGGTCCGTTACTAGCAGGCTTGAATTTCAAAGCATAACAAAACTTCGTCTTTCGCTCCAATCTTCTTCACCCCACTGAACTGGTCCCCAAAGGTCGGGTGCACAGTTGTTGTAGCAATTAGCTGAATGTACACCAACCCCTAAACAAGAGCAATGTACGGACAATGTTCCAGAAAAAGTGGTAATGGTGGTGATTTGGAACTCGTTTTTCCTGGAGGAAATGATGTGATGAAAAGTTTAAGAAAGAAGATCACATAGAGCAGCAGACGAAGTTCTAGGGGATGCTTGCCCCCGATATGATATAAAGACTTTTGAGGTTCACTGTAAAAGTTTGCCATCCACCTCAGGCGCAACAAGGGTGTCAGACCCAGTCAACCCTGTCTTGCTATATTTCACATTCCCCCGATTCCAGCAGCTAGGTCCAACGGAGCAGCCAGTGCACTGAAATTTAGAGAAAATCGCCAGTTTCTCCCAGTCAGTCTGGACTTTGTGGGAGGAGGGGAGGGAGGGAAGCCGAGGTTCTGGCGAGGGCATAGATACACTACCACGTCCGTCGAAGGTTACAAAGAGAGTTCAGCCCACACCCTTGACATCTTCGACTCGGCAGCAAAGCAGAACGAGGCCCTGCTCTTTTGTCTCTGGCCGGTCCGGGGGAGAATTGTACTACCCGGATTCTATCCTGCCGCGTCATGTGATCTCTGGCGTCGTGGGACAGCTCTACTGACCACTGTCTGGGTGGTGTGGCCGTTGATGCCCCGAACCAAAGCTCGCCCATCGTTAGAAACTCATTAACCTCGGCCTCCAGAGTACGCGGCAGGGTTGAAGGTCGTCTTAAAGGTGATGGCGCTGTACCCTCTCCCTCCCCGGCTCTGATTCCTGGCGTGAGGTGGCGTCGTCACGCCCAGAATGCGCGCGCACGTGCACGTGTCGAAACACGCGCACGCAAAGTAGAGAGAGAGAGAGAGAGCATTGGACACACGGTGACCGAAGACTTGTAATATTGGGGATGACGGGTCCCCAATGAGCTGGGAGGCTCGCGCGCCGCCTCACAAAAGAGACCCCGAGTTCTTTAGCCTCAACACACGTGTTTCATTTGCAACTCCCCCTTCCCCCAATCCCCGCTCTTCCCCCGTGCAGCAGAACTTCCTCCTCCGCCTTTCCTGAGAATCAGATATAAATGTCCATCGTCCCGTCCAAGATGGCGCGTTGATCGTCCTTTCAACGGCTGCCGTCACGCGCGGCTATGTTGCAGTCGCTGTGGTGGCCATCCGCTCTACTGGCGGTACTGTAGGCGACACGCGGCAGGCGGAGGCAGCAGCGGTCAAAATAAAAACAAAAGTACGCTGCACACACCTCATCTCCTTCAGGCCACTCGCACAACCTTTTCGACTGGTCTGATTCGAGTTTCCGCTCTACCAAATTTCCAAACCATCCTAATCGTATCGAAAGCGAAGAAGAAGGGGAAAAAGACACAGAAAGAAGAAAAAGAAGATTAAGCAGGCATGTATGTTTGTTTGTGTGTGTGTGTGTGTGTGTGTGTGTGTGTGTGCGAGCGTGTGTGCGTGCGTGCGCGTTACAAGATAACTGTCCGGGATGGCAGATGGAAGGTCTCTCGCAAGACGAAAGGAGTAATTCTGTTTCACGACACTGGCATCGAATATCACCGTCATTTAATGACATTAACAGACAAGTTAATATTCTCCCTAATCGGTTTTCGCTTCGGGCCTGCGTCGGCTAATGCAGAGGTCGGGGTTAGAGAAATGGAAGGCTTGCTGTCTATGCTTCATGCGTGAGTGAGAGAGGCACAGAAGAAGGAAGAAGCATCGCTGTAACTGAAAGCTAACCACGTCGGAAAGTCACGGATATTTCATATGCTAGACACTAACTGCAAATCGATTGTTTTCGTTTGCCACAAATCCACCCAACGCCCTCTAATTCTCCCCCCCTCCCGCCTCTTTTCCTCACCAGAGACCGATAGGCCTACAAATCTCCCTCGATAAGGCTCAGTGTCTTCATCACGAGAAACAAAGCTTTGTCACCCACTGGCCAACACCGACACCCACGACACGCCGTCCACGGCTCGTCTTGCAGGTCTACAGCGGCCAAGCGAATTCTCACCTGTACACACAGGTAAGTCACTGAATGACTCACTTGCTCTCTACGTCCACGTCACGTGTTGCTCGCACCCACTCCCATTTACCTTCCATGTAATCACGACTTTACATTAAAGTTTGTTGCCGTTTATTTCTCTCTGAATTAGTTTATATTCTCTCTCTCTTTTGTTATTTCCTAGTTTCCTCCACTGTATTTCCAGAGAGAGAGAGAGATTTAGACTATTTGATCTTCCTCCCCTCCTAATCTCACAATCATGTTTCAGCGTAGTACACCCATCAGCATCATTTCTTCACATCTACTCATTCATAAAAAAATTGTTCAGTACTAGCTTACGTTTATATTGCACTATGATCACCCCTCCTTTCTAACCGAAAGTCTATCAGAAAAGCATCCCAGGACTTTGGGAGTTTGACAGAACAGCAGTTTGGTAAAACAAAAGTTGCTTTCAATGCGGACACTTTTCCTCCACTTCAGTACGCCACACCTTTCGCAGCTTTGTTTCCCGAATAAAAGACTAAGGGCCTCTTTTTGTAAGCTCAATACTTATGTGCATTTGCAAGAAAGCATGCACTCGGCTATTCCAACCTTTGGTTTGTTCGCTTTTTGTTTTTCTGCGCATTCGTCGAACCCGCGAGATCTTAACCTTTGACCTGCACCGAGGGTTTCTAGTTATGCGCGTACTTCGTGCCACATGGTCGATGAGTTTTAAGATGACACGGGTAGCCACATGTGGCGCCCTACCTGGATCAATTAACATCTCTCGTCTCTGTCCAAGTCCCTCCCATTCGCAACTCCTTCTACAGCCGTAAGGGGGGGGGGGTGAGGCGAAACCTCACCTTGTACGAGAACATACTCCCCCACCTTACACAACACTTTGTGCTCTGTTTGTACCGTGTTCTTTTCTGGTCGCCCGGTGCATTTTATGGAGAAACAAAAAAACAGAGTTAAAGAAACGGGGCGGACCCGTCGGCAAGGAAATGGCAAGTGCTGACTGACATTGAAAAACGGTTGGCAAGTTGAGTGGCTCCACCAGGAAACCGCAATGATGAGAAGGACAATGAAAACGATTGGCAGAAAGGGAGATAAGCAGTAAGTGGACGACTGCCATCCCTTTAGTTATTGTTGGTGTTTGGGAAGAAAAGATGGACTCTAAATTAGCTAGAAAGTTCTTCTGTGACCAATTCTCTACACTGATCAAAAGTAGATCTCCACCCGACAATTTTCTTACGACCCACGTCATAATGATAATAATAATAATATTGCATCGCAATAAAACAACATGTAGCAGAGAACGGCATAATCACAGCAAAGCTAAAATAAAATTTGAATACCAATTGTCATTGAACTGCTGAGTGGCACGTGTAGCCATTTAATATAAAGAACAAGACACAAAATCGCTCCATGCGCAACGACCTATGAGAACAGTTAAACACTGGTTCATCTGCAATAAACAACTATACAAATAAATAATGGCAGTAGGCGCGGTCTCCTACTTTTCCGTCGATTCCATGAAAAGTAACGCAGTCACCATTGCGGAAACGACCACAATGAACCTGGCACCGCAAAGTCTCCGAACATACTCAACAACTACACGGCTTACATTCACCGTCGGTAATTAAGTCGCCCAATCCATTTACTTCCGGTCCGGCGTGGGTCAATAGCAGCCAATCAAATTCATCATCATCCGTCTGGCGGCTGGCGACCGCTCGTTATTCAGTGGAGCAGATGAAACTTGCCGCAGGATGCGACCTGCTGCGTTCTCGTCAATGGCGCCTTTTATTTCGCAACCCCACCCCACCCCCCCACCCCGTTACCTGACCCCCCCCACACCCTCGATCGATCTGCTGTTGCTGTACTTACCTTGCGCCCGCTGAGCTCGGGTGTTAGGTTCACCCTCGGCACCTGAAGTGCGGCTCGTGATGTCCAAGCGTCGTCGTCGCCGCCAGCACGCAGCGAGACAGGCTACCCACCCTTCTGTCGATTCCTCCCTCCCTCCCTCGCCATTTGTTGTCCACCCCCACACCCGGTTTCCTCCCCTCGATCGCAGCCTGATTCGATCCGGTAAAGTCATTGTTTGGACCATTCTAGGCGAACGCATTGTGTGTTTTACCTGTTTTCCGTCTAATTTCACCTACGATTACCTGGCTGGTTAAGCTCGGGCGGCGAGGCTGAGAGGGGCATAAGAAGCAGGTCGTTGGCACGAGGAGATTGTTTAAGCTCCGTCAGTACCTGGGGCTCTGGGGCTTTGGCGCGCGAGGCAAGGTACCTTCCAGTTATTAAAGATAAAGGGGTTACGGCAGAGACTATCGAAAAATAGCCGCGACGACGGGTGGTGCTTAATGGCCGGCTCGCGTGTAATTCTGTCATCAGCCGGCCAGGGCTAGTCCCAACGAGTATTAGTAATTCTGATTACAGAATTCTGATTACGGGCAGCTGCCCTGACATGCTCTCTCTCTCTCGCTTTTTCTCTCATTTCCCGTTTTTTTTAATCCATCCAGGATTAAAAGTAGTTTTTTCCCGGTATTTCTGCTCTCGTGTTTGCTCGAAATTTTAAAATAAATAAATAAATACAAAATTTTAATTTCTTTTTCTCACAGTCTGTTCACTCCTCAGTACTATACTGACGACGCGTTAGTAATGTTACTAGTGAATTAATCTCGTCTCCGCCTCAAAAATGCGCTTTAATAAAATTATTATTATTACAAAGAGAACGGGCAGGATGTAAAGGGGCAATAAAGGACTACTCCAGTCCCTCTTAAGATTAACGAAGCTTATTTTATCAATTGTTCACTTGCAAGAAACAGCAATGGGTCCAAAGAAACAGGGAGCAGGGTGCGTGTGTTGTTGTGTGTTTTTTTGTTTAGGGGGGGGAAACAGTGGAGAAAGAGAAATGGCGCCTGTACATCACCCTATGACTACATGCTTGTGTAAAAATTTTATTAGGCCGAGCGCGATGATTACCCTGCTCAGGTGAGGCGAGGCACTAGCGAGTGTGTAAGACACACTCCTGAAGTGGGAATGTAATTGCCGGCCAGAGGTCTCCAGTTCCGCGACCCCGCCACGTGAAGTGTGCTAGAAGAAAGCCCACGGCAGAGGGGACTGCGTTCTTAAAAAGACCTCCCGCCCTGCCCCAACAGCACAGGAACCACGTGAATGGAGACGGAATTTGGCTCCAGCCAGGGTGTTCGTCTTCAAGACCTCTTAGCTCAACCTCCTCCCTGTCAGTCACCAGCCAATGGGGAACCTGAGTCATTCCACGCGTTTGACGTCTTCTGTTGCTCTCGAGATGGGGAACAGGACATGGAGGAGGGCAGGAGTAAGAGCTAGGCACGAGCCTTTCTTTTCACAGGACGTACTGAGGTTGTGTTTCCAGTAAACCTGTTCTGCCTGACTGATTAATTATCATTTCATCCAGTCTTTGCTACAACAACTCAGCCCTCTCTGCCACCTCTTGCCGACTAGCTTGATGGTACTCGACGGTGGACACCCCACTGCGCTGCGAAACACCTTTTTTCACTATTTCTTTTCTAACCAAAGACTCGCTAACTGCAGCTTTCCTTAGATGCAGTGGGGATGGGGGATGTGTAAAGAGGAAGAGCTCCTTGGCATCGGACAATGGCAATGAAAACTTGGCATCTCCAACTAGGGCTGAGGACAAAGACTGTGACCCGGTTTAACCTGGAGGTCAACGACTATGAAGACCAAAGACCACTTAGCTTGCCTCCCCCCCTCCCGACGAATCACATGTTCGATAGAAACAATATGAAAAATGAAAATATCGTAATACTACTACAATCTCAAAGATGCAAATTCCATAATCCTTCTCTAACCAAGACGGTCAAAAGCCAGTCTGTATGTTTCCAGTAGAAAAAGCCATGACACCAAATAACAAGCAGGTTGGTAAAGTCGCAAGTGAAGATGCGACCAACTAGAAGATGATGATGTCTTCAGACTGACATTTTACATTAAAAGATAACCCCGGGTCTGTTGGGGTCTTTCACTATTTTGTTTTAAAATCTTTATTTTTAGGACGACGTGGTCTAGCAGTTCAGCAGCTCCTAGTATGTTCACATGCATTCACTGCCAGTATAAAAAACAAAATATCCTAACCCATCAAAAAGTGATGACCAAATGAATCCGCGTAAAAAGAATTAGTTTGGGTTAGCTGCGGTCTGGCTCAGCTGCAGAGAGTTGACTCACGCGATGCTCAGCTGTTGCAGATCCGCGCGATGATCTGATAACGATTTGGAGGACGACTTTTATCTACCCATCTTAATCGCCTCCGCCACTGTGATCTCATCGACAAGAAGACAAAGCAGCGTGAATCCCCCTCCTCCCATCGATGATTTAAAAAAGCCGCTCAGACAATGTGGATAGTTTAGACACGATACCCCGCTAGGATCGTGTAAAGATCCTCTAACCACCTAGGCAGGTGTCAGAGAGACACCCTGCAATGAAATCTGAACCCTCGTCGGCGAGACCAGAACCGGGTAGACCGGGTAGAGCCACAGGGACTCGGGTACCGGTGGATGGCACATTGTCGGCCTCGCCACCCCTGGCAGATTGTGGGCCAGCCAGCAGACGCCACGTACCCGGGCCCCCTCCTGCTAGACCGATCGCAAGGCGGCCACAACATCCCTCGCGCCTTCAATAGCGTCACTGCAGTAAATATCTGGGTAGACACCACGGCCATTGTGGCTACATGCACCCACTACGCCGTCTGCGTACGAGGCCACCAACAGCCAGGCAGAATACGACAATCAACCCCCCGAGGGGCTAGGTCCCCTTCTGCTCCTAACCCTCCACAGACGATGTCCCACGCAAAACACGGGCCCCTTTTGTGCCGGCGGCGGGCGTCAAGAATACACTTTACAATTTGCTCTCGGGTAATTTGCTGGATGAATTACCCTCCTTAAAAACAGAAATTCAGACTCGACTTTTGTGCTGATACCTAATAGAAAAAGTACACACAAAGCTGATTCGGCTGAACGTGTGTTGGAGGCTGCCCACCAGGCCTGTTCGTAATGGCTTGGACCGCAAACACTATGGCTCTACTCTTAGCACTGGGACTATCCAATTTCCACTTGAAAGTGAAAGTTAATTTTTTTCCTGTCGAAATAAGCACGAAGGCAAGAAAAAAGACGCACCCTGAATACCGAGATTTTTCTTTTTTCTATTCCCTTCTTCTGTCCTCCCTAGAGCTTCTTCAGCAATACAAGATACCCGGACTGCCTCTCGCCATCCCTCACCCGCTTGACGGACACCAAGTCCTCTTACTTTAAAGTTTAAGGCCAGTAAATGACAGACGACAAGTCTTCTAAGGACCAGTCCCTACCGACAGGAGTGATTTTACTTTTCACTTGTAAACTTGCACTGATAATCGTTAGTTTTTTTTATTCTATATAATCATTAATTCTTCTTCGTGAGTAAAGAAGCTTACCACAGGAACAGCGATTAAACAAAACAGTTCGACCGAGCGATAATGTCAATGATGATGTGAGCAATAAATAACATCTTGCTATAAGCATGCAGCTTGGTAAAAATTATTCTATACGCTGACACACATACACCACCGAGACTGTTTATTTTATTTTATTTTGTGGTGAGAAAAGGCGGCAGTCTTCTGTTATTTTGTTACAAGCCTATAACTACATGAAAGTTATGATAGACTATATATAATTACATCTTTAACTCCTCTGTGCACTACTTACACATACAGGAAATCAAACTCTGTGCTCAAAATCTTAACGGGAGATTCTGCTGCAAGAAAAATAACCACAAGGGTATAGCGGTGTGCACGTGCTCTTGACTGATCAGTGAGTGTCCAGAGAGAGAAGATAGAGAGGGGGGTCAGGGGAGAGAAAGAAGAGAGCGAGGGGGTGAGGGAGAGGGAGAAGAGAGCGAGGGGGTGAGGAGAGAGAGAGAGAAGAGAGGGAGGGAGAAAGAGAGTCAGTGGCAGAAGACGGGGAGTGTGTAGTTTCCATATTTAACCCTTTCTCGCTTCAGAGCCTCAGAACACAAGGCGATGCCCCGCAGCGGCGAAGACGGTTTTACTGTCGTTTTACTTGACCGTTTTCATATTCCGCACACAAGCTGTCAGTCGCCAGAAATAAAACTGCGGGCCTAAGTGCCGCCTTTATAGCCGCCGCCATCGTGGGAACTTTATGTACAAGAGCGCGTCGTGATACGTTCTTCATGGGGATGTCTCTGACAGGAACAGGAAGAGAGGGACACAAGCCAGCAGCGTAACCCTTTCTCTGCTTGTGTGCATTTGCAGCTCATTAACTCTTTGATTTCCAATAAATAAGCCCACGGCCTTGGCCGCCATAAACAGGCTAACAGTGCTCTCAGCTGTCTCCTCACGATTGTATAGGCTGCTGCGCGTGCAGGGGGTTGGGGAGAGGAGGATGCGCGTTTTGATGTCGATCTGAGGAATATCTAGACCAGTCCCGTGATTTGTTTTCGTGTTTAGTATCCTAATAGTATCTTCCTCCCCATTCCAAAGTAGTCAAGTTTTCATATAGTTAGATATTCGTGGTGAAATGATCCCAAGACCCCTTCAAATTTAGGTGATTGTCCATCTTGTCTGAAAATGCGACACCTAGGATTTCCACACGCTTAAGGCATTTTCTTAACAGGAAAAATATTGAGGAATAGTTTGATCAAGTGTTTGGCAAAGTGATTACATGACGGTTACATAAGAACTTTGCCAATTTTCGTCATACCTTTTTTTGGTGACAAAATCCCTTTAGCAGAAGACTTTTCTCTTCAAGAAAAAGGTTTGCAGCACCGTCTCCATCCAGTTCTCGTGAAATCTGACGAGAGTCTCGTCCAGAAATAAACTAGCTGATTAGAACTGTTAAAGGGTCCGGCAACCTGAAGTTTTAACCAACACAAGAACGAATCTACTCGTCTTGAAGACGCCTGCTTGAAGTCTGCGTCCTTCTTTCAGATGAAGACAAAAGGGAAATAATCCACAAAAAGGGTTTGAAAATGCGCATTCACGATTTCTCCGTCCAGAAGATGAACCTATGAGCGTAAGACAATGTTGCGGCCTTCTCTCTCTCTCTCGGTTGCCAGAAGATTCTGCAAAGAGTTTCCCAGAAAAAAGGACCGATTCAAGTTAGGATTTGAGAGTAATGAGAGAAAATGCAAAGAGGCTGTCTGGAAATCAGTCGTGAAATGATAATGACCGGCCTCCCCTCTCGCAAAACACGCTACAATAATGCACACCATAAAGACCCATTGTGCGTGGGGCAGCGAAGGAACGGAGTGGTTTTAATGCGGGAAATCTCATTATGGAGGCCCTGCCAAACCTTTTCCATGCATTCAAACAAAGGGACTATCACATTAGCCAGTAGGAAGAGTTACCTTCGGAAACTCTCCTACAAAAATGATAATGATATTAGCAGTCTTGGCGGTCCAGGGAGAGTTGTCGCCATCGGGCTATCAGCGTGCAGTCTTTCTTCGGATGTGCACGGCGAATAATTGGGCCGCGGACAACCCGTCTTCTAGCTGCCAGAGTTGCCGGTCCTCGCTGCGCCAAAACCCCAAAGCAACGCCATTTGCAAAAGGAGGGAAACTTGCGCAGATGCGAATGAGGGCTGGGAGAAGGGTGAGGGGAGGGTTAAGGGGGGGGGAGGAGACTGATAAATGTGATAAGACATAATAGAATCAGCCATCTTGGATCAGCTCACTGCGTCAAGCCTTGAGTTTAACAGGGCCGGAAAGGGACACAACTGCGAGCTCAGGGTCCGCAATTCCCCGTAAATGATGGCCGCTCGTACTTATCATTCATAATCATGTCAGGAATTGGCTGGAGAAGCAGGACTGGGCGAGAATAGCTGAAGTGGTCTTTTATCCCTTCAAATTGTGTAATTTCCAAAAGAATTTTCTTCTCCGGCCTTCTTTGGACTCGCAAAGGAAGTGGAAGTAGCGAGAGGAAAATGGAAAGGAAAATTAAAAAAGAGAGAGAGAGAAAATGAGGCAAAAGCCTCCCCCCCTCCTTTCCATACTCCTGCAAGAGCACAGGATCAGAATTGCAGAAAAAATAATAAGGAGGGGGTGAAGTGAGCGGGCCCGGGCTGGAAGGGGGCACAAAGACGCCGACAGGAGGAGTTACCATTGGCAAACCCATCAGGCCACTGCTGGTCAATACTAATGACCCTAATTACAGGATAGAACAACAGGCGAACTGCACTGGGCCATTATATGTGTCTCAAAATTTGAAAGTGGTCTGATATGCTGATAACGCATTGTGAGGTCACAGAGATTTCTTTGCTGTTATGTTCTCTCTTTTTGGGTTTTTTTTAAGGGGTTTTGTTTTCTGTTGTTTTTGGTCAGCCCCTTCCTACAGCCTACTGTAATACACGCTCTTAAGCTCTCGTGTTGCCCGTGCCTTAATAACATGGATGTTGACAGATCGGCGGATACATACGTCTCAAGCTTCCAGCACTTTCCCTCTCAACCCTTTTCTCCTCCTCATTTGTCTCTAGACCCGCCCCTCCCCCTTCACCTTCATGTCTTCCTCAACAGTTTTTTTTTTTAACTTGCGGAGTACACCTGTATATACAACTGCACTTGAAGTAACCTAATGATGAGGTCTCACTCGAAATAAAACGTCAACTGACATTAAATCATCATCTAAGCGTCGGTAAGAGTCAACGGATGGAGGAAGGTATGTGTTTGAGTGTGTGTCGAAGTTCATCGACTAACACGTTTTTATCTGTGGCGACATCTATAAAAGTCTAGCAACAGCAGTTAAACAACTTCTTGAAAACTCATTGTCAACGTGCACAGCCAGTTGAGCCGGACGGATGACCAGCACGAGCGGGGGCACTCTCGCGGAACGAGCAGCACCATGCACAGAAACAGAAGACCCCACCCCGCCTCCGCCTGCCACAGGGCAAAGGCAATAAAATAATCAATCTCCCTCCCTTCCCCCCTTCCAGACCTTACGACCCCTCCCCCCACCTCCTTCACCATCAATCCCTTAAGCATTTTTTCCCCCCTTCGCTTCCCTCCTCCGTCTTCTACCCCCACCACACCACCATCCAACTTCTGCGTATTACGATATGGCAATTTCTGCAGCTTGCCGTCATGCAATGCTAATACATAATGCATGGGCCCAGTCAGTGCTTATGAGACGCCGAGGGCCCAGCGCCAGGCAGGTCCCGCTCATTCAAAGCGCAAACATTTACCTAGCGCAAACTTTTCGCATTCTCCGTGCTGCCGGGGCTTGACTCCAACGCGCGGGGCCGGCCCCCACCCCTTTTTTTCAATGCAGATTCGATGCTTACCCAACAAAAGCCAAAGGCCGGCGTCACAATTAATCCTCACAATCAATATGATGCACAACAGCAACACAACTTGTGGAGGAGGAGGGGAGAGGGTGTAGGTGGACGAGGGGAGAAAAGGCTTTTCCCGTTGAAATGGCTTTTGCCCTGACCTGCTGGTCGCGCTGATGTGGTGTAGGCCCCCCTTCGGGTGGTCGTCAGCAATCGACAGTCGCTCGCTCTGGCCTTTGTTATTGTTATTTTCAGCTACACGCACGCACGTATGCGTGAACATACAACTACCACACGCTTGCACGTACTTGCAACAAAAAAAATTCTGGTAAAGGTAAGGCTAATTGATCGTATGTGTTTTCGCATGCCAAAAATGTCGGCCATTGTTCACTTATACAGCGCGGCATAAGGTCTGTGATTAGATTTGTCTCGCAAGGCTAAACTACCCAGCCAATAGCTTCCAGGGAGGAGGAAGAGCAGAAGAGGGAATGGAGTGGATGGAGGGGTGTAGTTAAGGACCGGGTTGACTCAAGACGAAGTTCATCAACTAAATGTGAATTTCATGCACGGGTTTTTTTTCCCCCTCCTACTTCCCTTCCTTCTCGTCATACAGTAAACGACCTTCCAGAACGAGGCTCGACTCCGGAGAAAAGGTACGTGTAAAGTTTAATTTCATTAGAAACAGGATGGCGCAGAAGGACATTAAATCCTGGCTCTGGCAAAAAGTCCATCCCCTGTCTTCGGCCCCTCACCCCCACCCATCACCTCCTAGGCCTAAAGACGGCCAGCTGTGTTCTCAGCCCCCACCCTACCCTCGTGACTGACAAATTTTAGAAATGGTGAAAACTTGTCCACTTGCTCCCATGCTTCGATAATCAATATGGCGTCCGAATCAGCAGCAACATCAATAGGAAATAAATCAGCGGTAATGCAAATACAATCTCGCGCTACCACATGCGTCCACCCCCCAACCCCTTCCCTCCAGGTTCCCAACACGTTCTCCCCAGCTCTCCTTTTTCCCCCGCTTCTCCCCTGTCTCCCTCCCACCCCTCCCCTGGCTTTTACCCTCTACCTCCAGCGCATCGTCTTAACACAGGCGCGACCCCACAAGATATTAGCCCTGGACTAATGGCGCACAAAAAAGGACAGCTAACTATATTATGGTGAAATTTAGTCGAAAGTGAACTCCCTGATAGTGGGAGGCCACTCTGGGGGCAAAAGGAACCCGGGCCTGTCGGCTAGGCGCGGCATTAGTTAGTGACCATGGATAAGGAGAAAATGGAGCAAACGAACTTAAGTCCTGCCTTCAGACAGGACTAGGGGCTGGCACACAAAGTGCCATTTCTAGATGCTACCAACAGCTAGATGGTTAAACACTCGATGCTATAAACAGCTACTTAACAAAATACCTCCATAGCACTAGAAACTACAGCTGTTTATATCATTAACAAAATAGATGCTATGGACAACTAATTTACAAACACCAGGTACTCAGAAAATATCTTTAAAGGGTTAAAACACGAAAACCTATAGAAGTCCAAATCTTTTGATGAATAATTATCCACTTTTGTAGATTCTGCTCAACTGGTAACACGGTTAACTAGACAACAAAGTATTTAGGACAAGTCTTTGTTTGAAATATTACAAATAAAAAAGCAAATGGCCTGACTCTGCTACCTAGTGTGATCACCTGGCAGATCGGAAAGATCTGACATCAGGGGACAAAACTGCGCTTCTTCTATGAATTAAGAGGACGTGGCAGGATAGTTTCCAAAAGTACCTTCTATATTTTTAATATTTTATATATTTTTATTTATTTTTTATTTTTTAATTTTTATATATTTTTCATGGGTTACTGATAAACAAACCTAGAATTCATTTCATGTTGAATATTTTCTCTGTTTGCTCCCGCGTGTCCTCTGCCTCCATGACAATGGGTCATCTAATTGTTTAATTAAAACAGTTGTGGTCTAGTTCTGATGTGTTAACCGGAACCTACTTTGTGAGAGTATATGAAACACAATGTGCGATGCCAAGCGTCTGTAATTCAAAATAATTGTTTATCATGAGCCGTATCGTACTTGGTGGGCGAAAGTGCAGCACCAGGAGAGACTATTTGCCAAAACAGCTTGGCCTCGGATGACAACGGAAGTGAGGATTAATGTGTCAACATGGGAACTGACATAATTACTCAAATTATGCTATAAAGCCACACACACACTCTCTTGCCTGCAGTTAGCTCTCGGCCAACCTCCTCCCCCCTGTCATCTAAGTTCCCCCGCCCTACCTCTATTTCACTCCCACTCACTTGATCACAGACAGGTTGAAAAATATTATTCGCTGCTACAACAAATAGAAAACGGGAAACAACTGCACCAGCGATCGGTCCCCAGCCCTCGCTAGACTACACAGGACCCACCCTTTTCTCTCCTCCATTCACGACCGCCCTCCTGCCACTGTCACAAGTCACGAGCGGGGAGCCTCACGTGCAAGGCAGGTAAAAAGGCTAGACAAACCGTCTGACATGCAGTTTGTTTACTGCGACCCTACATCGACAACCCTTCATCTTTTTAGCTTACATTTTGTCTCTCTCCCACCCAACCACCCCCTTTCTCCCGACAACCCTCCTCCGTAATGTACCCTTAAACCTTCTCTCCCTAGCTTCATATCTAAACATTTTCTTCCACAGCCCACCAAGTTCCACAGATGACATTTTCATTGAGCTTTGAGGGCACGGCAGGATGGTTCTAAAAACTCGACAGACATGCCAATAAAGTAGATGGCATCGCAGACACACTGTCGCAGATCAAAACCCGTTACAAGCGAGCTCGTCAGCGCTGCAGGAGGGAAGGAGAAGGATAAAATGGGAGGGTTGACTCGGGGTCGGGAGGAAATCGTAGCAAAACTTTTCCTGCTGTGTGTGTGTGTGAGAGAGAAAGAGAGATTGTGAGAGAGAGAGAGAGATTGTGTGTGTGTGTGTGCAAGAGTGTGTGTGAGAGAGAAAGCCTGTGCCAAAATCTTCACCAGAACATGTGTGATCAAGCTTAAGTGGTCAAACGTGTCTATTAAACGGCACGGAACCCAGCTTTCTCCTTTTCCGATGTTTCGGGTACCTATTCATGCTGGGTGGGCAGTGGGACTCTTACCAGCCACAGCCAGGATTTCGATCAAGCAACCTTCTGCTCCACATGTGAGCGGAAATAAGATGAGGACTAAATAATGATAATCGCCCCTAAGTTCTCCTTCTCTCTTTCGCTCAAAAAGACTGTATGAACTACAACTAATTCTCTCCGCAGAATCACACGACTTTCGCGCATCCACTGGGCGCCTGTTCCAGTGAACGCCACTCACGGTGCCAAGATATTGGTTCCGCAGGTTCGGTGTTGGCACGTGTGCCCCTGAGAATGTGGTGAGCTGAAGTCAGCCCCATCTTTCCCCGGGACAACTTCTCCCCCGCATCTTCACGCCACTCAGCGGGAATAACAAGTTCAGGCACAACAGACCCCTCGCATGTGCCTTTGTAACGCAATCATGCGTCTAGACTTCCAATTACACCACTCTTGCCCAGCTAGCCACACCCCCTTTCCTATTAAAAAAAAAATTTTTTTTTAAAGGTGAATTCACGTGAGGGACTGAACATATCTTGAAAGATTTTTATAACCTCATAATCCTTTCTCCCCATCCGTGCCATCCCTTTTTTCTCCCCCCCCCTTCCCTTCTCTCCTCCATCTCCTACCCGCTTTCCATTTCTTCCTTCCGCTTCTTCTCCAGCACCCGTGCGTAATTCTTTTATTTCACACCGTCGTGATTCTCGCCCGAAAACTGTCCCTCAAGCGTGTTAGAGATATCGCGCTTCCCGATAAATCATTTTTGTCCCAAAGTTTGATTATTGAATTCATTTTCGGGTTCATTTAATTCCAATATCTTGCCTGGGCCTGGGTCCGGGAGCTCGCGACGGCGGTGGCCCTGATGGATGACAACCTGGCACCAGATTGCGACATGGACTGCACCCTCGACAGGCCGATGGCTGGCCGCTCCCTCCAGTGCCATCCCAGCGTAATTTGGCAACAGCGGCAAGACGACAAGAGCTCGGGAGCAGACGACAGACATGGCCGGGGTGGAGGAGCGGGGGGGTGGGGTTGAATGGAAGAAAGAGGCCGCTGGTTTCACTCCCCTGGAGAGACTCTCACGATGTCCCCGAGCCGCCACTTCCGGTGCTGCAGCTTCTTCAACGTTCAACTACGGTGCAGCAGCTTGTTCTAACCATGTACAGCGACAGTGCAGCAGCAACCATTTGTCCAACAAACACAAAGCTGATCGTTTCACTCTTCATTTCTCTCTTCTCGTCACAAACTGCTTATAGACCAGGAGTAGACTGACGAGTCTAAGACAGTAGACACCCTATAAGCGGACTGGTCGTACTACCGGCTCCCGTGGTGCTTACAGCGTGTGACACTGCCACTCATGTCACTGTATAGGACTGAGTCTTGAAGCTCACAGTACGTCACTGTATAGGACTGAGTCTTAAAGCTCACAGTACGTCACTGTATAGGACTGAGTCTTAAAGCTCACAGTACGTCACTGTATAGGACTGAGTCTTAAAGCTCACAGTACGTCACTGTATAGGACTGAGTCTTGAAGCTCACAGTACGTCACTGTATAGGACTGAGTCTTAAAGCTCACAGTACGTCACTGTATAGGACTGAGTCTTAAAGCTCACAGTACGTCACTGTATAGGAATGAGTCGCGTTTTCATGCGAAGCTGATAGGCGCATTGATCAGACCTCCCCCACTTCAATCGCCGCCTCTCAACAATGTCTACTGCAGTCGACTCTCCTCAGCATCTTTTATTTTGTAAGCAATCCTCAAGGAAGCGAAAGAAGGGTCCCCATTATCACCCCGCTCCCCTTCTGAGTGTTTCCATTATCTCCCCTGACGTTGGGTACCGTGTCCTATCGGGAGTTCTGGCAACAGTCGTCCTACCTGTCCCTGACCTTGGGGTCACCTGGCAGCCTAAAAATAGCGCTCCAAGAATCCGAAAATAGTTCAATCGGTCTTGTCTCCAGTGCAGGAAATATTTAGTGGAAAGGAAAAGTATGCGAAGTATTTACTCAGATATTTTCCAGGGGTGGAGCTGGAGAGAGACAGAGAATAAGAGTTGGGCGGGGGGGGGGGAATGAGGAGATCTTTACTCGTAATTTGCGAAACATTTCA
This sequence comes from Marisa cornuarietis, assembly GCA_004794655.1. Classification (NCBI taxonomy): domain Eukaryota; kingdom Metazoa; phylum Mollusca; class Gastropoda; order Architaenioglossa; family Ampullariidae; genus Marisa; species Marisa cornuarietis. Next base: position 20,015,641 of record SMMW01000001.1, read on the forward strand.
AATGAAATCTTTCTCGAAAGTCAGGGCTGGTACTCAAATAAGGAATATACAGTTACATACTGGTAAACTCAGTGAGTTCATTTAGTGACCCCTTTTTCACAGACTATTTCTGTACGCTATGTACAAAACTGTATTGTTGTATGGTATGTCAACTGTTTTTCTGTATGTCAACTGTTTTTCTGTATGTCAACTGTATTGTTGTATGGTATGTCAACTGTTTTTCTGTATGTCAACTGTATTTCTGTATAGTATGCCAACTGTATTTCTGCATGTCAACTGTATTTCTGTATAGTATGTCAACTGTATTTCTGTATGTCAACTGTATTGTTGTATGGTATGTCAACTGTATTTCTGCACTCTCCCTACCCGCTTCTCCCGAGCGGTCCTTTCGTAATGCGATCTGCGTGACGGCTATCTCCTTCTAATTAACGCACACACAGATGTCACAGACCGTTAACAAGGAGGCCAGTCGAGCACACACAAGAAGTCAGGCAACTAGGTGACGCACACTCGATACCTTCAGTCGAGAAGTTAAAGGAAGGTGTTCGTTGAGGGGAGGGGGGAGAAGGGAAGAGAGAAAAGGTCACGACTGTGGTGGTGTCTGTACACTGGAGCTCTCCCTTCACAGCGGTCGTGCGCAGGGCTGCTCTGATAACCGCCGACCGCTTATCGGGTCACATGGGGTGGGGGACGGTACTTCACCTTCGTACCTGCACGGGTGTCCTGGAAGGGCGTGAGTCACGAAGAGCACGCACCGCGCGCAATGGAATGCGAATACCTGTGGCCGTGAATCATCGGGAACCAAGCGAGAGGAGCCTCTGCCACATAATCCTCCTCCTCCTCTTCCTCGCAATAAGGCGCTTTTAATTAGTTGATGAACGCCCGCCACCCGATACCACCCCTCCTCCCGTCATAAACTCGCACGTTGCGCTCTGCCTGTCAGTTTGAGTGACTGGTCTCTTCTGCCCAAGGGGTAACCATTTAGGAAGTCACAATGCTTTAACCGGGGTACGATGATGTACGACTGACATAACCACAGGAACAAGAAACACAAACCTTAGACAAATTCAATGAAAGGCTAAGCGGGTGGACAATAAAGAAGCTTCTTTAAATAGGGCGAGAGATATCAAGACTCAAGCTCAAAGCACGTGAACGAGGAGGAATGCGGCTGGGCCCTGCACGGGTTCACGTTGTCCAATCAAAGCGCAGGCACAAATCGGACAAAATGCTGTCCCAGGGAGGTTTTCCAGGCAGGATGGCTGACCCTGGCTCCAATTTTACGATCCAATTAGCTGTAGACTGTTGCTGCGCTTCTGGTCGTAAAGGTGATCCTCTGGTTATCTGCGGCGAAGTGGGGTCAGCTGCGATCCCCTTCATTTACTGAGTCCAGTGTCAGAGTGATATCAATGAGGTTATTGTAGGACAGAGCCAGCAGAAGGCTTGGGGCCAAAGGTGATAGTACAAGGTGGTTGCGACGATCTTACGTTTGACTCCAAAGAAGTCTGAAGATGAAGACAAAAAAGGACGATGAAGGAGCGAGAGAGAGAGAGAGAGAATGGGGACGAACAGAGAGAAATTACTGGATACAAAGAATCAGGGCTGCAACAACCATACCATTCTCTTCCCAAAATCTTTGGAGAGCTGATGTTCTTGTTAAGCCGACGAGAACATTTTTTTTAAAGACAAAAAAGCCCGGATGACAAGAAAAATGGTACTAGAAGATAATGACGAGAAAGAACCAAAAAGAAATGGGGGAGAGAGGCGAGAAGGAGGCCAGAATGAAAGAAAGTTGGCGCGGGTGAGTCATGGGAGCAGAGCACTGCCGCCCGCGCAAAGGGGCTCAACTTGCGATGAGTGACATCATCAAGATGTGCAAAGATGGTTTCTCGAGGCTGAAGAGCTGCAGGCCGCATGATCCGGGCCTCCGGTACCTGAAGGACCAGGAGCAACCAAGGAAAGCCACGGCCAAAGGGAGACCCAGGGCTGCTTGCGACCAGGAGTCTGATGTGACAGCTCTGATGAAGGCGGCCCTCCAAGAGGCTTGGCCCAAAACCTCTCATGTCGCCGGCTGATTGCGAGATCTGACAGCCGAGTCTTCTTCCTTCTCATGCCGACCGGCCTGGCTTAGTGTCACCTTCACATGGAAGGGAAGAGGTCAGGTGGGTGCTGGGAGTAGGAATGGGAGGAGGAGAGTTAGGTGGATGATGTGTGTGGGTGGTTGGGGAGCTAGTACAGTGAATAAGTATCCCAGAAATGTCAAAACCCGTTTTTCACATTATACCAAACGGTTGTATTAGATTTTCCGAGGCGTCCTCGAGTGTTTAAACTGTCACGATCCACACACTTACAGTATGTCGTGTTCTTGGGTAATCAGGCCACGAGACACCATTACCTGATTTGCACACATGTTTTACTGACTTAAAAAATAAACTCACCAATTGTTGACTTGTAAGATAGTGAGGCCTGTGTCCTGAGCAAGTTGCTTTTTCTGCTCCTCTGATGGGTAAGGGTGCTGCACACAAACCGACCACAAAAGGTTTTGAAAAAAAAAACATTCAAAAGTCACCACACTGATCTAAAACTTCATTTCTATATCGTTAAAATTTGATGGTTTCACTATGATATTGCCTTGAAATATTTTGATTATTTGCGTGCGTGTAAGCTAGTTCACAGCATCGTTACCATCGCTTAATACCCGGCTGTTTGCACTTTCGTTCAGTCACTAGTAGTCACCATCTTGTCTAGCTAGGGTACTGGCGTTTCTATGACAACTACAAAAGATTCTACAACTGGCTACTCACATACAGCCATTACATATGACTACATTAAGCGGTAATGCCAGAACAATATTAGTCGATTTCAGGTGTTTGTTAATTTAAGAATTTGTGCGACTGAGAACAAAATTTGGTATGATGGAAGCCTGTAATTAAACAGCAGTTTCCTTCGTTTTGAACAAAAGATCCTGACATACGGTTTTTGTCAAGCCTGATCAATGGCGCTTATTCTGGTCAAGACACAGTAAAGATGAGCACAACAAACTTAATGATTACGATCAACAACAAAAAAAAGTAAACTACACGTATGCTCTTGATGCATATTATTTTTTTAAATTAAAGGGTCACGTGCTGTAGTGTCCGTCGGCTGGCGGTTAAAAAAATCTGTAACTCTTAAAGGCGGTGAAAACACACACACACACACCTGACATCTTGTCCGCCATGCAGGTAAAAAATTAATTAATGTTTAAGACGAAAAAGGTCGACGCATAAGAATACATAAAGATACATCTAGTGCGGAGTGTACTGGAACAGGAAAATATGCCAAGTATATGTATCGGCCTCCAAGACCCTTCCAGAAACTTTCCGACAAAGCTAACAGCGGTGTCCATACAGTTCTGCCGTGAAACCTTCTGTCGGCGCGTGCTGACTACAACAGCGCACGTGGGGTGGGGATGGGGAAGGGTGGAAGAGCGTCGAGGGAAGGATGAGAGAAGGACGAGAGCGCATTAACTTGGCCGCCGGCCATCTTGAAGACTGCGGTGCAGCGGGACAACCAAACGACAGGTGTGATTGATGAAGAGGTAGTAGCCACCACCTTACGCCATTCTCTCATTCCCTTTCATCGCCCCCTCCCTCCCTCACCCTCTCTCTCTCTCCAATTAGTGAGGCCCCGGAAGATAACAACAGGCGAGCGTGGGGGGTAGACTCTGCCAGCGGACACAGACAAGAAACTTCCTTTGACCTGACGTCCCACCAATTGCGCTCGGTGCGACCCATCGAACCTTTCTCCTCCCCTGTACCCATCCTGGACGATGCATCTTTCAGCGAGGGCCCGGTCCTTCGGGCCGGCTCCAGGTATCCCGTTTGATCCCTCGGCCATTAATAATTCGGAAAACTGTCCATACTTGAATCAGTGTTGGATCTCAAGTGATTCTTCAAATGGTTTTAGTCGCGCGATGGAGCGATTGGATTAAAAACGTGCTTCTTTCTGCTCATCCACCCCTCCCCTCCTCCTACCAAACCGATTCTATCCCCGTTTGTGCGAGAAACACGAGTGCAATTAAACATGTGAACCGCCCTTAAAAAAAACTCATTAATTAGTCAGCGTTTGATAACATTGCTAGGAGTAAGCACGCATACCTCGTGCAGCAATATGCGAGGTCCACAGGGCCGGTCGTTATCAAACATTCAAGTGGCCAGGTACCCATTATACACAAGTTTCGCCAAGAGTCACAAAGCCCGAGTGGGGGAAGGAGAGTGGCAGAAGGGTGATGGTCCCAGGCGCGCGGCTCATTCCGACCCTCCTGTCTTTCGTCTGGTCTCATCGCATGCAATCCACCTGGGCCTCATTAGAGAGGCCGAAATGTGGCTGATTATTCAATAAGTCTGATCAAAGATCGGCGCATGCAAGAAGTGGAAATTAAAAAGACCAGTAGCCGGAAGAGACCAGGGCAGACAATTGGTTGATCCCCGTGTCCGTGCCGAGCATTGTTGTGAGTCAAGTCGCTGCAGCACTAGGATCCTCAGTGTCAAGGAGGTGAGGCGGTGTCTCTTCGTCTAGCATGTCCCATACAATCTCTTAAAACCTCCCTTAAAGCAACTCAAGTGAAAAATGAAAAATGAAAAGTAAATGCACACAAAAAATGCAATTGCGAACAGGTTCATGAGCTCACGCACACACAACTGAGTGAACGAACGAAGACGAGGGGAGATGCGGGAAAACTTTGCGAAGGTGACGAGGACAAAGTGCATCTGCCTATTTTCCGGTCAAAATGTACATAATAAATTTATTTCTTTATTGCAACCAGTGATACCAGCGAAGAAACTTTCAAATTTAGTATCGTCAGAGAAGAAACACCGACACATAGACGCAGATTATCTTTGAGAAGTGGAGTTGGGGCAGTTTGGGTGGGGGGTTGGTGTTAGAAACATTTGTTTCGTATCTGCACCATATTGTACCAAATACCTTTAAATCAATGTGTTATGAGAAATTCTTCAACCTGTCAAACAAGGTTGCCACTGGGAAGTTGTATTGCTGGACCGCTAAGTTTCCACCCGCCATTCCTTTTGCACGTGGAAACGCCTGTTCACACCATGGCGTCCTTAACTACAGTCCTCACCTTCGGTCCGGCAGACAGTGCGGGGAGTATCTGGGGGTGGTGGTGGGAGAGATGAGGGGTACCGCTGCTGTTTTTGCTTAATACTAGCGTAAACTGATTAGGTAAATGCCACCAGGGTCCCGACCAGCCCACTCGGGTCTAGAGAGAAGCTTATTAACCGGTTTGTGATGGAAAGGAAAAAGGTCAGCCACCGTTTTGCCGTCCTGCGCGCGGTCCGTGATTACCCAATTCTGCGCAGAGCACAGGAAACCCGGGGCTTTGGCAGGCCTGGGGCCAAGGCAGGGAGCGAAATGTCATCCGCAATTGTCCATCTCTGCCATTAGCAGGATTGTCGGCATCAAAACAATACCCTCCCAGCCTGCCTCTAACCTGACCCCGGGGTCGCACGTTCGCGCCCGCCCCTTGCCGAGCCTTGCTCATTCGTCAAAGCGCGCGGTGCTGGAGGGGCTCGCCAGCCCGTCGCTCACCTTGCAGGCCTGCCACAGCCCCCAAGACTGGGGGTTCGAGGAAGCTCCCGCGAGCCTTGACTCCAAGACGTCGCATTCTGCCAATAGATTCCAGGTCGCCCGCACGGGACGGTCCCCATGGTCGCCAGCCACGTCTTTAATCAGGACACGAAATGGCCGGAGAAAAACTTAAGTGTCCTCTTGAGACTTCCTCGCTAACGCAGAAAGATGATTTTTTGGTCTTTTTTTTTTGGAAGGGGGAGTGGTACGGGTAAGGGACAATTTTTTTTTTGAATGAATGAAGGGACGATATTTGGGGGAGAGGGTAGTAAACGCAAAGGGGGTAAAAAGGATCGACTGCTTTCGTAGAGCGGAATTGGAGGGGGGTAGGGTCGCTTTGTTTTATTGATGGGATGCCAGCATGGATTAGACCTGACATATAAGCACACGCACGAGCGTTCTGCTGAGCGGCCTCCGCTGTGAGAGCGCGGCGCGAGGCTGGGCCACGAGCATAAGCCCTATATCCGGGCCTCTAGCGGGCGGTCCACCCTCACAGCGCGCTCTGACGGGTAGAGGACTCGAGACAGAGGATCATCTTCGTCTGCTGACCACTCTACATGCCTCAGTGAAATAACCGCCACGCTTTTGCGTCATGTACAATCAAGGTTGCTCTTCAATTTATTTTCTTCACTTATCAAACCTTCCAATTTTTTAAAACCTTTATTCAAGTTCAAATTTTAGTTTAACGTTTTTTTTTTTAATGTATTCCTGTATGCTTTGTCGGGCCCCTTTATTGTACAGTTCACTTGTGAACAGGGTGTGGGGAGTGTGGCTGTTTCAGGCGAGCAGAAGGGGAAGGAGGGGGTAAAGTACTACAACGGAAGTAATGGGGTCGCTCATTATTTGATGTTCCCTATTATCTCCCTTCAAAACAGAGAAGAAGGGAGGGTGGGTGGGGACTGAAGTAGGGGGGAAAGGGGAAGCAATTCCTTCGACAAGCAAGAACAGCCCTCATCTCCGCGCCACTTCTGGAACTCCGAGAAGAGAAGATGGGGCAAGGGCCATTACTGCCGGTCATCCCCCCATAATAGGCCGGTAATGACCGCTGAAGCCACCTCACCTTATTAGCCCCATCAATGCCTTGTCCCCGTCCAGTGTGCCGGATAAATAAATGTTGTTTTCACAATTTACTGTGGTAACCACGGCTGCCCCTGGCACAGGTTTGTGTGTGTGTGTGTGTGTAAGCTCGCGCCGCCAACGGCTGCGTCTGCGAGTTTTCTCGTTAAGTGGTAAACAGGATTAGTCCACCATGACCACGGGGATAAAGCAAAGGGCAAAAGAGCGCCTTAACCGAAGAACGGTAACTCGTAGGCACCAAACAAACTTCGCTAATTTGTCTGAAACGAACATCGCTCGAGACCAGATCGAATGTACTCGTGGACGAAAAAGGTGGGAAGGGGGAGAGAAGCAGGATGGATGGGTGGGTGAGGACAGAGCGAAGGGACTTAACTCCACTACTCTATGGCTAGTCTCATTGGCATCAACCTAAGGGAGAAAACCATTTGATTTAGTGTGACTGAATACGCTACCGAGGCCGGTAACTGACTTGGCTGTATGTCCGAGGGTTTATCGGGAGGACAAAGATGTAGCGGATGCCGCGAGGAATTAAGTTTGAAGACCCCAGGCTACTTTGTGATTCATGACCTTCGCTTCGAGCTTTCTGAGAGCGCGTGCGCGCGCGCACACCCACACACACACAAACACGACTGCAGTTTGAGTGAAGTTCTAATACACGATAAGATTGGTTTCGTATTGTAAATAATTTAATAATTAAGGTCTTTGGACCATATTCTATTCAACAACTTAAACGTACGATTGCCTCACCTCTCTAGTTTTTTTTTTCACGTTTCTTTCTGCGTGTTTTTCATGTTTCTTTTTTAAGCGTTTTCCGCATTTTTACTTGTCCCTAAAGGTAACCCTTCACCCCCGACTTCCTTCGCTTTTATCACTGGGGTCACTTCTCGTCGAGACACCGCTTTGCAAATCCTGCATCAATTAAGAAGTGCCATCTAAACACAGAGAGAGAGAGAGAGAAAAAAAAATGGGAGGGGAGGGCTGGGTTCTGACTTCGCAGTTCGTCGGAGGACAGGGCCGTCAAAGTGAGAACCTCTCTTGTTCACTGTCCACCCTCAAGATCCCACCACAGCCTCCACACACACCTAACTACACTCAGCTCATCATGTTGCAAAGTGTGTTCCTCAAGGCACCTCGTACAACCTTCCTCTGTAGGCACTGAGTCACAAGGGAATTTAGGGACAAGCCCACAATATAGACCCGTGCCGCGGGCAATTCGCCTCCCTGCCTGACATTTAGCCGATCTACCGTCGGGGGTGGGGTAGGGGGAAATGGGAAGATGGAAAGAGGGGAGGAGTAAGAAACAAGATAGGACAAAGTTATTGTTTTTCACTCTTGTAGCATCCTTCTGGCAGGAAGAAAATTAACCCCTTGACTATGGAGACTTGACTTGCTGTTGCCCTCCATCCTCCTGTAAACACATGTAGTGGTGGATGTGTGTGTGTGTGTGGGGGGGGGAGGAAGCATCCTCCGTCCCCTGACGAACCACCACAAGTCACTGAGCTACGTGCTGCCATCGTTCATTGAGGTGAGATTACGGCTGTTCTCTTTCTTAACTTGCTGATGTCCACAAAACTGATTGAGTACATCTTTCTGTGAGAGGTTTGCTGCTGAATGGTGTTTATCTGAGATGCGCATTTCCTTCAGCATACAAACAACAAGGTCGAACGTTTTCCGCCAGCGCTAGCACGTGCAAGGGTGGGAACCGCTACACGTGGTCCTCGTTGTCAAGCAGCAACGAGATATGATGGCGGCGACACAGTGAAAAAAAACCCAATAAAATCAGATATGCTTTGGAAGGGAGGGACAACACGACGATCAGATAAAACACAAACTTTATAACTTGATATGCCAAATTGCTCTTTTAGCATACGGACGAATATTTGGCACAAATTTTATTTTACATGACCGTAATTTAAAAACTTTTGCTTGCATTGGTCTTAAAAGAACAGTGATAATTAAGTTTTCTGAAAGAAAATTGCGAAATCGCGAACTAACAGAACCGACTGCACGGCGCAGAAAAATGTCACTTTGTTCAGTTACTGCACACGAATATGAAACATGAGTAATGAACACGGTTAAGACAGTACAACAAGATGGGACAAGAACATAGCAAAGCTAAAGATCTGGAGCTTTAGCCAAGTTTCAGCAGCTTCTCCGTAAGTAATAATATTCTCCTCATAGACACTCACATCCTTCTCGACTACAGCGCTCTGACGGCACCAGGACAAGAGTGTACACGAGTCTGTACGGATAATCCCAGGAATATTGCCGAATTCTTTAGAAATATTTACTCGTTTCTGACCTAAGAATGTTTCGCAACAAAATGTCCCGGATGTCATGAAATAAGCAAGAGTTTATACGATAAACGTTGGACCTCAGCTTAACCTTGCCTGCTTGTCTATCAGCTTTTCACTCCGGAGTCCGCCGTGTTTCACATTTAGTGAAAAGCTGCAAGAGAGCAGGTACAAATAAGGCTGAGCTGAGTCCCTTGACGCGGATGACGAGTCACCCCCGCAGGCAAGATCGTGACTGAGAGAAGGACTTTCAGGTGAGAGCATGAGAGATCGGGGGCACTCCTGTCTCCTTGGGTTAAAAAAAAAAAAATTCCTTTTCTACAGACTGAATGTTTTTCCCTCTCGTCTAAGCTCGGGCCCTTGACTCATTGCCTATGCATTTATTTCAGCGCTGTAAACTTTTTTTTTTTTTGGCTTACTGGTCATTTTCTGTTGTTTTGAAAAAGCAGTTCAGTCACGGTTGTCCTCGGTTTCACCTGAGACGAACAGCTGCTCTTTACCTGCCGACCGCACCCTAGGCCGGCACAGCGCACCTGTGCACAGGTTTGATCCAACTGACACAGCTTATAGGCGGCAACGAGGCTTGACGAGTCGTAATGACACGCTTCACTGGCAGGTCACATACTCTGTGACATCCTCCACTCTTCTCGGTGCGCAGTTTCCTCTGGGGCGTGACGCCTCCCTCCAAACGCTTAGGTAACAAGTAGGATGGAGGACTCCTTGAATTTATGTGTGTGTGTGTGTGTGTGTGTGTGTGTGTGTGTGTGAAACGACTTACACGTGCTACCTCCGTGCAGCTGACATTCAACATATGTCAGGTTAGTAAATAATGTCTCTTTGCCTCGAGTCCGTATATACACGATATTCAGTGCTGTGCTTGATGGTTTATCAGCCTCTCTCTGCAATGTAATATCCGAATATTCGATTCACTCCCGTTCGTGCGAATGTCACTCTTAGATCTGTCTTTTCTCCCGGCATTCAACCTGGTCTCTCTTTAACCCGCTGCAGGCAGGGCCAGGAAACGATCCAATAAAGCACACAGAAAAATAAGGAAAATAAAGAAAAATGTCTAATCGCTCCATTTATATAAAACATAAACTTAAAACGGAGGAAAAGAGAGGAAAAAAAAAGGTGAGTTAAAGTTTTCACTCTGTCAACTCCACACGAGACTCAGGCTCGTCTTTGATGTGACAAAAGACCGACAAACGGCGGCAGCGCTGGACAAGTGCCTCAATTACTTCCCAAGTCTCACCTTGGCCAGGCCTCGGGCCTAATCCACGTCCAATCAACGGAGATCGAATGGCCAACTAAACCTCAACGGGCCACATGACGGACAGACAGGGAAAAAAAATGAGCAGAGGGGGGGGGTGCGGAAGAGGGAAAGGTTCGTGACCATCTCTTCACATGGACTATTATTAATTTTATTCTCTGCTCCGAGTTTTGCAGGAAACAAACGGAGGCTGTTAGGTTTCACACACAGGTCTTGTAGAAATCAGGCGTTATTATTTAATATTATTTAATAACAGCATGATCTCCAGGAGTGTGAATATGCGCTATAAAACTCATCATTATTATTATTATTATTTATAGGCTAGTCTTATTTATGGCGGTGACCACAACAGAGCATCCTCATAGCTTATTATGGAGAATCGTTTGCCACAAAAATAATTATTGCGCACAACTAGGGAGGCCATCATTTGTTTTAAAAAAATATTCCTTGGTCTGCATCGTGTGAGCCGTTTCACCCATTTTGTTCGCAGTAAACAGTTATTTTGCAATGTTGTCGCCAGTTCGCATCACTGATTTTATGGACTGCTGATCAGATTCTAGTTGCACACCATTTTCTAAAAGTTAAATCTGTTCTATAGAAGCAAATTTAGGAACGTTTTTTTTTTTCAAAAATCGCTCTCATGCTATTTACATGCTTTGCACAAGCGCGTGCGAAAAATGTGCTGATGAGACTGAAAGTCTGGCTTCATTAGTTTTATTTAAAACGATTTCAGCTTTAAAACTTCTAAAATTAGTTAGTTGTGCACTGTGTTTCTATAAACAGATTTAAGACGTGTTTAAAATTAGAAATGTGTTGGTCAGCTGGCCCCTAAGCTATAAACTGAAAATCTGTGAAAAACGAGAATTGACGAATTTTCTCATCCATTATCTTCTCAATCAACAGAACGATCATATCTTAAATTTTCTCTTTATATGTTTCATATATTTTATATCTTACGGTAAAACGTTTGGAATTAACTACCGTGCAGGCAACTGAGGTATCTAAGTGCTTTTAATTATTTTCATTTTGTTGGAAAAAGAAAACAAAAATGTGGAAAGTGTATGTGCTCGAAGAGGGGGAAACACTTTCGCAGGGACTTTTTTCCTCTCAGCCTAAGTTCTACTATCTGGTCGTCAAACAATAAATAAAGAGAGCCGACATTTTAATTAAAATTGTCGTTTAAAAAAATGGAGGGAATAGTTCAATTTCTATGCAAACGACTTTAATGTAATTTTTCGAACAAACTTAGCTAATTACTGGACTTTTCCTCCATAAATATTTTTGCTGGTCTACAGACGGCAGTTACACAATCCTGTGACGCAAACAGAAAGACAATAATAAAGAAATAATGGACAAAAGAGGAAAATACAGAGAAACACACAAGAGGGGGAAAATTAAGGGAAAATGAGAATGAAAGAAAAAAAACTGAGAAAGGAAAGAAGGAAAACATGCAATGTGGGAAAAGCTGGAAGAGCTCCACGAGGCAATCAAACGACCATCTGAACCGAAGCGTTGGTGGTCCGCTCTCCATCAAAGCTCGATCAGGGCGCGAATGATCGGGCCCACAGCGAGCGACAGCAGACCACTGGTGTTGAGGGCGATATACTCTCCCCCCTCCCACAACCACCACCACCACGACTCCCCCATGAGCGGAGGAGAGAGAGGGAGAAGGCGCTCGTTGCTCTTTTGCTATCTAGTGCCGTGCTGGTCGCCGCATCTGTCACGTAAAGCCGGCGATCCGAGCAAATGTGAGTGATAAAGCCCAAAAACCAACACGGGCCCGGGACCCCATCCCTCGGCTGTCACTCAAACGCCCATTTCTCATTAACCGTTGAAGGCGTTTAATTCTGGCCTTAATTCTTGCACCTACGGAAGGTACAATATTATCGAGGGTTTCCGCGGCTCTCCTGCCGGGACGGCCGCCCCTTCTGCTTTTCACCAGCGGCTGTGGATAAATGATAATCGAAGGATTGCGCGCAGCCTCCCTGACGGCAAATCTGCAGGACTGCAAGTCATGAATGTTAATAGAAAATATCAACCTCCAACTGCAAAACAAAGCCGCGCTCTAGGATTCTAAGCAAATTGCGAAGAGGAGCTTGAAAAAAAATTCATAATTGGAAATGAGAATAGCTCCGGCATTGCAATCCCAAAGAGGGAAGAATGAAACGAGAGGAAAAAAAATCAACTTCTGCTGAGAGAACAAATGCTCGAAAAAATAAAATAAAAAAGAAAAGTGAACAATCTTCTACCGGACAGACACTACTCTCAGAATCTGGACGTGGTAGTAGTAGTAGACAAGTGTAGCGACTGCAGTAAATTGGTATCATTTGAAACTCGTAGATTCTATATTATCAACGGCCCACTGATGTCCAGATGTTAGATCATCAGCGTTGGGGAAGTTTTCTATTACGGAAACCACAAAAATCACTACGGCGAAGACCGTGTGAGGATTTAGGTAGAGGAAGCCCGGATCAATTTCAAGCACGCGCAACATAGCTTGGCTGTCATAACAGATGGGTTTGCGCGGCCGACTGTGGATTTCAGTGCCAGCCGCTCCCCGGCTGAAGGTCAGATGCGGACATAAAGCTGTCAGGCTGCAGCCAACAAGGTCCGGGACCCGCAGCATCTTCTGAAAGTTCGGGACAGCGTCTGCAGCCGGCCCCATTCATCATCGACAACACTCCCTCCCGCTGGATATGGTCCCCCCCCCCACCCCAACCTCCTCTCCTTCACCAGTGAGCCGTTTCCTTTGCAGGAAGCACCAGTACTTGCGCCATCATCATCATCATCTCTGGTGGATAAACCACTACATCCACCACCACAACGTTGCTTCTAGTTTCCTGCGCCATCTGTCGTCGTCGTCTTCGTCAACTCATCCTGTCGTCGTCGTCTTTATTTTATTCTCTCATCACCTGTCTTCCTCCCTCCCCACCTCAACCAAGCTCCCTTTTAAACATTTGTGCTTTAGTAATATCGTCGTTACTATCTGCTACATGAAACTGATCAATCATTCAAAGAAACAAAATTGATAAAATATTGAAAAAAGGGGGAAATGGATTTGAGACCTACACGTTTCATGCGTGAGCAAACAAATAAAAAGAAAAACGAGAAAAGTTAGGGGCGATGAATTGTTCTCCTTACCGAGAGATGCTGGAAGAGCCATGCCCTCATGATGTTGGTGGCGACTTTAGGAAATATTCCACGTTTTTTGTTCCGTTTGGAGCCACGGTCGTCGTCTTCGTCGGCAGTGCCCTCCCCTGAACCTACACTGTTGTCCAGCCCGTCACCTGCAATCAACACGGCGGTTAATATACTTGACGTCACGTGACTAGGGTCAATGGAAAAGTTACGGATGAGGATTTTTTATATTTTAGACAAAATAACAGAAGAGGAAGACATAAAAGGCTACAACTTCTGGGATAATGACTCTAACATGCATGGCGATTGTGGGGAGAGGAGGAGATGTTCAAATGTGCAAAAGCTGTTGCAATAAACTCAACTTGCATACGATGATGATGATGATGATGATGATGATGATGATGATGATGATGATGATGGAATGCACAGTAAACAACTCGCGACATATTCAACGACCAGACGTGCCAAGTCAAAGTCTCAAGCTTGTTCAGCTCCACTTGCTGGCATTTTATTCGTTTGCTACCGCTTCCCAACCTACCACAAGCAAAAACGACTCCCCCTTCACCCCCACCCCCCACACACACTACCCCCTAAAAAAGGTGAAACACTACCCGAACAGCAACGCAACGTAACCCACCCTAACTCCATTATCATGCGCCACCCGACGGCCGAGCCCTTTGCGAGGGGAGCGCTCTTTAAAAATCCATAAGGCGGCCTCGCAGAGACCCGGATAACATCGAGGCGTGTTCCTCCTTCCCCACGACATTCCCCACCCGCTTCTCTCTCTCACCTTTACCTCCTCCACACTCCACCCACCTCTTACACTCACCCACTCACGCATACGCATTCATGCACGCACACGCACACGCACGCGCGCAGCAGACGGCGTGTTGTACAATGCAAGAACGCGAAGCCCCGTGTGTTGTTATCGCGTCTACGGTTTCGCCTGGCGTTCCGGATGGCGGACAAAGTGTGTGATAACTATTTAGCGGCCCCACGGCCCGCGGCACGCATGGCTGGCCCTGTAAGACGGCGAGTCCGCCAGATTCAATTAGCATAACGACAGGTTTTGATCGGCACCTATCCATAACTGCATAGTGCCGTGTGCAAACATGCTTCCGCTGTGCACCTTAATTGGCCAGGCCCTCGGAAATCAAAGCGGCCGCTGTGAAACATACATAAAACAAAAGGGGGAAGAAAAGATAAGAATGAGAAATAGACTGGGACTGGTGAGTATAAAGGTGAGTATTTAGGTGTACCTTATCGACGCAAGAAAGGGGATCTACCTAAAACAAAAAAGGGGGGGGGGACACAGGTTGTTTGTGTGATCTTATTCTCAAGTAGAAGGTGAACATGCTGTGAATAATAATAACAATAATAATAATAATATGAAGAAGTCCGCTATAAAAAAATAAAACGAGAAATTGCTAGTTTTGCTGTCTTAAAAATAATTTTAAAATGCTACGCTTGTCTAGAATTTTGTTACGGAACATGGAAACATGTTTTCTGGTACTTCACTTTGTCTTCCTCCCGACTGCATGTTCCTCATACATTAGGAGTTCGAACACATGGAGACAAGACGAATAAATAAGCTCTAATGATGCAGACAGACAGGGAAAGAACAAGGCGAGACATTTTGTACCCTCGTGTCTTCTTGAACTGCACGGGATTTCTTTACCGACAACAGATGGCATTGGTTTGGAACACAAGAGTTTTCTGATAAAATCTTAATAGCGATGGGGTGGGAGAAGCTGAGGTTTACTGTCCAACATCGTGTTTTTCTCACGAAATAGTTGTCTGCTAGAAAACTTATTAGATGATAATATTCCGGCTTTGGGGGAGATACTGATACACATGCAGACATTGCACTTCGGGTGTTCTCACACCTGTTTGTCCGCACATTTTGAAATGTCTGCACATCGTAAATCAAATTTAATCATGGGTATAAAGCTTTAAAAAAATGCTAACAACGTTTACTGACGGGTGGATTCGGTTCCGCTTTCGTAAGCCGCTACTGACGGTTGCACTGCGGCTGAGTGCGGTACGTACCACTCACATCGCCGCACGCGCTGGCCCCGAAGACGACGACGACGCAAGCGGTTTATCAGAGGCCAATGTTGAGCGCTCTTCACTAGACACTTTATGCGGCCCTTGTGTGCTCGCCTCTCCAGGATAAACAGATCTTCCTTAAACAAAATGAATCCAAATGGGAGGAGCGCCTGCAATCTCGGCGTGGAGTCATTTCATTGTGCCGATGGTTTTCCTCCCAGGCAAAAGGGTTTTCTCCCGGCCCCCGCATCAAGAACAAATGGGAAATTTACTTTGGGCAAATTGTGAAAACAATCCCATAGAAAGACCCTTTCCATGCCGCCACAATCAAAAGCCATAGAAGGCTGCTACAAATTTCCAAGATGGCATCCCTTTGCCCCCGGGAGGCTGGGGAACAAATTAAATTTCTTGGTCAAATATTCTTGCTTGCTAAAGACCCGCTTGTGCTAGCCGATGCGAGTGATGCAACGGAGAGAAAGACGGTGTCTGGCCCAGCGCCGGCGACCCCCGAACGCGCATGCGTCAGAAGGCAATATGCCTGAACACCATCTTGAAATTAAAGCCAGGCGTGAAATACTACCGCCACCTTTCGCCTGTATCTAGCTCGGGCTTCACTAGACTAGACCTGGGTGCGCACCTTCTTTGTCGCCAACCGAGGAAATTCCCAGATGGTCGCGAACGCATCTTTTAAAATCAGCGCATGGCACGGTTTCTGTAATTTTCTTAAGAGGAAATTGTAATCGTGAATGCGCAGGACCACCGAAGGACGCACGCGTGGAAGCAATTTTTTTATGTTGTTAGAAAAAGTGGCTGGCAAACCGGAGGCCAGACCCTCCAACGCTCTCTTTCCTACCCCCCCCCACCCAACTCCAGTTTACCTCCTTCCTCAACCGTCTCCTCCCTCATCCCACCAAAACCCACCCACCCCTCGACAAAATAATCAATGGCACGACAGAAGGAGCGCAAAGGGGCGAACCTGTCATGTCCTGGGTCCTGGAAGTGCCCATTTCCACCCTGCTCGTGCAATCTGCAACTTCATTTTCATCTGATAAACCTGCCACTTGTTTCGGGGCCGTTCTAGCGACCTGTCAATTACACCCTTCTCTGTCACCTCTTGGCCGGGTCCGTGCCGGTCCCTGAATACACATCATTAGCAGGAGGACAGCGGCGAGACAATGACACCTAACTGCCGCCCGTCTTGCGCAATCGGCATCATCCTGTACCTCCGCGGCTGTTGAGGAGGCGGGCCGCATCCCGGTCTGTTTGCCGCAGCATGTAAGTGAAAATATTAACCCCCCACCATCTCCCTCCCCCCCCCCACACACACACACAACCCCACATTCGATGGTCGCAAACTTAAAGCATGAGCCAATCACTGTACGGTCCCGCTACCCGTCAGATTTAAAAACCAGGGCAAATATTTGCTCCGTGAACTGTGACTGACGGGAGAAGTCTCCCAGCCTTGTTCCGGACGGGAGGTCGCGATCCCCAGGCTCTTGGGTCATCGCCACGGAGCTCGACCTGACGATGATAACGACGCGGTGAGAGCCTCTTCTGACGACGTGGAAAGTACTTGTGCACCCTGCCAACCAGGCGATGGGTCTCCCCACCCCCCACCCCTCCCTACCGCTGAGGGACTCGGCCGACGCCACCGGTCAAATCGGACCCGAGTGGAAATCGAAGGAGGGCGCGGACATAGGTGATGAAGAAGTGTTAAACTCGACAATGCTGTCTGGCTGTGTTTGCCGGGAAGGCTGGCGGCACGCGGGTCGTTGTTGACACAAAAGCGGATTTATTGGATGTCGTCAAGTCTTGTGCATGGGCCCCCAACTGTATCTCCCACATCTTTCCTTGCGCCTGCCTCCACACAATCGGCAGTGCGGCGTGAAAAGAAACGCGTAGAATAAATGTTATGCTAGCACTTCTAATGTGACTTGTTTTTCGGCAAGAAGGGATACTCAAAAACCTAAAAACAAACTCAAAAATAATGTTTTGGGCACAACTCATCGTCTTGTAAGTTAAGCCGTCACTTTTCGCTCTCCCTCTGGGAGAGAGAGAGAAAAAGTGCAAGACGCATTGTTAGGACAACGGGAAGCTGAATTGCACACCCACCCCAACCACCCACCCACCCCTTACTCATGACACTCGTTCTGGTGGCAGAATTGTAGCGCAAACGCTGAACTACCTCTCTACCACCCACCCACCCACCCCGATCCAGGAAACAGAAATGCAAGCCCACCCTCCTCCCTTTGGCTCAGGGGTTAGAAGAGTGGCATGAGATAAAAATTCATTGTCTGCCGGCAGCTAACTTCCTTTGCCAGGGCCAAATAGGTCTGGCTGTCAACCCCAGTTTAAATATTCATCCATCACCCTGTTTCCGTCCTCCCTTCCTGCCTCGTTCTCCATCATCATCCAAAGCCTTCCCTCAACCACCACCCATCTCCCCCATCCCGCTGCTGTTTCCCAGCCCACCTTGGCTTTCTCCGCCTCATCATCTCGACCGTGCGGTCTGCGCTCCTTGTCAACCACAGCAGCGACCCCTAGTGGCAGAGCGGAGAGATTAGAGGAGACGGAAACTTCTTTGTCATCTGTCGGTGACCTAACTCGTAAGAAGCAAAGCTTCCAAACCATTCCGTAGTCAATTCCCAGCTTTTTTTTTTTTTTTGGTCTTTTATGTTCATGCCTGGAGTATCTTCCCCAGTCACGTGACTGTCCTGACTCTTTAAAACACAAACTTGAAGAAGGCGACACAAACCTCCCATTCCATTTTTCTTTAACTTTCGCCCCTCTTGTCCACCAGTTTCTCCAGTTTAGTATCACATATCATGAGCAAAGCTAGCTCCGCTAAATCACGTTCACATCACGTAGTCTTGAATTATAAACACCCTCAACAGAAGACCACTGGCTTTTCAATTTGATGGTCAAACATCCTTGCTCAGGGTTCATGTGTTTTAGGACTGAACATGTTTGAGTGAACTGTAAGGACTCAAAACAGAGAGATTCCACAACAAACAGTCGAAGTCGAACAAACGGTTCTGTATTAATTAAAAGATGCACAGGATGACCATCATAATTGTTTACAAAACGAGGACAAAGAAAACTTGAATCGAGTAGAAAATAGGGATTAACAGGACTGCGAGTCAACTGTTTATCCCGTGGTGTATGTGTGTGTGTGTGTGTGTTTGTCGAGATACCGGCCCAACTCATTAATCGCGACATGATCGACTCTACAAGAGGACGGCGCCCTACGGTCACCTCCTTCGCCTCCAACCCGACATTCCTTTTTTCATCTCCCTGGAAACAGATGCCCGAGAACTTGCAGCTGACGACGGAAATGAGAAAAGGCAGAAAAATGTCAGATTTTGATCTGTACCCGGCGAATGGAAATCGGGGGAAAAGGCGCGGCAGATGTTGGACTAAATTACTGAAAACCATTTTAAACCCGATCCGCGAAGGCAACAATAAATAAAACAAAAACAAAACAGGCCGCACCACTGCTCCATGCCACCCCCCCCCCCCCATCCAAGACCCTGGACTCCAAAAGTCACAGGCACGCGCGTGGAAATCCTTTCTCACGTGTCCGCCGCGCTCCAGGAATGCAAATGTAACGGGGGGACCTTTCGCTGGATGGAGCGAAGTTAAGAACTGCAGGAAGAGGGCATGGTAGGTGGGGGGAGGGAGAGGGGGAGGGGAGGTATCAGGGTTACTAAGGTTCCTTTGCAAAATGTCTGCACAGCTACAGTTCCTCCTACTTAGCCGACGCTGTGGTCGTCGTGTGAGCAGCTCGCCCACCAACTGTCCTTCCCCTCCCTTTCCTTATCTTATGTAACCGCAGCAGAAAAATAAAACAAAAGGCAGGTGGGTAGATGGTTCTTACGAGTCAACATAGATTTAAAAAATTTAAATCGTAGTACTGAACACAATGAACTGTCATAAAAGAAACAACCTCAATAGTTATCACTGAAAGTTAAGGGAGAGGGAATTTATCTGACAGACACATCACGTGTTCAATCATAATATCCACGTTAATGAAAGAATCTAGTTGATTGTTTAAAGACTAATTAACGACGAGAAAGGAATCTGTCAACTGCGGATGTTTCTCGCGAATTTTGTGGTCAGTCGTCTCACGATGGTCATTTGCTCCAAACACTCGGCGGGTGAGGGAGTAGAGGGGATGTGGGCAGGCAGGGTGGGTGGAATGTGAGACTGGGGGGTTGGGAGGTAGAACTAAAATATGATCCCGCGTGTGTAAAGACGGAAGATGAGACAATGCGCCTGGAAATGGCCTGGGTGGACGGAGTCTGAACTGGCAGCCGGGTGGGGCAGACAGCTACTGCCAGCGTCAAGCTGATAACGGTCGTGCGCTCAAATTACTGACGTGCGTCCGTCCCCCGTCCCCCCCTTCGTGCCGCGCGGCCTGCGCTAAGGACGGCCTGCATATGACAGGCGAACACCTCTCACTTAGCCCCGCCATTGTGGCCGGTGTGATGGGGCGTGGCCTTGGCAGGCTATTTCCCCCCTACACCCCAGGGCTCCTGGGCTGCAGAAGGTGTGGGGGGGAGGTTGGGGGAGTGGGTGGGGGAGGAAGGCCCAGGCTGCGTGGCCCACTCGCCGAGCTCGCAGATGGCAGCGTTCATTCACAATGGCTGCTCAAGACCCGTTGGGAGTATCGACTTGCACAAGAAACCAGACTTCACCGCACAAACTCTCCCTTCCTCCCTTCCCTCCCCCCTCTCCGCCCCCCGATTCCCGCGCCGTGGAAGAGAGGTCTCCGACTAGAAAGAGCAGCCCACAGAGCTGCATGCTCGGCGTGGGCAGCCTAACCCTGGGCGTCTGTAGATCCTCATCGGTGCCGCACTCCGCCGAAAGGAGCCGAGGTGGCGGAGCCGCCTGCCGCGGGGCGGACCGCACTGCTTGCCGCGCTCAGGCGTGGAAAATCGCTCGCGCCTCGGACGCAAGCGTGCCAGAAATCCATACCTCGCCACCGCCCGAAAGGTCGCCTTGTCGCCGCTGCATTATTCATCCACACAAAATAGGGCTTGTCACCTAGATCCCGCGCTTACTTACCGCGCCTCTAATCAGCGCGTGCTCACTGGCCGTTCGCGCGCCGCGGCTGACCATCGCGTGCATCGGCTTCCGAGTCGGAGGTGCGTGCGTGCGTGCGTGCGTGCGTGCGTGCGTGTGTGTGTGTGTGTGTGTGTGTGTGTGTGTGTGTGTGCGCTGGCGCTAAATGTGGCCAAGGACATGGGTTGATTGTGTGTACGAGCGTGTTTGTGTTCGTGACCGGCAAGAGGGGAGACAAAAGAATTCTCTAGCAATTAAAGTCTTAAACGTGAGGGACCCTCCACCACCACGCTCGTGTCTGATGCAAAAATCCTGGAATCTTCAACAGTCCGTGACAAACAGAGCAAGCAATCTCCGGACGTTAACTATATAAGGTAAAGGTTATGGTACCCAATAGCTTGGTCAACTAGATGTTCGCTGCGATACACGGGTATCGAACTCGGGCGCTCCTTGCTTCAGACGCCAGTGATCCAGCGACTCCAGCGCCATTCGTCACGTGACCCGCCTACCATTTATTTTCCGTAAGAACTGCCGTGCAAATCTTCATTTCTACCCCCCGGGCACCGCCTACTCTGGCTGCTGATGTTGGGATAAGGAACTAGTCGCCCAGGTCTTACATGACCTGCTGCCCACAGAGGGCGGGACAAAACAGGCAAATTATCATAGTATGTTCTCGACAACAGGGTTACAGGTCCTCGGGCAGACGACAGAGAAGCCAAGACCATGTATTATCTCTTAATTAAAATAAAAGTCCATCTCTTCAAAAGAGAATAGGCCCAGAAAATATGGTGGGGAAAGAATAAAAAATTCATTACAAGACATTTCTCCTCTCAAGTATTATTATTAAAATCGGAACTTTAAAAAAGCACAATATTCGAAGCAATGTAAATGGGAGGAAAATGCTCGGAGAACATCCGCACCCACGCTGGTTAGCTGGTTCACGATCACGCGCGCGCACACAGGAGCAGAGACACAAAGAGAAGGATGAACTTGCTTGTGATTCTGATATTTATACTAAAGCTCTGTGTGTGTGTGTGTGTGTGTGTGTGTGTGTGTGTGTGTGTATAATATAGACACACCCGCGTATTTTTCATCCTTCGGTTGTAATTTCTAATAATCCTTTGGTAGGTTTCACTGGACACTGGCCAACAAGATATGTCGGAGTAACTCTTGCGTGCACACGCACGTGCATCGTTACTTGCCTCCCCTCCACACCTCCCCCCACGCACACCCCTGCTTCCCCTTCACCTCCACCATCGAATCATTGACGTTCGATTGGAGAAAATTGCTATGACGAAATCGACCTCCCTAGTCGAAAGTCAAGCCAGGCCCGTCAGCATACCACCACTACAAGAGCCCCGCCGCCACCTTTTTGCACGGTGCCTGCGCCAGGACCTGCCTTCAAGACGTCGCCATCATTGAAAAATCGTTGCGACCATTTCATTACGGGCGACTGGTGGAGGCCCGCGCTAGCTTGGATAATGAGTATATCGGTGTTGGGAAAGCAGGATAATTCCCACCCCGGTACCCTCCCTCCCTCCCCACCACCACTTTCCCCCACTTCCCAGTTCCCTCCTCCCGGTCCGAGGGGGCGAAGAGGATAATAGTTCTTGGCGGCGTTACGCGGGCGACGGCTCCTGACAGCAAGACTGCCTCTCCAAGCAGCCAGGTCCCCTCTTTAAGGTCTGCATAGCAATTAGCAGGATTATTTGTTGATTGGGCTCCGCTGGGCCATGACTCACCTTGGTCGCTAGCTTGGGTAGGAGAGAGATCTTGGGAGCAGGGGGTAGGAGCAGAGACTGGAGGGAGAGGGTACTAGCAAAAATTTGTAAGAAAAGAGAGAGAGTAAAAAAAGAGAATATGTCAGCGGTGCTAGCAAAGATACCAATCAGTCTCTTATGAACCATAGAAATATTCGTCAAAAAAAAACCTCCTTCAAAAAAAAAAAAAAAAAGGCAAGAGAAGGAAGAACCGAAGGCGAAGATACTGTTGTCAATTAACGCTTGTTTTCTACATTTCCTCGTGAAATCCAGACTCGTTAAAGTTGATATTATTTAGTTTATTATTATTTAGTGACAGGACATAATGCTAAAGAAAACTATTATCAATTCTGAAATCGTCTGGCAGTCAATTATCAGAACTCTGTGGGCTCGAGCGCGACAGAAGCAGCAACAACAATAATGATGATTTATTTGTTAATTGCTTCGTCAAGTTCTAGCGACCGAGCACAACACACACACACACACACCACACACACACACACACACACGTGAAGACCGCCAATCTTTAAAAAGGTTTGTGTTTCGGGATATTGAAGTTCTATTTATTATCGCCAAATGAATAACCAAATCCTGATTACAGGACGAAAAAAATCCAAGAATGACAATTGCTAAACGGGAAGATGATTTTAAAAAAGGGAAAAAAAACCCTATTACAAGGAGCATTCTGTAAGAGGTGAGAGTTGGGGAACACAAGTAAGAAACAAGGAAAGGAAAGTTGAAGATCTTGGGTAAGAAACGTACCACCCAGGGAAACTGCATGGACGAATAAACTTCGGGGTGGGCTAGATTCTCGAGGGCGAAAATTCTCAGCGGCTTGTGTGCTGCTGCCATTATATTCTGAAAACCTACTTTCAAGGGTCGCCTTTTAGGCGACGAATGCGTGGAGAAGGGTTTTCACCAAAGACTCGAGCTCAGAAACATTATTAAAAAAGGTTTCCGGTTCAGCTCGCCTGTCTGGTTTAACTAACAAACCAGAGGCTGAAGATGAAAACACCGATATATTTTTAACCAGCTCCCGTAAATCTCTTGAGACCGAAGGACGGTGATAAACGGGGTGGTGAGTGAGAAGACAGGTACAGTCGGCTGCCAGGTACAGCAGCAAAAAGTCTTCTCCAGGGGCAGACAAAATAATAAAACAAATCAGGCGAAAACAAAAAGTCTATCCTCACAGCTTCTAAAACTAATTTGTCACCCGTTTATAAAAGAAGACTGGATGAAGAAGAAACATCTGGAAAGAACCTTTCTAAAATTGTAGAAAGTGATTAAATTGTGTGTATAATGTGTTAGTCGCACCTACCCACTGCAGGTCTAAAATGATCCTGGCATAAAGAATGTAATGGATTGAAAAAAAAAGTGCACAGAAGTCAACCAGTGTGTGTCAGCTCGCGACAAGCGGGTGTAACGTGGGGGGTGAGAGGGGTGGGTGGTCGAAAGACTTGGGGAGGCATGAAAAATATTCCTATAATAACTAATTATACCTCATCTACAGTAAAGAAAAAAGTTGATTCCCTTCCTAATATGAAAAAATATTAGGCCTCTAAAATTAATCACTCGAAAGATTTTTTTTCTGTGGAAGTATTATTCAGCTCACGGATGCTGCATGAAACAGGCGAATAAGTTACACTGGCACTTACAAGCCTCGCTGTGAGTGGCCAGCAGAAGCTAAAATGATCAAGTTTCACAACTTGTATCTATTTCTAGTTGACACAGAATGACAGTTTTTAATATGAGCAAACCAGCAAGTAGCATGTTATCAGACTTTTGAAACAACAAACATACAAACAGGTAAGATTAGAAATAAAACACCGAGCCGAGTCTTTCAGAACAAGGACGAGTTCTGAACCAGCTTTTTCCCTTCATCGGCATCAGCTATTATTTCCCTTGATAAGTCGAGCCAGAATTATAAGAAGTTGTGTTTGTCTGAAAAAAAAACTCTGTAGTTCCCCAGCATGAATGGTTTCATGACACGGAACAGCAGAACATAACTAGAATATCCACTGCTCCCCTTTCTTCTTCTCCCATCGTCAGATTTTCTAATTAAAACGTTTGATGTTTTTTAAAATGTGCTCCATAACAAGATTAGGAAAAATGTGAGAAAACAAATAATTAGTTTTTAGATTTTTTTTTAAACTCTAGCTTCAGGTTTTGCCGAGAATGGTGTGTATATCCATATTATAATATACAATATACAAATATAATATTATATAGTAATTACGGGTTTCAATTCTACCTTTGTGTTCACATTTTAAGCAGCCCTCAGGCCTGATATAACTGATGGTTTGAGTAAGTTCTGGTTGATGTATTGAATGTTTCTGGTTTGATATGCGATGTCACAGGCCTAACTTCCAGACCTACACTCAAACTTGCTGATACTGGTAAAGCGCAGAGTGGGATGGAGGAAGATAAGAGAAAAAAGAAGCAAGAAAAAAAAAAAACACGCACAAAATCTGATAACTGACGACAATCTCGGCTCGCAACTTCGTTCATTTGCTTTCATTTCACAGCCCACGCCATTTTCCTATCAATCCCTGTAATCCCTTTAATTTTTTTTTTCAAGTGCTACTTACTTGATAAATTACTCCCCTTGTTTAAATTTCTAAAGAAAAAAAAATTACCGCCGATCGTTCCAACCCCTTCCCCATCCTGTCACCCCTTCACGTCCCACGGGCTGCCAAAAGTGGGTACCCGATTGACGCTGATCGACAGAAGAGAAGCAATAAACAGGGACCAGCCCTTGAAAGACACAAGCGAGTATCGACCCACGGCCTTCATTACGCGCGCCCCAGTCACTCGCCGCGCGCCGCGCCCAACGCTTATTGGTTGCTAAGACCAAATCAATGGAGGTGTAAACCTCGATGCCCACCGAAATGATGCCGCCTCAAAAATATGGAAGAAATTTCAAAATAAATGACAAAAACTAATAGACTGGCGGTCAGCTGAACAAGGGGGAAGCGAACAGGGGGAGCAAGGGAGGGGGGGGAGAAAAAAACCAGGAAAGCTGAGAGGAAAGGGAGAGCGAGGAAGGAGATAATGTGAGGAAGAATGTTAATAAGAAGAAAGAAAGGATGAAAACGGAGAAAGCAGAGGGGGGCAGCGACCGGCTAGGGACCCTTCCTAGCGTGCGCCAGTCCATGCAGGACGACTGTACCTAATTGCAGACAATATCGGCCCACTGCATCGATGCAAAAGTTTTGGCCAAATATAATTGGCAATACTCCTCGGCGGCGATCTAATTAAACTACCAAACTCCTGCATTGATTGACGCGCTGTGGCCCAATCAAGCCCGCAGATTATCAATAAGCCGCTGGGAGTCGAAAGTCAGGCGTGCAGGTTGGCCACTACCTACCCACTCGAGGCTGTTTTAATTTGCAGCGCAAACAGGGCCGAGGTGGCGAGGGGCTAATCCCTAGCGCAACCCCTACCCTCCCATACCCCCCCCCTCTCTCTCTCCCTTCAAGGCGAGGTCGAGGGGACGGGGGTGGAGTGTCCGCGCCTCCGATCATTGTGCCGGTGAAGCTGTCACTCACAGGCCCTGCCAGATAATTTCATCCAATTTCTGCTTTCATCTGGCATTCTCCTCCAGGCCCAGTTTCTCTCGGCAAACAATGAGCCTAAAAAACAGATTCTAATGAGCGCGATTGATTCCGACGAATGAGACATTTAGAGGAATTTTTGCAAGCGACCCCGAAGGCTCGCCTCCTGGAACTGATCCTTTGCCATTTTCTGCGGCGAGTTCTTTTACGCGGACCTTTTTTTTTCTTCCCCCTTCCCGTTCTCTCTTGTCTTTTTCGTTTCTTCCCGTCTTCTCTTTGGCATGCGACTCGCGTCTACTCGAGGGCTTGCGACTAAAAGGTCCGCTGATAAGAGAGCGGCACGTCTCTCGCGCCCTTCAAGCGGCGCAGGCAAGAAAAGGTTACGGACAGGTTGAGAGATTCTTTCCAACCATCCTCCTTGTCGCTTTCGTATCATCGGCATCCCGACCTTCCGCTTGGTTTTTCCCCTCTCGGTACGGGTGACGCGAGAGTGAGCACCCCCCAACCCCCACTTCCTTTTTCTCCCATCAAGTCACCGCAGGCCTCTTTCAGCTCTTTTTTTTTCTATCCATTGAAAAGTTCACCGCTAGAGTTGTCGGGAGGAATGTCTTCCCTGTTGCTGTTTCTGGGGGTCCCTTCCTCTCGCTAACAGCGGTCTACAGGGGCCATACGGACACCTGTTCTGCGTAATGGGCGGGGAGATTAATTTCAACCGTTTACGTAACGCAGCCACGTGAGAGACGGTTCACCGTTTATTGCATAACTGGCTACTCTTAAACAACCTCGCCTCCACTTGTTATCAACCGGAAACTTTCCGAAGCAGACATCTTTTCCACAGTTTGCGCACTTACTGCCGCTCTCCGCGCCCTCTTCTGTCATGCGAACATGAATTCACAGACCGAGTTATCGTTCATTTGTTCATTTAAATATCTTCCAGGAAAACGCCCCGATCCAATATAATGTGTGTGTGTGTGTGTGTGTGTGTGTGTGTGTGTGTGTGTGTGTGTGTGTGAGGTACGGCTTTGAAAAAGAACTGCAAGAATAAACATTCCCGATTTATTGTTTTTATCAAAGTAATGCTTAAGGTTAATGTAATGTGAAAAAATACAAATTACTGGGCTTATAGCTCGCACGCGCTGGCAATCGCACGTTAAGAAGGTCCATGAGTGCTAACTGTACTTAGCAGCGCCATCAGCACGTCACGCCCGCGTGCGACAACCGCTGCCTGGCGGCATCCTCTTCAGGTGCAGTCTGCATGATCCTGTTTATATAGTCATCCACCTTAGTCACCTGTCCAATATACACAGGTACGCACTGGCAGCAACCATACCTGTGGCGCCTACCCGTGTCGTTTACCTGCAATCCACAACAATGGCTTTGGACGCTCAAAGTCTAGAGAACCCTGAAGCAACCCACGTGTTATATTCTTATTATGATGCTCTGAAAAGAAACCCACTTTTCCTCTCACTCCACTTTGTTGTTTTTTCGTTCAAAACACCGGATCTTGCGATACCCCAATCAGATACAACTTGACACATTAACATCGTTCATACCCGGACTTTATACCCCACTCTTCGGTCCCTTTTTGTCCACACACCTTACTTCAGTTTCCAGTCTGACGAAATGCGCGCCTGTGATACAACCTACACGAAAAACAATAGCTGTGTGCGCAACTACAAATTTGGCCCCTGAAAAGAGAGTCTTTTACCGTAACTGCGCTTGCGCATCACGAAACCGGAAACTTCCGGTTTGCGGTACCTAAACGTCCGCTGGCTTTACCACGAGGTGCAGCTGACACAGGGGGTGATGAGAGTGCCCAAGGGAGAGAACGAGAAGGAAGGGGAAGAAATCCTGTTGCTTCTGAATACACAAGTGGCAACATCAGGCCGGCAGCAAGGCGAGGGGCTAAGCGGAGAAAATGGCAGGAATTATTTAGAAAATGGCGCTATTGTTTCCCCGAGGCGGCCGGCCCAGCTGAGAGGCCAGCAGGCCAGGAGTTATGACAACAGGCTATAAATGGCAGGAAAAGATACAGCAGCGAGGCTTGTGCCAGTATTTTCACAGGTGCTCTCCACTAGCGCCCGGTAGCAAGCCAAGGGAGACGAACCCGTCACAACCTGTCTAGTGTTTTGCTCCTTTCCTGCGCATCCCTTTGTTCTGAGGGCCCGACTGCAGGCGGAGGAGAGAGGGCTTAAAAGATCCCTCAATCCCTGGAAAACCCTCGTTCACAGCACTCTCTGAAAGAAATACTGCAGCCGAGTTTTGTGTGAAGACTAACAGTTAATATTGCGGTATATCAAGCACAGATTCAACCCTCTACAAAAATGAGTCTTCACCCCAACCCCATTTACCAAAGACGCAGGTGCGCGCGCACACACCTATACACGCGCACGCACACATTTTCTTTCACAACCACCCCGCCCTCTACCATTTGCCCCTTCAGACATGAGAATCAGAATGGAAAACAGTCCAACAACTGATAAAATATCTTTCAATGACACCTCACATCCCAACCACCCGAAGTCACCGAACGAAAAAAGATGGTCGGAGGAGGGTTCTTTCGCGAGTACAAGTTCGGAACTCACCTCCGCTGCTGACCAAATGAAACCGGTTTTACAAGGCCTCTCACAGACGACAATAAAAGGAAGGAGATGAGAACAACGACGACACAGCAACATCGTCAACCACGGTTTTTAAATTCTGACCCCTCACAACAAGCGCCCTCTGCCCGATGACAGGACCAGCCGAGGACGAAAAAAGTAGCGAATATACAGGAATATGGGTGATGGGTGGACGAGCGTGTGTGGAGGGGAAGGGAGGGAGGAAGGAAGAACGAGAACCAGTCTGAGAAAATGGGAGGAGGGAGGTGTGGGGACGGAACTACAACAACGACAGCAACGGGAGACGATCCTTGATGAAAGCATGGCCGTCCTCGCCGCCAGATCGCATTTATTTTCTCAGACGGGGAGATGAGCGGTTATGCTGTGGTCCGCCTCAGGTGCCACATCGAGAGCTAATCTATGCATCTAATGAATAGAGAATAGACTGAGGCCGGCTGAAAGGAGAAGGAAGCTGGCGGGAGGCGGGAGACGAAACAGAGCCAATTATTTCCGAGGCGAAGAGCGGTCGGGTTTCACTGTCTGTTTTTCCCTGGAACTCAACATTCTGGCTTAGGTTCTCTCCCCCTCGCTGTTACTGAGGGAATGTTGGAATGCGAGACAGTACTAAATAAATAAAGCACGAGAGAATCTGCAAAAAGCTGGAGTGAGTGGGGGAGGGGGGTTATTTTGGTTTTAACGACCGCCGGATACGTCAGAAAATTCAGTTTCGAGTGATGAAGTATTGGTGCGTAGCGATGATAATTCTATAGAAACAAACTACAGTACTAAATATCACAACTCGTTCCATCCAATATCATGATGAATACACGATTATCTCTCACCCAGGCGTTCCCATGCATGCATGCATGCGCGCGCACACACGTTCACGTGCGGAAAGACTTATCTCTGTAAATTATTTCCTGTCAAAATCCTATTTCCAGACATCCTCACAATGACGAAATTTAAAAAAATTCTTAAAATGAACAGTCTACTGACGAGAATATTCGAGATAAAAACACTGACCATTGTGGAAGTTATCTTGTTAGGTGATACTAACAATATTAATATACAACTAACATGAAATTAATATGAAGAAAACGTACAGCAGTCACATTCAAAGTTTTCAGACCTACAGCATCTTGGTGATCACCTACAACAGCTCTTCTATATGTACCTCACGAAAATTCTCACCACTAAAACCATAAATTGAATACGAGTGTGTATTGTGCTAATTTTGCGGTACCGACGATGGCGGAGGAAAACGATTGGCACAGGCTAAGCTGATGAAGTGTAAGAAGGAAAGCGAATGGGAAGCAGGGGGGAGGAGGGGGAACCTGGTGAATGGAGGGGGGAAGAACAAAGAGTTCAAAGGAAAGCAACGAGGCAACGCGCCCATGTCTTGCACTGGCAGCACCGCGACAACTACCCCCCTGATTGGCGCCCTACCGCCACCTGTGCTCCTCCGAGGACAATCGCACTCTTCTTGGCCCTCCTGCTCCAGCCTCGTCTGGGGGGCAGCACAAAGCCTCCATTGGCCGTCACGGTAACTGCTTTCGGACCGTGTCCAACAGACTGTGGAGGTGACGGGGAAAGGGGTGTGGAAGTAGGGGGATCAAATGACCATCAGCGGTCCAGCTGACCGACTGCCCCTTCCGCCGAGGCGGGGGGAGGGGGAGAGAGGAACTAAGCGAGGGACAAAATGATTAATTGTCGGATCATTAGGCCCCATGGTAGCAGTCGCCAGTCTCCGCGTCGTCCGTGTCCGTGTAACCGGCCTCAGGAGAGGAAAAAGCCGGGACAACCCCGTCAGGTGCCACTGTGAGGTCAAAGATCGAATGTCCAGCGCGGGCCTGAGCAAGATGGAGGAAGCAGGGGAGACAAATGAAGATGGAGCAGCTTCCTTGGTTGCGCCGATCGCACCTGGCTTATCGTGCACAGACAAGGAAACCCGCGGCGAGATCATCTGGCTGGTAGTCAACATTCAAAACTAGACACTTCGCTTGCTGTGCTCTCGTTTTGGGGGGGGGGGGAAATTCTACCTTCCACAACTTGCACGTTCTAGTTCCCATTGTAGACATTATTACTACTTTATGACACTTTTTTCAGAAAAAAAACATAGGCGCCTCTTTGCTTGTAGAAACATGGTCCACGATCTCTTTGTCTCCAAGCAAACTTTGTTTATATGAAAGAGGGAATGTCAGAGGTCAGCTGGCAAGTCACAGAGGCCAGCGTGGTTCACAATCCTCTTCTTATCGCCCCTCCCTCGACCCGAAACAATCTGTAGGTCGGATGTTGTTGTCTTGCGCCATTCATATTTTGTTCGTAATCGCCTCTCTCTTGAATATTCCCTCTACTCTGGTGTTCATCCCAGGAAATCACGGCGAAGACTTGATATTACGAAAACTGATGCATAATGAACATCGGGGGTGGGAGGGAGAAGGCGGGGTGGTAGTGCAGACAGATGGGGAGTAGTGGTGGTGATGGCGGTGATGAGAAAGATGAGGGGGAGGGGTGCTAGCTGCTAAACTGTAGAGGGAAATTTTCTAGTAGGCAAACAAACGTACCGAAGGGACAGATCGAATGGAGACTAGCAGAAAGGAGCGAGGAAGAAAGGAGAGCTAAAGTAAGGTTAGGGGTGAGTATTATGGGGTAGGGAGAGAAGCCAAGTACTCCTCTCGCCGTTCACAACAGCTGCACCAGGTCTGTCGGTTCCGCGCGGGTAGAAAAGGGGTAGAGGTGGGGTGTACGTGGAGGGGAAGGAGAGGAGGTAGGGGAGGAGGGCAGCCGCCAAACCCGGAAACACTGTCATTAATTTGAAACCGATACCCGCCCGCCTGACTCCTCACTATCGCCTTTTCACCGGACTGGCAGTCCGTCTCCCCCTTCTGGATCCTCCGCATCCCTCTCTCCCCCTCCCTGACGTCGACTGGAGGTGCCAAGGCCACCTCCCCCTTCCCTCCCTGCCTCTACTCCCGTGACCCAGCTGGTTTGCACCCCAACAGGTGCTGGCCGCTCGCTGGACAGGGTGGGTTTCCCCAGCTTTGACCTCTCGCCCCATCGTATCAGGGCATCTAAGACTGTTCACGATGTACTAACCCCCCCTCTCCTCAACTCACCGGGTCTTTCCCGCCCGGGGCAGATACCTTCTCCCCAGGTCAAGTACAAGTCTTCTGTTACCGGGCAGTTGTCAGTGGCTACAGACTGACTGACGGCCAAGCCCCAGATGGGTGTGAGAAATCTGGTGTACTTGATGACCGAATCAGGCTAAAACTTTCTTAGAATGCAAGAACGACAAGCATGCAAATAACAAACAGAAGAAGTAGCCATACTGAAATACGCCCTTGCGGATTTATAAACAAGAAATCAAGGAAATTTGCTGTTAAAATTTGTCTTACAAAAGGGTTAAAGTCAACTTATTACTATTTGTTTCTATAAATAAATCATAAATAGTACAATTGCTACTGCATACTTCATTAACAATTATGTGAGAATAGTTGGATAAATGAGATAAATGTTTTAAATAAACAATCATGTTCTGTTTGAATATCTGTGGATCGAATAATGCTGGGGGGAAACAAGCACAAAGCACAATGGCAATGGACTGCAATGAAACCTTTAAACTGTTCCCACTAATCTATGACCTGACAATATTATTTCAGCCCTGTCATTACAACACCCGTGTGTCGGCTACAAATAATGCAAATTATCGCAAGATTGAATTCTTGAAGGTAGGAATTGTGTACAGAAGTACTCCTAGTGTTTATCTGGAGTCACTGTATTGAAGACCGTTGCCCCACCGGACCGCTAGACCATATGTAAGTCTGAACCATAGATGTTTGAGAGTCTGTTTGGTGAAGCGGATATGAATGTGTTGTGGCACTGTGCTTCTATATAGAACTGAATCTAACTGCCCTTTGGGATAATTATTATTATTATTATTATTATTATTATTCAGTAGTACTGCGCTGTACATTTTCACAATATTGTTTTTTTCATCCTTCCTTCCACTCGTGGAATGTACAAGGGGGACAGTTCGAGATGATGGTATGCATGAGATCGAATATAGTAGAACCATGGACAGATAGAGCTCTTTCGCTTGTTTCCCGATTGCTGGAGGGAGTTTGATATTTTGTCACCACACAGCAACGAGGGTTGTCTGAAAGCCAGCAGCATTGTCCAGGATGACCAGGTGAAGCAGCTGAAGACAGTGTGTTGAGACATCCGCTGCTGCTTCCACTGATGACAATCATTGCTCTGGCTGATAGTCACAGCTTCTTCTCCCAGCTACCAGAAGCCTGTCCTGTGCCAGGTGAAAACAGGAGCTGAGCAATCGTGTCGGGCCAGACACCAGAAGTCCATTATTGGAGGCCTTAACTTATATAAACTTTGTAATAACTCGACTGTCGCTTTCTTATTCATCTGACTTCTCTCGGCGTGTTTTCTGTTGTTGTTTTTTAAAGACCGATTTCTTCTATCCTAAGATGCAGCCGGGCAACAATAAAGGGGAGTCAGCCTGATATCAAAGAGAGACAAGAGAATTTTATTCATGGCGGGAGATGGGAGGGGAGGTTAAATGTCGACAAGTGAGCAGCCGGCTGTCAGGACCTCTCAACTCGTGCACAGATCATAAACACTATGGTGGCGAAGGCTGATCGAGCATTAGAAATTCGTCTTCCGGTGACCTCTTACCCTAGTCATCTTTTCGCAGACTGATATAAAAAAAAAGGTCGTACACATTTTTTTTCTTAACCGACTAAGTGCCACCATCCCCCCATCATGCACTTTATTTAACCCGTCATCACGTAGAGACACAGGTTGTGAAGTAAAATTTTAAATGCTGGTGCAGTAAGTGTGAAAATGTTTTTTCTTTTAACTAGGAGTTACATGGATAGAAATAAAGTTTTAAAAAATTCAGTAAAGTTGATGAGGATTTCAAAGGGCTGTTAAAATGCTGCTAATGAGAATGGATATTACGAAATATGAATGGAAGACAGATTATTTATTCGTCGACTTATACTACTTCGCAAAAAAACACTCCACTAAACTTAAGCTTTCTAAAATTATTGTTGTTGTAATTCGTACATGGTCGAGTGAAAAACATCCTTGAACTGGAACATTAATAAATAATAATAATAATGATGCGGTGTCTCATTTCAGGACTGTACTACCTTCAGTAAAAAAAATTAAAAATTGGTTTTCTCTTTGTCACGAAAAAAAACTCTGAAAATTGCATTAAGCATAAGGTATTTCTGAAAAATAAAAAGGAAAACACTCTTCTTATTTTCGACCGAGTCGATCATCAAAGACAGCGGTTCAGGTTTTACGCTTCAACTAGTTTCTTAACGTATGTGATCTGAGGCAGCATGCTTTCATCTCTTTTACAAAAACAAAATAGCAAATCTTTAAAGAATTTTTAAGCTTTGTTGCAAAAATTAGTTTCTCCTTCTTCTTTTTTTTTCCTTGGAGGAGGACCAAACTGCTGATGGAAATTATTTTAATATGGCGGGCTAACACGCCAACTGGCGGCTCTGGGTTTCGTTCACAGGTTTCCGCCATTTCAGTGACAAAAGTCTTCTGCAATAAAATCCTGGAACACTCTGGAGTTTGACAGACAGACTAATGTAACTATTTACTGATATTTCAATAATCTGATTTATAACTGGTTTGCTAATTTTAGTTATTTTTAGTGCTACAGCTAAGCTGGGTACACTTCTAGAACATTCCCTCAAAACCTCCCGTCACTATTATAAGTTAGCTACGGCAAAAATAATAAAACATGTGATTTGTTTATTTCAGTTCCTCGTCAGCAGACAGAAAGACAAGATGTAAATGGAACATTCTGGTGTTTGCTAGTAGCGACAGCGACACCCTACAAGCTTTCAGACTAACAGTGGTACCTGTCTGGGTACCAACGCCTATGACCATCACAGTCAAGTTGCTGCAGAGGAACTACAAATAAACTCTGTGACTGTCAGGTCATACCCCCCCCCTTGTTCTTCTCTTCCATGTGCTTTGTATTTACCAATGTCGGAAATAAGTATCTTTTGTGGTCCTGCAAATGTTTGTTTGTGTTAAGCCAACGCATGCGTTAAGTATGGAGAGGGAGGGGGAGTGCAGCCACCACCCACCCACCCCCGCTGTGTCAGCACAGATTGGACCGCTGTGGAGGGAGAAGGAGGTTAGGAAACTCCAGAAGATGGCGATGTTTGCCCTCCTTCAGGATGCGCAAGGCAGTAATTTAATTAATGAGCACAGTCATGATAAAGCTGGGGGAAGGGGGCCATGGGGAGTGATGCAAATCAGAACCGCACGCTCCCCCCCATCCTCCTACTTCACTGCTTCTCTTTTCCCCCACCCCACCTTCGTATCTATACTCGCTTTCGTCCACCATTACGGGTGTGTGCTTCCACCCCTACGTCTCCTCCCCTCTACAGGTGACCCCCCCCTCCCACCACTCTTCCTGCCCTTCAGAAGCAACAGAAATTAATTATCTGGCCAGCCAGGAACAACAGTTTATTATCTCGGCGTTCCCAGACCTGCCCCGCAGCGCGCCTTGTCCGCCTGCTGCAGCGTCTGGTCTTGTGGTGCTTCTGATGCTTCTCACCTGGCATCTCTGTCTCTCTAGCTGTCTCAGTCTCTCGCTTACCCTCTCCGCAACATGTCGTGCCATATCTATATCTTTTCTTGTACCTATAAGACATCATCAGCCAAAGAGACCGGAAACAAATGGGGGGGGGGGGAAAGAGAATGAAAACACCCACTATTAAGCCAGGTGACTAACGAAGGTGTAGCATGACGAGTCAAACTTAGCTAATGAGCATCCCTGCAACATGAAAACCGTTAGCTTTACAGCCAGCGAACACCAGGGTGTACCTTACATGTGATAAAAATCTCAGGAAGAATTTTGCGCACAATCTATGGACTATCATCACCGCCAACAACAACAACTATTTTTATATTTAAAAAAGGACGCAAGGATTTTAATATTTTCCAACGATATCAGTCAAAACCGACGACAGCCGACCTCATCCGACGACACACGAGTAAAGTTGACAACGACGACAGCAGAAGGTGGGACTCCGTCGCAGAGTGTGAAGGTGTCGGTTACACCGGCCACTGCGCCACAACCCGCACGGAAAGTGAGCGAGTGAAATGAATTCCTCCCGGATTCCGTCAGATGCGCGCCAGACGCTGGGTGTTGAGTTCTCGCGCGTCGCTCGGCCTGGCGAGGAAGGAGCACAAGATGGGCGCAGAACATTAAATAAATCCGCTACAGAACAGGCACCGTCAAAGCAAACACGCCGCTCAGCTGCGCTCGCACCTTTTTCCATTGAAGAAGTCAGGGAAACAGACGGAATAGGTGCAAGAGTAAAGGGGTGGAGAAAAATAACAGGAGCAGACTATCGGGGGCGGGGGTAGGGAGAGTTACGTGGGTCGTTGTGGTGGTTGTGGAGGACGACGGTGAGAGCGGGAAAAAGAAGAAAGGAAGGAAAAATGGAGTTCATTTCAGTGAAATAAACAATTCAGATATAGAGTACTTATATTATTGTATCGGAGAGATGAGCGACTGGCCATGTGGTTCACCCGGCTGCTAGCACTTCAAAGAAACCGGGGCTGGGCCAGAGTCGGTCCCACTTACAGTACCTCCACTCTCCTCTTGTCATCACCCCCACCCTACACTCTGCCACTCTACAGCACTCCCTCCCCCACGACACTCCTCCCCCTCCCCCCCAACATACAGAGGAGCAGTGGATCTGCCGACAAGGTGAACTGCCGAACCTGCACTTTTGTTGACTGCACAAGAGTTCGCCAACGGCCTGCCCAGCGAGTGTATATAAATACAGGGGACACCCACAATCCCCGTAATTACCACACGCAGTTCTGTGATGTTTTGAAACTGCCATCCTTCATTCAATCCGCTCGAAAAATGGGACCGAGGAGCAAAACGAGAAAAAAACCCCGATATCCGAGCGCGCGTTCTGTTGTGTGGTATTTATGTCAACGCGCACGCGCGTGCAAATGTGTGTGTGTGTGTGTGTGTGTGTCAATTTCAAATCGAGAAGACGGGAGTAAAAGACAACAATAACAACACCAGGTCACAAGCCAGTCCTAATCTACTGGGTATTGACAAAGTTGTCATTTCACGGGATAGTGGATCGTCATCTCTAATCTCACGGCAGGCTCCTCGTCACCCGAACACCCCCCTCCCCCTTGAACTTCATCATCATCCCACTGCAAAGCCGACTTCGCAGGAATCATGCAGCCCTACTTCAAACCAAAAACAAATGTTCAGTGAAAATTCCTCTGCCACAACTCTCGCTACCCTCACACCCCACACACGTCTACTACGTTAAAGCGGGTAGAAGCAAAATATATCGTTAATTAACAGTGATGGAGGGGAGAGCAGCCAAAGACCCTGGATATGCCATTTGCCTCCAAGCAAAATCAGTTAGCAGCTTGTGATCAACTGTCAGCATCCATGCAGCTTGGGTCGAGTCTAAGGGCGAGGAGGAGAAAAGCAATACTGAAGAAGAAGTGGAAGCCAATAATGCAAACTCGTTATCGTGAAAGGAACGATCATCATTGATGTAAAAGCACCCACCCCTTCTCCCAGGAGTCGCTACAAAACGGACACTTCACAGCCCTGATCGACATGGTCGAAGAGAGAATATTAATATAAAAAACTGCACATCCGTGGTTACTTAACCTGCGTGCAAAAAAAAAAAAGAGGGTGAGGGGTGGACGACATGGCGACAAAAAAGACGATGAATTTAATGACTAGTATAGGAAGTGT
This sequence comes from Marisa cornuarietis, assembly GCA_004794655.1. Taxonomy (NCBI): domain Eukaryota; kingdom Metazoa; phylum Mollusca; class Gastropoda; order Architaenioglossa; family Ampullariidae; genus Marisa; species Marisa cornuarietis. The sequence goes on from SMMW01000001.1 coordinate 20,052,863, forward strand.
ACAAGTCAGACAACAAGCTTGAAAGTTTCTATATCAAGATTGCATCATGTTTACATCAACATCCGGGTCAGACTTTGCAAGTAGAGTACGACTAGAAGGAGTGAAAAGCTGATGTCACTTCTCCATCCTGGACCGAAGTGGTGGTGGGTAGCAAGTCCACGCTCTCCCGACTGCGTGGAAAATCTGCAACATACGCACCTCGTCCTCCCTGGTGGACCACAATGGGCCGGGCTCTGGTTCCTCAGCTAGTGAACCACAATGAGCCGGCTCTGGTTCCTGAGCCAGTGAATCGTGGTGGCTGAGCATGTTCGATGGCCGTCCCGTGCCTCACAGTTCGGGTGGAGCGCAAAAGATCCCCCATTGAACGCGCTGGCTAAGCGTTTTGTTGTCATTTTGTGCACTAGCACTCGCCAAGCAATCCCTTCCACCCGGTCACCTACCCAATACCCCAAAGTCTGCAGTAGCCGCCACAATCCCCTCTCCTCCTTATCCACCATCAATCCCTTTTTTTCTGTTCGCGCCGAAAAGAAAGACCGACCAACAGGCAAGGTTTGCAACGGGGGAGAGAGAGAGAGAGAATCAAGCTGGGACGGATATTGAAGAAGTCGAGTGCCACCATAGTTCTGGGTGGAAGGGGGGGACTTGGGAAGACGAGACTTTTTCATTCGAGAGTTAAAAAAAATCCTCTTGACTTCCCACCCGTATTCCTCCCTCCACCCTCTGACTCGCCAGCTGCCCTGGCAAAGGGACGTAAATGGAGCATTATGAGTTTGCTGTCGAATTGAACGGCAGTCTCCTAGGGCCTGTGAATGGGTACCCGGCATATCAGCGGAGCGCACAATGCCACCCGTTTAGCTGAACCAACACAGATCGGTTACTGGCCAAACAGCCGCGCAGCGTAAGCCGGGCGGATAACTCTTCAAGTCGCTAGGATAAAGCCCCCTGAGCGGCCAGATTTGCGCTTCAACCGCCTCGCGCAACCTTGCCGCCTCGCCATCGATAAGTAGGGCCAACGGAGACTACTATTTCAGCTTAGGGGTGTTATTTTGGGGGGGGAGGTGAGTATAGTGGGAAGGGAGGAGTGCTCCCACCGAGTAAACAGCGACAAGATGTGGAAGAGGGTAGCAACAAGTACCGACATCGGGTAAACATGAATCATTGTTTTGCCCCTCAATCCACCCTCCCTTAGGGTCACCTGAACCTAAAGGAGACGACTGTGATGTCATCACTACCCGTACCAACATAATCTCAGTGATGCAAGTCCAGCAGAAAAGCTGCATCACCTCGGTACTAGTCTGCAGAAAGATCATCTCGGAGGTGAGCATAAGAATATCTGCCTCACCTCAGAGACAGGCCAGTCGTTGTTTATGCATTCACTCCGTGAATAAATGGAGACTAGAAGGCTACTTATTCAGACTGTCCTCACTATCAAGAAGACATTACAAGAAAATTACTTCCAGTTCTACAGATCAAATCACGCGCACTTCTACGATTTTCATCTTAGGAAAAAAAAAACCCCACTCCATATTATTCATCAAGAAATTTTTTTCAATTATCACCATTACTCACAATACAGAGAAAGTAAACAAACAATAAGTGATGAAAGAATCAAAATGTACAGTCATACAAAGATAATATTTCGAAGTAATTGTTTTTCCTGGAAGCATCTCTCTCTCATATATATATATATATAGATATAACCAGGAAAGCAAGCACTCTGCTGCAGACAACTATAAATAAGAGCCAAGACCTCTGGCATGGGGTCAACGAGGAGTGGGTACAGTGTGTCTGATATGCCGAATCCTCCGGTCAGTCCCTCGTTTCCCAACATCGATTTTCTGAACATCCGCAACGATTGTATAATAATTCTCTATCCTACTGGGACCTTGTGTTACTGCGAGTTTTATTTTGAAAAAGTCATTTTTGTTTACACGCTTTTGCAGGTTTAGTGGATAGAAACCCCAGCTGAAGATAAGGGAGAGAAGTGCACAGTACAATAATATAAAAAACCCAGACATATCATCTTGTCTTTCTGGTTGTCTGCACTCAACCTAGCATCGTCATACGCGCGTGCGAAGTCTCTAGGGGGATGTCTGAAAATGCAGCCATGTTTTAGAATTGACCCGCGAGGGAAGCTCGCGACACCCTCGTGCACAAGCAGAGACGACAGCTTCGTCAAATTGTATGCACGACAGACATATTTATTTATAACTTTTCGTCGCATTCAGCTTTGACTATAACTACCTCCTGATGTGCAGCCGAAACTGCGGGGTAGGGAGACGAGTACAGAAAGAGAGCGAGACCGAAAACGAGAGTAGAAAAAAGAGAAAAATAAGAAAAAACAACAACAGAACTTTTAGCAGATTTCTCAGCCTTAGTCAAGACGATCCCACCACGAGAGACTGCAGAGTCTGTCGGGGTTTTAATCCCAAAGGCCGAGGACTCTCAAGATTCGCCTGCGCTCGATAGATTAGTGGATTAGTGTCCGAGCTTGTTTACCTGTCCTCCCGTCGAGAGCGCAACGACGATCAACGCTCGATAGCTGCTACAAAGGAGGTTAAGCGGTCGGCGGATGGAGGGAGGAAAATAAAGGTTGTTTAAAGTGGGAAGAGGTTGGAAGGTTGGTAAAGGGGGGGGGGGAAGAAGAGACGAGAAACGTTCGGGGAAACAGGGAAGTAAAACCTGCCTCCTGCCATGACATTTATCGCCTAGTTATTACAGCCGGGCAATGTGTAGGATATGAAGCTCGATAAATATAGCCAAGGCTGCCAAACAGATTGGAGAGGACATGGCGCTTCAGCTTGGTATAATCATGCCAATATCTGGAAACAATAAACAAAACCCGGGCCTTTTTGCGCCGTAAAACCCGTCTGTTGACACAGTGTTTGGTTTTAGTTTTCTTTCATACACTTCACTATGTCACAAGGGAGTCTGGCGCTAATACCTGCCTGTGGACTTTTTTTTCTGACAACGAGGATACAGGTGTCGTTTATATAAAGACAAGGATCTATATCCTCCCCTCCCCCACAACCCTTTCTATCTTCGTGTTCTTCTCATCGGTGTGATCAGGATTCTCGATTGAATTCCTCACTCGGATTTAACAGAACAAAAAGAGTGACAATGATGTCAAAGTGCTTCTGTTAGCCTGCAATGTCAGCTTTATCAGCCTCCAGCAAGACTTCTACCCGAGATAAGTGAGGTTCACCCTGAATGAGAAAGATGAATGGTGCGGTTTGATACCTGTTCTTCTGCAACAGCTGAAGTTGGTGGGGTTGGGGAATAAGTAGGAACAGTAAGTGGGTATAGAAATCGGTGGCGAGAGCTGAGAAATAAAAATGACAATTTGTAACAGAAGGTCCAATCTTACCATGCGGGCGCACACACACACACACACACACGTGTCTCGATTTATCAGCGCCCCAACTCCTATATTAGAGATCTTAAAGAGGGACCCAGAAAAAAAAGCTTCTGGAAAAACGCAGGCAGCCAGAGTTCCGCGTCTAGTCCCCCGACCAAAAACAAAAACATCGGCGGAGACAACTGATGCTCCAGCCTTTATGAGTGTAATAATTCCTTGGCAGTACCCGGCGCAGAACGAGGTAAGCTCCCGAAGATTTTTTTTGTGGGTGGGGTGGGGGGATGTTTGTTTTTGTTTTTTGGCTCCAAAATATTGCGAGGCAGTCTAATGCTTGACGTGGCCCTGTGCACGGGCCGCTGCTCGTAGTACCTGTGTTATTTTCACATCAGTTTTTCTCATATTTTGCTGACATATGTCTTCGTGAAACGAGAAGGCGTACCCATGCAGACCCGCGCCGGCCTGGCGTAAATATTTGATCTTTTGGTGTTTTTCTAGCCTGAAGAACTACTCCAAGGGAAGCAACCTTCAAACTGAGGCTGCCGTTTTCCACTCTTCCTTTTCAAAACAATTCCTTCATGTATGGCTAACAAGTTTTCCATCACACTGCCACTCAGGCATGGGCACGAGACAGTGTCTGCGAGAGTTGAGGGGGTGAAAACGAGAGCGAGCGAGCGATGGAGGGAGGGAGGGAGTTACTGCGTTACACGTCCAAGAATAATCCAGGGCTAAAGGCAACTTAAACTGGCATTTCAGATAATCAAACTTTCTATTCAATCTGCTAGAGCGAAACCACCCGTGTGCTGGGGGGGAGGGTGTAGAGAAGGAAGGGAGGAAGGCACAGGCGATGCGTGTGCTTTATAGAACCTATCTCAGGATTCCACCTCACGACCATAATATATATTATATATCTTCCATGTCTGGAGACTGGCTAGAAGGTATGTTTAAAGCTCTCGCTCCCGTATCCTTCGAGGACCCATCCCTTACCACTCGACCCTCCACTCTTCCGTTATTTGCTTACATCAACCACCACTACCCCCACCACCCTCCTTCCCCCAATCTGCTTCTATAGTTTGAGAAAAAGAAAAAAAAATCCTGACACAGGTGGGTTGTTGACCACACAGAGCGGATGTGCTGACTAAAAATATCGAGAGGTAGTGTCCAGCGCTTCTGATGTTGTTCACTTCAATCATTCAAACTGCGTCAAGTAGAGTTGTATTGATCGGTCTTCACACCCATGATGATGTGCCCACCCGCACAACACCCGAACCTTTCACACATATTTAAAATAATAACTTCCGCCCCCCAACCTTCCCCCCTCCACCCCATGTGTAGGAAAGTCACAAGCGAGTTTTTCTGAAGCACAGGGTCGTAAATAAAGATCTATGATATTGTCATATCTCCACGACCTACTTCTGCTTGGAATCCTGGGCTCGGTTGCATGTGAGGGCTTAAGTCGGACGTTAAACCTTAGTTTTTCGTCTTAACTTAATAAAATCACTGTTAGCTTTAAAAATCGCAAGTTATATATACATATATATCTGATGTCCTAGAAATGGATCTTAAGTCACCAGTCTTCAAGTATGGTGAAGTCGACTTGCACTTGAGATCGGCGACTTCAGACTTATTTTCAAGACCTCTGAGACAACCTCGCCCTCGTCTTCGAAACTGCGGGAGTTCCGCGAGACAACAGACGAGAGAAAGAGATAGAGACCAACAGAATACCAACGTCCACAAAACAAAATGTTTATATAAGTATTCCAGAGAGCCGTACAGGCCACCCACCCACCCCCCTCCAGCCAGGAGTCGGGTCAAAACAAGAGGGTGGGGGGGGGTGTGGGGTGAATAACAAAAGGACGACGACTCACCTGACTCGCTGTTGTTCTCCGCGAGCTGCGAGGAGTTTGTGTTGGACTGACTAGGAGGGACAGGCGTGTCCCCTGATCGGGAGGACTGTGTGTCGTCCTGCTGGCCGAAGCTCAGGTTGTTGGAGGGCGGTCTCTGGAAACATAGTCAAAGGTCACATCAAGATTTCGTTCGTCTTTCAAACTCTTGTCTGCCCGAAGACAACACAGTATTTAAAATGCGAAACAAAACAAAAAAGAAAGGAAGAAATGCATGTAAGGAACAAATGAAACTAAGATGACGAACAACAGGAAAGAAAACATGATAGTCTCTCTCTCACTCTCTCTCACACACACACAGTCATGACAATGGTACGAGTTCAGAAATCCTCATTCTCACAAGTTCGTCTAAGGAGGCGATGACAACATCACCAGACTGACGGCGGCCGATATCCGCGCAGTAGCGGTGCCGCAGTCTTACACACCGGCGATGTTTGTCGGCTCAAGCGAAATCGTTGCTGACACAACATCAATACTCCCTTTTTCCCCAGGCAGGTTTAAACCCCGCCTGAGCGAGGCCTGAACAAAATGATGTCTAATGTCAAGCATTTATCAATGAGACCGTTTTTTTTACCCCTTTCCCTTTTGTCTGATGATAACCGGCATCTGCGAAACAATGCTGGTCAGCTGTAAAAAAAACAACAACAACAACAAAAACGACAACAAAACCCCATTATAATAACGACAAAGAAACCGAGGAAAAATAAAATATGATCGGGACTTGGCTGTTCTCTGGGCCTTAGTTAAAGTGCACGGAACAGAGATAAATTTATCAAGTTCAACACCATGGTACGTGTAGGAACTAGGTCTCACAGAAAAAGGATGGAAGCAGGATTAAAATTGGAGGCGGGTGGATTCCCTGCCGGCGGTAAGAGAGAAAGGTTCCAGTAAGGTGGGGGGGTGGCATAGGATGCGGAAAGGAAGAGTGAAACATCCAGCCGCAGACAATAAGATCGACTGGAGGCTTTCGGCTGTCAACTTTATTTTCTGTCCCCCATACTCGGCGTTCTCCAGACTTTCCCCACTTGCAGTTCTTGTCCAAGTCCTACCTCCCTAATTGAAGACTTGCTTCGCTTGTTTGTCAATTTTCCTTGCTTTCTTCTTGTTAATCTAATTTCCATGTTTGCCGTGCCGCGGCTGCCCCGCGCTCGGGCCTCGCCGTTGATTGGCAGGTGCATTTAAAAGAGGGACTCAGACCTGAGCCTTAAGAGCAGGTCAACAGGGGATCTGTAGACGAGTTCCTCCTCCCACACCACCCATACCCGTCACCCTTCGGAAAGTTTGGACGCCATTTCCCTCTTGTCTTCACATTTCCACATCTCCTCCACATCGCTCTCCTCCTGACACGGTGACACGTCTGTGTCACCCAAGCCTCATCCTCCGCGGTCCTCCAACTGTTTGCCTTGTCCACTTCTTTGGGAGTCAAGACTCTGCTGTTTTCAACGCAATGCACCGGCTTCAAAAAATAAAATAGAATAAAATTAATGCTTGGTGCCTGATCGGCCCAAGACCTCGTTTAACCCCTGCCCCCTTTCTCCCCCCCGCCCCCTCGTCCGAGGAAGACGTTCATAAAAAGAGTGCAAACAGGTTTTATCGGTTTGATCCCCACGGCAAACACGAAGGCGAGCGCCTGTTTATATTCATTACACACCACAAACACGTCAGCCCCGACGTGTCGCCGTTTGATGTCCGTGACCCCTGACCCCAGCTCATCGGATGACAAAGGTAATTAACGAGTGTGCTGCTGGAGTGGGGGTAATTAAGCCCTCGAAATCATCCGTCGCGTTGGCAGGGAGCAGCACGAGGAAATGTCCGATACGAAAGGAAAATTATACTGCAACATTAGTGTTTTAGTGTACAATAACTTGTTGTTATTATTGTTGCTGGTTGTCGGAAAATTTCAAGATGACAGGTTAAAGCCGGATCCTCTCAACTTCGCACTCAAGAAAAGACTCGTGAAATATTGTGTAACGAAAGGATAGGGTTTTAGGGAAGGGGGAAGGATGATGAAAGGAAATCAGGGATAATACATCAAGAAGCAGTCGAGTACCAACGGACAGCCTGACATCGAAGTTGTCGCAGTAGATAAACTTTGTCAAAGTCGGGGACAGCGTGTGAATTCCCCCCAAATGTGTCCATGGGGTTGTTGTTCTGGTGTTGGTGTACACGTACAAACAACGGGGTTCATGCAGTTGGTAGCATGATGGACAGGCGCGTGCGCTTCGCAAATAAAAGAGATAGGCAGAAAGACGAGGGCAGACGGCCTCGTTACGTATTCAGCTTGGTCTCGCCGATCGGCGGGCACAGGCACGAGCACGAGCGCACACGCACGCACTTTTATCATACAACCCAAGATACCCATAATCCTTATCGAACCATCGCTGCTGGAGACCGCGTTTTTACAGCCATCCGAATCAATTCACGCAGCTCCTGATGATGGGCGCGACGCCGTGTCATCGCTCGTGGTCCCGGAGGTTAGCTGCCACTGCCGCGACCCCCGCGTGCCGTGTTTCCGACCGTTTCGCGTGTTTTGCGCACTCAACACCCACAACCACCCGCGCCATGAAGACGAAAGAGAAGCGCGGCTTAGCCTCGTCATCCCTCCCACTCGACTCCCAACTGACCGTTTCCCTCCGTCCGTCCGTCCGTTCGTTCTTCGTGCTGGCAGCGACCAAATCGCCTCTCGCCATTTTGTTTCAAGCTCCAAATCCCTCGCGCAGTCAGTCTGCTCTGATCTACTTCCAAAGTGCAGACCTCGCTCTTCATGCTTGCATGCTCATCGTCAGTCGATACCAGCCGTCCCCACTCTTGTTCCTCCCACCCCCCCAACACACACACACACACCTTGAGCGCCCCCCACACACACACACAACACCACGAGCTCTACTGGGCGAGGAAGGCGAGAGTGGTGGGTCTTCCTCCTCCCTCTGCCACCTCGGAGCTTCAACATCGCCCACCCATCTTCCACGCACCCACCCACCACCCAGTTCATTTCTAGCTGCCACGCGCGGCCAGCGATTCTTATTTCGCATCGCGGACGCTTTGGAAGCCCTTTGCGTGGTGGTAGAACAGTCAAATCGATATTATTAATTTTGCAGTCAATATAATTCCTACTGCTTATCACAAAGAGAGAGACCCTTCATTCCCCCCCCCCCTCAACACCCGACGCTCTTGGTGGCATCATTTCTAAATTGCATCAAGCGTCTGCCTCGAATTTCCTAACTGATCAATCCTTCTTTCTCTTGGAGGTGGGTTCCGATTCTGCGAATGACAGTCGCAGTGAATTGCGGTACAAATTTCTACACCGAGCCACAGCGAGGGTTGATGGCAAGACATACAAGCCTCCTTGTACCCTTACTCAGCCTACAAAACAGCTGACTCGAGTCCCTTGTCCCTGTCCCTAAAACTGCCACAACGATTAAATAACGATGAGAAAGATGCAATGACTGGTGCTGGGTACTAAAACTATCAGACGCTGACCATGCAATTTGACAGTTCGCCTCCTCGCCAATATTTCGTTCGCGCATTTTTTTTAAATCTTTGATTTCTTAAACGTTGTTTTTTTTTTTATTCATTTTATTTTTATTTTACAGGAAGGGATTGGCGAGAGGAACGGACCTCCCTGCTGCGATAACACGTCGTAAAGTCTTTTCTTGTATGAATGATGAAGGAAGTCCATCACGAGGCAGTCTCAAAGATGTGCACTCGACACAGTGAATCAGTTTCTGTAAAAAAGAAGAAAACATCCTACTGTTTTGCAGCGCCGTCTACTCCCTTTCAAACCATGACCCCAGGACCCCATTTCCTTTCGGCATATTGGATCGATGCACTGCTTGAAGGATAAAAGCGCTCGTTGCAACTGGGTTGTGATGCTAAAGGAACATGGAGCTTGCCATTACACTGCCGGCAGTCGTGTACGTAGAGGGACCCCGCGCTTATGGCCGGCCACCCATTAGGAACGAAAGAAAACAAGTGGATGCTTGACACACCCTCCCCCTCACCTCCCCTTAAACACCCTTCCCACTACACCCGCGACCACCTCGCCGCCGCTAGTAAAAGTCACGTGACTTGTCCGCCAGAACGCAAATTTGTGCTTATCTGGAATTAAGTACGCGGACGGTTAAGAGGATGCTATCAACGAAATTATCTGCCGTGCAATTGCACCTTGACGACTGCAAGCACTAATTGCGTGAGCATCTCCTCTGGGGGACGGGGGAAAAGAGGAGGATCGGCTGGAAGGTGATGAAGAGCTTTTTCTTTTTTTTTTTTTTTTTTTTACCGATTCAGCCGCCTTTGTCGTATGATTCACTAAAGGCCGATGTTCCTTCACCTCTCCGGCTTTGACAGTCCAGCAAACTTTCAGAAGGAGGGCAAGAGAGACAATAATGGAAAAAAAAAAGGTAGAGTAGAGGTCTGCGAAGATTTCTAGGGGGGCCAGAGAATAAAGAAGCCACCAAGGGATTCGCAAAAATCATCGCACAGCGCTCGGCATCGCCTCGTCCCCTGGAGAAAAAAAAAGAGCCCTTGCAAAGGGAAGATAACCCAAATCGCACCAGTGCAAGCGGCGGGGGTTGTGAAGAGCTCATGCACTGTTGCACAGTATAAGCCAGGCATTAAGCGCAGATCAAACACGCCATAAAATGGCCATCACGCGCTCGCGACTGGCCCTAAAAGAAGAGTTCATTTTCATCTCGCCTCACACTTGCACGCTGCCGACGAAGGAAAAAGATGATGAAGACAACCTTTTTGACGAGAAAACCACGTTTGGCAAGTCACGAGGAATCTTAAAAACAAAGCAAAAAAAAAAAAACTGCGTGGGGTGGTGATGGGCGAGGAGAAGCAGGGATTGCTGGCGCTTGTGGGGCTACACCCAGACGCTTGAGCCTCGTTCCTGCAAACGAGGCACTTCCTGTCAAGCGCACCCGACAAGTGGGACCAGCAAGCACGGCTGGGGAGGGTTGTCATCCCAGCTGTCGACGTTCTCCATAAAGCGACGTTTTGTGTGCGCCTCCCCCTCCCTTCTAGCAATAAACTCATAAATACTAAAGTCACAAACACCGTTGCCTTCTCTTTTCTTTTTCTCTCTCTTCCTCTTTTATTCGGGCAGTGATTCCAATAAATGAGCAACAAATCAACGCTCACTGCCCAAGCTCTCTCCTGAAATAATGGCTTGCGTTCTATTCTCCTGCCCGCAACTTTTACATTTTCAGACAGCGCCTGTCCCATCAAGCAGTGGATTAACCACGCATGGGCCACAGATGATGCTCGGTGGTAATTGTTGAGGCTTTAATCCGAACCTTATTGATAAGCCTGACTTTCCCTGATTCGCTTTCTTCCCGAAACAAATCGTTTTTGCTGGAGAGGGTGGGGAAATGATGGTGGTTAGTGGTGCTGGGTGTAGGAGACTGCCATGCTGGGAGGTATCCTAAACAACCTACCCAACCCCCGCACCCTAGGGTCTCGTTAGCTTATGCTCACGTTTGAGGGGTGGGCTACGATTTATTCGTAAACAGCTTGAGCCGATGATTCACGGACTCAATTGTTATGCTATTCGCAGGAAGCCTGTGAGACATAAATCTGGCTCGTACATGTACAGAGCGACTAAGCCGCTTCTCTCCCCTTTTCCTGTTAAGGCCCGCATCATCAGCAGCCCACGAGATGGCGGCGATGTGTGGTGTTTGGACTTCATTCAGCTCATTAGTTGGACTACTCGGAAATGCACACAATCGGATAAGAGGCCTATTTATTGCGAACGATAACTCTCCAAAACAACGACGAATTATTCGCCCCTGATTGCTAGAAAGCGGTAACAGCGGTCCGGTCTCTCTCTCTCTCTCTCAGCCAGGCTCCGTGTTTAAAATTGCATCTTGGGAATTTCTTGTTGTATGAGGCAGCAGAACCACAGATGGACAGTTTTTGACCTCCCGGACGATGCATCGAGGGAAGGGGTGGGGGAATAAAACACACAGTCAATAGTAAAATTTAAAAAAAAACACTCCTTCAACAAATAGGTGAATCGACTGTCCCCACGAAATGCTTCCCAAACCTGATGGGATTTAAAAAAAAAACTACAAAAATGCAAGATGGCAGTTTATTTCCTCACTCTCAGTCCTACCAGAATACACGGACCTGTTCTAGACAATTGCAGACCCGTCAGCGCTATCTGGGGTTAGATAACCCGACGTTTAAACCTCGGCTGTTCTCTACCCCAGGCAAACCCCAAACTTGGAGGCGATATCTGCAAGACCACGCCCCCTTATCATCAGGGTGCAAACACAGACCTCTTGTCGCCCACTTTCTTTGTAAGCGCCTCGCCCCAACAGTCCCAACACAAAGCATGCACACGGGTATCCGAAAGGGCTTTACAGATTAAATAATAATGATAAATGACAAAAAATAAATATACAGTTGTGCTTGGTTTCTGTCACGAAGTTATCCACAATTTCCTGAAAAACAAATCAACAATCTATCGCCTACCACGTCAAAGTTTCAGTCGAGTCTTTCGACCGAGTGTTTAAAAAAAAAACAGCCTAGTTTAGTCCCCTCTCGACCGCTTTAAAATATTCAGGGTGGATGACTCGCGATTCACGCATGCGTGGCATGGGTGGGTCTCTGTGATGCGACATCGTCTGGTTGCTGCTCCATAATCCCACCATCAATGGGAGGAGTCATCCCTGGGTCGCGTCGTGAAGGAACCCTCCTGTCAGCGACTGCACTTTCGTCTCTCCCCCCCCCGACCCCCCACAACCCCACCCAATCTCCCTCCATCCCGACTTTAATATAAGATGCCTTTCGTTCGATCGAAGCTAGCAGGGCAGACACAGATGCAGGAATCACAATAGGCCCGTTAAACGAGGGAGATAGTCCGGCCTCGCCAAAAAGCCGGCCTTCAACGCAGCATGCACGGCAGAAAATGGGAGGCAGATATAGGGAGATAGAATCCAGCAGGGAAAGCCACCAGACTGTTGGCAACTCCCACCGCGCTCTGGGCAGCCATGGGATGTTTCGGAGAAGCAGGGATCGCACAGACAGCACTAACCTAACGACCAGCGACAACTCGGGACGATCTTGACGACGACATGACCGAGTCCCGTGGGGAGATGTTTAAAAAAGCAAATTAAGATTAAGACAGTGTTAGTCGGCGTAAGGGCACATGCTTGTGGGGTTTGTTCACAAAACAGTCTGTGTGTGTGAGTGTGTGTGAATCTAGCACGTGTCCAAAGACTTGACCAGTTTTCGTGAAATCAACTTACAAGGTTGTGTACGAGCAAGCTGACGAAACTGCTGACATAAGATCTTAAAGTCAAAAGTCAGGATCTCAACCAGCAAACCTACTCCGAAGCAGCAGTGGCACCACCACTATCACCAGCCCCACCACCAGCAAAAGCAATTTTGGGAAGAGCCCATCACACCATACACACACTTTCAGCTGCTTCCGTATTCTCGTTAAATCATGCCACTCACACCACTCAGACTTTTAGCTGCTTCATTACCCTCTTTACAATCCTGCTACTCACATCACTGTGGACGCTATTTATCTTTTTTTCAGTTATCCACAACAGTATAGAAGATTACAGGCCCGATAACAGATCCTCATTTAGAAAAAAAAAGAAAATATTCCAAAAGAAGTTTTGCGATTGAGCAAACAAATATTCACAAGTTTGCTTTGAACGTGCTGCCATAAGATGAAAGACCAGCCTCGTTCTGTCACGCATGAGTTGTCTCAGAACATAAAGACAAAGAGGCAAATCTTATTGCTCCCACGACTTTTATGTTTCTCATCGAACACCCACTAACCCTGACCCAACGTTCTCTCTCTTGATGAAAGTCGGACAGCGGGTGTCTTGGACCTGGCATTCATTTCCTCCTTTTCTTCCCTCTGACTTCCCCGACATCAACAACATTTTGAGAATACAGGTCTACAGGTCTACTTGCTATTTCCACTGCTGGCCCGCAATGTAGGTCCCTGTCAGTTATAAATCCACCGACAACTGTTTCGACAAAGTCTACAACAACGAGTTAACATTCCGTCTCCCCAGTCGCCTCTTTTACACATCCAAGGCGAGGTGGGTTTCTTCAAGGCAAATGTCTATGACAAGCGCCATTATGGACTATGAATAATTTACGCTGCGAGACGTCTATCCTCTCCTCTCAAAGTCTGTAACTTGCAGCACAGAACCCGCCGCTGACTGAGCTCAGCTCACAACCACACACCACACACCACACACCACCCACGACAGGTCGAGCGCCAGTCTGAGACTCCAAGTCACGCCCTTGTAAGCGGACGTTGGTAAAATGGCCGTTTATGTTCTCACGGTCCAGAAGGAAAGAAGAAAGGATGTGTTTGTAACATCACACTGCTCTAGAGAAGCTAGTGCACACCCTGATGTCTGGATGGATCGACAGAAACAGATCCCGTTTTCTTTACCTTTCTATAAGAGCAAACTCCCCAACGAAAGAAATAAAGGGTTCTTATTGATGCGCATGTCGGGGTGGCAGTGCCCACAAAGCAAATGGACATTTTACGGGTTCTCTCTATTGTGCACGCCTTCTGTCTTCGCATCCCAGTTTCATCCACTTTTCATTTTCTTCTCCTGTTCATTGCAACGATGACCGGTGTGGAAAGGGGTGATCTCTGGTCGTTGGCGCCTCATTGTTTAGACCTCGCTAGCCATGCGCGTTCTTCAGTGCAGCAGCGATGCCTGGTCACGTGACCTTAAGACAGCCATTTCCTTTCTTTCTGCAGCAAAGCTCGTCGAGGAAGCTCCAACACTAGGGGATGGCCGCCCGGTCCTTTTCCGTTGCTTTTGAGCGGTTTGCAAGTCGGTCTGGACAGATTCCCTCCCATTCCCCATCAGAAGCGACCGAACTCGGGACCTGTGCGTTTATTTGACCGTATTAATACTAAATCCCTTTCCATCGTCCCTATGTTCTCTATGTATTGACGAACGGATATGCAGACACGCGTGCGCACGTCAGCGCACGCGCATTCAGTCGCCATGCGTGCATCTTGCCTCAATGGATCGGTGGAAGGCTGGTGAAGAGGGGGAAAGAGAGAGAGAGAAAGAGGGAGAGAGAAAGAGGGAGATAGTGTTTCAAATTATCCGTGCTGGCTCGAACTTCATCATGAAATTAACCGTGATGAAAATACCGACCACAGAATACAGGTAATCACCGCAACCTCCATCCCGCACTCGCTTCCATCCGCCCTCTCGTCGCGAACCACACCCAGCACGCAAGCCACCCTTAACCCCACCCGTCCCTTCAGTCCCACCCGCCCCCCTCCCCTGCCTTCCAACCTTACCTGCAGGCACGCGTCTTGGAAATCCGCCGACATTACCGAAAGCCTGGGGATAAAATTGCGCCTCTCTCTACCTCGTTGTGTAGGTAATCTACTGTTCATTAAGGTGCGGCCAGGTAATTTCTCCTTTCAGCGCGGTCCGCGCTCGTGGTCAAGTCGGGGCCGTAACTGATGTCTGACGAGGGGAGGGAACCCTGCCATCGTTATGGGGGGGGGGGGTGGGAGACAGACGGTAGGGGGAATCTCCAAAGACATCATTTGTTAGCCGATGTCATCGGCCACTTACCCCGTTTTGTTTTACCTCCACCCGAACAGGTGAGGTACACACAGACCGCAAGTATACCGACACCAATGTGACACAAATCAGAAATAAATAGGCGAGGAGAAACTGGCAGTAGTTCATCTCTACAGCACGAAGAACAAACAAATCCGCTTTGTTCAGAAAAAAAATACAATTTACAAAATACGTGTCCTAGACACCTGGAGGAGCATACGAGATGCAAGTACTGGTCCAGAACAGCGGGTACAGAACTGGGTTGAAAAGACAAAAGTGTCAGCTACACTACCTCAGTTTTCAGACACTAAACGCACGTCACATTATACCCTCGGTCGTCTCCAAACACGATGACAAGCGACACCAATCGATGGTAGGTCCTCGGAGACGCACTGCAAAACTCCTTCCTCCCTCAATAGAAAAAAAGGAGAAAGAAAATAAGAAGAAAAACGGGTGCAGATGCACCGGCACAAAAAAGGGCTCTACAACCCAAAACCGTGCCAGAACGGTCAAATCCTTCCTCAAGATGAAATCCGAGCCGGTGACCTCCACCTTGTCGACCACCCTCATTAGCATGTGTAATCGGACTCAAGGCTCACCAAGCTCGTGGGCGTGCGCGTGTGTCGACCTCGCGCACCGGCCCCCGTCACGTGCTGCAGCGCGGCACCAATTACCTGGCAAAAGATCAATAGGTGGCTGATGACAGTGTCTTTCACCAAGGCTAAGCCGTGCTTCCCCCCCACCCCCACCCCACAACCTTCCTCACCATCACCCACGCATCCACGAGTAATTCATCATCAAGGGATTCACTGACATCTGACAATTCTGCGTCAGGTCGTTAAGACAAGTTTCGTGTCGCGCGTGCGCGTGTGTGTGTGAGAGCGAGGGAGCGCAGAGTGTGTCATTAGCCCAATGCAAGAAGACCTAGTCTCTCGGGTGGATGCAGTGAAAAGTGCACCACAAGAGCTGCTACAATTCGCATCCATGTCTTCACTCCCGGGCGATCTCTAAATCAGTTACTATGTTTGCTCATATTCTATCCCCTGATCATTTTCCCCTACAACCCTCTTCCATAGGCGCTGCCTGATTAACCAAAGTAGATGCGGTGGTGATGTGACAAAAATAACAATGTCAGAGGTAAAACTAATTTCGAGGTAAGGTACACATTCAACAGGCGAGTCGACTGGAGATAAGAACACTGCGCCACACGGGTATCGAACGTGATAGTACGTGAGCTAAGGTCTCTGACGCCGGTGCCCTGATCATTCAAGTGCTGACAAAGGATGATCAGCTGCGTGAGACTTGTTCTCTGCTGTACACTGAAGTAATCCAAAAGTCACAAATATGTTGTCCCACAAATCTTCTTGTCCTTCGGTTGCCGACCGTGAGGATAGGGTTGGTGGTGGGGATAAGGGAGGAGAAACTACAAAAGCGGAGTAAATCGTTTTGCATGTCGACGCTGCATCCGATTCCTTGATTGCTAGAGACTTTCTTCGTGTGTCATGTAAACAGCTCGCAGGATCTCGGGATTCCACGCGAGATGGGAGACTAGTGACAGAGCCTCGGTGAGTGTGTTAGATGACGGGTACTTATCGGGCCAGTCAGCATCGCTATCCAGGTACCCGTGCGATAAGTGTCGGGCTGTCAGCAGGACCACCTCTAGACGGCCGCTTACAGGCACGATACATCCCCGCTTATCTTAACCCCCAGTCGATGTCAATCCACCCCGAACAATTTTATCACTTTCTAGTATATTCTTAAGTACAAACGCACCAGACATCCAATGGACTATTTGTAACCTGTAGAATCACTACAAACTAACTTAACCGCAGCGAAAATAGCATGGCCTGTTGGGGTACGAGTACTGTTCTCTGCGGGTGTGTACGGGTTATAGAAATTAAAAAGGACTCGCTGATAATGTTGCACCTTCCTCGGTTCGCAACCCTTCAAACCCAGATTAAAAACAGCAAAAACACTTCGTTCAATGTAATTAACATTTTATGCAAGAGAAACGAGCGGAAAGTAGCTTTAGACTGAAGCAAGGCGCCACGGTGTCTCCCAGCCATTAACAAACCTCTAGTTGTAGTGATTCCACCATCTTGACACCAACGGTCAACAAAAACCCGTCCAGCAGCGCACTAAGCAGCTTTGTCCAGGATGCGCCAAATCCGTAAATCCATAATCCAGGATGGAAGGCATCCGGTGATAAACTTTTAAGAACTGATGTCAATTATAAAAACACGCTGTAGTTTACAATGTCGTTAAGACCGCAGACTTACCACGCGCACGCGCGCACACACACACACACACACATGCACACTAATAAACAGCGCGAGACCTGGAGTCGTGACAGGGGTCACTTTAATGTTGATCGGCGATGAAAAGGAGTCCCGCCTCCTTCCGCTCACGTTCCAAACCTGGAAAGCTAGTGTTACCGTTTAAGATGGCCGAGAATAATAAAAGCCAGACTGATGGCAGAGCTCGGCTCGTGAGCGCGAAGGGCCAATGCTCTGGCGTCATACCTGCGCTTCCAACCTTTACTACAGGTGTCAAAACAATACTTATCTTAGGGGGGGGGACTTTTCCTTTACTGCACCCTCCCCCCTTCTGCACACACCCCTCCCACGCCTTGTTTCTGCGTGCACGTAGCCTTGAATGTCCTCTTTGTGAGTCTGCGATTAGTTGGCTCTTATCTCACTGTCGCTGTCCTCCACCAGGACAACAGCTTTGTAGACGAAAGCAGTTATCTCCTCTCCTCTAGCGGTGGGAGAAGTGTTTTGAAAAAGGAGGTAAAAAAGATTGGGGGGAAGGGAGGGTGTTGTGATCACTTATCTTTACTACTCTTTTCAAAGAGGTCCTCTGTCAGTAGAACTAGCAAACAAGGTAAAAATACCCAGATGATGATGATGATGATGATCCAAACGCGCAGAAATACATAAAAAAATATGTGGAAAAACATGGTGTTGAGAGGAATACGATTATAAACTGCTACTGCACCCCCCCCTCACCTCAACGATAGACTGTGATTTTGCTAGCGCGTCCTGAACGCACGCGAGGTACAAAAGCATCGAGTTTACCACTGAGGGGGCGGGGCCACTGCCGTGACTGACGTGAACATGGCGCGTAGTTTCAACAGGTGAGTCACTTTGTCCCCGTGTTTCTAAACCCTGAGGAACTCTTCTTCTCTAATGCCTACAGCTTTTTTCACCTGCTCTCCAGGTGTCACTTGATACCGGCTACCCGTTCGAGCATCGTCTTGTCCAGTATGTGGTGTTGAACCTTCACCCTGGCCACCAGGGTGCATTGCTACTGCCGCAGGTTATATAGTGTTAGTCAGGAGTACTATTGTTTATCTCCTTCTTCACAGCATAGGTATACTTAGTAAGGCTTTTTCGTTACAATCAATTCTTTTTCCACAGAGGATGTGTGTTACTGGGGCAACTAAGACTGACAGAAAAAATTCCTCTCATAGTCCTTCGCTAGTCACTTGCAGTACTTCCACAGCGCACACAACATCACGCATTTACGACATTTAAAAATGGGAGAAATTGAAGTAATAATAGAATACAATTGGTATGTTTAGACAAATTCATCAATAATATCCTTGCAGGTATACAATTAAAGTGAGCAGATTTGTCTGTTGTTAGCAGCCGTAACCAAGCACGAAATCTTAGCTCCAATTCTTTCATGAAAAAGGTTGCTTCCTCGGTGCAAAAAACTTCCCCAATCTCTCTGTCAGGCGCCTAACAAAACAAAACGAAAGTGGCCTCCCCCCCTACCCCCCACTACCCAGCCCACCATCTGGAACGAATCTGCTTGCGCGCGCAGCCAAACGGCAGCGAAGTGAGAGTGTCGCCGACATAACCATGGAGCTCTCGCACTCAGACCCCGGGTGCAGGTGCGGGTTTCAGACGCCAGCCACGCACAAAGCGTTCTCCTCCTCCTCCTCCGGTTCCTCCTCCTCCACCTCGTGTGCAAGTAGCGGTTGGAATTAATGGCGGCATTAATTTACCAAACGATCTCATCAAGTCATCCCACTGGCGGCAGGGAACGAGACAGATTTATTGGCGGCACCACGGTCTCCGCCGCACCGCGCGGCTGATCTAAGAGGTGGTGTAAAAAAAATAAAAGAAAAAAAAGAGCAAGGAAGAGGTGAATCGCGCGGCAGCTGCGGGCGCCGCGGCGGCGGCGGCGCGACATGCGGGATGACCCGCGGTGGATTCTCGTCAGCTTTTGCGGGAAATGCTAAGCAGCAGGAAAAATCCGCGTGCAGCAATCGGTCCCCCCCCCCCCCAACTGATCAGCGACTTCGGAAACTGCAAGTGCTTTCACACAGGAGGTTGTCAGCGGCAGGAAATGAAGCGCGAGAGGACGGGTCATGGTCAGAACATAAACTCCAGTGACAAGCTTTTGCCGCGCCGAGACTTCAACGAGCGACGGTCACGCAGTCTCCGGGTCTTGCGTGTCGACCGCGCAGTGGCGCTGCTGCCGTTTAAGTGTGCACATGCGCCTTTTAAATCGGGAACTACCCTAACACCTTGCAGACCTCCGTGTCCGCAGGTTGCAGGAGGCGTTCCCAAGCTTCTTCGACGCGGTTTTATCTTTCACGGATCAACGGCTTGAGCCTTGTCGCCTTCTCTTAAAGAGTGCGACACGCGAGCCAGCTGCACGTGCACAGCGTTAAGTTCCACCACCACAAGACGGAACCTGTGCACAATACGATCAAAGGATAACCGCGAGCTTTCGAACTGCTCGGGTTTAATTAGGTTACAAGGGTGCGCGTGTGTGCGCATGGCCATCTTCTTGCCCTGGTGGTCAACCATCTGGCGTTGTGCACCAATCTGCCCATAGCTAAACAACAACCTCTACAACATCAACAACAACAACAACAACAAAACATCCCTTTGTGAATCGCTGACAGTTAGTGGATTTTATGCACGGTGCTCCGCTTACAGGACAGTTGCTCGAGCCGACGACAACCGTGACAGCGACACAGCTGATGCGTCACGATAACTACAGGCATTAACGTATCGACATCGGCGCGGACGGAAGGAGGTATGGTGCGACGGGGTGAGGTTGGGGGAGGGTGAGTGTGCGGGAGGAGCACGCGCTTATCAAGTCACTCCTCGTCAGCGACGACTGAGACGGTGCAGGATTTGTTTGGGGTTGGGGTGGTGGTGGTTGAAAAACGAAGTGAGACAGACGGGAGCAACGGAGGCTTAATCTTTATCATCATCGTCTTCCTCACAAGCTCTCTTCAGGCTTTCACTCTCCCCCCTGTACCCTATCTCTCCCTCCCCGCACATCCTGCCCCCACACTCTCTCTCTCTCACCCCCTCTCCCATATCCGTGGCACACTGGGACGCCATCAGATACGGCGAACTGTCGCAGCTGTCACGTTCCGCACTCATCCGTAGCCGTCCACAATTGCCTCCCCGCCAGAAACAAAGGCCGCCTGACTCGCTACATACTCCCCATCTTCACGCTCCCCTCACTTGGCTGCTGTTAGACACACGATCCTCCATTTACACAACAAACGTCAACAGATTTTAAGATGGGGGGGGGGGGTGAAGAAAGGGCTTTGGGGTGGGGGTAACAAATGACCTCGCAGACTGACCTTTCCTTCCTACAGAACTTTCTGGACATTCCGGGAAAAAAAATCAAGCTAAAGCAGCTTTTCAACCAATGCCGATCTTTGGGGTTTCATGCGCCTCTTCTTGAACTAGAATCGCCAGCTTAACCAATCTATCCTCTACGATTTATAAAGAATAAATAGTGATTACATAATTAATAATGAATAATAATTATTTCAAAAACGAGTTTAAATTAGAGGAAAGAACAAATACGTGGATATCCATGTATCTCACGGTAAAAGTTAGGTAGTCGTGCATTTCCAGCGACTTCATACTTTTTTCGGGTCTAACCCATGCACATTCGCTGTCTTCAAACATCTGACAATT
Source organism: Marisa cornuarietis (assembly GCA_004794655.1). Classification (NCBI taxonomy): domain Eukaryota; kingdom Metazoa; phylum Mollusca; class Gastropoda; order Architaenioglossa; family Ampullariidae; genus Marisa; species Marisa cornuarietis. The sequence continues at coordinate 20,073,657 of SMMW01000001.1, forward strand.
GCCTGCCAGTTTCCAAACAACATCACGTGCCTCTGTGACCCCTTGACATGTAGGAACATACTCCAATACCATTTACATTCACGACACCCTGGCTAGACCATGGGCTCAGCCACTGATCTGACCGGGTGGATCTACTTCCGGTCGACTACAAGCTGCAATGTTTCTCGAAAGACGACAACACCATCGCAACATCTCAAATCCTCTGCTGCTGTATTTTTTTTTCTTTTTTTACACTTGTCAACATGTCAATAATTTTTGCTTTCTTGAACGGCTTTCGTTCTTATTTGTTTTCAAAACTAACGAGGAGGGTGTCAATCATTTTATGCTCCTTACTGGTTTATATGACACCGCGAGTAGTAAAATGGCTGTTATGGCTTCAGCAAGTCCTATTAATGTGCGCGCAAAATCTATCCAGTAGTTTAGATCAGTGGGACGAGGGAATTGGCCCCCACACCCCTACCATCACGACATCATCAACTGACGTTTACGAGGGTGTTTCGTCTTAATATACGATCTCGCTGCGGTCAGAGGTCACGGGCATCGCTGCACGGTTACCGACATTTTACTGTCGTCTGCGCGCATCCGAGAACGACAAGGGTGACGACCCTTGTTTGATGATAAAAGGGAGACAATGTGAGCAGATGACGGCGATGATGACGATGATGAAAATTTCGGGAAAATTGCAGCGCAAAACGTTGTGTGTGTAATAACGATCATCTCTAACAGCCTCCTTCGGTTCCTTTACCTTTGCATCAAAATGATGAAAAATGATGACCGTACAGGTGGCAGAACAGGAGAAGTGTGGACTCTCAGAGATTCACCAAGGAGTAACTCTATATCCGTGTGTGTGTGTGAGAGAGAGAGAGAGAGAGACGATTTATGCAATAAAAAATCTTACAAAAATATCTCTCTTCACTCCCGGCACTTTTCTTTATGTAGCACCAGCATGCGTTTATTGCTGTCATATGACTGTCTAGCTTACACTTCAGAAGAAAAAAAATCATAAAATGTGCCGAGGGTTTGTTAAAAATTATTTTGGAGCGTCTAGCAACCATTCTTTTCTGTTCAATTTAACTCGAGCTTGTGAAAGTTTTCCCCCTTTGAATTTAACCAACACTCTCTCCCTTCGTCCTCACCCTCCCCACCCCTTAAGCAAACAAACAAAAATTAATAATAAAAAAATGAAAGCAGCCACACGTCCATTCCACCCGTTATCGTCACGATAGCCTGCCACTTCTGTCACCCGTTGTGCAATTGAGCTGCTGGAGGTGCCTCCGCCAGGTAGGCGTCAGGTAGCATGCTGCCTGATTTCTTTCTCTATCAAACCTGTCGTCAGCGTGTTATCTGACAGACCTGCGGTTCAATGCGGCAATGGTGTGTGTGCGTGTGTGAAACTTGGGAAAATTGTCTTGAAGGTGCGCGAGCTTGTACGATGTCAGACACCATGAAACGAGTGTAACATCTGTTAACACAGTCGTAGGCTCCACTAGAAATGGCAGCACATCGTAAGTAAGGGGAGATGACGGATTTTAATAATTGTCCTGCAATCCACAGAAGACAAGAATAAAAATTCTGTGCACGCTCTCTTTAAATTAAAAAAATCGTTTATTTACTTACTGGACAGGACGCAGTTTGGTAAATAAAGGTACGGAACGATGTGTGAGCACCAACAAACCGGTGGTACATTATTCTTTACCGCATGTGTAGACAGAAATTAGTGATTGCGAGCGCGTACACACACACACACACAGTGTACGTAGATCGTGTCGTGGCCTAATTTACCCCGGGTACTTGATTGTAGGGACTGCGTGGCAGCGTGTGCAGGTCCCCCGGCGGCAGCGCGACAACCGTATCGTCCCCAGCGATCGCGGGCTGCAACCAGAAACCGTCGACGATGACCTGGGTAGAGAGAGAGAGGGGGGGGTGTAGTAGCTATCTGCGGGGTAAGCTCGCACGGTGTGGGTGTGTTGCGACACGAGAGAGAGAGAGACAGAGACAGACCTAGTGTCCTGTTCGGTAACGCAACCCCACGGACTCTCGGCGTCTGATGAACTCCGAGGGTGAGCAAGCGCTCGCTGACCGACGAGAAACCCGACTCCGACCCGCGTGTCCCGAACTGTCATCAAGGTCAGGTGTCGCCGCTCCGATTCGAACCACCCTCCCACCCGACTGTAGCTGTCTCCCCCACCCTCCCCTCTTTCTTTCTCTCACCACACCTTCTGTCAGAGCATCGCGCATGTGTGTGCGTGTGTGTGTATACTGCCACCTGCCAGGAAAATCTCTTGTGCACAAACACTTCACGGAACTCGAAGGAGAAAAACAACATCACCTTTAACACCATCGACATATTGGCCCCACCCTCTCTCCCTCTCACACCCACACCTACACTGCTACCCCACCCACACATGCTGGGAGCGAAACAAAGGTGCGTCTGTTCTCATCTCCTAGCAGGATTAATTCATCCTATAAAAAGAAAAGGCATTGTTCAAGTGCAAATCAGTTGTGCGCATTAAGTTGATTACGGCTGCTCCAGCGAGTGAGATGACAAGTCCAGCACAGGATTCACACAGCGTGTCTCGTATCTCAACAAACTGTTCGTGTCGCATTATTATTATTATTATTGATGAAAATGAACTAGCGAGTCTATTTTAGAATAAATCTTACTGCCTGGAAAAATACTGACTGTATGACGCGTCCATCACGGACGAAAATAGCTCAAGCACGAACATGTAGGAGGTGGGGGAGGGGGGAGAGAGAGATGATGAGGGAGAGAGATGAGGGAGGGAGGAACACACACACACACACACACAGAGCCGGTCGCAAGGGCAATGCACAGGCGCAGCCAAGCAGCAGGGAATATGGCCGTTCCCCGCGACACCTAGTGGAGCGTCGAGGAAGAAAATGAAGGAGCAACTCGGAGCAGTTTTATGGTCACGCACACGTGAGTGGCAGCCTCCCGATATGAATGAAGCATAAAAGGCGGCCGATATTGCCCGCTTCTCCTTCACCGCCCAGCCTAACTGCCTTACGAATGCTTGTTACCTGCTTGTGGCAATTGCTGGAGGAGCAGCCCTCGCAACCACGCGAGGACTTCGAGATCCTCCCGGCCTCAGTCTGCTGATTGTTTTACGTTGGCGGCGGACAAGTGTTCGATTCCTACCGGGTTTTTCTTATTTTTTTCTTTTCATTCTTTTATTTTATTTTAATTTCTTGTCCAAACAGTATATTCATGCTTTGTTACAAAAAAATAAAAAATAAAAAATAAAACCCTCGGAAAATGCAATGATTTTAAACATCAATATACACAAAACGCATTCGTCTAACGCACAAAATATGAATCTCGTGTAAGAGCTTCAAGATGACAGTTTAAAAGCAAAGCAGGATGCAAAAAAGAAAGAAAGAAAGAGTGCCGTAAACAAAAATGTTCAGAAGTGAAGATTCACAAATCCGTTGGCCGACATCCGAGAACAGAGACAGACATTCAGGAACCATTTCTCAGACCCACAGCAAACCAGGAACAAGAACAATGAATCCGAAGTAGCTACACAGTGAATTGCTTCCCTTTTGGAAATACTCGTCGCTTGTTTAAAGTCATCAATCTTTTGGGAGACAGAACAATGCCAATATCCTTGGCTGGCAGTTAGAGGACAGTGTGAACGAGTCAGAGGAGCTGAGTGAGAGTCGGGATGGAAGAGAGACGGGAGGAGAGAGACAGAGAAGGAGGGGGTAGTGGCAGAGGAAGGGGTCGGGCAGAGAGAAAAACTCGGTTTAAGCTGCTGGATTTTTCCCCCCGCGACGGATGAAATCAAGGATAAACTCGTTTTGTTCTTCTGCAAATAGCAATTTCTGGAAGCACGACCGCGACGAAGAAATACTTTACAGACAGGAGAAACTTTCCAACAACCCCTCCATCTTTAGACACTCAAGCTGAGAGTCGCGGTTGAGATGAATGACTGTATAGTATAATCCAGGAATAAAGGCACTACAAAAAACCCAAGTAACACAACTTAAGAGGTTTATTAAGAACTAGGAACTTGACGACCGACATAAAGGAATTAAAATTCAAAAATAAAGCAAAACTGGAAAATAAATCAAAACCGATGATAATGGGGCAAAATAACAAACTCGGTGGAGGGGACCTGAAACGCAGGAAAACAAAGACACTGACGGGCGAGGGTGAGATGATGAGAGAATAAGCAGACAGGCAGACACACAGGCAGACAGACACACCAGAAACAAGTACACACAGAGAAACAACAGAACGAGAAATGGTGGAGGATCAATAAAAAGTCGGGATTCAGGGTCTCGGAAGTCGGTACAATCAATACGAACTCGGATAAAGAAATCGTGTAATTCAAAGGAAACGCAGACGCGCTGGATGATTTGCAAAACAGGCCCTTTCCTATTTAGTCCCCGCTAGCTCACTGAAAATGAGATAATTTCGATCAATGCCTGTGTACTCAAAAGACTGAAAACCCGGATTATCAACAAAAATATTTATTTCTCCCTCTCTCTCTCTCTCTCTCTCTCTCTCGGCTTTGGTTGGTAAATCATTTGTGGAGGTTGCAAGAAGAGACAACATTTTGTTTGTCAATAACGGTTTTGTTTCAGAAACAGGGTGAGACGAGCAATTATGATCGACCGCCAGCGTACAGACTTAGAAAAACGAGAGAAGAGCGCCAGACAATGGAGTCGTTTGCTGGCCTGCCTTTTAAAAACGACTTTTGTACATCAGTTTCTACCGTTTGCCCTTCCAACAACCTCACGACTTTATATCGATTACTGGGGGCAGGGGGAGGGATCCATTATAGTGCACAGCCACATTTGGATACCTCTATTCAAACAAAGGAACTTTCGTTTAAAAAAAAAAATAATAAAACAGAATCAGGAAATAAAAAAATAATAAAAATTGGAATGGACATGATTAAATGAATTTTCTGCGCCAAAATCTTTTGCAATAATCAAAACAATTATCTCTGCGAGACAAATTGGTTTGTTTTGTATAAGGTAGGCACGTACAAAAGATTATTTTTTGTGTTCTGAGCAGTCCTGTCCAGGTGGCAAATAGCGGGAAGATGAAATTAAAGGAATACCACTGTTATGCTTAAAGGTACCGCTGATTTCAACCTGCGGGAAATTCTTCTTCCATCCTCGTTATTTTTCTTCACCTTTCTCTATCTGACTGTCCATCTCCGCGAAGTCATGTAACTTTTAATCTCATAAATGACAAAGAGACATTCATAGTAAGCAGCATCCAGTTTTCTTTTACCCTTTGTGCTATTCAGCATCCGGGCTTTTTTTAAAAAAAATTGCTTCAACACGAAATTACTAACTGTAAGTAGAGGGCGCGCATTCATTTACATGCACGCGCAAGCATTTGTTCAACAACGGAAGCACACGCGCAGACACATAAGAGTAAAGAAAGAAAGTAGGACGAATGAGGAGCACAAGATGGGAGGGAAGATGAGTGAAAGAAGGAGCGAAATCACGAACTGTGGGACAAAGAAAACGTTCATCGGTATCTACATTTACATATTCTGGTATCTGAGCCCACATACATTATTCAGACCCTAGCACTTTCCTTCTTTTCAAAAGTCAAATCAGTGGTCTCAGCGATCAACTAGAACTAACGATTCTCTGTAGTCTGAAAAAGAAACATATCTACCTCACACAAAAAGGTTGTTGAGTGGGATGCAAGAACGAACTCAAGGTACAGTGCACTGCATAAGAGGCAAGAATCAAATGGGGCAGAGGAAAAAATGCCAATAATATATAGATAGCATTAACGCCTAAACATAATCGTAAACTTTTCTGCGCAGAACCATAAACACCCTTATCCGTCACACGTGCTCCTCCCCGCTCCCTCGCCAGCTTTCAAAGGGACGGGCAGGCGTGTGGGAGACTCAGGTGTAAATTAGCCGAGGGCTGTAACCGGGACTACCCGACACCAGCTGTGACGTCTTCCACTCGTGACGTTTTGATAGTTGACGTGCGGACCTGTGCTGCACGTGCTCGAAGGCCAAGTTTCTCTGGTCCCTCTTCGCAACACCACCGGGTAACTAACTACCCAGCTCCGACACCTCTGTCGTTTCTTCACCACACACCGAACGACCTAGCGGAATGCTGGCGCATCGTTTTAATTTTTTTTTTTTTAATCCTGAGACAAGATCAAACCAACCGAAGTATCCTCTAGTACGCACACAAACGCCAATAATTTCGGCTCTTCATAACGACTGGAAACGCTTTAAAGGGCAAAGAGAGTGAGAGAAGGACAGAAAAAAAAATAAAAGCAAAGAATGGAGCAAGGAACCTTTCCCCATCCCACCACCCCTCCCACACACACACACACAAACACTGAAAAAAAGGATGGGGGGGGGAGGGAAATCACACTAAAAGTTAGTCTGAATTCCTTTTATGGGCGAAAGATTCGCTTGAGGACAAGGTAAGAATAAGGATGAGAAAGACGGCGATATCGCCGCATGAAATCAAGCTGCGTGATAAAACACAGCCTGAAGCACGTGGGGTCGCAAAACATCAACACGGACACCATAAAGTGCACATCAAATCGGATTCAGCTGCGCTTGCAACAAGTCACAAGGTTGGTTGTGTTTTATGCCGAGCCAGCAACTGAGGCTATATCACGAGCAAGAAAAAGTAATCATACATTAAAATGTTTAGGAAAAAAAACTCAGGATATATATATTTCTATAATAAAAACATCCTAAACGATAAAAGCCAACACAAGAAGCAAAAATAACATAAAATGATAGGTAAAAGAGGGATGTTGTGACTTAAACGCCACCTGTAAGCCGGAACCTTAAACCAGAATCTAACAAAATATAACATGAAATCTTAAATCTGATGGTCAAGCTCTATCCTCTTTAAAAATGAAGAAAATAGCTGCCGATGGGACGGCTCTAAATGAAACAAAGTTCCTGCTGCAAAAAAACTGCTGGCGGATACTCTGGAGACCAGGACAATTTATTAAAACATGCACAACAGTAAAAAAAAACAAAAAACCCTGACACCAAGGACAAACTGGTGGGGGTTCACCTCGTAAAAGGTGCGACCGCATGGCATAAGTGTGTCCTAATCTTAGTGAGAAATATTTCCTACCAGCGCACAGAACAGCATGGAGGTAAGCGGTCAGAAAGACATGGAAGAGTGGCGTGTAACTTGTTCTGGACCAGAGTGTCCCAGTTGCCATAGGGACTGAACATAGGCCGTGAAGATAGACTTACAGTCAGATGACACTAGCGACTGCATTTGACCAGGATGCCTTGTCCGCTCGAACGTTGCCAGGAATGCCAGCAGGGCCAGGGGTCCAAATAAAAACAGTGGAGAAAAAAATAGTTTGCGGTCAAAGATGACTCAAGAAATTTTACTTCCTGGACCAACTTTGAGTACCGTGAAATTGACAGAGATAGATGGGTTTGGAAACATGCCTCGCCATGTTTATAAAAGTGGATGGATGCTGACTTCGTAGGCGAGAATTTAAAGTCGTTTCCTGTCATCCACTTTTGCACACCGTTTACAGCTGAGGACGGCGTTCGAGACACGGTAGGGATCGGTCTCGGATGCAGAAAGCAAAGTCATCTGCATACAACGAGGCCACCAAACCTGGATAGACAGACTTTAAAACTGAATTTATTATGTTGTTGAAAAGAGTAGGTGAGAGTATGTTGCACTGAGGGACGCCCATTTCCTGTTCATGACGATCGGAGAGGACAAACCCAACTCGGACTTGAAAGAGGTGATGGGAAAGAAAGTTTTGGATGAAAAGTGGCATTTAACTCCAGAAGCCAAGGATGTGAAGGTCCAGCAGAATACCTTGCTTCCAGGTAATGTCGTATGCCTTCTCCAAATCGAAGAACTCCCCATAGAACATGCCCTTTGCAGACAAGTAAATCTCTTACGAATGTTTCAACGCGGACCAGATGGTCCAGGATGTTGTGATATTGTTTGAAGCCACTCTGCAGGTCGGAGAGGAGACCCTAAGACTTGAGGTGCCCGGTGAGCCGGACATTTACCATGCGTTCTAAGTTTTGCATAAACAGCTAGTGAGTGCGACAGGACGGTTACGATTCTGGATCAGAAGGATTCTTACCAGGTTTTTGGATGGGCACTACGACTGCCTCTCTCCACGATGGAGGGAAACAGCCGGACGCCCAAATGAAGTTAAAGATGTCTAGAAGGAGGACTGAGGAGAGAGACCTGTAAAAGATGGGTTAGCAGCTGATAAGGAATGTTGTCTAGGCTCCAGGTGCAGGCACATCAACCTCCCGTCTAGACGTCCAGGCCAAAAAGTTGTGTTAGTATGATGGGCCGCAACCCATCAGGGACATCAACCTCCAGGATCCCATCCTCCCCCGACACGGGTCGTCCTGCACGGCAAACGCAGGGGGGCCCTAAAGGAGGCCATAGAGAAAGAGATGCATTAAAAGAAAGGTATAGTGGAAAAAGAAGACAGGAGAAAGACCGGTGTGGACAGAAGATAGGAAAAATAAAAACTGTAGTGTGACAGGGAAATGTTTTGTTAGAAAAAGGGCATAGGTGTAAGGGCAGGTGAGTGAGAGAAAGGGGTGGGCCAACTTAGTCACCCAACCAAAGAGAGGCTGGGTGTTCACCCCCGGCACGAGAAGCCGGACCAACGGGGGCTGCAACAAGTCATAAGAACGACTCTCACAAAGGTGTGATGCGGATGGGTGGAGGTGAGGCGGTTGAAAGAGACAATAAGCAAGACGCTTGAAAGTGGGACAAGAAATACTTTTATGAAAGACAAAATGGCCTTAAAAACAGGTAGAGAGAGGGGAGATATATGGGGATATCACCATCTGAAAGTAAAACACCAGGTCACAACGAACCAGGGGCCACAAAAATAAAAAAACGTGCGAGAAAGACGGCCGTAAAAACACAAGCGATGGGCTGGTAGAAGGTAATAAACTGAATAAACGACAGACGAATGGCTTGAAACATGCTACTACATTTGTTACGGATTGTCAACAGCTTTTTCCCGGCCCCGAGAGAAAGAAGCGCACGAACGGCTTCTTTACATCCCAGCCATCTTTAAAAAGTCCAGGGAGAGAATGTCATACGTTGCCTTTGTGTTCACACCGTCACACTGTCCTCGGTGTTACTACAGTTTTGGTCAATAGGACAGAGGGAAGGAGAAGAATGACCAACCTCCTCCTACCCACACGCCATCTTTCTATCAGCTATCATCCAACCAGTCCCTCACAACCGACAGGTGCTAGAGGGAAAGGGCACACGTCTTGCCACTATATAAAGTAGTAGTAGTAGTAGTATACACCTCACCTATATTCCCCCTACACTCATCCTCTCCCTGTTGATCGATTCTGGTTTATGCACGTGACAAGGGAGGGGGGTATGCTGGTAGGAGGTCGGTACCGCATCAAAAGGCAAATATTTGAAGTAAATTGCATTAGGATTGCATACTCGCCGCATGCGGCTACAGATCCGACGTAATCCCGCGACGGAAATGTGGTCAGGGAAGCGCTTCTCCTTCCGGTTGTGCGCGGTTGGCTCAAAGCTGCTGTGTGCGTCTCTGATTGGCTGAATGCACTGCGGGGTTGTTTTTTTTTCCTTCTGCGCCAGCGAGCGAAAGAGAGAGGAACGGGAAAAAGGAGAATGGGGAGCGGCTGAAGGCCGGGTGGGGGTGGGGAAGTCTGCTGGGACAATGGAAGATTGACCCAACCGTCATTTGCAAGTATCATAAACTGCACGCTAGATCTGCTTCTTCTTCATTTTCATATATTTCGTGCAGAATATATGTACGTGTGTAGGTGACAGAGTCATTAAAACACCACAATGGGTCTGTTAAGGCGCAAAAGTGGGACGGAAAGAGGAGTCCACCCTTATGTTCACATACATCATCAACATTCCATCCACCTACCTACAGATCGGCAATGTCAAAAACGCAAAACTAAAGCCCCTTCAAAGAAGAGCTCTGAAGAACGTATCAGATACAAGTCTTCATGTACCGTGTCTCTCCAAAGAGTGGAATATCTCGAGACCACGCACTCTAAGGTTGGACGAAGCTCTTTATGTCCTCCTCAAAAGAAGTAGCGGTCGTGGAAGTCGGCGTGGATCAGAGGAAATCCTTCCCCCCCCCACTCCCCCTTCCTGTACGCCACGGCAGCTCGCGGGCGTCAACACAATTAACAACACACCTGACGGGCACACCTGACCACACGCTCGGGACAATTTACAGAGCGAAGAAGTGTGCCGGTTCACTTCGCGATAGAGAAATTATGAGCACCGCATCTGCGGCATAACCACTCCGCTAAGGGATTTTGTGGAGGGGATGGAGGGGAGGGTTTGAAAGGGGTTGAAGAGGAAGGGGATGGGAATGGAAGTGTAGTGGTAAGTGCAGGGACTGACTTGAACTCGTTATTAACGGCGAATAACATTGAGTAAGTTTGCCGCTACTTGTTCATGTATGCTGGATAGCAACAGACTCGAAACGGGTGAGGGACGGGGGGTGTTTGAGGGAGCTGGCTACAATCAGAACAACTAACGAAGCCTGGTTTAAAAACAAACAACATGAAAGAAAAGAAAAAGCGGACTCATTTTGGAGATGATAAATGTCGCACGGGACTCGGCAGCTAAGTGGCATGCACTGCAAACCCATTCACCTATGGAAATGAAGTCTGCTCACACAGCTGTCTACTCAGTCACCTGTCAACCAACTCAAGTAGAATGACCTATTGCTTTCGCGCATGCCTGAGAACAAACATTCACAGTACCCGCACTCCTCCACGATCTGACTACTTCCCTACACAAGAGGTTGAGACGACTGTTGTACCAAAACATTGGACCATAGGGTTTCTTCGACCAGAAAAAAAAACAAACAAAAAATCCTGTATTTAAAAAAAAGACCATCTGTGGTTGGTTAAGCTTTTCATGCATGAACTGCCAAACACTGGGCACAGTCGCGCACGCACGCGCACAAGCGTGCGAACACAAAAGCCTGATGTTAATCATCGGCGATTGCTTAGAGTAGTTTGAACGGTGGCAGCGTATTGCGCGATATGGGAGACCAATACGCCGATAACCGGGCCCTCAGCTTCCCTTACCTTACACTCGGCAAAGAGCAGCTGTTAGTCGCGGGCCGATCAATTGTAGCCTCGCTGATTAAAGCCTTGACGCCGTGTTTACGTGGGCTGCACGGGTAGAGAAAGCCGCTCACTTGCTTGGTTGCACACACACACACACACACACATCCATCCACACGCACCCGCGTACCCGGGTATCTTACTTGCAGCCGCTGCTGCCGGCAAGTCTTAAAATTTTAGCTTCAACGATCGTCATCATTATTATTGTGATCACCTTCTACGTAATCGTGACCTTTGACCTTACACTGTCAACATTAACCCCGACCAATGAATACAAGAGGGGAGAGAAGACTCAAAGGCAGTGACGTGGTTGTAAACGTTAGCCTGCTGAAAACGGTGGTGGTGTTTTTGTACAAGCAGCCGTAAGCCAAAAACCCCTTCTTCCACCGCAAGTCTTCTCCACCTAAACCCTCGTCTTCAACCCTCAAGCTTCCTCAGACGTGAACTCTCGCGTTAGACGAGAAACGATGTCAGCGACGTTTACCGAGGCCGATGACGACTGCTCTTCCCCACCCCCCCACCCCTTGCACAACAGCAGGGTGTCCGTGAACCGGTCGCCACGTCATCAAAACATTTTCGTCCGCTGCTACCTCCTCCCTGTGCCATCAACGTGTCATGCGCCATCCAGCGCAAGATTCTATTTTCTCGGTTCCGCAACCTCCCCCAACCCTTGTATCGCTCGCTACCTACTTTTAGCCCCACGTGGTGACCGGCAAGGCCTGCACGAGGCAGGTTTGACAACACTCACCAGGTGAACATCCCCGTGGCACTGCCGTCGTAAAGAAGACGAGGGGGGGGGATGTGAGGGAGTCGAAGGGATGGAGGCTGGCAAGTCGGGCCGCGATGCTAATTGGGAAGCAATAAAAGCCAACAGACGTGGCGGGGACCCCCCCCCTCCCTGCTTCTTAGGACGGTGGGAGGAGGCACCGTGGTGGCCACTCACAAAAGACGAAGCTGAGTTGAGCTTCTGCTGCTACCCTGTCCTCCTTACCCACAAGACTACAAGCAAAGGACAGGAAGCTAATATGTTGCTACACAACAACACAGACGTCCTCCTGTGACCGCGTGTACAGACGCACTAGCTGAATGGTAACCCCTAGCGATCACCTAAACTGTTAATATTAGTAAGTAATCTTAGTTGATTGCTAAGCAACAGCAGCCAGCAAGAGCTGTACCCGTCATCTGCCAACTAAACCTAGGATTATATACAGATGAACTTTTATGACAGTGTGACGCACGAACTTTGCTTACTTCAGATTTCGCAGCCACCTCACCAAAAATAATCATAAATCGACATGACAAAATATAAATATAGACAACAATCAGTAAAATAACTCTAACCGTATAAAAAAAATCGTGCCATATTAGGAGTCGTTGGCAAAACGTCACATTCTAGAAACATCGCGCTAGCACGTGCTTTTAGCTTACAGAAAAAGAATTTGGAGGACCGGGATAGTTGAGGGTGTGGTGGATGAGCCAAAAGTCGGTTCGTGTCTCGTGCCCCGAGTGACCACGCGTGAGTGAAATCCTCAAAGCGTCCTCCAGCGCGCGCCACAAAAAAAAAACAAAAACAAAAACAAACAGCACGCGCACGTCAACTGCAGTCACCCAGTGCGCTAATAGGAAAAGTCTCCTCGCCACTCGTCGTTCCGGCCTCGCTGCAGTGATTAAAGACAAAAGAACCGCCGAGCACGAGCTACGCGCCAAGCCGGCACGCCGTCCGCACCCCGCCGCTCGCGGCTCTTCCGTCAGCTGCGCACTCCCCCCCCCCCCACGCCGCCAGGCGCGTCCGGACACAAGGTCCAGACACTAGATGGGCGAGACAAGGAGATGAGAGAGAGGGGATGTGGGAGGCAGCACGCGGACCGCGCGTCCAGCCTCGCGATCAGACGCAGAGATGAGTGGCAGTGGACGCAAAGACAACCTTCCTGCTTAATGCACCGTATGTGGCTGCACACTTCCGGGGCAATCTTGCCACTCAAAGCAGCCCCTCAAAGTAGCTCGACTGCGGAAAGAGGTTTTGTGAGAGGATGGAGGTGGGAGAATGAGCGTAGAACAAACGAGTAAATAAATAAACGCCTTCCCACCAAAGTCAATATGCACAACAGAATAAAGACACCACTAGACTTGAGCAAAATGCTGTTAAATGATTAAAAGATCACTAATCACTCCTGTTACTTCAGGGTGCGCGCGCAAAAACACACGTAGAGAGAAGGAGAAAAAAAAAACAAGAGCCACAGATGATTTAAAAAAAAACAAAATACGACTGTGCACCTATAAGAAGGTCCTCATCACACACCATAAGTAAGGCTTGAAGGTAAAATCCACATGCCTATTCAACGCGTGATCAGTCTTTGAACACCTGGCGCACGCACACACTGGCGCAGCTAAAGGGCAAGGCTACACGTGGGGAGACATCAAACACTATGCTCGGTATCGAGCCCTTGTTGTTGCCTCATGCCGAAGAGGCAGCATATGGCGATCGCACGGAGAGAAAGGAAAAAAAAAAAAGACCCGTCGTAGCATACTAAAATAAAAGCCACGACCAACGTCAGTAGGATGATGATAAAAAAAAACAATGGAACGAGCTTGTAAAAGTGCTGAAAAAAAGAAGAAATAAGTTGTAAAGAAATAAGCAGGCAAACAAAACCTGCAGAAAAGTAGTTGCCACGAGATGCTGACCCCGACAAATAAGGATGACGTAAAAGTTTCTCGTGGAAGTCTCGTACAATGAGAATAAGAATTTTAAATTAAACACTAAAAAGGGAAGTATATATATATATATATTAATGTCAAAATGAGGAGAAAGAAAAAATCTACAACAGGACGCGAACAAATGTAATGAGAATAAAGAATTAAGCGTGCAAGACCAGCAACTGACTGACTGACTGACTGACTCTCCAGTGTTTGGGCCGCTGTGTGAGGTCACTCACCCTGGACTGATACAAGGAGACAACAGTCAAAGATCACTCGTCGAGCCTCGTCAGTACGGTATCGCTATGCTGGGCGGCTGCGCGCCGTGAGATGAAATGGAGTCCACTTGCTCCCAGACATCTTAATTTACCACACTCTGTCTACCGCGTTACCATAAACCACTGCTGTCCCCTCCTCTTATCTCATATACTCGCATTAAAAAAAGCTTCATTTTTCTGACATCCCGTCATTTGTGATAGTCTGATGTATTAACCGTAAGAAAGAACGAACGAACGGAGAAAATTAGACAGTCTTTTCATTTTTAAAATGATGGAAACAATAATGACCCTCTCATACTGTGAGGCCTGATACTATAATTCCTCCCGTTAATAATCCATTTTTAATTTTAAAAAAGGCAGAAAATGTCAACCGGTATCATGATAAATCACACAGTCCGTCTCTCCCCTTAACAAACCTTTTCAATGAGCGGAATGAGACAGCAGGACAATAATGCCTCTTTGCAGTTTCAGTCAGTTTGCAGCCTCAACGTCTCTTTTACGCGGTACCACGGAGATTCGTGTAAACAAAATAAAAATGTGTGTGTGTGTGTGTGTGGAGGGGTGGGTGTCTTCGTAACAATGCCGGACCATTGGCGGAGTCGTGCAAATCGCTCATAAGGAGGAGACAACGGTACTCCCCGAGCTCATCATGTGACAGGAAATGAGCCTGTCGTCTGAGGTCAGACCTCGTCAAAATTATCAGAATTCCTCACTCTACTCTTGTTTCACAGAAACGGATCCCCGCTATACGTTTCCACTGCCTTTTATAATTTTAGTTTTAACTCCAAATGCGTGGCACTTGCGTTGTTTCTGAATTAGCACACACACACACACACACACACACACACACACCCATGTATATACACACGAGAGCTCACACACAAACGGACACATACGATAGAACATCACACATCTTCAATTTTTATCACACCTCATCTGGTCTCATCTGGTTCACATGTTACAATTCTGTCTTACATGTCCCCGAGTGTTTGGATCTGAATCATGTGAAGCTGCCGGTGTACACAACATGTACGGTCGGCCCTGTACACAACACCCAGCCTGTCGGTCTTGTAGTCGTCGCCAACATGCCAACGTCTTGCCTGTTGTTTAACGACTGGCTGACCACAAGCTCCCCGCGTCCGGGCCGTGCATCCTGTCCGTCTGGCGACGCGTGCTGCTGCTCCCCGAGGACCGCGCCAAGAAATTAAGCTGGAACAATGGCCATCAGCTTGGCAGGAGCCTTCTCCCGCTGTATTCCTCCTTGAAATCTCCCCCTTCCCAACACTTTCCCTTTCCAAAAGTCTTCGCCTTCTATACTGCCATTAATTTTTTTCTTTCCCCTTTTTCTCCACTACCTCCCCCATTCGTCAACTACTCCCGCCATATCCACTCATCCGTCCATCCTCTTCGTTTCTCTGGCAATGCTCCCTTCCCTTACCCCCAGCCTTTCCACTAAAGTTACCCAGTCACTATCTGACTTGTGTAGACTAGTAAATAGGTTTTGTTGATCCGCCTTGAACCGCAAAGTACACAAGCCCTGTCTCGTCAACACCGAAGTACACAAGTAGTTTTGTCTTTTCCTGTCGGCGAGAGGCTCTCCGGTTTGACACGGGCGTAGGTCAATTGTTACCCTGGGATTGGTGATGGACACACGCCTGCCGCTTCTTTGGGTCTCGTTGCCTGCTCACCCTCTTACACCCCAACCAACACATCCAGGAAATGCATTCGACACTCAGCCCCCCCCCCCAAAAAAAAAAACAAAACAAAAACGATGAAAAAGTCAGGGCGCAAACAAAGTCGGGGATATGTTGGTGTAGTTCTCAATTTTTTTGCCATTGAACGGACATGATAAAGTCGATGATGGCAACACCTAGACTCGAGAAGTCTCAGCAAAGTATGTTTGATGACATCAGGCACAGAGAGCTCGTAGAGACAGTCGTCTATTAGTTGAGGAATTCGCGTTTGTTGATGACGCGCTTCTAGTCAAACAACGACCCCGGCAATGAGGGTGGCTTCTGTCGATGAAGACTCACCTAACCCATCAGGTCAGGCCAACGTTTGCCAGCAAGGGGTAGGTGATGATGGGCCCGGGGTTGAGGGAGGGTCCGTGTCTGGCATTGACATGTCTCGCAGTGGGGGCCCGGTAGGCCGGCAAGCGGCCCATTGTCCGCCAGTCTGGACAAGGTGGCGAGGGCGGGGTAAGAACCCAAGCACGGCGTCTGGCTGCCAGTCGCCGGCGACCGACCAATCCACCCGTTTTGTCTGGTCTCCTGTTTTTGGAACCGCCCGTCACCCTGCCATCCGCAGCCCAGCCGCCATGGGAGCAGGGCGGGGGGTAGAGGATGTGAGGAAGCTCACTCCCCCCCCCGGCCACTAGTCCAGGCACTTGCGCTAATGACACAAGATGGGGGAAATAACTCTAAAATAGGATTATCTCCGCCCAGTCCCCCTCCCTCCGCTTTCCCTCAGTGGAAAAACCTGCTTTCTCGCTTCGGGCCACGACAAAAGGAAGCCTCGGCAAACGACTACACAGACAGGAAAGCAAGCAGCCCCCCTCCTCAACACCACCACCACCGTTTTCAGCAGCTAACGTTTACAACCACGTCACTGAGTCTTCTCTCCCCTCGCAGAACTCCTCCCTCGACCTGCCTTCTCCATACCGCTTGCGAGAGAGGAGCCTTTAGATGAAGCTAATGATGATAGGACTGAAGCAACGACATAAATAGCTCCGAGGTACTGTCACACCACGGACCAAGTGGGAGGAACGGGGAATGGGACTAGCCGCAGGGGGGAAGGGGCTTTCCACAGGTCGGCGGGTGGGTAAGGGAGGGAGGGGGGGTGTTGGCACAAACGAGAAACGAACGCGATAGCAAAGAGGCCACCACCTCCAAGACTGAGAGGTTTTCTCGACAGCGAAAAGGAAGCCGCGACTCTTGGCCTGCGTTTCACATCACCGCCTGCTACTCGATCCGCCGAGCGCGCGGGGTTCGACGCTGCCTGGCTATCAAGCTGCAAATACTGGCGTCTCCCTCCGGACACCCTGCTACTGAAGAGTAGCAAAAAGCTTCACGTGCCGTCGAGACTTTCGCAAGAAATGGCGAGACCCGTGCGACACCGCCGACTTCTGCATGGACGAAAATAAAAAAATAACTAAATCACAGCAGGAACTGATTTAATCTTTCCTACCTCACACAGGGATCGTTGGCCCCTTTTCTCACATCCACCAGCCTCCAAAACAAAAATGTATTTAGAAATGTATTACACGACAAACAGGTAGCAAAGCTGAGCTGTAGGCTGTAGCCACCCTTTCTATTTTCTTGGGTTTTTTTATCTGAATACAAACGCCACAACATCCGTCAACTTGCTAATGCTCTGCGCTGAAACGTGACAGCAGAAAACAATGAACACAGCTTGAAAAAGGACAGATGATAATATTTCTGAAGTTGTTTGAAGGATTAGTTCCCATGGTATTTTTTTTAAGAAATGGTAAACTTGACCAAACAGTCGTTTAATGGTTGATATCGAGTGCAGAAAATTAATATTTTCATGTTAAAATACTGTACTCCACAGAAAACTGGTACGGGACTGGTACTGGAAACTCATGCTACAACAGCCTGAGACAATTTTACCGGAAGGACTGTCGAAAAGTAGACTGAAAGCCTCCACACGCTCACGTGGATTTATCCTGACGGAAAAAGCAAAGAGAATGTCGAGGGGAAAACCTGAGAAATGAAAAGAGTTCCAACTTTCGTGGAAATGTTCATCCACTCTTCAGCATAAGCGGAGGCTTGGGCATGCGTATAGTTTGCGTACATTAGAAAAAAACAAACCAAAACAAAGATTGTTCGCATTGGCAAAGACTATTTTTACGAGCTGCCAGTTGTTGTTTTTTTTACAAGAACATCTACTACCATCAACCATTGCGCTCAAAACACACGCTTGGGCTGCTGGGGAAGGCAAGCAAGAGGGATGCCCGGGTTTGTCCCTTCCGCAGCCGGAGAACAATACAGCCTCGCTTGTGACAGATGTCAAATCCAATTTGAAAAAAGGGGAGCTGAGACTGTATCGGAATAGGCCATAGAAGCAAGCGTCTGTCCTTGCTTAATGTACCCGGCTACACATGCGGGTTACAAAGCGAATGGACAGGCGAGGGCGTTTGAACGGCGCTGCTGTCTCCCTACTTGGCCCTCGACGAGTTAGTTCAGTTAGTCTGCCTGTAGTTTTGCTCCCTCTTAGCAAAGTGCAAGGTTTTTCAAGCTGCACGTACAGTGAGGCTAACAGTCCCACGTGCGAGCTGGTTAGAGCCGTGTAAGATTTGTGGAGCTGCATTACTTGGTGCTAACAAGATTTTACAAACACATTTACATTTGTTTGGGTGGTGTGTTGTCAGCAGTTGAAAGATGATGGAAGCCTTCAGAAAACCGCACACACACCCTACATCATTCATCCTACACACACACACACCCTACACCACACACACACACACACATCCTACATCACCCACACATATACACAGTGTTTCCCAGACGAAGAACGAGTCAAGATTAAGCGAGGAACAACTAGCTTCTGTTTCCAAGTGCATCGCTGTTTACCAACAGAAAGCACAGCTCTGAACAATGGCTACCCCGTGAGGAAGGGAAATGGTGTCGCTCCCACAGCGACTTCCTCGGTATCGCCGCCGTCTGACAGCAGCAGCCATTTCTGTGGGATGGACGAGACTACAGACAAGGTTTGTACACCGCGCACTGGTTCATTGTGCAGCCGAGACTACAGAATACTTCCCACAGCTCCCATCCGAGCAGAAACACTGTTGTTTGCATTCCTGCGCCCCTTCTGTTCTTCCTTCTTTCTTTCTCACGCTCGCAGAGAAGGAGGAGGAGGAGGAGGAGGAGGAATCTTTCTTTATCCCGTGTACAGGCAAGAAAGGGGAGGCAACTAGCGTTGCACGCCACTAACGTTACAAAAATAGCCTTTCTAGCATGGATTGACAGCAGGCTTCGTGTCGAACACCGGCAGGGAGGCAACCTCTCATTATTTTTTGAAACCCGTTTTACATACAAGCAATCCTGCACCCCTATACCGCCTGGCAGGCGCTTACCTCCCCCTCGCCCTGATCCGTTTTCACTCGCACCTTCTGCGGAGACTGACGGTGAGCACAACTCTCGGCAGTTACGGGACAGGTGGACTTGAACTCTTCCTCGTATGGGACCACATACAAAAGGGTCTCAGCAGCAAATGCATTCTCAAGAACGAGCATGAGACAGAAGAACTAGCTGCAGCCATGATTGAAATGGAGGAGAAAGTTCTTGTAACAGTAGCAGGATTCGAAACTACTGGCAGTAACAGAATTATATGAACTTGTAGTAGTAAAACAGTAGAATTGAAATACTTGCAGTAATTTAACTAGAAGAATAGGAAAGAAAATAAAAGAAATATACAGGCGTAGTATGCTGCGATTATCTGCCCTTGTGTTTCGAATGAGCGAAGATGTATTCTAAAAAAAAAAAGTTAAGGAAAATCATGTCCAGCAATCAAGAACGCTTCTAGCAGACTGGAGGCCTAACCTTTCGCTTCTGTAGCGTGACAGCTATTCTTTAAAATCGCCCGAGGGTCTGGCGAGGAGATCTGGACAACGCCGTTAGCAGTCGTCAAAGACTTACTGTCTGCGGCAAGCAAGATGTAGGAACAGGAAAGGGAGGCTACTTGCTGAATCCGGACGAGAAAATCTCTCTTTGCCTCACACACGCGCGCACTGAGTAAGAGAGAGAAAGCGAGATGACTCGGAAGAGTTTTCAGGGGAAAAAAAATAGGAAAAGCAATAAGCACCGACAATGCTAGGGAAGAGGATTAGGAAAGAAACGCATGTGTATTTTTTCACTCCTCTCTCTCTCCTAGCTCGTGTCTTTCCGGTGATCTAAAAAGACAGGGGATGATGATGGAGGAAAGGGGTGGGAGGGTGAATGCAATAGATTCAATCTCTCAATGAGATGGCAGCGACGAGGACGCGAAAGGAACCTCGGAACAGCGGCTGACTCGTAACGATTGTCGCTTCGGTCCTTCGCGCCCCCTGGTGAGGCCAAAGCTCTTCCAAGAGAGTTCTCGTCCCCAGCTCCCCCATCCCCACCCAACAACGGTTCCTTCGCGTTTATTTTTCCACACGGTCCTCCCCCCCCCCCCGGACAAAGCCTCCTCTCTTTACACCCCCCCCAACACACACACACACCGACATCCCACCTTCCCATCGATCAGAGACCGGCGATGCGTCCCTCCACGTGTAAAATGTATGCTAAGCAGGGCGGCAAAGCTGCGCGGCAGGCGGACGTTGAAGTGTAAAATATATGTTGAACAGCGCGTCAACATCGCGCGGCAGGGATCAGACGCTCAAGTGTCGCACCATGCCGCGTCACCCGGTCGTTGCCAAGACGGAGGCAAGTCAGCTTGCGCGTGGCCGGCGCCAGGATCTTGGTCCGCCGCCTTCTCCCCAGTGAGGGCGCGCACATCGCCGAGCTTCGCACGTCAGTGAGTTTTCTTCACTGGAAGTGGCTCCGCGCATGCGCCGTGCTCGTATAGTCGTCTCCTCAAATCTTGTCTGGTAGGTGAAAATGTAATCTGCCGTACTTTTTGGCATGCCAGCATTTACAAACAATTTTTCTTTAAGTGTTAACATTCTCTCCTTTGTGGAACATCCCCTTCCAAAACATGGGCACTAGTTTTCCAAGATGGAAGAAGCCATTGAGGCTGACCTTGACCCAAATACTTTTCGTTTCTGTCCGTCCGTAAGGAAGAAGCTGATCCGGGTAGCTAATTAGCGACTACCGCACAACCACTCTGATGAGCAGCCTGCCCTAGTAGTGACAGCGATCTTACATCCCCCAGCCTCTACCCATGAACTCTCGTCTTTTTAAACTCTGGTAGAGTGGAGAGAGAAAAAAAATGCCTGCAGTAAACGGCAGATGCATGTTATGAGAACCGTTGATCTACGCAGCAGTGCTCTCACTCCGGGGTGGGGGTGTTGAGGGGGAAAATGGGGGAGTGGGAGAGGCCGCCGAGGCGGCACCGGGTATTGACGAAATCCCCGCGGACCTGGCGCGCGGCAACTCGATGCCTATTCGATGTCGCTCACCTTTTTCACACGCGGAAGATTAACCGGAGAAGGCATGAGCGGAATCAATGTGCGCGCTCGACCTCCGCGGAGCAACCTTTTCGTCGTCGACGCGAATGTCGCTGCTGCAAGTCACGATGTGCTGACGCCGGAACATATGATTCGAACCCCGCCCGTCTGGCACCCGTATAAGATACCCTTCTCGCCGAGGAAGACGTCGTAGCGCCGATAGATGGCGTGCAAAAACATTTTTAAAAATACAGGAAGAGCTCGCTGCTTGATCATGACTGTTCGATATTTTCGAGTTTTCAGCAAAGGGTGGGTAGGGAGAATGGGGACATGAGTTCATTCTGACTGGGATGTGAAAGAAAGAGTGTATGAGGAAGAATGAGAAAGAGGAATGAGTGTAAAAAACTGTAGCTAGCGGAGAGTACATCACTCATGTCTGAGAGAGGAATAGCAAAACAGGAGGGAAACGAAACAAACGGAATGTTTGAACTTCACCAGAGCATCGCAAAACTTGCTTGATCATCCCACTCTGGAGAAATTTAACCGATTACTTACCGAACAAATAAATAAATAAATAATGCATAATGTCTCTTCTAGACAAGAGTCTGAATGTTTCTAGTGATTATAGGTCCTGTCCACAAAGTCGGCTTCATCACAAATCCCAAGCAGCAAGTCGGCTGTACTAGTGAACCAACATGAGCCACGATGCACAGAATCAACGGAAAGACAAGTTCAAACAAAACAAACACAAAACTATTTTTATTCTCTACATACAAAATATTTGTCTTGCTTTGATTTTTTGGTGGAAATAAATACGCGAAAGCCAAAAAATTGTGGCCTGTGCACCACGAATTCTCTGAACACTACACCGACTTGGCTTTCAAAAGAAAAGTGGGGTGGGAGTGGGTGGATGGGATAGTGAGGGTGGGGAGAGAGTGGGGGACAAGGGCAAAAGCTTGCTTCTAACCGTAGTCCACGGCCTTGCAAGGCCGGGCTGGAGTCGAGCATCCCTGCCCATCAGGAAACTCCCCCGACTTCAGCACTGTATCAGTAACATTTGAAGCCTTCAGCTGATTCTTTCATCGTCCACGCATGAAATGATCTACACATAATTCCTGATTTCGTTTAAGATGTTTGCCAGCTAAAAATAAGGCGGCTGCACCCAGGCAGTTTTGATCTCCCCCTTTCATTTTTCCCCATGACTGCGCACTCGTGACATGTTCTGCCGGGTCGCCGGCAATATTCTTTTTCAATCCACTTTCAGACTCGGGGTCTGAAGGAACGACGCTGAAGGCTCAATATTGGAACTACATAAACTGCCGGTCTGCCCAAAGCCGCGCGGTAGGCCTAGACTACTAATGTGACAGATTTATTCTTGTCCTCAAATGTATTGTGACACCAATGTTCACCAGCCGTAGCTGTGTCAAAAGTACCTTTACAAAGCACCTTCGAGGTTGAAAAACTCTTCCAGCCTCAAAAACGGCGAAGGAGGGTTTGGTGGTTGGGGGGACTGCCTTTCAACGGCAACCATGCCATCCGCTTTCACAGCCAGTGACTGAGCTCCAGCCTGGTCGGCAGTTTAAAAAAAAAAATTCGAGAGGCATTCAGAGGGAAATTTGGCAATCTCGCGAAAAAGGAGAAAAAGAAAGAAGGAAAAAAGGTCTTACCGCCCTTTATTCGGTGACAATGCCGAGACAGGTGCGATCATACCCCAAGGAACGTGTGGTGGTCTAGAGGTAAAAAGGTGGGGTGGATGTGTCACGGAGTTGTGAGGAAGGAATAAGAAACAAGCATCGCGGGTTTTTTTTTTACCCCCACCCCTACCCGCGAGTCAGGAACGGCAACACCGTTGGGAAGGTACAAGCACAAGCGGTTATCGTCCCTTTGCGCTATCCCCACCCCGCTCGGCTTTTCCACAACTATTGCTTCCTAACTGCCTTTCACCCGCTATTCAGCGCCAAATTGGGCAGCAAAACCCGCGGGTTAAAAAACAAAGTGGGAGGGAGAGAGCGGAGCCAAACACCGCTAAAGCCAGAAAGGCAAAAGGGCCGGCGTGTATTGAGAAAAACGTGGCGCGAGAGGCGGCTTTGGGACCCGGGTGCTACCCAAGCATCTTTTCTTGTGAGCTTCGAAATTGTGTTTGCGTGTGTTTTGTATCGTCGTTTGTGCCGCGGGTACTGTCCCCCCTTCGGGCCACAGCGCCACCGTTTACTTTGTGCCGTGTGCGTTTTCTCTAAAGTGTGCAATATCGCACGCTCGGGCCTGCTCGCTCTTATGAACCCCTCGCCGCGCAATCGCCAAAATTGCAACAATACAATCAAGAGCGATTAGTTCGAGACCTGCTTTGCGCAAAAAAAGGGGGAAAAAAATCAAGGAACAGCTGGCAGAAATGGCCGCCCAGAATGAAAGGGGGTTAAATGTGGTGAAACGGTTGGTGAAGATCTAGGAAAGGGAAGCCCATCAACAGTCAGGTTGGCGGACGGGACTAAACTGGAAACTCGTGTACACTCCCATTTGGAAATGTTTTGTTCACGTGCTCTGCACCAGCATCTTAACGGTCCTGTTAAGGTTTTCACATCCTCCTCGCTTCGACTCGGGAGTTATCATCGTACTGGCGTCCGCATCTCGTGTAATCACGTGACAAAGGACGCTGGTCACCGATATAGATTTTTAGTGAAGCTTCAGGGCATATATTGCACACAGTAACTTTTCCTTAGCATGCGGAGACCTAAAGGCAACCACTGGAAACAATATTCATTGATAAACTACATTAGTACCCGACGGGCCATGTGGGCTTGCATTTCCCTCACATAGCAATACAGACAGAACTAATCAACTATTCCACGAGGCTGTGACTGGCTAGCCTATATCTACGTGTAGACCCAGATTATACTGATATGACGGCCATGTAGGCTCTGCCTCTCAGAAAATATACAATCACACAACACGTAGCAACAGCCAAATCAAAAGTTCACGATGAATGTACAAGATAAGCATGCTACAGTATATCGATCTTTACATAATATTGTAGTCAAGAATGAAGTAAAAACACTCCATTTATGGAACACTATACCTTTTTCTCATAACTTCTTGTCATTTTAAATGCCTGGCAGCAAAATAAGTACACAAGTTTCTCTCGTGATACAATAAAGTTGTAATTAAATTGTATTGTATATATGCACCAGTAGACAAGAAAGTTAGAGGAAAAAATCCCCAACGAGATAAACCCTCGCCAATTCCCTTGACGCCAGACGAAAGTCATGCTGTCAACAACCGTCACACGCGCGCGCATGCGTGCGATGGAACGGTAATATGCCAAGGACCTGAGCAACCATTCCAGACTGTCTCATGCCACTGGATAAGAATAAATAACTTGTTTTTTTCTTTTTTTGCTGTTAATTGAAAGGGAGAGAGAAATAAGCCGGCGACTGAAAACAAATAAGAAAAAATATTCTAAGCATTAACATGTTAGGCCCAAGTGGGAGAAAATGTGGAAAATGATTTAAGTCCTATTTTTTTCGTTGTGGCTCCATACGGTAAGCAGGCAAGAAATCTGCTAAACTAGGCAAAGTCTTGGCATAAACGGCTTATCTTTTTTTTCCCCCGAAAAAATGGAAGGCGTTGACGAAAATGATCGAAAACACTGTCAGACGTGAGAGAGACGACAGAATCTGTGTGTGTGTGTGTGTGTGTGTGTGTGTGTGTGTGTGTGTGTGTGTGTGAGCGCGTGCGTGCACTTTAGCAAAAAGAAAAAGGAATGAGTAAATTTATGAATGGGTTGGGAGGAGAAAAAAAACGATAGACTGAAAAAAATGAATGAAAAGTTGCCGTGTGATTGCTTTTTAAAGTAGACTAAACTAAAACATAAATAACCAGCGATTACAATGAGATAATTACATCAAAAATGCCAATAATGCCAATACTACAAAATGAGAAAACCTCTCTGCACCGTCCCTCCACCTCCTCCCGACTGTACTCAAGAGCTGCGCACAAGTCGTCATTAATCTCCGGCGAGGAAAGGAGAGAGAGAGCGGGGGGGGGGGGTGTCTGGCGGGAGGGAGGGCAAATCTGATTATCCTCCGCGATCTTCGCATAATATTGAACAATGGACGGTTCGTGAGAATCGGGAGGTATTGATTGTGTCGTCTCCATCAGCAGGGTACGCTAGGTGTTTCCCGCTCTTGCTGGCCACGCACGAGTGAACTCCCAACAGTCCCTTCCTTCTCCACCGGCAACAAATTATCTGATGTTCTCGAACGTACTCCATCCTTCCATTATCAGCCACAGATACGAAAATATGACGAGAGAGAGAGAGAGAAACAGACCGTTAAAGACTATAGAAATATCCAAACTTTTAAAAAGAAATGACAAGACTGACTAAATTTTTTTTTGGGGGGGATTCTTGAGTAAAGAACAAACGTCTTAACAGCTGAATCATGTTTTATGCCCCTCCCTCTACCAACACTGTATCCCCTTCTCCAACCTCCAGCCTTCACATTCCACAAGAGCAAGGAAAGAGGAGAGTTTGCAATCACTTGGCCAGACAATGACACCGATTCTCCGCCACCGACAGACGAGGTTCTTAGACACTTCACTCCACCGCAGTGTGTGTCTCGGCGCGCATGTGCCGTGCAGTCGAGCCACATCGCCGCAGGCGAGTCGGGAGGCCGCGGAATCAAACACATCATCTCCAGTCTGCCCCCTTCGCCGTTTCCGGACTACGAGGAGGTCTGGTAATCGGAGAGTAATTTA
Organism: Marisa cornuarietis; assembly: GCA_004794655.1. Taxonomy (NCBI): domain Eukaryota; kingdom Metazoa; phylum Mollusca; class Gastropoda; order Architaenioglossa; family Ampullariidae; genus Marisa; species Marisa cornuarietis. The sequence goes on from SMMW01000001.1 coordinate 20,099,627, forward strand.
GGAATCGCATAGCCTGTTGTTGTAACAACCGCTACAGGAAGCCAATAGACGCACAATAACATGCCATTACCTCGGCAAACAGTAACTCGCGAAGTCTTCGTCTCCCCAAACCCCTCGTCTTTCACTTTTGACGGAAAAATTAATTTCGACTGTTTGTGGAAGGAGTACGATAGCGGGGGCCAGCAAGAGCAGGAGAATTAAGGGGAGAAGGGTTTGCACACTTGCCTGCCGTGATTGTTGGTCTGAGGGACAAAGCGCCCCCACCCCCCACCCCACCCGCTACTCTCTCCCCTTAGTACCGGCGACGGCAAATTGCGAGACAAGCTGAGACGACGGTCTCACTCCCTCCGTTGACAGAAAGACAGCCGCTTAAAGTGCCTGCGTCATCTTAGACACCCGGCAAGTTCGCTCGACATACCTCTGACGACACCGTCGGCACTGAACCCAACAGTAAAAGGTATTACCAGTACTCCAAGTCGATAAGGTTTGCAAATATGCCCAGCCCATTACCCCAGTCTTTTTTTTTCAATTTTTGAGGGCACTGTTCCTACGTCTCCTGTCATCATAAACTTAAGATTTCTTCAGCAATTGTAATCCTCGAATAAGAATCGCGGCATAAATGGGAATACCTCTTTCACTTTTTCTTGCGGGTGTTTAGTTTTACGTTTTATGTTGATGTTCGTGTCTATTAAACATGATATCCCCAGCTGTGACAACCGATACCATGTTGGTGATCACACCTGTAAGTGCTTCAGCAAAAATAAACCACAATGTTTTCTTTGTCCACGGGGATCGAGGAAGACGGTTAGCGCGTATGAATCAGAGATTCACCTCCGACCCATCAGAAAATTTCAATTATTTTAACGCTTTATTCCATCGTGCGCAGTGGTCAAAATCGTTTCTCAATCGCAGCTAAAGTACCCGCCCAACAGATCCGGGTGTAGCGGAGGCGCTGGCCAGCCAAGAAGATGGAGGACGCTCTCACTGCACGCCATCGACTTTATGGCCCGCTAGCAGTATTAGCCAGAAGCCCAGCGCCGCGAAAATTTCCCCCTGGTTTCCTCGCCTGCCAGTCAGCTCTCTCATGCATAAGACATGCACGCGAGACGCCGCGCCGGCCGCGCCACCAGCGAGAAGTCATTACTGCTAGTCATAATGGCACGGGATTATTTCCCTTGTAAAAGTAACAGAGAATTACCTCTCTTGGAGTTACGCTCGCCCCTTCCTTCTTTCCCGCAAAACGTCTTGTGGACGACGTGAGCACAGTCAATCACAGAATAGAAGGCTAAAAGGGAGCCTATTTCACTTCTGTCTCTCAAACACACGCACACACATACACACGCGCGCGCATGCAGGGTGGGAAATGCAAGTGATAAGAACAGCAAAAGAGAGCGAGGACGGTGTGGCGGCGCCAAGCTGTTGATAGGAACACAACGATTTCATGAACTCTCAAGTCAGGAACCGCTTTTCTGAGTCTTAGCATCTGACATCAATGAGAGAGGGTTGGGGTTGGGGTTGGGGGAAGGGGAGGAGAACTCTCTACCAGCAAGCAACAAGCCTTGCGAAACAAAAAGATGAGGACAGGGCGAAGGAAACGAGCGATAAGCTATCGCGGTTCCGCAATACCTAAGGGAGGCAACGGCCTATCGACTCGACAGTCGACTGGAAGCCAAGCCGCGGCTGGCTTTTCCGTTACCCAGACGCGGGCAGGAAGTGAGCCCCACCAGAAGCAGGTCCCCAAAGATGACGTGGTGGCGAGCCAAGGAAAGCGATAGTCGCACTCCCGACACTCCGACCCCACTCCCTCCTCCTACCCCCGGATTGCTGTGCCGCTCAGTACGTAGTCGGAGGGAGAGAAAGAGTGAACGAGGGGGGTAAGGAAAGCCCCGGTGGGAGGGAGGGACGAAGGGGACTGATGCCATGGATGGTGCACGCGCAAAGCGTCTCGGGGTCATAATTTGATTAGTTGTCGATAAAGCTTTCCAATTGCTTTCTGTTTTTGCCCGCGCGCCGAACGAGCCGCGTGTGCTGGCTAGCGCAAAGAAAGTCTTTTCGGTGGCGCGTGCGTTTGCGTGCGTGTGTACTCATGCAAGCTTACACGGTTTGGACATGCGGAGGACAAAGGAGGGAGCTGGTGGAGAAATCAAGGATTTGGACATGCAAGAAATAAGAAGGAGACAAAAAAAAGAAGTCGGTGGTGAAGAAGAGGAAGAGAAGATATGATGAGAAGTGAGATACAAGAAGAGAAAGCGGCGAGGTAAGGCAAGGCAAAGCAAGGCGAGGCGAGGCGAGGCGAGGCAAGGCGAGGGGACTGTCCTACAATCAATCCGCATGGATTAGCGAGGCCTCTCGCGGTGACGAGGACGCCAGCTCATTTCGCCATCGACTTCGCCGGTCATCAGGCTGAGGCCAGCTATAAGCAGCCATCAGAGGCCGTTAGGGACGGGAGTAGGGTGGGTGGGTGAATAAAAAGGGCGGTGGAGCTTTGGCTGCATGCTAGAAGAACGGAGGGAGGAATGAAGGTGGTGGTGGTGTAGGGGGAGGGAGATAGGAAAGGCTGACAACTCTTAATACGAACATCTTGCATTGTGGTTATAATAAAAAAAAAGGGGTGGGCAAAAAAAAAACAAAAACCCTGGGGTTTAAAGGCAAAGTCGTAGATGGGATAGAGATCAATAAAGACTTGCCTTTCCTTCCCTGAGCACCTTACACTGAGACTGCCATCGACCAGGGCATTGTTTTTACATTCTCCCCACCTCCTCTTCCACACCCCACACCACCCACACTTCCGCTTCGACTTCGAAAAACCTACAGGCTTACCTAAACATTTATATTAATAACAAAGCGGGTTTCTTCTTCTTCTTCTTCTTCTTTTTTTTTTTTTTTTGAAGTCACGCAGTTTGCTTCAACAAAGAAAACGCCAGTACATCTGTGCGCGTGTGTGCGTGTTGAACGCATTCGTGAGTCGTAATTATCCTTGTGCGCCAAATGCGAGAATGCTGGCCTCCTATATGAAACGGAGACTGAAGAGATGGCCAGTGGCCGCGCGAAGCGAGCGCCCTCTACCGCCGAAGCATTATGGTACGCACATGGCTGCACACAATTTTCAAAATTCTGCAATTATTAACCCCTCGAGAGCCGCCATCACTCTAGTAATGACATGTGGCACAAATGGTGGTGCTGATACGAGTCTCGGCGGGTTAAGTGAACAAGCTCATCTTGCGAGAGAGGCTGCCAGGGCTGTCTTCTCGCACTGGAGGGAAGGAGGGGTGGGAGGCTTGAGAGAGAGAGGGAGGATGGGAAGGGGAGACAATCTTGGGCTGCTCTTTTATCCTGTCTGCATCTCGGTGTCACGCAGGTTATGGTCAGATTTCGGAGGAAAATTGTGTCGATAGTGATGATGATGATGCAGAGCTCGTTTCTGGCGATGAACAGGCAGTCCCACCGACAGACAGTGAGACAGAAGCAGAGGGACTTTTATTTTATTTTTTTTTTTTGATCCAACATCGAGTTACGGCGATAAAATGAACAATACTCATACAACAAAATTTTCATTATTCGCCAAATCTAAAGATTTTAAAGAAATGTTACAGACATAGAACACGCGAAACATTCCTCCCTATACCCTATAAAATCCACAAAAGCGTACCCTCAGTAAGTTTAAAAAACAAGGTTTTAAATACAGAAAGGGGGGGGAGAGAATGTCTCAATGACATTTAATTGGACACGTATCCACACACTTTGTCTCTCATCTCCATTTATTTAAATAATCTGAAGCTGACGACGAAATCGGAGTACAATAAACCTCGATGACAAGAGATTCTAGTAAACGATATGTGCGAGCGAGAAAGGACGAACGACCTCTCTTGGTGATCAAACACAAAGCCTCGTCATGAAACTGCACACTGCCTCTTGCTTATGCAAACTAGCTAAGTACACACCCCTTTCAGGTAAGGTACAGCTGTCGTCAGTTGTAAGGTAGAAAAAAAATAATCCACATGTGCAGCTGTGTGAGATCTCCACCGACAACTGTCCCAGCCAAGGACCCCCATAAACAGGTTACGCTAACCATCCTCTCCTGACTCCCCTCCCCCATCCAAGGGGGTTGGGGGGGGGGAGGAAAAAGTGATCTCGTTGACGCAGCCCTCGACTCGTGTTCACGGGGTAGAAAAGCTCTCAAGAACAGCTGACTGCGTTATTACTCCATTATATTACGCGCGCATAAAAACCTCAAGGACAGGAAAGCGCGCATTAAAGAGATAGTCTTCAGCAGCAGACACCTAGTTGGTCCACTCTACAACTCCAATAAACGTGTGTACGGGCCGGCCCACACACGATGGGAGTGGCAGTAAGAGAACCCACGCCAATGTGGGCCGTCGGGCCCCAGAAAAGGCGGCCTGCCTGCCTACAACAGGAACATCGCCGTGGCGATGACAAGGCCTGCTGGACACCAACCTCTGCTGCAGCTGTACAGTGTGATATGGTACAGTGCACGACAACAACAGGGCGGCGTCGGTGACACGCACAGAAGGTGCAGCGGACTTCGTGACTAGCGGCCATATTGGCGGCAAGGAAGGGGCTCACGTGTTACACGCAGTCAGCGAACATGACCGCGGGTCCTATAGGCGATCCTTCGGAAGCTGCATTTCCTTCGCTCGGGCCACCTCGTGCGTACGCACACAAGCTTTGGGGCGTTTCACACCGTTATTACGGCCTCTCCACACGTGGGGGAGGGGGAAGGGGAACAATGCGCAAATACGCAGAGAAGAGCCGACCACGAATTGTCAGTCCATTTCCTGGTCATCAGCGTCACCACTGACATAAAGGATTTCCACATACCTGAAAGGAACACAGTCAGTAAAATGTCAGCTGGTTTGTTTTGCAAAATCAAAATCTTGTATCAACACTGTCTTGGTGATTTTGGTGAGGTTTGGGTCTTCTTCCATCTTTCTACAAAATTCGAGTTGGTGGCAGAGGATGAGAGAAGCAGATGACTACTCCACTGTATCTACTCCTGCCGGTGATAAAGTCCCGAGCGTGGGCTGTCGTCAACAGTTATGCCTTTGTAGGGTAGCAGTAACATGCACCAACAGGTGTCATATGACATATCTCGTGAGATCGTGGCGGCACCTTCAGAAGAAACCCAGCTTCGCACGCGCCCGGGCAAGCGCCACCTACACCACGCTTGGGCGCTCTTGTCAGCAGGTTGCATGCTGCTCAACACTTTGGCAGCTGCTCGCTCGGCCGTAACACCCTGGCAAAGAGTTCTGGGATCGAGACTACATCGACTGCCACGTTCAACAACCGGCTAAGACTCGGCTGTCCGTGCTTCACAGACGTTTGAGCCTGGACCGTCCCTGAACACACAAGACACAAGGCAGGGTCGTGTGGTGGTCGAGAAACAAAAAGGGATAAGAGTGGAGTGCAAGACCTCGAGAGGAATGGAGCTTCACGCACGCTTCCGGTTTTGCGCACTTATTACATGCATAAAATACTTCCAAACTTCATTGCTTAGATTGAGTTTCTCTCCTCGTATCTTTATTTTACACTTTTTTTTCCAAACACGTTAAACTGCTTTGAAGATTTCATTTTCGTAAAATCAGCTCGTGACAAAAGGACCTCCGCCCTATGCTCAGAATAGAAGACGTAGGCCTGTACTTGATTCCAGTGTGACATGGGCATGCTGACCTGTACTTGCCTGACCTCAAAGATCTGCCATCGACCCTGCGATTCTTCGAGGCTCTTCTTCAGATTTCCGCAAAAAGCGAGGCGGCCAGCCAGCAGGATGTCTCAGATGACGTTCGTTAAATGGCTTCCTCCCGGTGGGCACATGTCGGTGTGGTGAACTGTGAAGGACGTGCTCGAGCTTTTGAGAGTGGCGTCAAGCAGCCGTCAAGCTGCATCTGATAGGTTGTGCGTGGGGACGTTCTCTTGCTGCTCAACGACCGCGGTGCGTGGGCCCCGACTTGGGGCTCTCCGGTCTGCTGTAAACCTAAGCACCTGGCGGTGCAGCGAGCGAGCGCGAAGAGACTGAAGCGGGTGGGGGGGGGTAGCCGATGGTGACGCCAGGAGTCAGCTGTGGCTTTACGATCAATAGCACCTCGACAGCAGGGTTATCAGCCCTTCTCTGGTGTTTACACACCCCAAACCAGCGACTGTCAAGCACCCGCATTTATGGCCGGGAGTCGCACCAGCTCCATACCCCAAATAGTAAAAACAGAATAGTAAACTCCACCCACCCCTACCAGGCGCCCTCCCACCGCCAACACCATCACCAGCTGACTAGTATTAAAGGGTAGGGGAAGATGCATCTTCCTATTTCGAACGTGTATGTCGCAAACTACAGTGGGCTCGAGTTGCCCTTGACAGGATCCTACTTTATGCGGGTGCATAAGAGTGCTTACATGGAAAGTGGGGCGGGTAGAGGGAGGAGAAAGTCTTGATATCAAGGTGCCTTCTGTTGTAAACACGCTGCAAGGTAAAAAGATTGTCCCTAACTGTTTTTTATGTAGCTGGTGGGTGGGGGAAAGGTGTTGCGGGACCACATTTCTTTCTGATAGAGTCAGGTACTTATTCCCGACAGACGGGTCGACTAAAGGGTTGTTGTTGGTGGTAGGTGGGAGGAAGAATTCGCTGCGGTACTCGGGTATCGAACCGGCACTGGCTTCGAAAGAAAATGCATTACTCCTCGGTCACCCGCTTCTTTTGCGCCTCTCCACACTCACGATTGTTAACAGCCTTGACACGTCTAATGAAAACCATCACGACTACATATCTTTGTCTTTACATGTACCTTAACCATGCCTGTCTGACTGTAAGTGTGACTGTGTGTGTGTTCGTTAAACAGACCCGTTGAAACACACTGGATATCACCAATGAAGGTCTGATTCGGTACCTTGCACCAGTACATCTGTACGAGTGTTTTCTCCCTCGCAAGGCTTGTCCCACAGTTTGAACCATCAGCAACTCTCAGCATAAAAAGACACCACCTGCCTGCTACAACATCAACGACAGGCTACCAGCTCATCCATCCCCCCCAACCCCCGAGAACGGAAATACCAAGCCTCCACCACAAGAGCATACAAACATGAGAAGGTGATCACAAAGTGGCAGTTTCTGCTGTCCTATCAATTATGTCGCCAACAAACCAGCGCCAACAGCACGTTATCTATCTCATGCATACCTCCCACTTCCCGTCACAGGCAGGTCAAACTGACATCAGGGGTTGGATGGGTGGCGGAGGGAAAATGGAAGGAACTGGTAGGGGTGGTGGTGGTGGTGGTGGTTCTGGCAAGGACACCCCAGAATGAGGATAATCGTAAGCTGGTCTTTTGTTCCAGGCAAGTAGCTAAGTCCAGTTGCTGCTATTTATAGCCAACAGTAAGGAACACGAAGGGTGATGACACCATCGTAGTTTCTGCTGCTGCAGAGCTCCCCAGCCACCACCCCACCACCAAATCTGGTTGTCGAGCGTACAAGACATGTTTCTACTGCATGTGGACTAAAGTGACTACATGAGTACGACGGGCACAGCGCTGGTGTCGTATGCCGCTGACCGCCACACAGTCACTGGACAAACGGCACCCACAATAGAACAGGAAAGTGTGTGTGTGTGTGTGAACGGGCTAGGGGTGGGGTGGGGGCACCGTGAAGAGAGTAAACGGTCTAGACTGGGCCTCTGGATGCCTTCGGGACAGACTGATCCCATTAGTTGACGAATTGTTGATGACTTGGCTGACAGCGCTTACGAGAGAACCGGTCCACTCTCCCTCTCCCCCATCCTCCACGTCAGCAATATCTCGACACCAGCGACCTCTGCAGCTCGACATGACATATGTAGTCCAGTTCAGAGCGGGCACAAGATCTCAGCACACAAAAAAAAAAATAATAATAATACCCTCGCTGTCTGGCAGTGACTTTTGCACGCGCTGTGATGCGCGCGCGAACGGCGTCGGCGTCCACAGTACAAAATGATACAGTCATCGAACACCCGCTGTAACGCCGCTTAATTTATTGCTGCTGTCTGCCGCATGCTGCCCAGGTGACCGGAGGCACCTGACCCGTCCTGCCAGGTCACCTGTCTGCCGACACCAGCAGGAAGTTCAAAAATGGGGAAAGTCGTTTCAAAGAAAGACAGCTCCTTTGTCGAGGAAACCAACACACTCTCTCGCTTGTTTCACGATTCACGAAGCTCTGTACCACCACCGCACCACCACCCCCCTTACCCAGCCCCCTCGCCGTTTTCCCAGCATCAACGCTAACGAATTAACTAAAATCAAATTTCCAAGCAGACACGCTAGTCTCGAATCGATGGCACTGCAACTCGAGCAGGCAAGAAAAGATAACCACGTACGGCAGTAATATCTGTCTGGTTTGGGCAGAAAATCGTACCGCACACAAGCCCCTCAAAACCCAACACCCGCCCTCCCCCCCCCCTACCCCACTGTGTCTGTCTGGTAATACTTGTTCACGGCAGTGTTGGGACCACGTCTAACTAATAAATGGCCAATCGGCCTGGTAATTGCTGAATCTCGCAACCAGCATTACGCACGATTACTTGTGATTATGTCTCTACGCTAAAACCCCAACAGCAACACGCCACAAGATGTAGTGTGATTAAGTCTTTGCTCTTAAACCAGGCCAATGCACCCCCTTCCCATAAAAACATTGCAGTTCCCGCGAGAACTATAGGACGGTTTTGGTCATAAATTCTATACGGTTCTTACACACCGGCGTCTGCTTCGCCACCCTCAACCCCACCCACCCCAACTGTCGCCAAATCCAAGAACTCCGACAGCTCCCCCTGGTAGTGTGGAAGGCGGGGGAGACGGTGGTGGTGGTGATGGTGGTGGGGGGATGTTGGTGCTCTCTCGAAAAGCCGCCATGCCAGAGTCTCGTGTTCAACTAAACATAAGTGGTCAGTGCTTTGCCAAGTATCGATTTGCATAATATCTTCTACTAACAGCCTAGTCACTGTCGCTGCTGCTAATGCTTCTCACCATTTGAACGGTACTCGACAGAACCGTCTGAGGGTGTTACTTCAATACTCTTCAGTCACCTACCTTCATCTCAACTCGAATTAAGGCTACATTCTACTCGTGTTTAATTAATAAGGTCACATATTGTTAAATTGTTAAAATCCACATTGTGTCAGAAGAGTGCGCCCTCCCCTCCCCCCCAATCCCACCGACATCTTCAAGTATCAGAATCAAATATTTTGCTTCAAGAAAGGAAGATAAAAAAGAAAAACACTTTCTTATCTGCTTCTCAGACCTGTGACAGCAATGAAAACCCTCTTAAAACCCTCGATACTTCAAAAGTTCACCAACTCCTTCTTAGCATTAACTTCCACAAACACTACCCACAAAGGGAATCAATGGCGTTTCTCCTTCTCTAAAAAAAAAAATAAATATATAAAATCGGGTTGGATAAAAAAAATAAATAAAAATGTCCGCCCCATGTACATTATAACCTGGTGTGACAGTTGTGAGAGCTAGAGTTCGTGTTAACACTTCGCCAGCCCCCGAGTCCGCAGTGGCTGATAACGCTGTCCACTTGCAAGCCCTGATGACGTTTTCATGACCAGCACAACAGGCGGCCATTAAATCGATAAGGAGAGGTAAGTCGCCAGCGCCACATCAGACTGATCTCCCCTGTCACTGAGGGCTGCAGGAAATTGAGAATGACAGGCCGCCGTGAAAGGCCGCTCGGCCAGGGCGGCCCCTTCGTGCATGTGCGTGACGTCTGGTCGCCGTGTGTCGACCACTGGACTGACCGCAAGATAAGGATGGCGCAGACATTAGACACATAAACAGCAGCTCCGAGGGCACAAACCTTAACCACATTCAAAAAGAAATAAACTACCAGACGGTAGCACAGCTTGAGCAAAATTCCCGAAAAGTACAGATAACAGCAGACTCTGCCAGTAAAATAAATAATGGCAGAAAACAAATTAAATTTTACGGAATTAAATCAATTAACAGATTAGAATAGAACAGCTAGCCTTCGGTTAGTCCATGCACACAAAAAGAACACGGTGTCTTCTGTATGTCGAACAGAAGCACTAAGGTCGTGTGAAACGTTTGATTCAAAGGACTTAGACCTATAACCAGGTGTTCACTGCTCTCTGACAATGGTACTTCAGTGATTGCAACAAAGCCACATGCACGGAGAATCGTATACACGAATCACAATTTCCGGCACGCCCTGAGGTCATCCCCTCACCTTTCGGTCGTTGGAGCGACATGTTGACCACACTTTTCTTATCGAATACCCATTTGCGGCAATGGGTTGACTGCGGAAAGTCCCCTGCGCCACATGGGTATCGAACCGACGTGCCTCGGGGTTTCGATGGCAGTGCTCTAACCACTCGGTTTATCTGTCACCCTTGGCACGTTCTGAGGCTAGCAGTCTATCCAGCGAATAGCTGCCGGGTCTGGGGATCACGATTAGTGTCAGATCCCTCGCTTCTGCCTCCGAGCTGCATGCGTCGTGACCTCCAGCCTCGATTTGGTGTCCTGACCGCACCTCTCAGCCATGGCTTTCTCGTACAAACTTGGCGTCCCCTTTACCTATAATTGGTTTTCTTCGCTTGGTGTCAGGTTACTAATGAATCTGGACCTCTTATCGCTGCATCGTTTACAAGTCGCGAGAAAGACTTCGTCCTGGGGCGCACGGTCCCGTGCCCGACGAACTCAGGTAGCCCAGCCGGCTAACCGCTTTACGATCTACTGCTTATCTGGCTGTCGCCATCAGACCCCTACAGGCATGCGGCCCCGTCTTCTCCTCGGAAGACAAGTGCCACCCGCCAGTTTGAGACAGCGGCGGCTGTCTGAGGACGAGCCAATCGTGCTGTAACCGACTAACCTGACATGTTACTTCGCGAAGGCTGACTGGGAAGAGAAGAATAAAAGAAAGAAACTTAAAAGGAAGAAAGAGAACAACAACAAAGCTGGGGAACAAATGTGAGTGGATCTCTCTACAAGTTCAAGGAGGGAGTAATAATCCTTAGAAGACATAATGGTGTCAGTAGGGTGGATAACTGTGTAAGTCGTTGTTCAGAGAAGGCGACTGCCGAGCTTTTACACCACAGACCGTACCTCTACTGTACCCACAAGATCTCGTGTTGTGTACATGGTACGAGACTGTCAGAGCCATCCTGCTGTCTGAAGCTGGGTAACGATAAATACTCCTCTTCCTTTTCAGTCATACAGACAGGAAGTAGTAGAATCAGTGTTTTAACCTTTTTGAAACAGGGTTTTGTTCAGTGCTGTCCATCACGACTTTCGACACAAGTAAGACTCATGGGACAAAGCTAGACTTTTTTTTTTTTTGCGGCATCCGTAGCCGGTGTTCTGTACCAGCTTTCTTTCAAACCAGTCTCTTTCCATACACCCCATCCCTTTTCTTCCAGCACCCTCCCACTTCTCCCTCTCCACGTGGAACGTGTGAAATTCCCGCTGTTCTTTTGTCCCTGCGCATGTTTCTCCCCTCTCTCTTTTTTTTCTCTCGTTTGCTTGTTTACCGATTTTTGTTTCTCATCTGTACTTTCTTTCCGCTCTCTTCAACACACGCAAGAGTTCAAGTCAACCGGAAGTTCTTTTTTTTTTTGAACTGCAAATGAGAGGTGGGGTGGTTGGGGTGGTGCCTGCCGCACAAATTCGAGAAGCTTGTCCTTGCAAAGAAATGGATCCTTTCCCTCGCTAAAACCCCTACCACCGACCACCACCGCTTTTCGTAATAGGACACTGGCGAAATGAGGTCACGAGGTTCGAAGCTGGCCGACTGTGAACGTGAAATGGCCGCGGCTGCCAACACGCGGAAGAAACGCATCTACTGATTGGCCAGATACGATCGGGTACTAGGAGTGCCGGTCCCTGCAGCCCCCTGGAGCAGAACATGGCACAGTTAATACCTTCCACTCACTTCTTATTTTGTTTATCCTGCTATAATGCTATATATATATAGACTCAGAAGTTTTGGCTTGTCAGCTGTCTCGCCACTTCTGCCCCTACCCCTAATTTTTACCTAAACATAGGTTTTAAAAAACCCGCAGCAACTTAACAAAAATCTGAACTAATAGTTTAGAGATTAACATTCTCGTGAGATGTAAAACTCGTGAGCTCACCATCACCAAGTGCCGATCGCTACCTCTGAGGCTGGATAAGTGAACAAAAGGTTTTATATCGTTCTCGACTTAAGCCATCATGTAATCCTGAAAATCCGCCATGGGAGACAGCTCGTCTTCGTCTGCAGCTAAGTGATCCAGTTCATAAAGGTAATGCGAGGGATCGATCAAATGACTATGACATATATTGTTGACATAAGGGATCTGGGATGATGGATGGTGTCACTAGTCGCCGCTGGGAGCCCCGGCTTCGTACTCCAGTTTGGGTGCGCGGGTCTTCCCCTGGGAAGAAGCTACTCTTGACAAAGACGAGAGGCAGCATGGAGTCTTCGTTAGTTACAAGCAGCAGCGGTTGTGAGGTAGCGTGAGGAACCCCCACGGATCTCCTGAATCCTCGTTTTTATTTTTTTTACTCCCCTACCCTTTCTCAAACCACTCCACGCGAATGCTTCTGCTTTTGCTGGTCTTTCGTGGAAAAAAAACAATGTCTCCCGTGCCAACCTCTTTTTGCCCGCCGATGCGTTTGGGGTATTGTGTAGGACTATGGCGGGGTGATTTTACAAACCCATCAAACCATGCAAAAGACGAGGCCATTTGGCCAGAGTGCAACCCACCACCACCCCCTAATATTCTTAACCTTCCGAGCTCTGTCGGGTTCCCTCTCCCCCCCCCCCATCTCACTGCCATAGTCTGGAGAGGAGGGGAAAATGTAGAGAGGGGAAAGAACGCAGTCTCCACGACCTTCATGAGGAGGTCGCCCCTGTAGTCGTGATGGTCGAGGGTCTCACGCGAGGGCTGTGGGAGACTGGCTGCCCATTCAAGTTTTGAGATTGCTCGCAAGGAGGCGCCATTAGAGGGGCCCATTAGGCCCCGTAGCGGCCCAAACTAAAGGAGCATTGTCTGAAATGCGGATAATCGTTGAGGGAGATAACCGTCGACGTCTTTGTGCGTGTTCTGGCCGATACGGCGCTTGGGGAGTAAGTTTTGGACCAACGGAGACATAGGGGCTTGCAAAATTCTGGTGATGAGAGGACACATAGGGGCTGCCAAGTTTCTAGTGTCAGAAGCTTGCGGGGGCGAGTGGAGGTGGGGAAGAGCAGATTGAAAAGAAGAAGAGAGCACATCATCGTTTTACACACATACACACGTAGTAATTTTAAAAAGACAATCACGTGACAAATAGTAGTCCAGTGAAAAGATTCCGAAAAAAAATCACACAGTGACGATCCGGATGTTTCAGAGAATAACTTGCGAGCAACCGATTAAAGGGGGAAAAAAGGACGAAGCAAAAATATTGGAGAAAGATTTAAAAATAATTCCGTAAACAACAGAAGCTGACAGGTATCAATCGCCAGAAGTAGGGGAGGGGTGCATGTGGAAGGAGGGAGGCGGCTCACGCACACACAGATACCAGACAGGTAAGAGTTAGGGATGAGTGGGGCGGGTTTCCTTGTCTCATTAGTGAGTCAGCAGGATAAGGTGTAACTGTAAAGACACTATGTGATGACCTATGACCCCCTGATCGGAAACTAATGGCTAGCTCTGCCTGTGTACGTATCTGGCATGCCCTGTCACCGTATTTTTATACTGTTTATAAACTGTCAAAGTTGCTAGCTCTGCCTGTGTACGTATCTGGCATGCCCTGTCACCGTATTTTTATACTGTTTATAAACTGTCAAAGTTGCACGTTTTGTTGTTTATTTTCTTTCACTGCTGTGTTTCAAACATGAGGAGGTAGGTGTCAGTCTGTTCATATTCACGACTAGTAAGATGGCTGCGCTTGACTTCAGCAAGAGCGCGCGTGTTGGGTCTGTCAAGTAGATTAGTGTCACGGCTCCGATTATTATTTCAACCCACACAACAGTTCACCCATGATGGTCAATACTCCGGCTAGAACTGTTTCTCTGCATCACGGTCACACGCACGGACACACTAGGCTACCTCCCTGCGCCCCCCAAACACCCCAACCTCCGCAGTCACACGCACTTATCGCTACCATGGTGACGGTATCTACCCCATCCCCACCACAATTTTCAACATCCCCAAATCAACACCCAAGTGCAAAAAACGGTGCACCCCTTCGTCTATGCCCGTTCCAGCGACATAATGAATGTTGTCAACGACAACAGCGGCCAAAACCTTTCGGTTGACGGCGTCGTTTCAAGAGGGGAGGGGGAAATTGGGGTGACGGGGCAAGTCCTAGGGTGGGCTACTCTCGGAAACGTCGAGCTCTATCTATCAATGAAAGCAAAACCAGCCTCAGGGTTTGAGCCAGCCGGTCGGCGGTGGGCTGCGTGCGGTCCGATTCCCCCCCCCTCCCCTTATCCACATCCTCCTCCGACCCTTCCTCGCTACCGGTTGAAGTGAACCTTTCCATCCGCCTGTCATTGTCCGCAGTATGTCGCTAATAAGCAGAAATCCACTGCATCAGTGAGTTATCGTGCTGGCCATCTCTTCTCCACCTTTTGAACCTTACACTGTGTTGTCATTACTTCTAGCGCTGTATCACAAAATAGACACATCAATGCAGCCCAACAGTTGTTCTCCCCAACTCCACCGTCTCCCACATCTTTTCTCTTTCAAATTAAGGAGTCTTCACCCTTACCCCTCAAAAACGCTCATTTCTTTTCGTCCGCCCTCCCATCACCAACACGCGCAGCATATTTTCAACAGCTGCGTGTGTTCTTGGTCGGTTTTGAAACAAACTTAGCAACAAACTTGCAACACAGCCGTGTATAACCACACACTAGGTGCCGCCGGTGAAAGCGCTTATTATTTGCATGCGCAGAAATTCAGCACGTAAGAAAAAAAAATTCTCAAAGCACCCTCTGGGGATGAGGGATGCTAATAACAAATCAGAAATGTGGATAGGGTAGGGACAGTATTTAGCTCGTGGAGCCAAAATGTGTCTGTCCCTAAAGGTATAAGCTCTCTCTTCTCTCTCTCCGGGAGACAGCTTTCTATCCCACCAGGAAGTGACGTCAATGAGAAGTACACTAACGGTTAAAACAAAATAAAAAAAAATGTACGGGACTACTTCTGCCGCGCGCTGCTTAGCCAGAGGTCAAAGAGATAAAACGCGGTCTATAAAACTGTCAATACGACGACCGAGGTAGAAATGCTCTGCTCTTGTGTGTGACGGAATGCTCCACTGACATTAAAACACTCGTGCACTCATCCCACTCGTCTCTCACGTGCATGCAACCTCCAACCTCTCCCTCCAGCCGCTTCACTGTCCCCATGCAGCTCTTGCTGAATCTAACCTGCTGACTTGAACCTCCCCCCTCTCCTCCACCCACCCACCCCAACCAAAAAAAAATGAAACCTGGAACAATAAAAGCAAAGCTGTATACTACATTGTTTTTATTTTTATTTTTTTTTTCAGACGCCGAAAACGAATTTTTTTTGTCTTTCGGTTGCCATTCTCACCGACAGCCCTCGCGCCATGTATCTCATGTTTCACTTGCACTACAAGCTTCGACTTGCTCGAGAGCCCCGGGCACTTAGTGGTCGTCTGCTTCAGGTACGCAAATGGGAATTAGTCGATACTTTAGACAGTCTCCAACAAAATCTGAAGTAATTTATGGCGCCAAGATGACTAAATTTACTCGTGGTTGCGAGGCGATAAAAGTAAGAATCGAAGCCGATCAAGATTCAGTTCAAAACAGACGCCGTCCAACACACACACGAGCCTGTTAATATTAACTTAATATTAACAAAATGCATGATCGTATCCTCCGGTATATCTTAAGACGAGCAATTAGCGGTGGCATCTCACCTAGGGTGCACGGGCCCTCCTCCCCTCTTCCGCGCGCTTTCTGTCTCACCACGCGCTTGTAAACGGGGTGGTTTGTTCCAGTGCATTGTAAAAAAAATCGTGAGGACAAAACAGGAAACAAGCTCACATGTATGACAGGTAATCATTTATCAGCATCCGCGTGGCTTATGTACTACATCCCCGCAAAATGCCTGAGTGGCTAATACATACTTTTTTCTCCCACTTTTTCTTATTAAACCTTTCTGCTTCCAGTTCGCACTCGGTACAGAGAAATAAGCCTCGGCGAATCCACAAAAAGTAAAAATGAAGCACGAATGCAATCAACCCACACGCGCCCACCCACGCATGCACACACACACACACACAGAGAATGTGTGTGGAAGAAAGAGCTGGAAGGTGCATGCGTCACCTAGGTTACGAAGAGGACGGAGAGGTGTTTTTAATGAAAAAAATACAACACAAGCCAGGGATACAAATATTTCACAGCCGTAATCTCTGATCAGAAAGGCCCCAATGAAAACGGCAAAGACTGATCCCAGATTCGGAGCCGATCGTCAGGCAATGACAACATAATGAAATGTGCTATCAAAACAACTCCAAGGCTAGGGCCCGTATCAAAGATCGCTCATCACACCAGTCCAGGCGTGACAGTAGACTCTATTAAACCTCTCACCTCCCGATTGCTACAAACCTCCAGCACATTAATAAATATGGGCGATATGTATCGACGCTGCGTCTAACCCTCCGCATTTTTTTTTTTTTTTTTTTATCATTTTGTAGTCATCGTTGGATCCAACTGTCTACGACCTGAGCGCGGCTGACCTGTACGATACGCGGATGTTGCGCTCGTCGCTGGCGAGGAGGTATGCGGTGGGTAGGGAGGAGTTAATGGGGTGGGAGGGGGGAGAAAGACAATATACATGATATCCTAATATTATCAGGAGACTGTGAAGGCGGTTAGTGGGCGGCGGGTGAAATGCAATTCTCGAATGCATGAATAATGACGGCCGGCTGTCACTAAACTTTAACAAAAATTACTACCTCCCCCTCCCCCCCAAAAAAAAATGTATATATACATTGTATCTCTGGACTAGGCACTCCAACCTTTTGTCATTCTGAGTTTAAGACAATATATTCTACCTCATCCTCTTGTCCCCTTCGGTCTCTCTTCCCCGTTCTACCCAGTCTCCCTTCTTCCTGCCTTTTCTGAGCCATCGATCTGAAAACCATGCCTCACCTCCCCCCCACATTGACACCCCCGCCAACCAGTTGCGAGCACTGCCAATGATTGCCCCCTCCACGTTAGCTTCTCGCGGTCAGCGGGCTCCTCCACCAAGACCGCCAGTCCTGGCCACCGCGCATGCGCAGTTAATTTGCCTCCGATCTGGCACCGATAAACAGTCGAATGACAAACCACTGTCAGTTCCCATCGCAAACCGATCGTAATAACAGCGAATGGTGATGAGGGTGGCAGGGACAGGTGGAACTGCGGATGTGGCTACAGATGTCGAGGAGGGTAGATTCTGAACTCGTTTCCCCGATTTAAATTACCTTACCCCACTACACGTAGACACCTCGCCAAAAAATAAAAAAATAAAAAACAAAAACACCCTGTTTACGTGCAACGCATGTGAACAAGGAAAATCTAGTCTACACAACCTGGCATGTTATAATCTGATAGACGTATCTGACTCGAAATGGTGTTGCCAGCACGTCTGTAAAGAATTTAATTCCACAAACAGCTGGTTTGCGATTTTGTCAGTTTGAAGATATAAAAAATGGCAAAATGTCGCTTTGTCTCACACACTGACGCACGATCGCACACACTCATAAAGCAATCGCGTGCGCACACACACACACATATAAATATACACGTACTCTCTGAACCACCCACTCATCTCACACACACACACACACGAGAAAGAAAAAATGACTGCACACACACAGAGAAACCAGAGTAAAACGAATAACAAAAAACAGTAAATAAATAAACAAGATGACTGTGAACAATGTTTACACGATGAGAGCGAGTTTCATGATTCATTAAAGGCGGAAATGGTGGGAGGAGGTCTTGGCACAGACTGACACAGCCAGCACAAGGGAAGACAGCTGGGGCCTTACCTGGTCTGCACTATTATCCATATGGCTATGATCCAGCGGGTTTTCTGATAAAGATGTGGTGGTAGAGGAGCAGGACTTGCTGGGGGTGGGGTTGGCCCCTCCCCCATCACGTTCATCAATGACGAGATCGATGGGCATTTTCCCCTTGAGGCAGCTTATGTAGCGATGGCAGAAATTGTCACACAACTCGTGTACCTGTACAGAACAAAGCAAAGACTCCATCAGTCATTGTAAGGCAAACCTGTGATTTACCTCTTTCCTTTTATCATCTTAGACACCCAATATCATTTTCGTACTTTTAAACCAGTTTTAATTTTGTATCTTTGTACGCAAGCATTTAAAAATGAAAATAGTAACAATTATAAACACCTTTAGTATTTATATCAACCATATACTCATTAAAAAGATTTATTAGATTTCACTTAAAATGCAAATAAGGTCCATTAAACTGCTTATACACAAAGAGAAGCAGGGATTATTATTTCTACATTTTGTTATCAATACTACAATGACATAATGACCAGTAGAGAAGGAAGCAGTAAAAGAAATATAAGAAAGTGTGACTTCTAGTCAATCATTGCTGACAGACATTTCACTTCTGCCACTCGGCATTTTCACAAATAATATATTTATTACTGCTTGTCATACTATTTTTATGACTATTTTTATATGCTTTGCTATTGTCTGGACTGGAAAGAAATAATAATTCCACGACTGTTTGTCGGTTTTATTGCTGCTGACAATTATTATTAATTTCGACTTTTCTGACACCACAGATTTTCTCTTCACAGTCTTCTAATGTGATTGACGATAACGGTAAAGGCACGTAGATGTCATCGATAAGACAGCAGAAAGCGGCTTTACTGGGTGGAGTGCTGGAAAGTTTTTCTAGCCGCCACCACTAACCTTTCTACCCTTTATCAGTCGCGTGAGCTGTGACCTCGCAACCTGAAAACCTTGCCGGTGACACTAGCGCCCTGACTCTCTCGTCCATTTGTGCACAAGGAAACTATTATATTTTTCCCCTTCGCATCCATTTTGCTACAAAAATACCTACTCCCACCTAACTAGAAAGAAATCAAACTAAAGTGCTGTGGCTGTATTCAAGTTAGCCATGTAGGCTTAAGGATTTGTTCGGCTTTTTGTTTTAAATGCAGTAGACACATTAAGTGCTGTTTTATCGGAAGGCGTACACCGTAGACGGGGGAAGCGAGACGCGGTTTCACTGCCCAATAAAAGCTAACAGATAGAACAACACACCTGTCCTATTTTCATAACGTGTCAAAGGAAGCGCCGCATGAAACTGTCCTCCCTCCCCCGCCATAACCGCGTCCGCCCGACTCGACCTCTCCTTCAGACACTCGCCCGAAGCCCTCGACAATGTTTCCACCGCTTTATGGCCGTTGTTTGTACACGTAAAATATGACGCAGTTTTCAAAAGTGCATTTGTGTCTGAATATTGTATTTCTTATTACTTTAGGGAGCAATTTTTCCTTATAATCGGCTCGTGGAGGCTGGACGCCATGCATCCAGATCTGGAGAACAGTAAATTCTCTCTCTCTTTCTCTCTCAAATTAAAAATAATCTCGTACTGCAATGTGTTTGCTATGGCAGTGTGTCCGTTATCAGTAAGTCCCTGTTTGAGGAAGAGAGTGGCAAGTGTTATCAGGCCAGGGTAAACTAGAACCCGAGAGAAGGGCATACCTGTGTTGTTCGGTTAGCGGCACGCTCTTTCTCTGTATGTGTGTGTGTGTGTGCGCGTTTGCGTGCGTTCGTGCATAAAAGCCCGGGCTAACGTTAACTTTAGCAAACACACGCAGTGACATTTCCCATGCCCCACCCTCACTCTTCCCCCCACTCCCCTCTCAAAATTCTTTGGCAGCCAAGTTTCACAGTCTTCCATAAGTGCTTTAGCGCGACTTGCCTGCGACTTCTTTGTACAAGGAGTGGCGAATAGTCAGTCCCTCCTTAATGAAACTTTCCCATTTCACTTTCAGTCATGTATGAGATTAAGTTGTGCATTTGCAAGTTCATCTGCCAGACCATCCATTTGCCGGTCACCGGGTTTTAGAGACAAAGCAGCAGGACATCTTTCTGCGACGGGTGACACACGCACACAGAAGTGGGAGAGAGAGAATGAGTGAGAATAAAAGAAACTTTTGAGTTCTGTACACCTGATAAGCAGCATCTACCCAACAAGACATGGTATCACTGAGGTCACCAGAATAAAGCTCCTACCTAATGTGTGGGTGGAGTGTGAGAGAGAAAGAGGGTGTATACACAAGCAACAGCTCACCTTCTCTAACTCCAGAAGATGAAAACGTAAGACCTGAATAGCTTGTATCATCTGCAATATAAAAATATGACTAAATAATTACATTAATTACAAAAGACAGTGTCATTACTCAAGAAGTAAAATGTAAAACTGCAACAAAATATTATTGTTTAAAAATTACACACAATGGGTAATTAATAGTACATCATCACTCAGTAATTATACAACATGAAGACCCGATGCTTTCAAAGCTCTGGATATTATTCTTAAATTTGAGTCGTGCATACCTTCCACAAGTTTTCTCATTATGCATGCACGCGCGCAAACCCTCACACACACACACACAATCTAGACAAATCATTCCTCTAAGTACCACACCATGAAGAGCCCTACAGAATGAGCGCAAACGACTCTTTAGGTATCTTGACTTGCGAGTTGTTTAACTTTTTGATGAGTAGTTCTAGGCACAGCTAATACTAATTGATCCTAGCGCATCTTCTTGGAGAGAGGGGGGGATTTCGCACCAAGCTTTTTTTTTTTAATGTTTGCAACTCCTTAAGAACGGAAGCTACAAGTAAAGAAGGCCAGCGTATGGTACGAAGAGAAAGCGGGTGGGGGTTTGGTGGGGATGGGTGACCCCAGTTCTTCTCGGCGAAGGAGGTGATGGTAGTTGCAACCGCTGTACGGGAGTATTTTTTTTTTAAATCTTTGAAAGCGGGAGGGTTTTGGAGGCTGTGGAAAATGGAACCGGAGGGACAGGCGGGTGTGTTGGAGGAAGAGAAGGTGGGAGGAATGGGAAGAGTGTTGGCTGAGGGGGTGGGGGGAAGGCGTCTGCGGCGAGGTTGCGAATTTCACGGCACTGAGGGAGCGGCGGCTTGTTTTCGAGGCGATGGCGGAAACGGTGCGCTATTTGATACAACTCATCAGAAAGAGTGTAAAAACCTGGGCCTCTAGCATTACCATACCCAGATCCTACGCCAATTAAACTTTAATTTATTCTGGTGTTCGCCGCCAAGACGTGAGGCTGGCGGAGGGGTTTTTGGCTCCGTGTTTAGCGCTTAACGGGTCAGCGCTTCCGTCTGACCCACAATCGGTTGCTGCGTCTTCGCCCCCTCTTGTCTCAGTCTAGCTCTCGTGGTCCTTCATCTTCTGCTCCTGCTGATGCTCCTTTTGCTGGTCTTTCGCGCTTCCCGTCAGGCGAAGAAACAAATTTCCGAACCAGGGTAGAAACGAGACAGGAAATGCAGAAATCACGAACACACGCACGCGCGCACACACAGACACACACAGTCAGTGCGGCTCGATCTATCATCACTTTCCCCTTGGGTTTCTCTCTCTCTACTTTTTTTTTTTAAATAAAAGTGAACCTTAAATGTAGCAGTCGAGCCCGAATGATGTTCAGGATGGTCCAGTCCAATAAAGTAAGAAAAAGGAGTAGAAATCCGTTTCTTAGACTTGAACTTGTGTTTTGTTTGTTGTAGCGGAGTGGAGGTTCGAAGAAGAGCTACCGGACACAGACGCACACACAGGGTACCAGACTCTCCGGCAAAGACAGGGGTAGGGGGAGGCTGGGCACTCCACATCACCAACGTGGTGCAACGCCTTCGTCTGGATTCGTTGCATTCTGCCATCTGCTTCAGAGATTATTGGGGATTGCAGATTTCAATTTGCGTGTGTGTGTGTGAAATGTACGTGGGAGCGCGTGTGTGATTATTGGGTTGTTGTTCCCCCCCCCACCACCCCTTGTTAAAGACATCAACGGATCAGCTACTGCAAGAATTGTCGAATCTGACGACAACATCTGTGACCTGTGACCATCTGTGTGACCTCTGACACTGACTGGAACTTTGTGGACGCGAGCGCAAGCTCCGAGCCCCGCTTGGGTTGAGGAGAGAGGGGGGGGTGGGGCTACAGGAAAGAGGGTTCGCGGAGGGTAATCGTTCTGCTCTCCAGTGGTTGCACCTACTCGTGGGATCCGCTCGTCTCACTGGGTAGTGCTAACACGCTGAAATGCACCTCGACACATCATTTTTATCCCTGAAGTGTTTCTCTTGACTATTCTTCACAGGAAACTAGGTCGCTTCCACACTTACATCCTATACACTTCTCTGAAGCCGCACGCTTTAACTTTAGATTTCCTACTGCAATAATAAGGCACTCGGATGTTGTTGTTTTTTTTTCCACCAGTACACAGGTGTATGCAAAAGGAATCCCGCGCGCATGAACGCACACACAATCGTTCATGTACACATGCGCGTACACACACACAACAGCGTAAATATACGCCAAGGCGCGGTCGTCTCTACTCCCGGGCAGACTGCAGTAGGGGGATAAAGGCAGGGGGCAGAAACACTGGAGCTATTTTCAGAATTTCCCCAGTGGTACCACGCTTCATTACTGGCCGTCGGCGGCACTCGGCCGTCTACGGTCTCAGTTGAAAACCTGCTGCTTGCCTTCGACGACCACCCCCCTCTCTCTCTCCTCGCAAAGGCTTGGTCCCACGTCCCCCACCCTCCCACTACCCCACCAACCCCGTCCCCACTCCCTTCCATTCCTCCTCTTTTTTTTTTTTCCTCTGCAGCATTCTTCATCTCCTCTAGTCTCAGTATCTCCTCAACTCCTGCAAGCCCTACCCCCACAACTTCTCACCACCACCATGAGCCATCAACATACTACCACACTCCATGGAGCTGGCTGAGGAGCAAAGCAGGGTCAGAAGTAGCCTTGCCCTGGCTACTTTTACAAGATGGCTTTGTCAAGTTGGCTCACACAGACAATGCGTGCACACTAAGACTTGTACACCACAGTCCACAACATACGGACAATCTCCAATAAAATTTAAAAAAAAATAACAAACATAAATCAATCTTTCAGCTGAGCCTGGTCACTTCTACCATGAAAATCCGGAGAATCCAGGTTTACCAAAGGCGAATCTTTATCTACTTGCAGCCAGCAGGCCAGCTGCTAAGTACGCACCACATGGGAGGGAGTGAGATGGTGCTGAGGGAGGGGGAGGCGGTTAACTCCGCCTGACGCTCGACGATGACTCAAAGCGATCGATATGGGATTTTTTTTTCAACATTTATGCATGAATACAAATATGCACAGGAACATGCACGCGCACGTCAACTTATTTCACTTACCAAACTGTCCAGTTCATGATTGGCTGAGAAAAGCGGCTTGTCGGAGCGAGCCTGTTACCAGGAAACAAAAGGTCAGTGAAGTCAGGATGAGACAAAAGTGTGCATTAGCAATAACAAGGCTGCAAGATGACAGTATCCACAATGCACGTCCAGAAATCTACTATAAAAGTCAGTAAATAGAATTAAAGAATATGAATACTTGTTTGTGTTTTGTTACTGCTTAACACACTATCCCCCCTGGTTATTGTATTCAATCTTCTACACCTCAAAGACTACTGTCTACAGATAATGAAGACTAATTTCATGTTAAAGTCTGTATGTCATAGTGACACCTATAATAAAATATAAGCTTCTCACATCAGAAAAGTTAAAAAAATGTAACGAAATAGATATTTTGAAAACGTGGACAAATTTCTGCAGCAACGGCAGCTCTGGCTCTTTTCTCTCTCTCTCTCTCTCACACACACACACACAGAGACACACACATGTACATGTATGCACACACACAGATGCACCCAGCTAAATGGGCAATTAAGTAACGCGATAAGGAAATTAATCAAATCTCTGCTCTTTTACTGCTAACCGCCACACCCACACAGCGCTGAAAGCGGGTGCGAGAACTGGGAGAGAAATGGGTAGGTGGGGGAGGGGGATACACAAGATGGAGAACCCCAACAAGGGGGGAGGAAGCAAGGCTGCTGCTGAGGTAAAAGAAAAGCGGCGGGTGGGTGAGGAAGCAGACTTAATTTCATTAGCTAAAAATATTAGAAAGTGTACATCTCTGCACAAGAACAGGCGAAGGGGATGGGTGCAACTTCTTTTATTGGGTGAAGGGAGTGTTTTACAGTGAAATGAAATGAAAAAATAACAGGGAGCACTGAAACACAAAACTCAGGCAGGTGGAGACTTATCTATTATTTAGTTTACACAAAGTGTTTATGGGTATGTTAATGGATTACTAGCAGACTTTTTCCTACAGTATCAACATTCAAAGCATCTACAATTCTAAATACAATAAGTTAAAGAACTAGCAACAATCAGACTTTAACGAATCATTTGAGAACGGCGAAAATGATGGTGGTGATGGTGGTGGCAACAGCTTAAATATATCTACTTAAGTAAACGTTCAAAACTTGTTTATCTAAAAAATCCCTTTTCTGTCATCTAGCATGCTTTGTTTACATTTTTTTAAAAATCACCTTCTCTTGTTTTTACTGTTAGGAGGAGAACGGAATCTTTAATTATTATCCCTTCAACAGACTTTAAAAATACAGCACCCTCCATTTTTTTTTTAAAGGGTAAGAAGTAATCTGCTTTCAGTGTTGTGAGCCAATGCCCAGACCTTTGCTTGTCTGGCTGAAAGAAACCCAACAGATCAGCTGCAGTTGATTTGCCTGAATTCAATTTGATTTTAGAACAGTCAATATGCCCACTGTGCAGCCAAAAGAAAAAAATAATAGTATTTATTCCATGTAATTACTTCCAGTATCAACAAAATGCAATAAGGCAGTATCTAGATAATGCATAAAAATGTTCCCAGCCTAGTCATCCTACCATAAAAAAGCTGAAAAGATTCGATACTGACAAATTGTATGGAGGCTCCCTCTAGACATGCAGCAATATCTGTTCACAACGGTAGTGTGAAGCAAGCAAACACAAATGGTTTTGTGACAGTTTTCTGTCAGGTTGTAAGTGATAAGTGTAGTTGTTGTAAATATCTTTATTACAGCCTAACCCATTTGCATCTCTGTGATGAACATGCAGTACATAATATATGTCAAATTTGATTTCTCCCCTTTTTTTCACAGACTAAAATAAACTGTCATCTTAAAAGTCTCAAAAATAATTCAATACAAATTTAGTTTTATTTCTTCCTGTTTATTTTAACATGTAACCCTCCAGCAAATCTACATCTATGCATCAGAATATTATTTAATCTGTCCAATTCTGGTAGCTTTTTCCCCAGTACTTGATCACAAGTTGCTAAAATTCTCTACTTGACTGCAAGTTACTAAAAGTTAGTGCTTGCCTGCAAGTTATTTAATTGCCATTTTTAGTGTCACCTGCCTTATTGAAGCCCATGCAACTTTTTGTCCCCCCTCCCCACCCAAAGTCAGAAACAAGCAAAAAACCAAAACAAAAAACAGCATCAAATCCGTATTTTCTGTCTACTGGATTTTTAACGGTGGCTACAACTTTTTTATCTTTTTTTCGGCGTCGTTTTTCTGGTGTGCGATGTGTGCCTCGAGGATGAATCCCCCCTTCCACCTCCTACCCGACCACCATCACCACCATTTCTATTTAATACAATGGAGGTAGTCTCAGAAAAAAATTATAGCAGACTGGGACACACATGAACGTGCATAAGTGAACGTCAGAATGCGTGCAGCGCGCGCACTGACAGACACACACTGACAGACACACCAGTGGAGTTGGGACTCACTAGACTACCCTGGCAGAGATGCTACAGACGGTGCTGTCCGTCTTCCGTTATCACTGCCACATCGATTGTGACACGGCAACGGCGATAAGCTGTAACGACCGTATCGGATAATCAAATCACCACAAACGCAAGTGCGTATTGGGTCCTTGTCTGGGGGACGAGAGAGGAGGAAGGGACATGATGGCACGCGACAACACGTCACTGGCTAACGTTTGCAACCGTCTTGCTGCAGAAGAGGGGCCCACAACACCTGACTGACAATCAAGTTTGCCGCCGTTTACATCAGAAAGAAGGGGGTCAACTCTGAAAGGCCACACTTTACTCGGGGACGGGGCTGGGATGTAGAGAGCCGCTAGTTTTTGTTGTTGTTGATTTTTTCCTCAAAGCTGCTATCCGCCATTTTCCTGAAGTTATTTTATACAAGTATTTAAACCTGCCTGGCACACGCATGTAATCTAGATTAAAAAAAAAAGACAACTGTAAATAATTTCATCCAAATGCTAATTACTGAAACACACCCTCGTTACTGAGACTTCAACTGAACTACCAAAGAAACCCTAGATATCTGTTGATGACTCTGTCGACCTGATTTACAAGCTTGCAGCTTTTGTTTTATTTTTTAAACTCAATTTTGAATACAAAAATTTTCGATTTACTTTCGAAGAAAAAGATTTCAGTTAACATTACCTATTTTTTCCCTCTCATGTTGACTAATCTGCAGTAAGGACAACAGTCCGCTTGCTTCCTTCACTTCTTTGCGTTTTCGATCGTCTGCTAAGTTTGTGCTGCCAGTGTGTTAGATGCACTAAAAACATTTTGTTTTATGAGAAATTCAAGTTGCGGTCGTTGAAAACTGACCGCAGAGGAGGAAGCCGCCTGATTGGCGAGCCCGAAATACTTCCCAGAGACAAATGTGGCTGTCAAAATTAAAATCAGTCACACTAGGTGAAAATGCGAGAAATGCATTTAAACCAAGCTAGGCGAGAGGTTTTCGTTAGCAGTGACAGCTCGTCAGACCCTAGTGATTGATGAGTCTGGCCAAAAAAAAAAAAAAAAAATCGCTGTCCACCCTTGAAGTGCCAGTGCTGCCTTGGTTTCAAGCACAGCAGCATCGTTATTAACCTCGGTTATGTCTGCTAGCTCTTGGTAATGAGGTCTTTAATTAAAAAAGAATAAATGCACTTTAACATCTACTGCAAGACTCAATTAAGCCTGAAATAACAGATAATAAAAATTTTACAATTAAAAACAAATATAAAAATTATGATATGAAGAAAAATCTATTTTTGAAAGGTAGTATAAACTCCATGTCAGGAAATATGAGAAAGTTTTAAAAAAGAAAAGTGCAGCAAGTTTCAAGAATGGATAAAAGCATGAAGCTAACAGGGTATTCTATGTACTGTACCCAAAGCTACATAAAAAATACCAGTTAATCACTAATGTTAATTTTTGTGCAATAAAACTCACGGGGATCACATAGGCAACTGAAGTCTAAAGAAAATGGTAACCTAAATGCAGCCACTGAACTAAATAAATTAATTTTACTGGCAGCTGTTTTGATTGAGCCATGGATCATGTAACTGTGGAAGAGTGAACTGTACCACAAAAATCGCCCCCTCCCTCAGGGGAAAAGGCAAAATTGTGGAACTGATATGTTTCACTCTAGCAAACTTATCTTAAAAACCTTATCTGCTAGTCAAGATGGAGGCCAGTGCAATTTCCAGCACTGCCTATTGAAAACCTCATGGTCCAATATTAGAGGCACTACACTGCCTCCTAACATTATGAAAGCAAATTTATTTGACATAAACATCCTTTGGCGAACAAGGCATTAAAGATAGGCAGACTGTAACTGACAATATACTGAAACTGCTATTGTTCCCCATCACTGCTACCATCTATGTTTCAATGATAAAAGCTGCTAGCTTTATGTTAAGTAATGATTGTTTTTGTACTGTTATGATTCCTGTGCATTCATGCAACACAACTGTACATGTTTGTGCAGGCATGAAGAAATGCAAATGGACAACTACATCTGCCATCTCATTTTGTAACAATAATAATGAAGATAAATATGCACATTTGTTTTTAAAGACTGTGAACATTGAGGATGAATTTTGGAGACAGAACAACTGATGGAAACAAGAAAAACAGAACTGGAAACCCAGAGGGTCAGCTTTATCAAGACAAAAGCATCCATTAAGATGTATGACAAGGCCTCTGGTGTTAGCAAGAGAGGACATTGTCACAATTCAAACATAAAAAGCCAGACAACAGTGTAGATAAGCGGCTGATAGCCAATTTATTTCTATCTACACTGAAAGCCATGAGGAAAATGGGCAAAACAAATGAGGCAGGTAATCAGTGGCAGCAGAAAATTATTGCATCTGAATTCCTGTGGCAATTTCAAATGGTGTCAACAGACAACTTTAGATATAAAAAAAAAAAAAAACTGGTATAATTTCTCAGCACATTTTACAGATTTCTTTGTTCAACCTTCTTCTATGAAAACAGTTTTGCACACATGCTGTCATTTTAAGTACAGCTAGGCATTTTAAGGTCTAACTCTTCTATGTAGCATCAGCAGTTGATACATCATAAAATTTTATTTAGGGAACACATGTACTTTCAAGAGATGCTATAGCCACGTATTCAATTATACTTAATAAAGTGTTTAAATGTAGCTTAAAAATTATTAAATAAACTTTAATGCAGATGTAGTTTTTCAAGGTGTTGAAAAAATTAGAAAGTTTAACAAAAAAATTGTTGAAACCTAATTCTGTTTTCTATTTTTTAAATTGTTTGTAACTATGCAATGGAAAGTGAGAAGAGAGGAAAGGCAATGGGGAGAGGGGAGGGGGCGAACGGAGATGATAATAAGCGACACAGAACAGTGTGTAAATGTTGATTAATTAAAATAAGATTGAGAACAAATTTGCATAAGAAACTGTCAGAAGAAGTGAGGAAAATGAAATGCCATACTTACCAACACTTGCTTGCTGAACACAGCTATATCCTCGTTGAAAGATTCTGAAGAACACACATCGCCGCCTGCTACCCCGGGTTCCCGCGGGGTGCACGTTGCCAATTCACATTTTTCAAATATCAAAGCCAGCAAGGGAAACAAAGGGTGACTGAAACAGGACAGAAGGGGAGAAACTAGGAGAACAAGCCTGACATTGTCTCAGTGGGGCGATTACACGGACGACACGGGGACAGTTGCGACGTAGACAAGACGTGACGATGGTGACAACGAGGATCGTGTGTGTGTGTGTGTGTGTGAGCGTGTGCGCGTAGGACGTACACACGGACAGCACGCCCGTGTTTGGTAACAGATCACAATCACCGTGACCGAGGCATGGAATTGTGTGGCAGGTGTGAATGCGGCAGACGGGGGTTTTGATGAGAGACACCTGTCACGTGGCGATCACAGTAGACACAGATGATGGCGAAACATTAACAATCCCCTGTACAAGGTTTGTCAGGATGTCCACATCGCCCAACCGTTGGTGGGTCATTTGCAATAACAACGGCGATGATCCCCCTCCAGTCATGACTGAGAAGTCAGTTCAGCGGTAAGCGTTGAGGTGTGTTAACAGGGTCCGACGGTCAGCGCCTAAAACTAGCGACCATCCTCCACTTTGCAGGGATTTTTTTTTAACCCCTACTTCAATTTCGTTTTGCTTCACAAAATTTCTGTACAAATATCTGTCTTAGAGAAATGGTTAAACTTTCACCATTTCATCCGAGGCGGGATGTAGATTTTTTTGCTATTATTATTATTACAAAACTACAGCAACCTTGCTTCACAAAGGTAATTGTTTTTTTGCTGTCTTTTACACACACGCGCGCACACACACACTCTCTCCCTCTCTCTCTCTCTCACACACACACACACACACACGCACACACACAAGAGACACGCAGGGCATAGAGGTGGGGGAGGGCGGATGGAAAGAACCATGGAATCTACCGTTTGCAGAGGCGAGAGGAGAACAGATATTTAAAAACAAAAGAACGAAACAAGAAAAAAAAGAAAGCAGATGTAGAAACGCTGGCAAAAAAAAAAAAAAAACAAAACTAAAAACGACTGAAAGGAAAAATAGAAACCCAGCCGGTAAGACTGACAATGCAAAACGAAAAAAAAAAAATTGTTGCCAGCTCAACTTGTAACGAAGGACTAGATCTGGCAACGGGCAAGAGGGTTGCCAGGGGTGTGGGGGGTGTATGTGATGATGCCTCGTGCGCCATTGCTCCCGGCAACTGGAGACGAACATTATCGAATTGTTTCTGGAGACGCCATGACATCACCACGCGTCTGGCCCATGGCGGGGCCTGTGGCAATGTGCTGCTGACAAGACTGGCCGCCTTCTCCCTCCCTCCACACTGCAGCACAAACAACATCAACTCTGGTGTGGGGTACACGCAGTCGTGACAACACCACCTTGGTCCCCGACAAATCGTACGGGAGCCGCTGCTGCTATTTCGTGTCTTGGGGGGAGGGGAGGGAGGTTTGGGGGGATTTTTGTCGGTGAACGAGCTCAGCCGTGGGGTTAGAATGTTTACGTTCTGTCAGCATCAATCTCCGTGTTTTTCTCAAAACAAGCTGCCTTTCCTATCGTCACAATTCTTCCAGCTCAATTTCACACTTTGTACTGTGTACAGTTGTACAGAAAAAAGACTTTTTTCCGGGGTTTACAGGTTACATGAAACTATGCAAAATTTCGAATGTGACCCTTAAGGTAAAACTTTGCCAAACAGTCACATATTCGGAAAAACGCCCAGTTAAGAATGTCAACAGTTTTTCATTACAGGACTGGTCAGACTAAATTAAAAAATAAACAAGTTACATATTTTATTATTTTTATTTATTTAGCCTCTTGTACCTGTCAGCTGTGCTATTTACTAACCCATTGGATGTTCAGTATGCGGAGAATTGAAATGCTGCTGAACACAGTGGAACACGTGAAAGGAGCAGAATTTGTCTCTACCATCTACCATCTTCAGACACGAGAAAGGCTCATTGCACGACAGAGTGGGGCACAAGACGAGTTTTCTGTGTCGCTCCACACTTGCGCATCGTCTCCCGAAGTGCGAGAGAAATGCCACCAGCTGAAATCCGAGACCTCGCAGGCCGGTCGTCAACGCTACCCGGGGTACAAGACGCCGGGAGATAGATCTCGTGCGAGATACCACGATTAAAGGCGGAGGATTGCGGGCAAGCGGGGGGGTGGGGGAGGGGTGTGTCTCGCTGCTCACCTGTCCCCCTCTCCCCACCCGTGTCATTAGCGACTCGCCGAGTCGCGCGGCATCAAAGTCGGTGGAGGTTCCACCTACCTGGTCATGTCGTGCTGGTTCAATGCAAAATTTGTTGTAAAACTCACCCCCCCACCCCCTCATCCCCTTTCACTCGACTCGCACCCGCCCGAGCTCCGAAATATGTAAATAGTAAGTCTAGGGGCTCGCTACTAACCACATTTTACAGCTGACACAGAAACCCAGTTTTCTCCTTTTACCCCCACTGTAGCTCATCTCTAGGACCGGAGAATAATATCACTATATATATATATACACACACCCAGGTAAAATATCTGGAGAATAATACCTTCATATATACACACATAGGTGGAAAAAAATCAGGACTAAAACTACAGCTTCCTGAAAAATGGGTGGAAAATGGACTGTTGAGCTTTCACAGACGACATGAAAATCTGCCGATGACAAATCCAGACAGAGGTTTGGAAAATTAGCAGCCAAAACGAACATACATGACTAAGACAGAGACTCATGCTTACACCACAATACATCTTTCTCCGTGAGCTCGCTCTTTTTTTTAAATCCGTTTTTTTTTTAAGCAGGAACATTTTGATGCAGCTGATGAACTGCTGCTCACCAGAACTCGGCCTCACGGAGTTCCTTTGCGACAGTGCACCACACCAATAATCCATTTTTCTCTTTGCTTTTCACTTTTTAACTTCAAGCCGGTGATCACTGAAATCTATGTTGTTGTTGTCGGTCACTCAAATGACTGAAATCTATGACATTCATTTCTTCCAGGGTGAATTCATTTTTTTCCAACGATATAAAATGTGCACACCTCTACTATCACATCTAATCCAATTTTTTTAACAGCCAAAATATGCAAGGTTACCCACTGACCAGTCGTCTCTTGCAATCGGAAACCTAAATATATTTTTTCTTGGAGAAACAAGCAGGTGAAGGAGGGAGGGAGTGTATTGGTGAGGGGTAAGTTGTTGATAAACAGGTCTCCCAGTATCTTCTCGCTCCATAATAGTTGCCGATATTTTAGTTCTGCGTCTTATCCTCAAAATCCGGCTCTCTTGCCTGGTGCAATCCTTCACGGGGATTTGCTCGTTTCCGCTTTACCTGTGGCGTGATCGCTGGGCGGTCTGTCACCGGCACCCGACAAAGGAATTGTGTGGCCTCAGTTGCCAGGATCTTTCAAAATAGCTACATGCAGGTGTCTCGCCCCGTGTGCTTTTGCTGCAACTGAACGCTGCAACAATCTGTGTTTGTGTATGTGTTTGTATGTGTGTATCTGTGTGTGTGTTGAGTAAGGGTGGGAGAAACACAGGTGTTGACATATGCACGTTGGACAACACAATGACTACACGCACGTCCAACCTGATCCCCCAACAATGCTCTCTATGCAACTATTTTTCGCATCCCGTCACTTCTTTAAACTGAAAACATTTCATGGCAATCTTCAAGCGTCTGCTTCTTCAACACACATGCAGACACCCGACAAAAACTACATTTCCGCACAGAAAGAAGAAGAGGAATGAACTCTTGGCAGCGCGTGGACTGGCCGTGCTGGAGGACTACCCGGTGTTCACACATCAAGCACAGCGCCGGGTGAGTAGCGTCCAGTAGCCATGGAAACTTACGCGTAGATGGAGTCCTTGTCACGTTTGATCTGCGAATCTTGCGAGGAGGTCATCACTCCGGACATGGAGGAAGCCGATGTGTATGGTGGATACTGGTGGAGGGCCGAAGCGTGGTTGAGGGCTCCGGCGTGTGAAAGAGGGTGCCCGGACATGGTACGGTGGGGGTCGTACATTCCTGGCCCCCCGTCCATAGTTCCGTAGTGGGCAGCCATCTCGCCGTCATACTATAATAAAAAAAAATTAATTTAAATAAATGTTAAGGCAGGAATGATACCACACAGAGTATGATGTAAAGTTATGTTTTTTGTTACTCATGCGAAACAGTTTTCAAATTGTAAGGATGCACTAAAGCAACATTGTAAGACATTAAATGTGTTCGAGGCTTTAAAAAAAATCATTTCTTCACCTGTAAATATTTTATGCTAATTAAAATATTTTATATAAAATTGTTTTTAAAATTTGACAATGAGCAATTAACTAATACATTTACAGAAAATTATTATTTTAAAAATAACAGCTGTAAAAAAAACTAATCCAGGTATAACATTCTTAAGAAAGGAATACAAATAAAATATCAGAAAAAGCGGAGGAATAATTTTTTAAAATAAAAAATATTCTAAATTAATTTTAAAGAACCTGCTATCCACGCTATATACCCTGTAAATCTTGAACGTCAGTAACTCTATGAGTGGAAAAATTGCGGGTAGAGCTGATTGCTACTGAAACCAAACACCATTTACACATCGCCTACAAGCGAACAGTTTCTCGTAGTAACCAGCCAACTTGTTTTCTTGATCAGACAGAAGCAGTTGAAGCATGACACTACCATTTAACTTATGTCCGGCAAGCCTCTCTGCTACAAACTGCCCCCCCCCGCCGGGACCCCATACAGCCGGTGCACAGTTGACAGCAAACATTCTACAGAATACGGGCTACAGAAAATAGTAGTAGTCGTAGCTTAGCTGTAGAGAGGGTATGAGAGAGGGTTAGTCAAGCGTAGGAAATCCCACAGCGGCGGACCGTTCGAACCGTGGCGAGGAGTCGACACGGCCACGCCGTCCAGCACAAAAATCAAGGGCAGCCAACATGTCCAGGATGAGAGCTGAACAGCTAAAGGCCGACGACTGCTTACCGTCTGCAGTGACTTCATGGCCGATGAGCCGGTTGTATGTCGTGTCACGGTGGTATCTGGCTGGCTGCTGTGTAACCCTACCCAGGCACAACACGACGAGGAAGCAACAAGAGTTGTTGTTCATGCCTTACTACATCAGGACACTCGACTGTATGTGCGCTGTGCTGCCGCCTCAACTCCAAGGCCACACAACTACTGCTAACATCGAGTTCTCTCTTCTCCAACACCGTACACAGTAGTAACAACAACACCACCACAACACGGAGAGAAAGCAAGCGATGGTGATCAGCCCGCAACGGAGAAGAGGAGGAAAAGGGCGCCGGACACGATCTCCTCCCGACAGACCTGGAAACACACCAAGCTGTTGCAGAGGCTGCCACCAACACCACCACCACTACTGCTTGCAGGCCAAGCGCCTTAGCCACACAGACAGGCTCGGGGGCCCCCAGGCAGGCCTAACTCGGGGAGTGACTGATGTTCCTGCCTCCACCGCCTGCAGATTGATGAACAGTGTGTAAAAGCGTCAGGCGGCAACTGTTCCAGGCTACAATGATCGACAGTACACACACACACACACAGAGTTAACTGCCGTTCGCTTCGTACGCTAGTGGAGCTCTCCAGTCAGTGCGGTACGGATGTGTTATCTCAGCCCCGGGGTAGATGGGCAGCCAGCGATACGCCGAGGGTGCAAGGAAACCGGGTGACATCGGCCACGGGCCTGAAAAACTGAAAACCTAAACGGGGCAGAAAAAGTAGGGGGAGATTATATATATACATACCCGTGCCTGCGCCATCAGCAGTTAAAGCGAAGGCCCTAGGTCTCCCAGACAAATGGCCTCAACTTCGGCACAGCAACAGCCCTGGCGTACGTTTCCTCGCCTCCAGTTTCGTCCCCCAGTATATCAGACCGTATAAACAAAGCTGGAATCCCTGTCACAGAAGCAGAAAACTGTCAAACAGCCCTAGCCCTCCATCCGCTGCTGCCCGTCAACACTTGCACACTTTTACCAAGTAAGCTGTCGCTGCTCGCGGATAGCCCTACTAAATCTGTCAATCAAGTGCGGGTTACTATAGAAAGGGATAATAAATGAGCTGTCAGGCCCCGCCAGTTGTGGGCGAGTTGACTTTGGCAGCGGGGAACCAACCAACCAGCGCGCGCGCCTTCCGCGACGTCACAGCCTCGCGCGCGGCACACAAGCCCACGAGTGCGCGTGCGTGAGAACGAGTGTGTAGCTGCCCCTCCGCCGGGCCGCTTACCACGCGATTCCTGGCTAACCTGTTTGTTTCTCTACTGGACCCCATCCTTGGCATTAACTCCCGAGGCTATGTTCCTCCCTGTCGCACCATCATTTCAACTGGCCGTCGCCTTTTTGGGGTTTTTTTTGGTCCCCTTCCCCACTTTCCGGTAAGCCAGCCGCCCGGTGCCCTCGTTACTGTCTCGTCACACCGTGTGGTAGGTATAGCGACCGTTAGGTGGCAACTATCGCATCTTCAGCTGACTTCGCTTTCTGAGTTCTAATGCCACATTCCTACGCCTCTGGCAGAGTTTTGTGTATATGTGTGTGTGTGTCGGCACGCATCTTGAACCACATGGATGTAGAGAAAAAAAATAATAAAAGAGTTCCTTCTGAAAAAAAAAAAATGTTAATTTTTGTGAAAGTGTTCTGGGTTCTTCGAGAATTATTTGCACATACACGCGCGTGTGCGTGTGAGGATCGGGAAGTCACAGGAAAGCCTCTTTGCGTGCGTTGTGGGGTTTTCTCTCGATTACGGCTGCTTGACATCAGATTCTTGACTTAGAGGGCTTGTGGTCTCCTGGGTGGTTGGACAAGCCCTCTGAGTGCGTGTATGATCGGCAGGAGCACAGAACTTCTAATGAACGGACGTGTTTCAAAGATGTGTCCACACTACAGTTTGCTGCCAGCAACCAAATACTCGTAAGTGTTCGTTCTTGCATGTCGTATGGCTGAATTTTTTTTTTTTTTTTTTTGCACGCCCACTTTTTTTGTATTCTGTCGCTTTGGCAGTGTCGATGTTGGAAGGAATACCCGTGATTTAAGTGCTCGGTTCTTGTAATCACCCGTCCTGTGCACCACCACCCAATCTCACTTATCGGATCCAACTTTCAGTTGAAGGGTATTAACGTCTTGTGACAAAATTGTTTTTTTTTTCGCGCTCGGTAACGAGAGGTATCGGGGGTGAGGGGCGTGGGAGTACCTGCTACTAAAACATGAGTGACAACAGCAGTAGTGTGTGAACTCCACATGACACGCGCTACTGCCCTCACACCCGTTCCGTCCAGCCCCCCACCTTCCTCGTCGTCGGCAGGGTTCCGTGCTTATCGTCCCTGACCACAGATTTATCGCAAACACATCTGTGACAAGCCACGTCTCCCAACATCACACACGAACGCGCGCGCGTGCACACACACACACACACACTCTCACATACCCCTAAGCGCGGAATCCGAAGGAAACGGAATGGACAAGAAGACTCGATAATACTCACAGAAGCTGTGTGACTTGCACTCAGTTGTGTCGACTGTCAGACAAGAACAAATCCATCCATCCGCCACACGTCCGAACTGTCCAAACTGTCATGACTCCTCTTTATTTTCAGAGTTTTATTCTAGCTTGTACCGCCCAGGATAATGCAATTTTCCACCAACGCGCGGTTTCTCTTTCACGTTGCAACCAAATCTAGAGCGCAGGCTTCCCTCCCTCCATGGCTTCAAAGTGGACGCGTCCGCCCCGCCCCTTCTACCACGCCTTCGTGTCAGAGGCGGGCATTTCGTCAGCTCAAGCTCCGCCCTCCGACCAATCACAACGCAGGTTTAGCTCGAGCCGCGCAAATTCGACTTCGTGCCAGGGAGGAAAATCTCACGACACCCCTGGTACCCGACTGTACTTCTGGAGTCCACGATAGCGCGGCGTGTGCGACAGACGTGGGTGTGTGTGTGTGTCGCCTCGTTTTCTTTATCGGGGAAATCGCCTTGGAAAACAGTTTGTTCAGCACGTAATGGAAAACGGGGGGAGAGAGAGTCTGTCTTCCTGAAGCCGCCTTGCTTTTGCTGTAAGTAGGCACAGGTGCAGCCGGAAGAACAATAAAAGAATTTCAAACCATTAAGAATTAATAACGGACGGGTAGAGTTACTATTTTCGGGGTAGCGTTTCAGTTATCATCACCCAGTCTCAGCTATCCACACTTTGTTTATGGCTTACAACGACGACAAACTACCTCGGTGTAAGCCGTTCACTTTGATTAACCCTGGCATCTTATCCTGGTCAGTTTCACCAGTGCTGCACCTTTTTTTCGTTTCATTAACTCAAAAAAACCTACCCATTCATAGGGCAGGGTTCCTAACCCAAAGCAAACGAAAGGTTCATATTTGGTGCCACGATAAGGGAAACCCGATTTTTATAAATTGCCTGCTTGTGTTTCTGATCTGATCTGAGACAAATTTATGCTTGCAGTCAAACTTTTCTCGTCTGTTCTTTTTTGTGATGGCAAAATATTGCTTCAGGCGGTCTGACATGTAATGTGTTTGATTTTTAAAGTACAGTTCTCTAGCTGTTTCCACCCTGTAATGAACTCCCTCGTCTAACGCTGGATGATCATCCATATTATCTATGGTCAAACTGTAAAAATGTACATTTTATTATTTTGTTTTGCCCTCATAGCGGAGAATAAAATGAGTTGTAAATCCATGCCTGGTTCTCAGAACATCTTTATTACTATTCTGATCGTAGCTGGTTTTTTTTAGAGCTTGCTAATCCACGAACAGTTTCGATGAAATGCGAATATTGCAAACCGATTTCTAACGCAGCCGTATGTGGGTAGACCATAATGATATCGTTGAAAGCTTTGATGCGAATCAAATAGTATCTTTATCATGCTTTCACAAGTACTGTAATGATAAAAGGCTTTTTCAAATGTTTAAAAAATCTGAGAAGTAACAGCTGCTTAATGCAGTTTCGATCGCGCAGTTTCTAACAAATGGATATCTGCTTTGTTCACATTAGAACTAAGGAGACTCGGAAATACCCGCCCAACTTCACACACACACACACACACACACACACACACACACACACACACACACACACACACACGAAGGATTTTTCAACGCATAAAATTTTAGTTTTATCCTGAAACCGATGCTTTCGTATATTACTGGCATGGTCTACTTGGACAAAACTGTCCTTCCCTTCAAACTAATCCGTTGTTATGCTACTATGTCCAAGCAATATTCTTTGCATTACGGCTAGTTCAGCCTCGGCAGTTTGACACCCTCCTGACCCTCGCTTTGCCGCTAATACATCAGAAAAGTGTTAGAAATACAAGTCGTAGTATCATTGCCAACATAGAGCCCTTAAACAGTTTTCTGGTTTCATTCTTTTCCACGCACATCTGTTTAATAACCATTCTAACTCTTCTGACAATGTTCAGCAAATAGAATTAGTTTGCAAACCGCTCTCCGCTCATCTGAGCAATAAAACGCCTGAGCTTGTTTCTCTGTGTGGTATATTTTCCGCTAGTATGTAAATATTTTTTTTTGTTCTGTAAATATTTCTTTTTAAAATAAAAATCCGTTAAGCGTAACATTTTACAACCAACACTTTAGAAACAATTTCTAACACCTTACTGCCAATGTATGTTAGAAACAGTTTTCAGCGGGTATATACCCATGTTTTCCACACAATCCTATCGTCGCTGTTACAGTTAGTGTTCCTGAAATACTTCCTATCATCCTTCCCTCCAGATTTACGGTTCCGCAGTCTTAACCAGCTTCTGTAACTCTCGTGTTTACAGAGGGCGTGAAAGTGGGTTTACTGGACGCCTTAACTGCGAAATGTTAAAATAATTAAAAAAAAAAACACCAGATGTTTTTACCTAAGGCGGGTGTTATCACTCGCGGTGTTTATTGTAAATGTGTTATTGTTGTTGCTCTGGCTGTTTATGTTTAATACGAGTTCCTCTCACCGTGGGGTCTTTTTCATTGTTGGACAAGTGAAAGATGAGTTTTTGACTCACGGTCGTCCAGTTCCGCTACACTTAGCTTGCAGTCCCATGTGTGGTGCCCTCGGGGCAGGTAACTGCGTAACTATAGAGTGGCCTTACGCGTCTGTATTTTACGAAAGGAAGGACAGGGTTGTCTTCCTTCCAGGAAAGTGCCGCCATCACTAACAGTTGCAGTAAGTGATGGTGTGACTAACAGTGATACTAACCGGCATCACAAGCAGTCCCACTGACAGGCAGCGCCACTCGCAGTGTCTTAGTCATGTTTTGGGAAAGGGTGGTGATCACAAAGACCCAAGTACAATGTTATCAGCACTGGGTGCGCTCGAAATATTATTCAGTCGTCTGGGTCTACAACTTGGGCAAAGGCATACTATACAACACGATACAACACGTGCACGTGAGCCAGACATGTCAACCAACGTTTAGTGTCCAGGAACCAAACCCCCGCACGTTTCGTCCGCTGGATGCTAGAGGAAATTACATCAATCCTTTTTTTTTCTATTTCTCACTCACTCAGACCTTCTGGTATCTCCTCTTTGTTTGCACGTGTATTCGAGCGCTCACGGGTTTGCCGTGTCTCTGTATGTTTTAGTTTAGGACTGCATGGTTCATTACGGGTAGATGTCATAAGATCTCCTGGGACGGCGTTCACAGACCGTTTGCTCTCTGGTCGCCTCGGGCACTTTAGTTCCTGTCTTAGCCTGGGAAAGTCGTATATTCGAAATAAAGCTAAAATGAATGTTCTGTGTGTGTGTGTGTGTGTGTGTGTGTGTGTGTGTGTGTGTGTGTTCTGCGCGCGCACGAGAGCGAGCCAACAAACAGATAGTGTGAAATCTTTAAATGCACGGATGATAGAAATTCCCTAGAAGTGTACCCATGGGGTACTGGAAATTCCCAGCACTAGTTAAGACCAAGGTAACAAAACAGCTTCCAACTGTTCCACTGAACTAAGTGTAATGCTAACTCTGACCATTTGGCTACAGCAACAATAACGATGCTCAGTGTCCGTTTTACCACGGACGTGTATAGGTGGATTGCTGTCTGTCTGCCGAGACCAACACTGAGCCTCTTGCGAAGTCTCGGCGAGCCTTAACAATGAATGTGACTAAACCGGAAGCTATATTGTCCAAAGCCTCGTTCTAGTAGTTAAACTGAAACGTGACTAAACCGGAAGCTATTTCGTAACAAGCCTCGTTCTATGACTTTACTGAAAAAAATGGTCTGCAAGCAGTCCAGTAATACAAGTCCGTGGTTTCACTAAGGCCAGGAGATGGTGGTGGGGGAGGGGGGAGGCAGTTCTCTCCCTTCTTCATCCTCTCTTCCTTTGTCCTGCCGTGCAAGCCAGTGGAGGGGCCTTTCCCTTCCCCACAGGCGCCTCGGCTCTGACCAAAAAATTCCAGCAGTCAGACCAACGAGGCGTCCGCGTCGGTATTTAACCCTTTCTCGGCCATAATCGCCATCCGAGTGTGGGCGCCTGCAGCTCTACAAGAGGTTAAACGGCGTACAAGACAGGAAGTGGTTCTCCTTACTCCACACAAACTGTATTTCACACACACACACACACACACACACACACACACACAAAACACACACACACTATATATATATATATATATATATTTCTCGCCTAGTTCCATACAACACTGACAGTTTCCTCTACCATTTCCACTACACGAGAAAATAAAATGTTTACATGATCATCAAGGTTGTATTTGTCACCAGTGTTTCAGTCATGAAGAACACACATCGAGGCATTACCAACAAAAGTCGTAAATAAATATGGTACAGTCAATTAAAATATACCAAGCATATCAGCTAATTTGACGGACTTTTTTTAACAGAAAGATGCGCGATTGGGGATGTCGCTAATTCAGAGAGACTGCACGTGCCGGACAAAACGAACCATTCCTGGCCTTGTCTAGTCAGTAAAGCTATCTTTCGCAGGTTTGATATGGTTACTACACATCTATAAATCCTACAAAATAGCCTGGAAGATGCTACATGAGGAATTCATTTAGTGTTACAGTTAGCGAAGAGTAGACTAGCATATAGGTTTTATAGAAGTTTTTGTCATGTTTATATGTCAAGAAGTAGAAAGAATTTTTTTAAACATTTCGTTTAGAACGTTTTCAAATTTTTTATGTCTCTTTCCGGCACAGTAAGTTTTCCTTGCAATAAATAAAACTAAAATAATACACGGTAAAGCTCTTCCTTGTGCGTTGTTTTGAATTGTAGGAATCACCTTCTGTAATCGCTCAGTGCGGACCGTACCGACACTGAGATATACTTACCATACCGACTCTACAAAATATACTTACTGTACCGACACTACAAGATACACTTACTGTACCCAGAATACAAGATAGACTTACTGTACCGACACTACAAGATATACTTACCATACCGACTCTACAAGATACACTTACTGTACCCAGAATACAAGATAGACTTACTGTACCGACACTACAAGATACACTTACTGTACCCAGAATACAAGATAGACTTACTGTACCGACACTACAAGATACACGTACTGTACCCAGAATACAAGATAGACTTACTGTACTGACACTACAAGATATACTTAATGTACCCAGAATACAAGATAGACTTACTGTACTGACACTACAAGATACACTTACTGTACCCAGAATACAAGATAGACTTACCGTACCGACTCTACAAGATATACTAACTATACCCACACTACAAGATACACTTACTGTACCGACACTACAATATACACTTACTATACTGACACTACAAGATATACTTACCATACCGACTCTACAAGATACTATTACTGTACCCACAGTAGAATATACACTTACTGTACCCAGAATACAAGATAGACTTACTGTACCGACACTACAAGATACACTTACTGTACCCACACTACAAGATATACTTACTGTACCCACACTACAAGATACACTTACTGTAACCACACTACAAGATATACTTACTGTAACCACACTACAAGATACACCTACTGTACCCACACTACAAGATACACTTACTGTACCCACACTACAAGATATACTTACTGTACCCACACTACAAGATACACCTACTGTACCCACACTACAAGATACACTTACTGTAACCACACTACAAGATATACTTACTGTACCCACACTACAAGATACACCTACTGTACCCACACTACAAGATACACTTACTGTAACCACACTACAAGATATACTTACTGTACCCACACTACAAGATACACTTACTGTACCCACACTACAAGATATACTTACTGTAACCACACTACAAGATTCACTTACTGTACCCACACTACAAGATATACTTAATGTACCCACACTACAAGATACACCTACTGTACCCACACTACAAGATACACTTACTGTAACCACACTACAAGATATACTTACTGTACCCACACTACAAGATACACCTACTGTACCCACACTACAAGACCGGCTAACGGAATCCAGGTCTTTCTCGATGCATCTGTCTGACTAGTGCTGTGACCCTTGGGCCTAAATTCCACGACTGCCTGCGCCCCCACGTAGCAATCTTGTCTGCCTTCGGTCGGCGTAGTTGCAGAGTACACTGCTTTCCTCCTCCGACAATTTCACGTCCTCCTCCTTCCCCCCAACACCACCCCACCACCCACTTCCCTTTTTCCCTTGTCAGGGGCGTGCACGCATATATTGTTGCACGTGCATGCTTGCGTGTATGCGGCACAAAAAATGTATGCTACTGAATGAACTGCACGTTGCAATTGCATATACATACACAAACGGGCGCGTGCATGTTCGCGCAGGGTGTAAGAGGCGTACTGACTGACCCGGGCGTTAGCTGTAACTGTCGGTGACCCTCCGGCACCTTCTTCTTAGACAGCTTCTTCCTCTGCTGGAGGAGGAGCAGAAAAAAAGCAAAAATTTGCAGACTTATTGACACACGCGTCTACACGTAGTCACGCACATGCGCAGGGCAGTAGGCTGACACACACACACACCCTCTCTCACACAAATACACACCCTCTCTCTCTCTTACACACAC
This sequence comes from Marisa cornuarietis, assembly GCA_004794655.1. Taxonomy (NCBI): domain Eukaryota; kingdom Metazoa; phylum Mollusca; class Gastropoda; order Architaenioglossa; family Ampullariidae; genus Marisa; species Marisa cornuarietis. The sequence goes on from SMMW01000001.1 coordinate 20,142,608, forward strand.
ACACACACATATCAGTGACCACTAATGCACAGTCGTGACACCAGTGATTTAAGGAGCTATCCACAATCGTGACTCATGACCCTTCACTAACGGCCATCAGGGGTCATCCACGACCTGTTGCAGAGGTGACAGGTTGGCTGGGGGATGCGGAGGGCGTTCCATAATGACAACGCGATCCGCCGCAATGGTGACGCGAGAACCGTGATAAGACCACCCGGGAAGTGTGGGTGAGCAGGAAATTATTATAAGTCATCGAATATTAATTAATGCGAGAAATTTAACATCACCATTCGCTGTCGGTTATGGCGGATGCACGAACGAATAAAATAGATAAGAACAAACATTAGAAGTGGTGGAGGGTGATATTTAAAAAAAATTAAAACTACTTAGAAAAAGCCAGGGGACAGACACGCGCTGAAAAGTTTGGAATTTTTTTCTTTCCTATCGTCGTGGTAATAAGCACAGTGTAGGGGAGATTCGTTAAAAAAAGATTAAAGAAAAAGGAGGGAGATTAATCAGGGGAGAATATAAATTGAACAAACGAGGAGGAAAGCAAGAAGGGTCGCGTTGGGACCGTCTACAACAGTCGTGACTGGCAAATGAGAGGCAGGCAGCGGTGTAATGGCATGTAACGAGTCGTGAAATGTGCGCAACGCTTGTCTTCAGGGCCGTTGCAGCCCGCTGCTGGTCCTAAGAAGCCGCCGCCGCCGTGGGGGACGGTACCAGCGCAAGCGGTAGTCGTCGCTGTGGAAGGCACGATGCTAGAGTCACATGACACATCAGTGGCGCTGACAACATCAAGTCAGGCACAACAATAAACCAGATTAAACAGGACACGACATCAAAGCGAATTAAAGTCACGGTACTGTTGAGATCGTTGTCACACAATTTGATGTGAGGTCGTCGGAGAGATGAGGTCGCTGAAATTAATAGTCCTAGAGAAACCGAATTTTTGAGTTAGAAGAATGTTAAAAAGAAACTCGTGATGACAAGACAGCGACGACAAAATTATGCTTCAACATATAAGATTATAATTTCACTGAATGGATACACAAATGTAATTCCTCAAGCTAGCTTACTCTTTCCTTTGGTAAAGAATGCCAGGAGCTCTTTCGTGGTTTCCACTGTTTGACATTTTTTACCGCTTATCTCTTCATTGTGTGTCTGAATTTCCAGCATGTACATTTGAAAACCTGCTTCCTCCACCAGTTTCTCTCATAACTGTGACGCTGGCGGAGTTTCTTCCCTTGTAAACCGCTCGATCTGCTTGGTTAGTCTTTGTGCGATCTTCTTCGTTTATTATTTTACATATTCACTTTTCATTTATCAGTTACCTGTTCGCTTATTTATCATTTTATCTGTTCGTTTTTTCCTCATATACCTTGCTGTACCAATGTATTGCGCTTGGATCTTCCATTGTGAGCAACAGATTATTATTATTACTATTATTACATCCCCTTGTTGTACCCTTCACCATCACGCACAGATGTAGGGTACACATATGCACTTGCATCCTACTATGATGTCAATATATTTTAATAAAGTCAATATATTTTTCTATTGAGGTATTACTAACTTTTTGCTCTCTCTCTCTCTTAGTAGTCTACATTTATATTTTTAATCGCTCATAATGATCACAAGCAGGTAGCGCTTGCAGGATACAGACTTCTCAACACCATGCCATCTTCAGGATTGGAGGGGTTAAAATCTTTTGTAATACCCAGTCCCCCGCCTCCGTCCACATGTCCCCCATGGCGCCATTTATTGATTGGCTAGAGCCAGTGGAAGCCCAGGACTTTGGGTTGCACGAGTTTCAGTTCAGGGACCAACAGACGACGAAAGATTACCCAGCGCCATAGTACGCCTTTAATTAAACACGTACAGCAATAAAGGGTTAAAACTTCGGGGGAAATGGAGCTGGTGATTTGTTACTTTGTGTGTGTGTGTGTGTGTGTGTGTGTGTGTGTGTGTGTGTGTGTGTCGCTGGCAGTGAGTGTACGAGAAACAAAGGTCTATATCCTATCTACAGACAAAAACCAAGCTCTTGATGTACTGACGCTAGAAAAAGAAAAATCTGTTGAATAAAGTCTTATGTGATCCCAGTCATTACAAAAATTAAATAAAAATGTGAATACAGAGATATGAAGTCAATATGGTGAAATATTTGTTATCGCAAGTTGCCTTGGGGAGGGTTGCTTCTATTTATTGCTGTCTCAGTAGTGTAATCTGTGTACATGATGATATGTGACTCGTTTCTAAACCTGTATCAGCGGCAGCTACAGCCGTTTCTACATTTTTTTTTTTTTGCTTTCTTGCACTTTAAAAATAACACAGTAAGGAAAGAGGCTTTGAGATGAATATAGTCAAATGTTGGTAAACTGACAAACCGTCTTGTCAAGCAAGAGACGGGAAGATGAGGCCAGAAGCTTTGGTTTTAGGAGCTTGGTTCACGTGAGGTTTTAAAAATGTCAGAAGTCTCTGGTCTTAAATAAAGTCGACTTTGCTAAGTTCGGACTGAAATGTCGACTTGCAACTTGAAACCGGAAGCTTATTAAGGCTCGTTTCCAAGACTTCACGTGCACACAAACACACGGAGATTTTTATAAGTGTAGTCGAAAAACTTGGGTTTAGCGTCAAGTCCGACTTAAGAACTCACATGAAATCAACCCCAGTAGTTTCTCAGGTGAACACACACGCCTACAGCTTGTGAAGCAGGTGTTGGACTCTCATCCTTGCACGTAGGTGAGTGGACTGTCGTTTTATTTATAAACGGTAGGAGTAGAGCTACGCCTTGTCTCACGAGAACGAGATGTGCTTCTGAAGCTTTGAAGTGCCTACTCGTATATTCACTCGCTGAAAAACTTACTGTTTGTAGAATGTTTGTGTGCATATGTATGGGTATAACTCTCTGGTCATATTACTCTCTGGTCTCATTGGCCGCACGCTGTTTTGTCGGCTTCTTATCCCTCTACCCAAGCAGTGATGTTCCAACCTATTATCCCCCTCCTTACGGGGATAATGTAGGGAAAATAAGGATGAAAATGATGTAACCCAATCATTGGAACAGCACACAAATAGCCTTATAAAATCAGTTTATGGACTTTAAAACCTCTTGGTTTCGTTTCGGAATGTGTTTTAGTGATGATCCTCACGTACACAAACAGGAATATATGTGCGCGCGGTTTTTTTCCCTCCTCTTATCTCTTATGTTTCCGTTTACTTTCCTTCTTCTTTCACTGTCAGCTGCTGGAATGTCTTCCCGGTAAAGAGCTAGATGTAGGGAGACATATTCCATTAGAGAGAAATTAAAAGTAAAATACAAAGAGCTTCAGATGGACAAAAGTCTGTGGCTTAACTGCGAAGACAATAATGAAATGTTTTTGTCTCAACGATTACTGAAAACATCTCTCTCTCTCTCTCTCTCAGTCTAGTATCTTAGAGCTACAGCAGAAGTAAAAGAGACGCATCATGCGCACGCACGTTTGTATAAAATTATATATATATATACGTAGACGTAAAGAAAAGAAAACACGTTTTCAAACCTTATGGAAGATCTCAAGCGGTTATAAAAAAAAAAACTCTTTAAATTCCCTAAAATGCCACCTTTTTTGGGGGGAGGGGGGTCCTTACTAGTTTTCTCCGAAATAAAATAGTTTTTTTTAAACAGCAGACAGAGTTTGATCTGAGCCAGACAGCCTTCAGGACCATGGTGCTAAGGATTGCGGCAACAACCGTTGGGGGATCGTCACGCATGGACGCGCTCACAACATTCTAACCGTTACGAGTGGCACTTGCTGCTCAGTGGAGAGGGCGGCATCTTGCTGCATGACTCGCCATCCAGCACTCACGAGTGAGCACAGTGCGCTGGGACGGGGGGGGGGGAAGGTAGGGCGAAATGGCAAAGCTCACAAACAGCATCTTGCACGGCTGAAGACCACAGCTGCGACAGAACCACCCAGTGCAACTGGGGCGCAGGCTGACTTTCAGTAGTGGCCACCAACAATTTTCGTCATGTGGTAAAGTCAGATAGTCGATACAGTTTGGCCCACACGTGCAGCACAGCAGGGCAGACATTGGCCTTAAATGCAGAAGACTAGCGCGAGGTCTGGAGAACCGCTACTAAAAAGTTACAAAAGGTCAAGACTTGCAAAACAAACATGTACAAGACCTGTAAGAAGACATAAACACTGTTCAGAGATTAACAGAGGGCTGAAACAAGGCAGTAATGTAGATAAACGTATTAATACTACGCAAAGATGCGATATGACACTAACTGACGACAAAGATGTCGCAAACATGAGGAGCCAAAGACTAACATACTAACACTAAAAATGTAACAAGACTCGAACATTACGCAAAAAAATGGAAAGAAGGTGGATATACACTGCAGCAGGTCGAGTGGTGCAGCACGGGAAGACCAGTGTGCAGCAAAGATTTGATTCAGTCAGCCAGCGCTTGCGGTGATAGCGGACAAAGACTAACGACCTGACAGCTGGCAGCACCAACAAAGGAGCAGAAGAAAAAAAATAAGAAAAAAATCTCAGCTTTTTATCTCTTACGTATCGTCGAGCTCTGCAAATATAGGCACATACATCGCGAATACCGAGTGTATTGTAGTGTATCACAGTGTATTACAGCTCCCTCACCACTATCTTGACTCTTCTCTTTCTCGTTTTCATGTTTTCTCTCTCTCCTTTTCTTTTCTCATTCTGTTTCTTTCGCTTATTTCGTATTCTCTCTCTGTCTCTTTCACACACACATGTACACGCTCGCACACAGACCCGCGCGCGCGTGAAACATTTGCAAGTAAAATGAAGTTTGCTCTCGCATCTGTAATCAGCTCGTGCTATGAAATAGCTGCGATTGGCTCTTGTAAAGATTTTGCTAACACACACTCATCTGGCATCTTCCATGCATACCCATTACAAACTTATGCACGTTACATTAAAACAAAATAAAATAACATTTCCTCGTGCTCCTAATAACACACATTATACTATAGAAAATCTTTCTTTATACTATCAAACAACTATCCTAGCCTATTAAAAACCCATTACTATATTGTACTATTTAAAAAAAAAACACTGGAAGCTGTGTCGCAGCAGGCTTCGGATATGTCGCCGACTTGACATGTCAAGCTAGTGTATTGGAGGCATATCGACAGTGTCATTCTGTCCCTGGATAATCACTTGCCACTGGCGTACACATGAGCCTGGATTTGCACAGCGTCCTGGAAACGGAGCAGCTCTCGGCACGGAGCTTACCTATGCCACGTGACCACCATTCCAAACACTCACGTGACGTCATCTGGACACAACGGTAGCCAGTCGAGCTTATAACAGCACAAAGAAAAAGTTTCCCCCACGAATGATAGAAAAATGAAATGAAGCAACCTTGGTTTTCTCTCTTATCGAGGAGGGCTTGTCCTCCGGTCTCGCGCTACTCAGCTGTTTTGTTTGTTTGTTTGTTGTTTTTTTTCGCCGTGTTTCGTATGCTCTTCTCTTTTTTTTCTTTTTTCGTGTGGCACCTGTTTACTGGGGTGGTTGCTTTGCCGGGATATAGCTTTAGTTGCTGGTAAGACGTAAAGACTCAACCCCACCCCACCCCAACTTACACACACACACACCTTTTCTTCTTGGTGGCTTATCTAACGTCCCCCATAATGCACTTTCTGAGTACATGCGTACGGAACTGTGTCCGTTCCACTGGGCAGTTTATCCATAAAATCGTCTTCTTTACCAGCTGGTACTTACATTAATGATGACGACCACCGTCACCATAATTATAATAATGCAGCGAACACTTCAAATAGATCAGTTCCTGTTAGGACCCTTTTTGGCACTCAGCTCCAATTAGTTTTCTTTCGCGTTCTTTTTAATCTCATGTAGTCCTAATTAATGCTTCTTCATCTCACTTTGTCCACATTTTGACGATACGGTGTTTTGATCAAGACTTGTTCGGATTTAGATAATCCGCCAGGTTATCGCCATTGTTACCTTCAACGTGCAATGTGTTGAGCAACGTGGAAAATATTAGTTAGTAAGCAAGCGATGTACAGGGGTGGGGGAGGTGGCAGAGGCCACACTTTTTTCTGGACCAACTTTTTTTTTTTTTTTTTTGACGGCGGTGTTCATCTCCTCTCCTTCGCTACCTTATCTTCACACCGTTGATAAGAGTCGGGTACCCATTCAACAGCTGGGTCGGCTGGCGAAAATACGTAACTCCACACGGGTGTCAAACCGGATAGCATGCACTTCGGGCCTTGGACGTAGGTGCGAGAAGTGGAACAGAAAAAAGAAAACAGGCATTTGAAAACAATTGAAGAAAAACTCACCTTACATCCATTTAAAGATGTGGACGCCATTTAAGTTAAACTGTCAAAATTAGTTCAGCCAATAAGTTTGTTGATTTCCTATTAAGTGGAAATTTATATATCTCTCTCTCTCTGAATTTCTTTCTATCTCTCCCCCCTCTACCCCAAGTATACAAGGCATTAAAGCTATGAAAATCTCAAACTCTAAAAAGTCCACTCTGCATCGGTCACCTCCCCACCTCCTCTCTTCCCTTTTGTTTTGGAAAGTTAGCCGAGAGTGTGGAAGGCCGAAAGCAGTTTACGAGCCTTGGAAAACGACTTAATGCCTCAAAAGACCATTTCTCGGCAGTTTACTTTTGTCATGTGTCCTCAAGTATTGATTAGACCATCAACGGACCACACTTGGTGCTCCACCGTTTGATATCCTTCCACCCTTGCCCCTGATTTACTTCAGGCCGGGAGATAAAAACTGCAAACCGGAAAATTCTACCCCTGATGCCGGGAGTCCATCGTTGGACATGGATGGCTTGCTGTGCAACATCGAATTGTTCCAAGATGCCTGCCAAGGGGAGAATTACCACTCAAAGGAAACCCCGCTCAGTTCGTGCTTTTTAACATTACAGAATTAAAATCAAGCTCCAGAAAGTGACTTTATGTCGCATTTCCGGTCACAAGGGCATGCGCAGCGGGGATTGGCCATGTGCAAGTAGGGGAAGCTGCGGTGATTTTTACCCGCAAATGCGTTTAGCAGCGAACGTAATATGTAACAATATGTAATAATCCATTTGAATGCAAAGTAAGAGTGAAATAGTTGCGCCTCAAAAAATAGTTGCGCTTCAATAGAGCGAAAAGATGGCGGGAAAGACATGATATGTAACCAAAAACTAAATTTTCAGAAAACTTGACTTGAAATAAAAATTACGAGAGAGCGCGGAGTAAAAAAAAAAAAGAAAATGGCGGACGATATTGAATATTACCTTCTGCCCTCCTCCCATCCCTCTTTCCAAAATTAAAAAAATGTACAGTCCGTTAACACTGTCGAATTTGGTTCCAACTTTATTAGAGCTTAGACGGTGGTAGTGGTGGTGGAGGAAGAAGATGTAACGAAAGGAAAGAAGCTATTGCACCATTAAGAAAATGTATTATACATCCCTGCCTAACTCGTTGTTTTCAAGATGGGGACCGTTAAGTCGGTCAACGGATGCAACAGGTGGCGTTAACATTGTGTGTGTGTGTGTGTGTGTGTTTTTCACACGCGCATGCATCTACGAGTGCGTGTGCATGATGAGTATGAGGCACAACACGTCAGCAGGAAGGAAAAAGACAGCTGTCGCGCATGCGCCCCGTTGAATGCACTTTCGGCAGCACGGGTAACGTCCACTATTAGGGTACACCCACAGGTCCTGGACATTCTTGTCTTTGCCCGAGACGGAGATGAGCGGGTGTAGGAATAACCTTAGCCTACAAATGTTAAGGGAAAGAAAGATTTTACATCTCAAAATACACACGTTTCTCGCACCAGCTGAGCAGACGCAGAATTCCTGCGATACCTTGGAAACACTCTACCCTGAATTATTAATGTCACATAATAGCCTCCGATTCGAATCCGAGGGCTCTCTTTATCGGTGTATCCTCTTGTCTTCCAATGATTCACTGCTCAAAAATGGAGACATACATTTTTTACGATGCATAATGCACAAATGCAGGTTTGTTATGTCTGACCATTGCATAAATGTTTGCTTTCCATTTGAAAAACTATCGTCGGCGTGGTATGCCTTCGTCAGGATCACCTGACATGCACTGTCTACGAGCCCTGCACGTGTCCAGAAAATACAACGGAAAGCTCGAAAAAATAATAGAGGGGAAAAAAAAGAAAGTGCAACAGAGCAACAAATGTGACCTGTCTTTGTCTCTCTCTCTCTCTGTCCCTCTCTCGCTCTTCTCTCCTACTACCCTACCCTTACCAATTTCTTTGTCCTTATCGAATCCTCGTCTTTCATTCCCCTTCAAGAACTAAAACATTGAATAAATAAAGAACTGACTAATTAATAATGCACTGAGCAAATAATTAAGTAAATTAAGCATTTTTTCCAGCCAATCGAGGAAAGATTTAAATGTGTTACGTTCCCATATCACAGAAAAACCATTTTAACGGGGACAGTCATCGTGATCATGGAAAAACTGATTAATGAAATGAATTATTTTATTCAACTGGGAATGTGGAGGGTTTCAGAAAGAAAGAAAGAGCGAGTTAGAGAGGGGGAGGAAGGAGAGAGGTGGGGGGGTTGGGTGATGTAGTCGAAAGAATCCGAAGTATTGGCTTCCTCCCAAGCCCGCATAGAGGATGCATGTCCAGGTCAAAGGTCAGAAGCTAGGTAAACATGTTGACGAACACGACATACTAGAGGAATGCGCGCGGCGGGGATCGACTGCTGAAGCAGAACTCAGGGGACCCCGACCACGTGATCCGCACTAACGCCCTCTAGCGTCCAAACTGGTAACGGCTCTCAGAAGATTCACTTTGCCTGCAGGACGTCATTAACAGAAGTGACCACCGTTTTAATTGTTATTTCATCAAAACAGTAAACGAGCTGGAGAGAGAGAAGGGCGTTTAAATGCACATCACGTGTACATACATTGGTACACACATATGTCTGTGCAAACACGACGGACGTGCATACCAACTTGATTTTCATTTTTATTATTTTCATTTTATTTAAGACGAGATTCGGCTTGCAGTAGGTAGAATAGTCAGGGTACTTCATCCGTCACCGTCAATTGCGTTTACCACGAACAGCCTCCACGCCCTACTGTACATGAGTTTAAAATGTCTTCTTGCTTGAAACCGCTTAACAGTTTTAACATTTCTCTTTTACTTCACATTACAGAACATTTAACACTTCCATGTAAGTAGATCGTTGACACCTTTCTCCTCCAGACTAGCACAGCGTTAACATCTTCAAGGGTTGAGCAGAACATTCACGTCTTTCTTTGCCGGGGGTCTGGTTGCATGTAAAGTCTTCAAAGCAAGTCTTAAATTCGCAAGTCTCAAGTGAAAGTCAACTTCGGTGTTTGATATAAATAGTCGACAGGACCAGTGTTTTAAAACTCATTTTCAAGATCTCATATGCACTCCAATCAGTTTTAGCGACTAATGAAAGTTAAGCTTAAAAAAAACCACCACCACCAACAACAACAACAACAACGAACATCCGATTCAGCTCCAAGGGCTGTAGTTATGAACCAGTGGTACATACATACCTCGGGATTCCTTTACCTCCACTCAATCCTTACAGCCCTAAGAAGTTCTCTGTAGTCGTAGCTGTGGAACTGACGCAAGACTGGGACCAATAGAATATCACGTGATCTCCAAGATCTGTCTCCAGTAGAATATCACGTGATCACCAAAATATGCGCCTCCCGTAGAATATCACGTGATCTCCAAAATCTGTCTCCAGTAGAATATCACGTGATCACCAAAATATGCGCCTCCAGTAGAATATCACGTGATCTCCAAAATCTGTCTCCAGTAGAATATCACGTGATCTCCAAAATCTGTCTCCAGTAGAATATCACGTGATCACCAAAATATGCGCCTCCAGTAGAATATCACGTGATCTCCAAAATCTGCGCCTCCAGTAGATTATCACGTGATCTCCAAACTCCGCCCTTCTTTCCAGTTAAAGTGCGTAGCTACACTTCCGGTCGGCGGCTGACGCCGAGGTAATATTACCTTCGTAACTACGGCCACAAGGGAGTAGAACATTCACATCTTTCTCTTTCAGGTGAGTCTAACAGTTACCATCTCCCCACAGGTAAGTAGAACAGTAACATCTTCCTTCTTCGTGGAGTAAGCGGACCTTGTCCGTCGTGTCCAGGTCCCTCCCGCTCCTCACTTCCCGTCCCCAAGGCAAGTGGAATATTCACGGTCACCTCACTTCCTCCCTCGCGCCTGTCTCCCCTTCAGCATTACCTCCCACTTTGCAACTTCTTTCAGGCAGAAGCGTCGGAGGAATCGTGGAGGAACTAGCAGAGTGCGCATGCCTGGCGCCGCCCAAACGTCATCAGCACGCGCAGCAGAACTCACGCATGCGTATGACAGACTTTGAGTATCAAGGTAGCTTTCCAAGACTTTCTGGTGCGGATAGGGGCGGATTCTGGCTCCGGACTTACCTTATTCCAGCACATAAAGCAGACTGGGGGAATTTTTTGTATTTATTTATATTCCATCCTCTCTCTTACCTTGTGTGTGTGTGTGTGTGTGTGTGTGTGTGTGTGTGTGTGTGTGTTTACAAGCATAAAATGGACGGATAGGATCCTTAAATTATACTTGTGTAAAATGAGGGGGGGAGGGTATTTCTTTTTCTTACTCTAGCACTCTCTTGATTCTTCTTTTTCTACTTTTTTCACAGATGACCCCTTTCCTTTGTTATGTTAGTTGAAAAACACACACACACACACACACACACACACACACACATTAAACAGGAAGAGAGAGAGAATAACTTGGGAAGACACAAAACCTTGGTTTTAGCACTTTGTCTAAATATTGCAACATCTGCCATCAACCCAGTACAAAAGGGATTATTTTTCATGTCTTCGGGTAGCCATAGACTAGTAATGTGACATAAGACCCTCTGAGTGTCAGTCGCTGCAGTATCCGCTAGCCTTATGATAGTAATGGGAAATTAAGGAGTCATTGACGTGGGAGGGTTCTCGCGCACGCATCAAAATTTCCCGCTCTGCGGCGCATGACTGGCGTGCTCACAGGCCTCCCGAGCGCGGAGATTGTCCTCCCCCTCCCTGCCCGGTGTGGCGCCAACATTACGAGGATTTGGGGATTGAATCTGACATGCCAATGCACTTCTAATTGCAGTGGAGAGTCGTACAGTCGCCAGGAGGCTATGACAACCCTTTGAAATCAGCGAGCGTGTACGCCAGCCAAGGGTTGCTGTTTTGAGAGCTCTCACGCTTACAGCCACTTGCGATTACCAACCCTCCCGCAGTTTTTAGGTCAAACAACGGAAAAAAAAGAGAAAACATAAAGAAAAAAATAATTGACAAACAAACAAAAAAAAAAAACAACAAAAAAACTAAACAGAAATAAAAGAAAGAAAAAAAGAAATAAAAAAAAGAATAAAACAAACAAAAATGGCAAAGAAAGAATAATAAATAAAAAAGCAAACAAAGAATAATAAATAAAAAAGCAACGAAAAAAATAAAAAAGAAGAAAGAAAGAAAGAGTCGGGTGCAATATTACACTCATGTGTGGTTCACCTTTTTTTTTTCGAAGCGGAACAGGTAAACGACTAAACAGTGACGAAAAAATTCAAGCCGACACCTCGGGCGAGGGAACTCAGGCGGTTATACCCGCTGGTCGTAAAGCTCCTGAGATGAAACTCGAACCTCTCTATATCAGCGGCTGAGGACGCCGCGGGTGAACATACAGGGACACCACTGTTGTAGAAGGGAAGGGATGGACCTCGTCAGTCTTCAGGCTGAGTTATGACTTCAACCGTTGGACACCGACTGTCGGTCACGGCCGTGAGAATGAAAGACTTTTTGCTGAGTGGTAAAAATAAAAAGTGGAGAAGGAGAAAAGACGACGAGAGAAATAACGAAACAAATAATACGAAGAACAAAAACATTAGAAAGAAATTCAGGAAAAAATGAGAAAGAGAGAAACTGACCAAACGAAACATAGATACTTGGTTATCATCTTTCTACCTTCTGTTGTGCACAATGTTACAGTTCATTTAATGACGAGGCAGATCTCCATCAAATCCTAAAAATTATCGCCATCTTTAAACACTTCACATTTAAACCTCACACATCTTCTCCAAAATATTGTCAGGAGGCATGAATATTTTCTAAGGTCTCAAATATCCCACAAACATATCACACAATTGCCTGCTCTTGTTTCATATTAACGGGCATGCTACATATTTATTACTTATTTCTTGGTACACCTGTAACATTCACAAGCAGATCACACTCGTGTGATAGTCGGCTGCACGAGTGGTTAAAATCGACTGTAAAGGAGAGCAGGGACCCACCTATATCGTGTAGCATCGTATCAGTAAATCATAACTTCCCTTTGTTTGCACTGACAGGCGCTGTGTCAGGAGCGACTAGGAAGGACAGACCGGGGAAGCCAAAAAGAAGAGGAAATAGAAGAGAGAGAGAGAGAGAGACATTAGTTGCTGGGTGATCATCGCATGTGCATTGTTAGGAAGGACGAGGATTTGTGCAATTTACATGCTAAATCAGTGTGCACAGCCCTGATGCTAGATACCCGATACAGCAACTCCGGGGTAGTTAAAGAGCCTAGTCAGGAGTTTGCCTGTGATGATCAACTGCTGACTAAAAGGTCCTTATCGTAAGAGTCAGGAGGAGGGGATGGAAGAGAACAGAAATCTCGATCCCCGAGCTCTGTGTCGCTTCAGAACTGTATATTAGTTCCCAATATATTGTGGAGTGTGTGCACATTTGTTCACGTGCGATAAACATTTTGCTTTGTTTGCTAGTTTGTTTTGGTACAGTAAAATATATTTATTTAAAAGGGGAATAATGCACTAAGAGCAACAAAAAAATAGCATCGCAGATGGTGAGATCTACTCCAGGAAGTGTTTCTTGAGGTCTGTGCTAAATGGCTTCTCTCTCTCTGTCTTTCCAACATGCAGTGTTATAATCACTTCTCTCACATGAATGCTGAGCTCCTTGGACAATATGGAAGAAGAGGCTAGTGATGAACTCCTACTCAGGGACCCGAAACCAGAAGAAAATAAACAGCATGAAACACCTAAATAATGACAATCGTTTTGTTGCATAACATTATAAATGAAATGATAAAAATGCCGGTGTATGTATTATTTAATTTTCTGTTAAAATTGTTTTAACTCTTGTTTGAGAAACATAATTTCCAAGTAAATAGTCAAAGTCCTTAATGGTACAAGTTCACAAAAAACGGTGACAGAAATTTAGGGTGGAATATTCTGAAGAAATCGGTATACATAGAAGAATAAACCAGGCCCTGCAAGGGACATCAAGTACAGTCTGTGCCTGAGTCAGAAAGAAGTCTGTGTTCACTGATTTGTTTAAATGTCTAAAAGAAGTCAAAGAAGCGAGTTTACTCAATCCTCTGATGTTCTTCTGAACCAATAAATTAGCAACAGAAATAAGTAAAAGAGAGAAGCATGGCATCCAGCTGCAACCGGAAGCTACAGAAATCTTTTTGCTGCTGTTTGCTGATGATGTTGCATCGATCTCCGAAACTGCAAAACCACCTTAAAGAGCTTAAACAAGAAGTTAATAGATTAAAACTTAAAAAAATAGAAAAAATTAGTTCAATGGTCTTCAGAAAAGGGGAACATTTCTCAGCGCATGAACAGTGGATTTACATTAGTGAAGGTGACAAATAATTATTAATATTTATATGTAAATAACATGTTTTTACATGTCTAGAGTGAATGATGCATAAAAGTAACGAAATGAGTGGTAGACATTTTAAAAGTTCTGAACGAAACTGAATTCAAATGATTCAATTGTCTTGGGGAAACTCTTTGATTCTCAGGTAAAAAAAATACTGACACAAAGTGCAGAACTTCAGAGATATATTTATAGAAATATTAATTAACTGTAACATCCAAACGGCACCAGTTAAAATGAGAGCAAGAACCGGGGGCGGGGGGATTAATATAAATAAGAGGTGGCTTGACCCGGGTACAGTACTACATAAAGACTGTCCAGCCTGTAAGAAAAGTGATGTTGACTTTCTCTTCACTTGTGCGGCATACGAAACTATTCGTCAAAAATGTAATTTCCTTCAAATATCTCTAACACAAAGAATTAGATAGTGTACTGATAATAAAGAATAAAGAAGATTATGAACTCTGCAGCAAAATGCAAAGCTTAATTAAATATCATTAAAGCAAAAACAACTCCTGCTGAGATAAGTTGCGCTCGGTTGTAGTAAATGGTGTAATGGATGTAATAATATGTAATTATAGGAGTATCAACAACGGTTGTTATAGATGTGCTGATACATGTCTGTATTGTTATGTTCTCCGAGCAGGAGTAGAAATGAATATAATGATCACCCGTACAATCTTTAGTGTCTGATGGTCACAGATATATTTTGAGATTTGAACATGGAAATACCAGCTTTTTATAAGTTGGTTTTTAATATTCTGCTTTAGTTTGTTATAACTGTCTCCCTGTTGTCATAATGACGAACTCAATGACATTAAAGGTGTCAAGGGCCAAGACTCTCGCTTTCACACACACACAAACACACCTCTGTGAATATTTCTGTCAGGAAAACTGCGAAAGAGAGATAAACAAATAATGAGGAAGCAAAATAGCCTCAAACTTAATTATATTTCGTCAAACTTGATTTATTTTGCATCGAAATCTACCAGAAGATTTGGGAAACAAATATTTACCACGTGAAGTATACGCGACGAGTGACGAAATCAATATTATTTGGGGCGGCTCTATTTCTTTCTTTCGCTCTTTCTCTCTTTCTCTCGGACAGTTGAGCAATCTTACTCGCTAGACCAGCCTTCGCGAGCAGCTTTCTTTTTATACGTGAACGGGGGAAAAAAAATCCTTCGATAGAATTATGTGCCTCCCAATGAGCGGGAGAAAAAAATTCAAGCTGACGGTTAGAAATTGGCACATTTGCACGATCCCGTTGAGCGACAGTACGTCTGAGCCGAGGACTAAGCGACCTCCTTAAGACGAACGCACACGCGCTGTAAATCGGGGGTGGGGGGGAGGAGGAGTGGGTGGGGGAGAAACTTTCGAGAGTATGAGCACTTAATCGCTACTGAGTCGTTGCCCTTGGAAAAAGACAGGACATGACGTCTAAGGAAGCGCATGCGCAGGTGAGATAACAGTAAAGGGTTAGGGGATAACCACTTTTTTTTTATTTGCCGTGGTTTTTTTTTTTTTTTGGTTCACTGTAATATAAGAGGTTTGTACGCAAATACTACTAAGTATTTACACATAAAAAAGCAACATCTATTTTTTCCCTTCAAACACAGCACGTAACTCCTGTTCAGCCATCTGGCATTCTAGTCTCGCCTTTTATTTATTTTTAATTTTAAAACACAGTTTTAAATTAGTTATCACACGGTCTGAAAGCAAAATGCTCTTTGAACCTTTGACATATCCTAAGTTTTTGTTTGTTTACATTTCCCGATCAGCCAGGGCGTCTGGAGTGAACAAGTGGGTTGAGTGACACAAGCCTTCCAGTGCTCTCACAGTGTAGACTGTGGACGATATACAGACCGAAGACACAAGAACCTTTCCGAAAATATGTCCCTCCCCCTTCCAAAAATAAATATAATAAAAAATTAAGCACTATTTACAAAATGGGATGCTTGTTAGCCGCCGAGAAGAAACTTAGATGGGGTTAAATTCAGATACGTGGACACTACAGTCTCACAGATGACAACCTCAGCATGAGACGACTACCACTTGCTGTTCAGAGAACAATAGTTCGCACATTGGACACAATAGAACGTCCTGGTGATGCTGTAAACTAGACACAACAACCTGTCCTGGTGAGGCTGCACACTGGACACAACAGAATGTCCTGGTGATTTACACACTGAACACAATAGAATGTCCTGGTGATGCTGTAAACTAGACACAACAGCCTGTCCTGGTGAGCTTAAACGCTGGACACAACAGACGGAATCGCAAAGACTGGCAGAAGGATCAGACATCGGAACATGTGATCGAAAGATGTGTTTGTACCTACCACTAAGGGCAGAAATACGGCAAACCAGCCCCTTCCCCAACAAAACTATACGAAACATAGAAGTAGCTATAGAAGACAAGATCAGTAATTAATGCGGACTGAGAGTGTAGTTGTGAACCGAAAAGAAAAAAAGAAACACCATAGCCTATTGGCGTTTCTTGATCGACCAAATGCAGACGAGTGTTTGACCGAGTTTGACAAACATTTTATAAACCCTGTAAAAACTTCGCCAAACATGGTCAAAGCACTCGTCCATATTTGTCCGATTGAGATCTACCTTCAGGTGAAACAAGACCATCACAGGTCTGGGACTCTGCATTGTACCGCATTCACTGACATAAGAGATAAAGCCTTTCCTCTGTTCCTCCGTGTCATACTGCACCATCTTCCTTTGCTTAGTCTCGACAGTTTAGCATAGCCGGAAGTTTGACTATTCTCCCGCTTCATATAACAGGGCCCTGATCTCGTCACACGAACAGAGTTTTAGTCACAGATATCACATTATGAACAGCACTGCAAGCCCCACATCTCGCCACAGACTCAGCTACATCCCCTATATCTCGCCACAAACTTCAAGCCCCATATCTCACCACAGACTCAGCTACAACCCCTATATCTCGCCACAAAGTGCTTCAAGCCCCACATCTCTCCACAGACTCAGCTACAACCCCTATATCTCGCCACAAAGTGCTTCAAGCCCCATATCTCGCCACAGACTCAGCTACAACCCCTATATCTCGCCACAAAGTGCTTCAAGCCCCATATCTCGCCACAGACTCAGCTACAACCCCTATATCTCGCCACAAAGTGCTTCAAGCCCCATATCTCGCTACAGACTCAGCTACAACCCCTATATCTCGCCACACAGTGCTTCAAGCCCCACATCTCGCCACAGACACCACTTCAGCCCCTATATCTTGCCACAGACAGTGCTTCAAGCCCCACATCTCGCCACAGACGCCACTTCAGCCCCTATATCTCGCCACAGACGCCACTTCAGCTCCTATATCTCGCCACAGTGTTTCAAGCCCCACATCTCGCCACAGACGCCACTTCAGCCCCTATATCTCGCCACAGACAGTGCCCCACATCTCGCCACAGACAGTGCTTCAAGCCCCTATATCTCGCCACAGACGCCACTTCAGCCCCTATATCTCGCCACAGACAGTGCTTCAAGCCCCACATCTGGCCACACACAGAGCCTCCAGTGACAGTGGAAGACGACAGGTGTAGGCGGACAATGACGACGTGATAACAGTTACGATGTCGGAGGAAGGGGACGTCAAACATGACGCGTGGCACGTTGACGACTCAGGTAACCCGCCCTAATGAGTGTGGAGAGCTGTAGGTATCCTCTCATTTATTATTGTTATATTGTTCGTCC
Organism: Marisa cornuarietis; assembly: GCA_004794655.1. Lineage (NCBI taxonomy): Eukaryota > Metazoa > Mollusca > Gastropoda > Architaenioglossa > Ampullariidae > Marisa > Marisa cornuarietis. The sequence goes on from SMMW01000001.1 coordinate 20,160,074, forward strand.
GTGTCACTGTTATTTGTTTGGTCAGCAAACTGTTGTTTACCTTGTTGTTGCGGCTGTAGCGGTGGTCCTTACAATGTGTCTGCCTCACGATGAGTGAAGAGTTAAAAAATGAGTTTTAAAAAACAACACTCGTGGAATATTTGTTTTAACAAAGAAAAGTAGGAAATAAACGGATTAACAAAGGGGAGACAAAGCAAGGATTTATTAGGAATATCCAAAAAATTTTAGCATTGGCAATTATACTCGTTTCTCAGTACTCTCCTAAACAGCCCTACACCAAACGTTCCGATTGTTATTTGGTCTGCTTTATTTATGTATTTGTTAGGTTGCAGTGGTATGTATATCTCTTTTTTTTTTAGACGAACCGGAAACACTTTCTTGAAATATTGGAGAGCTTCCAAATTCTAAAGTAGCCAAGAGCTGTTAAATAATAAGAAAAACTTAAGTTTTGCTATAGGAAGTCACAAGTGCGTGTTTATCCTTCTATATCTTACATAAACAAAGCTCATACACTCAAATATGAGTACGAATTCATACATGGGAAGGCAAAAAAAAAAAAGAGTGAAAGATATGCGTCAAAGAGAGCAGCCTATAGACACAGTCCAACCATCTGAAAGGAGATTAATTATCAGTTTTCTTGTTGTGTGTCGGGATTATTGCAGGATGTCAATCTAAACGGATCCAGACTAGAGAGAAAAGTGTGGCATAGAAGAGGGAGGGGTTAAGGTGGTAAGAAAAAGAAGGGACCAGGCTGACGAATAGGCGAGGTTGGTTGGTTGGCAAGGGAGCTGTTGCCACTGCCAGCTTCAACCACAGGCAGAACATGGAAAACAAGCTGGGACGCCACGCTGATGAGGCCACAGTTTCATCACAGCGGACTGCCAGGACTTGCCAATTCTTTCTCTTTTTTCCCCTCTCTCTCTCTCTGGCGGAAGAAGGAGGGGCTTGGCGGTGAAGCGCACGAAGCAGGAAGAAGAGAGAGTCCGAAATTGGATGGAGATAATGAGGAAGTCGAAGAAAATGGAAACAGGAAGCGGACCAAAAGACACGACGTGGGACGAAGGACCGGAAATGACGAAAGGACAAGGGAAAACGAGGCTCCTGCAGAGATAACATTGCACAAGGGGGACAACAGTAACGATGGTTTGATGGAGAGGATAAAGCAGATTCTAAGAACCGTATGGCCACTGGCCACAGGAGAAAGGAAGTAAAGAGGGGGAAACCAGGAGGAGTCAGGTGGTGCGGGGTCACATAATTTTGGGGTAGCTGCAGTGGGTAGATACACGGTGTTTCATAGTACAGCACAAAATAAGATTTGTACATTTAAAAGGTTAAAGTATTTGCCTTCCTATAGTATAACACAAACTCAGACTTATATAGTCACATGATCACAGTACATCCCTTCTTACAGTGTAGCTAAAAATAAGAAATATATTTAAATGATTATAGTCTTTTTTGACAGTTTAGATCACAACAAGACTTACAAATTTAACAATATTTTTTAAGTTATACTAGCACACAAACTAAGGCTTGCCTAGTTAAATAATTACAGTATTTCCTTAATATATTAAAACTAAAATACAACTTAAATAGTTTAAAGATATAAATATTTCCCGTTTGTCATAGTATGGCTTAAAATAAGCTAAAATGTGAGTTAAGATTCCATATAAACGGCATAACAACGTTCAGCTACTTTTCGAAGCAGAACTTTATTAACTTATCCAAAATTTCATGAAAAGGCAGCAGACCGCATCTATGCTGATGACATTCACCTTCTTCTCCACACGAGTAGCTACACTAACGGGACAGGCAGTGAGCTCTTTGCTTTGAGACCAGCTTCTATCCTTCTTCTTCTTCTTCTTTTTCTTCTTCTTCTTCTTCTGTGGATTGTTTTTATTCTTTTTTGTAAAGCGCTTTGAGCTAGTTTTTGATGGTCGGGCGGCAAAGCTACATAAATCAACTTTATTAATTATTGAATGATCACAAGATTACAATATTTCCTTTTTATAATATAGCACGAATTTTGTTGTTAAATGATTACAATATTTATTTCCATTGTTAAACTGTAGCACAAAATAAGGTTTAAATTGTTAGATGTTTACGATATTTATTTCCCTTATTATATTGTAGCACAAAATAAGGTTTACATAGTTAAATGGTTGCAGACTTTCCATCCTTGCCAAGATCAAAATAAACCCGACCATGCCATGCTAATATACCTTCACACTGCTTATCATCAAATGTCCACAACTCCACACGTAAAAAGAGAAATAAATAAAAATGGCGAGGATAAAAAAGCAGATTTGAATCTTTTGTTGCAGCTCTTCGCAGTCGTCATCATGGAAGACCTGCCCCCCAGGGACCACACCCTGACCTGGTTCTGAATGTGCTGGTGACTTCGCAGTACAATTATACACAGCATACACATTCCCAGCTTCCTCTTTTCAATAACCAGCGACAGACATAACTGGGAATTAGCGCTAAGCATCCCCGCCTAAACCCGGAGATTTCTCATGCAGCAAACTGCTCACGTGACCACGAAATTTCCAGCACGTGTGAGTCAGGACGATTCGCATGACTTGTTCGCTGTCGGGAGTCGGAGCTGTATCTCGGGTGTTCTGCTCCCTACTCGTGATTAATTATTTGCACCGTGTTAATTATGGTGTTTTTCTGTGCAGGCATTCCCATTTCACGGTCAAAGCATAGAAAATAATATTGTTCGGTAATATTTACTAGTACTTACATGAAGGAGTTCATTTATCCTGTTTATTTTTATCTACTCCATGAACCAAGCTCCAAGTGTCAACCAATACCACATAAATCCAGTTTAGCGTGTTTACGGGTAATTTCAACCAAGGAACCATATGACCACCACGTTTACTAGTATTTATATGAAAGAACGAATTTACCAAGTACACTGGTACTTACACCACGGGCCCCACTTAATGCACTCACATGTCTCTTCAGCAACATTTATTTCCCACGTGCCACGACAGCAAACTAAACCATATTGGTACCTTAATCGGGAACTGTATCCTCTAGTCAGCCACAGAAAGCAGGACGTCTGCACGTGAGTTCCGTGTCTAATATAGACTATCTGAAAGGAGATCTGTATTTAGTGTTCCTATCTATAATATTTCTCATAAGACGAAAATGCAAAGGCCACATAGTTGCAATACAACCTTGAGTGTAAGGTAAGCAGACCCGATAGAAGCTTTTATAATACATTAGGTAAATCGATGTTACCCACAAACCGTATCGAGATAGTTCTTTGTTGCAGCTCCTTATAATTATTTTACCAAGTTTGTCAGACAGAGGCATTTCATTGACAGCGTTTTGATTAAGTCATGTTCCACATGCATTCAGGACCCAGAGGTCCTTCCTTGCGACCTAGGGATAGACTAAAGTTTCTTCCTGACCAGAAATAACGTTTGGACAAAGATTTGACCATTGGCAAAGACTTTTATATGACGGTTATACACAATCTTTGCTAGACTTAGTCAAATGTTCGTCCATATTTGTCTGATCCAGAGCGCCTGAAGGAATGTTTATGACAGTCTTAACATCAGCAGAGTAAGATGACTTTGTTAATGTAATAAATAAGATTGCTACTGTCTCGCTAAACTCTCCAAAATGTTTACCACTGGACCAATCATTTCCCAGTCAACTTGGCTGACGTCTACGGTGGCTATAAGATTATTCCTGCGATAGTAACTGTGTATTATTATGCTCTCATTGGACTAAACATCACACACACGCACACACACACACACACACACACACACACACACAGAGGCAAAAAAGGATTTTCACGACCACAAGTAAAGGTCACTGTAACACAAGCTTCCCTAAACGAACATGGAGACACCGAAGGACCAAGAGAGTATATGAATGATAGGCGTTGGTGGTGTTGCAGATGAAAGCAAAGTAAGTTAACTGTCTAAATAACATTCAGGAGAAACACGACCTAGACCTGTTCGGCAAACACACCACACACCAATCAGTGTTAATAAAAGACAAATTAACTCATTACTGTCACACACCCGTCCGGCTCCGCAATGTTGTTTGTTCTTTACGACCATGACGCCTGTGTAATGCCAACCAACTGTCAGGGACTAAATGGCACAGTGCAGGCGGACGGACGGACTCGACCTATGACGTGGTGCTTAGTAAGCTCCTCTTGGCCACCTGCTGGCACATACTGTATTTCTGATAGACCATAACCATTATTTTGCCGGGCCTCTCAAAGAGTTAGACTAACAAGGAAAGACAGGGGCAGAGGGCACAGGGAGAGAGACTTTCTCTGTCCTTTACAAAACTTCACGAGTTTCAAAGCTCAAAAATCTATTCTAGTTAATTCAGTTTATCTCCCGTGTTAGAGTACATCGTATGTAAATTTTGTCACTGGGAGTCGTGGAAATGATTTTCTGTTTCACGACGAAACACTTGGGAACTGTAGATCAGTTTACATGCATTTTCATTCCTATTTGCACGGAAAGTTGGCCGTTCAGCTCACCTCATGACAAGCCCCTTGCTGGAGTCACGATCACAGATTTTTATCCAGATAACCATTCTGACTTACATCGGACCGGAAACAAACACGCATACAAAGTTAGGCATAAATCGTAAAACTCGGGTGTGGCTAGTTAGTCATCCAGGGGTTTTTTCTTTTCTTTTTCAAAATGGAGTTCTAGGAAGACCTTTTCTGCAAGTTTGGAATGATGATCAGGGGAAAAAAAGCGCCGAAGACAGCTCACATTGTGCCAACAGGTCCTGTGTGACTGCAAAAGTGACGAACATGGCAGTCTAGCCAATTTTATAACCTCTTGGGCTTGTATCATTCTATGTAAGTACATGGAGCCAGCTATACATGTGAGAAAACGATCCATTATTATTATTATTATTATTATTATATTATATTAATATCAGGTCGAAGTTCACCATAGTTGGACAGATTATAAAAGAGCTTTTGAGGTTTTCAACTGATGAAATATAAAACTCCCCCCTTCCACGATCCCCAGGATCGACTGGTGCTAATGAGGGTTTTACGTATAGATCGGTGTCGCATGGCAACATCCAATCAGCGTTTAACAGTTTTCTTAGTCTCGTGCGCAAACCGGAAAAGGGAGTGGAACAGATGTACACGGATAAAGAGCGATTTAATCAAATAGAACTTAAGTCACTTTCACAGTTGCCTGCTCTTGCCGAAGTAATCATTGTAGGTAGTGGGAAACAAACAAACTGATGAAAGCGAAGCGTGGCTGTCTGCCTGTGTCTGGCTCGTCCACCTTTGTGCATCTACGGAGAGAATATCTGTCGGCTTCTACTATCATCAACACCTTCCTGAGGGGAACTGTACAGGAGGACTGGAGCGGTTTGAAAGAAGAAAGCCGTTTCCACTTATTTGAACCATAGATGTACAGTAACTTTTGCATGAGCAGCATATTATTAGTCAGCCCTACCATAAGGATAATTTACTAATTCTAGGAACTTTAAATAGATAAGTAGTCTAAAACAACAATAATTAGCTGTGTTTACACAATATATTTTATGTACTTAAATGATAGATGGACAGACTCAATGGTCAATGCTAAGAAAAGCATGTATCCTCTCTTTCATTTATGTGTGTTGGGGGATAGTAGGAAGTTCTTCATATTTCTTGCACGTGCAATTTTTGTCTTTCCAGTTTTAGGCATTTAACATCAGGAAAACAGATAATAATTAACTTTACTTCTGCAATTTTTTTGATTAACAGTAACAACAGTTTATAACACAGCGGTGAACTTTTCCATCCATTTCTTTACGTTTGTATGTCTCGGTAAAGACAACTGAGGAGCTAACAGACTGAACCCCAGCTTCCGCTTTAACCACCAACGAATGTCTACTGCGCATGCGCAGAATAATTGACGAAATACCCCTATTAAAGCCTGGCATCGTGCCCTTTGAGTCCGAATGTTTTGCTAAAATATAATCAAATAAAAGTAAATGTTTTGCTGAACTGTAATCAAGAAGTACACAGATCATTTATACGAAACTCGTCTGGACATTTTAGGGCAGTAACCTTTGACCAGTCCTAATAGTCTTTACTGTCTTAACAGTCTCGAACTCTTGAATCGGTTAAACGCTTAATGACGATTAAGGCCAACAACAGAGAGCAGTACAAGAAGTTTTTTTCTATAATACGTATTTGTATCGCTATCAAATTCGGGCTTTATTTTTACCCCGAGTAATCCTTTATAAAATATATGGAAAATAATTGGACTGAAACTCGAATCGTAGTACTTTCCTGTCTGTATAATGGAGAGCGATCTGGTGAACAAAACTGTACGATAGTACTGTACTGGATTCTAGAGTAAATCGAATATTTCACAAATATTTGTATTTCCTCTGACATGGCATCAATTCATTACTGAGAGTAAAATGACATTTGTAATACTAGTTTTATACAATAGTAAATACGGCAACTTTAATTGTAAAAAAGTGAATTAAAAAAACAAGTTACAAAATTAATTCGGTATTCGTTTGTTTTCCTTGCAGATGCCGACCATATTAGTTTGTCTATAAGTAAAGTAATAAAGAATACAAAAATTCTTTTAGTGACTAAATTTCTTTCCAAGATAATTAGGAATCGCTTGAACTTTGGTAGGTGGTAGGCCACCTACCTTAAAAATAAAAAAAATAAAAAAAATCAGAAGAGAACCAGCTTACTTTCTATATAACCTATGCAACGATATTGATTGCTATTTCGTTCTTTTTTTGTCATATCTTTTTCATAAAAAGTTATTCAGATCTGCACACAGTAAGCAGAGAAACTTCGATTTGAGATTCTCATTTTAAAACTAAACAGTTTAATCACCAGCGATATCTTTTACACTCTTGCTACCTTACATTATGCGTCCAGCCTAACCCCAAGAATGACTAAACGGTTTTCTGTTCTTATTTTATTTTCCACGACATTCTAGGTTTGCTGAACATTCTTCTATAGTTCCACCCGTCATCAAAGTAATGATTAACAGCAGTGAACTGGTCACCAATGTCGCTTTATGTGGGTCTTGTCTACCACTGGTGACAACCAACATGAGGAGTATTACCAAAGTCTTTTGTCATCGACTGAGGTAGACGGCCTGTGTGTTACGAGAGACTAAGACGTGGAAGAAGAAAGATTACTTGGCTTGATCACCAGGCGAGTGGGAGGAGGGCAAAGCGTGAATTACCCATGGTGAGGGAAGGGGGGAAGAAGGGGAGCCCGCATAAGGGGCAGGTCAGCTGCGGTCGACTGTCTCCAGGTCGGGTCTCAAGCCCTGACGGACACAAAGGTCCTGTCATGGGGCGTCAGACGCAACTTGTCACCCTTCAGACGTGGTTCCTGCCCCAAAGGAAAGGCAGTCTGTCGCTTCTCTCCCTTTGCAGTCGGGTTCTTCTCTCCCCTGCCTATAACGAGGAGTCGGGTTAACCCCATCTCACATCTGGATACTGCAGCAGTCTTTGGCAACAGGAAACAGAGAGAGGAGGCCAGAGGGGTGGATACTGAGAATCTTTAGGGGTGATCTGGGATAGAAGGGTGCATTAGTACTAAGTTGTGTCCCTGTCCCCACCTCCACCATGGTCTACATCCACGGCCAGTTGGTGTTTGTTGTTAAATGTTCTATCAAGGTTTTATCTTAGCAAAAACAGATTAATTTATATAACCTTTTAAAGATAATACTGTTATGTAGTTTAAAGTTTAAACTTTCGACTCATCTTAATCCGATTTGTGAAACAAGCAGTGGTCACTCTCTTCTAGCCACTAACGATCCTTTAAAATACGACGGTTAAAAAAATGATAAGAACTGTTCAAATCGCTTGAGAAAAACATCGGTTGCGAAAGATTTCATAGTAAATATATATGCCTCCCAAATGTTTTCCCAACAAAACAAACGGGAACACACACACACAAACACACACACACAGAGCGCGCCTTACAGTGTTGGTTAATATGTACCAGCATAGAATCATTGTCTTACACCCATTGTAAAACCTTTGATTGTTCTTTTAATTTAACTGAAACTGAAGAATAGCAGGACTACAGAAAAGAAGAGAAAAAGAGACCACACAACAATCAATTCCCACGCCGGGAGGCACGTGGACCTTTAGTAACATGAAGCTGCAGCCTTCGCGTGGGTCGCCATGAGCCCCCGTTGCCCTGGCGTCTTCTTGTCTGGTCCAGAAACTTTCCGCGGTGCAAACCGCCCATCTGACAGGGTCCTTAACGATCGAGACGGGAAGTTAGTAGCTGCTAACGTTTCGCTTTCTACGGGAGAATATCTTTTTAACAGTGTGGAGCGGTAGAGAGCTGATACCAGAGCGTGCTTATCAGAACGAAAGAAAATTCTTTTCGCTGCTTTATGTCTTTGTGTTCCTTCTTGCTCTTTTTTGGCAAAACTTTACGAAGGTTTCTAGAAATCATGGAAAAGAAAGTTCGATTTAAATCTTAAAATACACTCGCGGTGATTTTTCACTTTCCTCCCAAAGGCTTAGAAATGGTCAGCTGTTTCAATGCCATTCTTTATGTTAATTCTTGATATCTTTTTCATACTACAAATATTTTTGTTCTAACTCTGTAGAACATAGTTCATCAAAATGTCGTTTTCTTCTGACGAAAATAGACGACCTCACGTAAACTACTAAACTCATTGCCATTATCGGCATACTATAGTCTTTATCAGGGCGCGGAGTGGGAGAAAAGTTGCTGAAACGGGACAAGAAAAAAGTTTCTAGGAAGCATGTGATTTACGCCTTCCCGTGAACTCCTGCATCCACTGCAACCGCTGGGACTGGAGCAGCGCTGCCAATGTCGACGTTGCAGCACCTGCTACTTTGTTATCAATTCATTATTTTAATCACGCGCCGCTGAAAGCTGTTGTACTGTGTACCGCTAGATGGCGCGCACCCTGCGGATGATAGTACAGTCGGTGTTCAGCTGGCAACACGAGACAGCTGCAAGCGATGGCCCAGGCGGCGAGAAACACTGCGAAGGATGAGAAAATAGAAAACAGATTCGGCCGGCGGTAGGTTTGATGGAAAGACGCAAAAAGAAAAGAAAATGCTAATTTTATTGTATTTTTGTGGTATTTATTTATTTATGATTTAATTGGATATAAAGATAGAAGGACGTTTGAAAATTATATTCATCCAATTTTTTAAAGAATTTTTTTTTAAGTGTTTGTGTCCTTGTCTCTATCATCTTGCCTTCTTGTCTGTCCTTCGCGAACGCAAAGTTTTTCTTTTATCTTTTCTCTCTTCCTCTCTCTCTCTCTCACATATGCACAATCACACATACACTCATACCTAATTTAATTTAAAGTTTACACTTTAAAACACGTCTTCCGTTTCTTATCAGAGTTTGCACCTTTTGCAAAACGCTCATTTTAGGTATATTTATTTCGGAGTTTCATTCATTCATTCATCTACTTTCTTCTCTCAATTACCCGATCTTTATGTTAAGCCAGGTAAGTGCTAACTCCTGGTCTTTTGTTGCACATTTTCATTGTCATGTCTTTACATATGCTTAAACATGTCTCATGTTCCTTTTGGTTTTTATTGTTAAGTTCATTTTAATGTCATCATGCGTGAATACAGCGACAGATTTCAATTACACGATAACAATCCACCCCGACATAAGCCTGATCTCTGGGTCTCTCTTTGTCTGCTTTCCGTCCTCTAATCACTATTACATCTGATTAATAAAAGAGATTTTCTCTCCGTCTTTCAATAGCTTCATGCACAATCTTTTCCCCCATCTCTTCACACTTAAGTCATTCTTTTCAGAGGCTAACTGAAAATAATTCATATCCTCGTGACTCCCCCGTCACATGGCCCGGGTGGAGGATTAACTGAATGCCTTGCCTGTCAGCAGATTGTCCTCCTACACGAGATGAAAGAGAAGTGTGGTGGTGCTTTTAATCAGGGTACCTCCAGGTCGGATGAAATAATGGCCATCGCTTTACTTTCAAAAATAATTTTTAAACAAACCAAAAATTGGTTTTTTCTGAGTAAGAAAATAAGGTCTTTCAACTTATTGTCGAAAAATTATTCTTTTAACGAAAAATACGATTAAATTTATGACCAAATAAAAAGTGCGTTCGGTTTCAAGCCTTGCTTCAGAAGAATAGGGGTTAATATCAGTTCTGTGTTTATATCCTAGCTATCATATTTCTTCCATCAACCCTCCGAGTAAAAAAAAAAAAGATTAATCATATTTTCCAAAGTAAGGGCATTCAGACGTAGCCCTGTAAAAGACACAAAGCTCTCGACACAAGAAGTTTCCACATGTCTTAGGCAACTGGTCACAGCTTCCATCTAGAAACAACACAGTTCAGGTCCTAAGCTGGGTTAAATCGGTTTGGGAGGTTGCACTGCAGTGCATCCTATTGCGGATGGTGCCTTTGTGATGGGGGCCTCAGTGTGTCATATGGCGGACATCCTCCCCGCAGCCTTTGTGACGAGGCCTCAGTGTGTCATATGGCTAAGAAAGATTTTTGTGACAGGACCTCGCACTATCATTTATCGCCTCACATTCCCGTTACTAATTAGAGGGGGCTAGGGAATCCTTAACCTCCTAAACTCGTATCATTTCCACTTTTTTAGAATGGACACCGCCTGGGTGGGAATGTAGTGAACGGGCAAGTTCTATGCCCATGACCTCGAGGTCAGAAAAAAGGTGAGCATGCACAGTCCATAGTAATAACTTTAACAAATATAGAGTGTCTTCAGTGTGAACTCACAGAAACAGTAAAAGGTATTCTTGTAACCTTATGGTCGTTAGGAGAGTGAGGTGTTATTTTGGAGCCAACTTTTTGTGAGGGAGGTATCATCTCATTTCCTTACATTTCTTAACTCTCTTAGGTACTCATTGTGGGTTAACTAAAGGGGAAGTAAGCTGCGTCTCACGGATATCGAACCAGCACCTCCGGGTTGGGACGACACTACTCTAACTACTCGGCTACAGAATGCTGACTGGAATATGAATCAAAACGTCACACTAGGAGGAAGTGAGGAGGTAAAAGAGGACGAGAGAAGGGTCTGCAATGAAGAGGTGCATGCAAAACACAGCAAAATCAGCGCAAGCGTACATTATTCAGCTTACAGCTGTAGCCAATCGCAGCGCAAGCGTCATGCCACGTGAGAACCACGTGACTGACATACCGACACTGAGAGCCTGACGGCGTCAGCATATTTGTTGATGACCAGTCACGTGATCTGACTGAAGAGTTACGATTGGATCATCGAAACATTATTTGTACTTATTTTCAGCAAAAGCTTCCTTGGGAACAATAATTACCTGTGGGTGGAGAAAACCTTTGACATACTTTGTCAATCAAACGGGGACACGGCAATGAGGTCAAGGCTCCTACCTGATTTTCACGTTTCAGTAGTGATTCGTGTTGGTGTGAGCACCACCTCAAGTCTTGTAAAAGCCGTCTTGTATTATTAGCAAGTACCTTTCAAAAATATTAACTTGTGCTTTCTGACAGTTTTCAGTTTGAATTAGTTTGTGGTGAGACAATCCACTGCACTGGACAACTGGAGACAGTTCATAGTTGGGAGGGGGAGGAGGCAAGACACAAACGTACATGCATGCAGGCACAGGTAATGTGAGAGAGGAGAGAGAAAAGGAGAATAAGAAAGTGAGAAACAATAAGAGAGAAAGTGAGATTGTGAAAGAGGGAGAAAAGTCCAAGAGAGAGTGAGAGGCGCACACGTCTACAATGACAATGGAATTTTAAAAAGGTGGTGTGTGTGTGTGTGTGCACGTGCTTGTGCATGTGTGCATGCTTGTGTGTGTGCGTGCTTGTGCGTGTGTGTGAGTAGAGAGGAAGTCCAGTGGTATCAGCACCAGCGCTGGCTGCCTATGTCTCGTATCCTCTCCACCACCACCCTCTCACACACACACACACACATTTTCTCTCTCTCTGGACTTTCACATGTTGACTCAAGAGCCACGTGCTGTAGTTCACATTACAGACATTGATCAATTACGTGTAAGGCAAAACTCCTCAACTCTCATGTAGTTCAGAACTTCCTCCGCGAGCCTAACGGGAACTGAGAGATACCCAGACAAGCTAGTCAGTACCTCGGGTGTATCTTGCAGTCTTTATAGCCGGGTCGCTCAGTGTAAAAACTCCTCAGTTCGCCATTCTTGCGCTGTTTGGTAGGCAAACGAATTTATCTTTCATGCTGCATTTCTCAGCTGATAGCAAAACATTGTCTCATCTTCTCTAAACGTCTCGAAGTACGGAAATCGGTTACTTTTGTTCGTAAGGAGTCAAAAAAACTGATTATCAGACGGAGTAGTATTTTTTCAACAGGAAGTGACGTCGATGGTACTGCAAGCCACTCCTAAACACGTTCTCCTTAAATGGCTAGTGAAGATGATCCTTGCGACCTCTGACACTAAAATGGAGTACGACATGCAGTTTGTTGGAACTAATATTTTAGAAGATGTATTCTCAGATGGTATGCAGACAGACAGAGCTGTTCCTGTTTATTCTTCAAGACTAATGGCGTCGTCAGGAATGGCTACTGCAATGACAAAAATTATTCCATTCTGAGTATGGCTATGCTGGTCAAGAACTATGTCACCTCTAGTAACTTCTGTGCCGCTCCAGCTTTATAAAAAAATTCAAGTTACCAGTTGCAGTAACCTTTGAACTACTGGGTTAGTGATGAAGTCGAAAATGAGGAAAAAAACTCTTTGGGTTAGAGATTATTATTACTGCACGCATCCAGGTAACAACTGGAAAACAGTGACACTTGTATCCTTCTGTTTACATGTGATCTGGTTTTCGTGTCTCTCGTCAAAGACCTGCACACGATGACTATATACAGAAAGAGGAGAGAGAGAGTGAACAACACAAGACCGAGAAAGAAGAGCAGGAAAGAACTGCTTTTCCTTTTGTTGTTGATCTGTAACGGCGAAAAGGGGGAAAACAAATAAAAAAATGAATCAAAGAGAAAGACTGAAGGCAGGATAGACTGAAAAAGACAGACACTGGCTTGTTGGCTGACTGACAGAAGCCAAACCAGGCGAGTTCATGGACAATCAAGTGAAGTACAGGATTTAAAATGTAGCAATAAAAAAAAAACTTCTTCAAACTTTTCGCGCAACTGCGGCACACCCATCCAATGCCACGTAAGCACTTTCAGTTTCTTTCTTTTTTTTGTGAGGCGATATAGATACGTGGTTTTGCAGGGAGAGCAAGAAAGACTAAGCTCCTTAAATCTTACCTATGTCAGTTACGGTGTAGTGATAATAAAAGGTGTGTGTGTGTGTGTGTGTTCACGCAAACGCTTAGTGTAACACATGTATATACATATATAAAAAGTGTTAATTAAACTTTCGCAATCATCATTTAAATTCCAACCCTTTTTAAGCATTCTTATTATCATTCACATTTATGATTTATTTTTACTTTTGAAAAGTTTGGCAAACTAGGCGTGATTAATGTGTACAGAAAAATGTCCGTCGCCTTTCTGGCATCAGATTTCAATAAAACAAGGGCTGTTTGGCCTTATAAATGAATAAATAAATGCATGAACCTAAGCGAACAACAGTGAAAGTAAGCAGCGATGTCGATGGTATTTATCTCTAAAAGATAAGCCTGTTGTTACCAGGAAGGATAAACATATTCCTGGAGTGTTTGAAGTTTGGATTTGACGAAGCCGTTGTTCAGTTTTAGTCAAAGTTCCCTGATGGCGATGCTACAGTTGATTACTTGTATTTTTCTTTGAACACATAAAAGGTCATGAACAAAATTATGAAGATGTGCACTTTCGGCACCACCATATTAGAGACTTTTTCTGAAAACTAAATAAATGCAGCTTAAAAAAAAACTCCGCGAAAATTAGAAAAATGCATTAAAATTGTTCAACTAGTAATGATTTTTAATCAAAATAGATATTCAGATATTAATTTGTTTAGGAAAGAAATGTGTTACTTAGCTCGCAGTGCAATGATAAAACATTTATTGAAAAAAAAATTTATTTGGTAGGAAGCTCGTTAAAGAGAGACAAGAAAGTATAAAAATACACAGTATAATTAGACTGTTGCTCATAAGATAAATTTCCTAATAAGATAATAAGATAAGCTTCCATCAAGACATTGTGAAGATATGATTTTATATTTACCTCATGCACGTACATTTCACGACATTGAAATGCGAAATACCGCAGTACATTATTAGTCTTTTCTTTATTAGCTTTTATTCCTTCTAGAAGATGTCAACAGCACATGAAATTGCCTCAGACCTTGTAGCTTCCGCTAAAGAATGTTTGAAACATGATGGAATACAGAAAACATTTCTTCCGACACTGATGGGTGTTTCGAAACAGATCTTGCAGGCGCAAGATACCGTCACTAATATGTATATGCACGCGCACACACACACATATATATATATATAAATAAAATATATGCGTGTACGTATAATATATTATAATGCATAATCAAAAACTGTCTCAATTACTACAAGGAAATTCAGAACAAATTTATTGGTTCGTTTTGGGAAGATGTTTACACGGTCACTTCACTACCCACTCTACTGCTGCTGCTGCTGCTGCTGCTGCTGCTGCTGCTGCTTGTTCTTAGTTGTTCAAGACATTAAGGACATATCAGACTATCACTAAGACGAGTGATACTAAAACCACTGCTGGAAACACAACTGTTATTCCAACTGCTGCTCGAGATAACAAGCGAAGAAACATTCCCAAGACACGTTCGAGACCACAACAACCCACGCACATTCCTCTTGCTGTCTTCCGCTTCTTCTGCACGAATCTATTTCACGGCTGGTTAATGCAGGCAGAAGAAGAGTCTGAGGATGCGAACTGCCTTCGTTTCAATTCCAGAGTTAGGAATCTCCCAGGGCTGTACGTGGCGTTATCTTCGGTTATCCCTTCCTGTCGTCAAGTCAGGGGTCCAGACACCAAAACACATTTATCGCCCAAGTGCAGGCAGTACACAACCCCTCGCCAGCCCAGGAGAGGTATCTGGTCAGACAAGACCTCGGAGACCTCGCTGAAAGCTGCAGCTTCCCCGGGAAACACCGGGTGACTGGGTGTGTCACAGCCAGCGACATCAAGACACTCGGCATTAAACTCTCGACCACGCAAGAACTGGTCCGCGCAGAAAGAATCAGGGAAGGTAACTTTAGTAGTCAGAGGAGACAAGTGCCCGATGGCATAGAAGAACGCAGTCCTCCTCGCTTTGCTTAGAAAAAAAATGGTTTCTCTTCACTCTGTTCTTGGATCGTAGTTATGAAGCTGGACTAAGTCCTTACCCAGGAGCAAAAGTGGAAAATCAAAAGTAAATGCCTCGTCTGTTTATTTACAAAGCCGTGTCCAGACACCCATGCCCACCCAAGGACTGGTCGCAATTAAGGGACAAAGAGAGTTTAGACCCCCTCAGATGGTGCTATGCCCCTGGTGTTTATAAATCAGTGACAATGCTGTCTGGTAAAACAACATAACTTGGTGAAGTTTCCCCTTGACCATGGTCATCTTGGCCAAGGAATTCAAGATATGTGTTTAGTCTGCGCATATCTTTTCACATCATTTGTTTAACCACTCCCTTATAAGCGCTTCTATAATCACGTTGCATACGGGTGAGAGGTCTACTCTTCTCGACAAGTCTCGAATCTCGTTGTTATACGTGCGATATATATATAAAGAGGTCGTTCATGTCTTGATGACTTTACTAGTAAGTAAGAAGGGTTGGATCCACAGAAGGGTGGTGGTAAAAAATGGATATTAATTTTTGTATTATTTGTGAAATGGGAAGGTGTAAAAGTCTCAAAAAGATAGGACGAGAACGAAGAAATCTGGCTGTTTTCTAAACAGACAGACAGAGGGAGGTCTTATGTCAGGGAGGGTAGTTTAGTATGAGGGAGAGCTGGGGTGGCGGTGGAGAAATAGGGAACGAAGCGGAAGGAAGGTGGGGGGGGGGGCGTTGGTGACACGAAAGGCAACTGAACTGAATGTTTTCTTTTCTCACTACAGCTAACCTTTCCCCTCTCATAGTGATATCTTTGGCACATCGCTCTTTGAAATGTCAACAACACCTGCTTGTGCTTTTAACACAGTTACATGCGTACTTTTAGGCACAGTCAACTAGTACCCTCATGCTTTTTTGGTTTACTCCAAAATTCAGCATCACACACCCTCATTTCTAATTGTTTGTCCATCTGTCCGTGAGAAGTTTGAAAACAAAATCAGTCCAAGCGAGAAAGAGCATGCATACAACCCTGCCCTTACCACATATGTACTTTCTGATTGTTGAAAAAAAATGATTACAAAGTGATTGTTCAACACAAAAGCATATCTGCCTGGCGCTGTTTATAACACTTCTCCGTCCTTTCTCTTCACCTGTTACCCACCCGAGAGATCTAGGCCCTCCTCTCTCCTGTAGTCTCTCGGGTAGCAAATCTCCTTTCGTGTCACCTACTCTCCTGCACGCAGTGCTTATGTCATCGATCTCCCACTATGCCCTCGCTGTTTAGCTGACTCATCGAGGCCTACCACTGCTGGGAACAGTAAAGCCCACGGCTACCTCTTCTCTTGGTGTTTCTTATTATTACAGCGTCGCAATCTGAATGGCCCTTGTCATGACCACTTGTCAGTTTGATGACCACTGCCGCTCAAACGCCAGTCAGCAATTAATTCTGAACAAAGAATGCGACTGGTATTGCCTCCCTCTAGACCGTATTATCGGATAGATGGGACATGCTTGGGTGAACATGTCGAGAGACACTTAACCCCATAGTTAACTTGAGATGGGGTGAACAGACTATGCCAATGAATCCTCGTTTACGCTTGTTTATCAAAACTTGATATTTAAAAGAAAAGTATAACATGAAAAAAACGTAGGACAGGAGTTTTTTTGCCTGAATGTTTCACCTTATGTTTTGCATACCTGGCTGACTGTATCAAGCCGCGAGCGTCTGGTTTACTTTCCAGAAGCTGGAGGAAAAAAACCCCGTAAACACTGATGGCTTCAAGTTTAGATATAACCTATCAAAACATTCAAAAAAGAATGTTTTTCTTCAATTAATGAAAAATTAATTATTTTAATTTTTTAACGCACAGTTTCCTACAGAAGTAGATGATGGCAAATCTGGACATGAAATCCTGAGAGGACTGCCAGGGACAGACAGGGAAACATGATCAGTCGGTGGTCGCTGGTCCGAGGAGCAGAAGTGGTCAGTCGTCAAGACACGCTCGTAAACCTGTCACGGCGTTGACCCTACCGACGTGTCAGTGCAGCCAGCACGGACGGCGCTTTCAATTTGTCGTCTGGGAAGGCGGCTCGACCGCCATGTTGAGTGATGCAGCACGGTACCTTGCCCCCGGCAGGCGGTCATGCTGGGTCTTAGTGTCAGCGGTTAGAGGGCACGGGGGAGCACTGAGAAGCGGTGGGGGGGGGGAGGGAGAGAGAGAGAGAGAAGGAGGGCACGAACTCTGGAGTTCACAGAGACCCAGACGAGCAGAGCGACAGATAAGCGCGCGCGCGCACGGGAGAGTTGGTAATGAACTCCTAGCGCATGACCCTGTTAATCGATTTGAATCAATTTTCACAGTTCCACATCAATGACCATGAGACACAAAACTAAACGGTGTATGAACTGGGGTGCAAATATGATCCGGTAAACTCCATTAAAATACCAAACCACGAGCTTCTTCACGGCTTCACACGAACGACAACCTTTCACCGCAATCACGGCCTCGGCGGAAGTTTCGTTTTATATCAAATGTTGAAGGGAAAGAGAAAGGAAAAAAAAGGCCATTTCTATTTATCTGGGCTCGATCTGTTGCCACTCACGAAAATCTGTCATCTGTTTTATCGGTTAACTATGAAAACAAGCACCAGCTGAGCGAAGCCAGAGAAACCAGAGATTAATCTCCCTTGTTCCAATAATTACACCGGTCAAAAATCAACAAATGTTCTGCGCATTAATCTGATTTATCTCAGATGAACTGTTTTCCCAACTTTACTGTATTTTTAAAACATGCCATTCATTTGCCCAGCCGGCAGCAGGGAAAGTTAATCTGGACTCGACGCTGGGTTCGTGTGTCACTGGCCCCTTTTTTCCTTTGTTTATTGTAGCATAAAGTCGCAGCAGTCAGCCTGCCTCGGTTCACGGTGTGTGTCACACTTGCAATCCCTGTGAACAGTCTACTGGGTACCTAGGAAAAATTGAACCTAACATCCCTGATGGGTGTGCATCACCGAGCTAACGCTTTACAATAAATACACAAGGTGCCTAGGACTGAAAACATATTGTGTATAATTTTCTCATATAATCATGGGTCTTGCTAGCGCAAAACAGTTCATTGATAATCCAGATCGATACATGGCACAGCAGTTCTTTTATAATAAGGACCATTAATAATACAAGACTTCAGTGATGATGTGGAACAAAACATGAACACTTGCTGGCTAACATTTTGCTTCAGTACAGTCGTTCATCATGGCCTCACTGCTGAAACATCGTTTATCCGTACATTGCTATTAGCACCACAATATTATTTACCATTTATCAAAATATTCACGATTTTCATGAATAATAATGCTGTTGTTCAGCAACACAAGTCAACAGCGATGTTTGTCGGCTCACTTACCTACACACTACATCTGTACCATCCTACTTCTCACTATCAGCAGTTTAGTTTTATTGGCAAGTGATTTAATATTATTCCCCACTAATTCAACTTATTTCAGTTTAATAAAAACATGTTTTCAGTAAATTCAATAACTTTCTTCAAAAGTTCAATCTGTGTCACGGCACTGACACTGACATTGGCACCTTGCACTGACGGTGGAGGTTACAGTCGGACACACCGTTCACCGACTCACCGACATCGAATACATGGGCAAGATGCTTCACTTGTGTTGGAACACATCGATCACCCAGTCGGCAATAATTCTGTCAACATAGAACTGCATCAACAACCAGCGACCCACCCACCACTAACTGCTGGCGAAATGTGCGCCGTGCAGACTTTCAGGTTACTTGTGTGTGTGTGTGTGTGTGCACGCGTCTCTATGGTAGGTGAGCGCGCGCGCGCGCGCGCGCGTGTGTGTGTGTGTGTGAGTGAGACAGAGAGAGAGAGAAAAGATGGGAGGAGGTGAGAAGGAAGAAATTTACGAAGACGAGCCGAAAAAGATTTGAGGTTTTTTTTTTCGCTTATGCAAATCAGATTTCTTCTTATTCTCTCTTTTTTTTGCACTAACACCATCGACATCGTCAACACCATCATCATGGTTGAGAGAAAAGAGAAATCGTGCAGGTGGGAGAAAAGGAAAGAGAAATCTCAGCACCTAACACGGAAAGCGAGTTTATCTTTTTGCTGACTCCTGTTAAATATAACATGATAAAATTTTTATCTGTTTACCAATCCACATTCTAGAGTTTCATGTTGGGATTTTTCCGGCACGTTTCAAAAATACTGTTTTCAGGATGAGTCAAGAGCAATATTTGTAGGTGTCTCAAGAACAACATTTTCAGTATGTGTTAAGAATAGTTTTCAATGTGTCAAGAGCATTATTTTCAGCATGTCAGAATTATTTTCAGTATGTGTCAAGAATATTTTCAGTATTTGTTAAGAATATTTTCAGTATGTGTCAAGAATATTTTCAGTATGTGTCAAGAATATTTTCAGTATTTGTCAAGAATATTTTCAGTATGTGTTAAGAATAGTTTTCAATATGTGTCAAGAGCACTATTTTCAGCATGTCAAGAGAATTATTTTCAGTATGTGTCAAGAATATTTTCAGTATGTGTCAAGAATATTTTCAGTATGTGTCAAGAATATTTTCAGTATGTGTCAAGAATATTTTCAGTATTTGTCAAGAATATTTTCAGTATGTGTTAAGAATAGTTTTCAATATGTGTCAAGAGCACTATTTTCAGCATGTCAAGAGAATTATTTTCAGTATGTGTCAAGAATATTTTCAGTATGTGTCAAGAATATTTTCAGTATGTGTCAAGAGCACTATTTTCACCATGTCAAGAGAATTATTTTCAGTATGTGTCAAGAGCAACGTTTCCCGTGTCAAGAATATTTTTCATTTATGTGTCATGTGTACTATTTTTTAATGTTTTTTAAGAGCACTTGTTTCAGTGTGTTAAGGACACTGTTTTGGCGGTTCAAAAGTCGTGTGCGACCCAGTGTATAATAAATAGCCTTTTAAAAGGATTTAAACAATTTACTGCACAATTTTTAAGACGACGAGCCATGAGTGTGTATGGTGTGTGTGTGTGGTTTGTTTGTTCGTTTGTGTGTGTGTGTGTGTGTGTGTTTGCGCGCGCTAGCATTTGATCGTGCAGTCTCTGAATCCGTACCTATGTCAAGTAGTGGGGAAGGGGAACAGAGAGAAAAATGATGGATTTATTCTTCTTAAAATATCCCTGATGCATAGCTGATGTGGACTGCGATCATGTAGTGGATATACCTATTAATGTTCAGAATGCTTTGAGCTAGCAGGTTCTATTAGCTTTATCAGTTCCGCACTGTCATACGGTCTGTTACAAAACTGTATTAGGTTTCTGACATATTTCATTAGCAGTAATCGCATCATCTGATCCCTTTTTAGAATTGTGGTGGGCCATATTTTTCTACAAGTGTAAAAAAAATATTATTAAACGACTGTAGAATAATCATTTCCAATAAAATGTTCACGCATAACCTTCTAAAGTTACTCCTATTATTTATTTTTATTTATTCAACAACATCAACAATAATAAAGTTTGTCCGAGGGTCGTTGAGATTGTTGATTTTAGTGCTAAAGGAAAGCGGAAACACTTGCTGACAGGCACCTGCTGGTTTTACCGATTTTCAAAACCGGTCCGTTACCTGAGTCTGTGACAAGTACCTGGCAGCGGCTGAGGACACTGACCGCATACATAATAAGACATCCTCCACCCGCCCGTCTCAAAATTTTAAGGGCTTGGATTTTGTTTTGCCGGCGTTCTCCGGTCTTCGTGACGTAAATGCACGCGCTCCCATGCACCGTTAGCGGACGGTTGTCACAAGGCAAGCAATATGATCGGCAAACTTTTCGCCGACTTCGCCGGCGGATGGGCAAACATTCGCAAAGGTTGGCCCGACGTCTGGGCGCTCTCCACAGGACGCCACACGCCCGCTGCCTATGAATATAATATTTCGAAGGCCCATTACGGCCTGAAGATTTCTAAACAAAGCTACCCCGAATATTCAGACACCCGACACGCGGCACAGGATACTCGATCGTGAGGGAACAAGATGAGGATGGACGGATCGACTGGACGGGCAGGCGTGCCGCTGAGTTTCCACCAGGTTGGCAAAAATCGCTGCGACATGCTTAGAAGCAGACGACTGTTATTTTTTCGCGTCTTCGATTTCGTTTTATTCTGGGAAGTTTTCTCCTTGCTCAAGCGACAGCTTAAAAAAAAAAGAAAAAAAAACCCGAGGCCGCTGCGAGGTTTATTTCTGAATGTAAATTAAGATTCCTTTGTTTATCTGTGCATGGTTTGTTGTTTGGTCTCTAAGACGGGGCTGGCACGGGGGTTGGAAGGTAATAGCAACAGGAAGCCGAAGCTTGGCGGAAGCGATTAGGTTAATTGTTTACAGCAGAGAAGAGGCACTCCTTACGTCGACCGGAGTTAATACTGTCACAGGTTTCTCGCCCTCGGCAGCTAATGAATCTGCTCTGACTGATGAAATCGCCTGTTTACGCGGTCAGCTCCCGCACACGTATGCGATGTTGATGCTCTGTTAGCGCACGGCAGTGATTTTCTCCGGCAACCTTAAGATTCCCTTTTATAAATTAAGCTCTGCGTGCGTGCATATGTGTATGTGTTTCGCGAATGTGTGGGTATGTGCGCGCGCGCGCGTGTGTTCATACATTGCGCACCTGCAAAGACAGATCTACAGGGAGCGGTCCTACATTTTAACAATATTTATCTAAATCTGATTTGATTTTGCTCTGGTTTAATTCCATTTATGCAAAAAAAAAAAAATTATACTCACAAGGTATTAATGTGCGGTTGCATTCCAAATATCTGTTAAAATAAAATTAGAAAAATACTCACCGAGATTGATGTCAAGATGTTATTTCCAAATGCCGTGCCCAAAGAACACTTCCTTGCAACCAGGCAGAAGCCGACAGAATAAATAAATATGGCTGTCGCAAGGGGGAAAAACAATCCCAGAATATCACAGTACTTGGTATCCAGCAAAATACCTCCTGCGCCTGTCTCAGTAGAAGAGATGGCGATAGTTGCTGTATGTATTAAAAAAAATTAAAAAACTACACAGCTACTCCTTGTACCTTTGTAGTTTCTTTCTGTGTAGTGTCGCTACACTTGTGGAGATATCAGGGAGAAGATGATTTGTCGGTACACGCACAGCGT